>CM060907.1:841556212-842806212 GCA_030737815.1 Allium fistulosum
AAAGGATTTTCAAAGTTAAGCAACTTTAACCTGTTACTCACACCAGACCCATGTCTGACCCAAGTGTTATTTTCTATTTTATAAACTCTTGGGTACTCAAATTTTTACGAGTAGCCAAGGGATTCCGGTTTAGCTTTGACGAGTTTTCTGGAGGAGCAATGGAGCAGGAGGCTTCAGCGTTCGTAGATATATAGTGTTCCGCTGTGTTGATTTGTGATAGTGTCTTGTATGTATTTGAGTTGTAATGTCTAGACAGATGTTTATAACTGTCTAGTATGTGATGTATATGCTGTGTAACTCTGATAAGTGTTGTATACTATGTAATAGTTTATGTTATTAATATAATTTATTCGTTCCGCTATTGAGATTCTGATGTTGTTTCTTTCTCTCTTCTCTTCTTTTCTCTTTTCTATCCCTTTCTTTCTTATTAATGATGCGTCATTCTGTGGAATGAATGGCGGGTCGTTACACTTAATTACCTTATAAACCAATTAATCAACCTCTAATTACTTAATTAAGTAATTTCTAATTACAAATTAATGAATCTCTAATCATTAATTAATCAATCATAATCATTAGTTAATTAAATTAATTAATTATTCTTAATTAATTACTTAATTAATCCTGTATCCTTAATTAATTAAATAAATAAATTATACTTAAATTTCTTTATTAACTTAATTACAAATTAATTAATTCTTAATTACAAGTTAATCAATCCTTAATTACCAATTGATTAACCTCTAATTACTTAATTAAATAATGCTTAATCACAATTTAATTATTTAATTAATTAATCTCTAATCAATTAATTAACTTAAGGATTTAACTTAATACATTTAAGTTAAACAAATCATACAACTTTAATTTATTCAAAACATTCATTATATAAATAGATTTTCAAGAAATAGATTTAACTTGATTATTTAAAATTTAAAAACTTACTTTTATTTAAATTTAAAAACTGGTTTAAACATTTACTTTGGGTTTAACCCATATGTACTCGAATCAAAACCAGGTACTTCTTCATCTTTTCTTTTTATAAAAGAGTTTGGTTTAAATTATAAACTGTTAAAACTATAACAGTTACACTCAAATATCGCGTACGACTCAAGGATAAACTCAAGCCAAAACCCCTTTACCCCGAGACCCTCTTCGAGTAAACAATCGAACCCAAACCCACAGACATCCCTGACATATGTGCACCTTGCACCATCCACGGTGAACTTTCGACCACCGCCAGTACTTCTCACACATCGACGATCGTTCCAGCAACCCATCACGATCATCAAATCACAACCACAAGCCACGATTCCAAATCGAGCTATCCAGTTGAAACTGAAATCCAACCCATTGCCAGAAAATGCCTCGCCCAATCGATTCTGACCACCGGAGGTTGAGCAACCTCGTCCCCACCTTGCCGAACTTCTACTCCACAAATTCCCATAGCCTCGAACCACTCGATCACCCAGAGTCGAAGCAGTGATCACCAATCCGACCTTAAACCAAACTAGGTTAAAATCTTAGTTCAACCTACCGCCGCCACCATGGCTAACTGTCGCCACTTCCACCATTTTTGTCCACACCCCTGGTCCTCCAACTAGCTCCAGCAAAAACCCCGACCACCAGAGATGCTCCAGTCACCAGAAAACATTCAAAAACCAAATTCTGGTCATCAATGAACTACACCCTCATTAAAATACTAAAAATTTTGATTTTTGTTTTAAAAATCTTATCTTCCAGAGATGATTCAAGACATATACTTGAATCAATAAAATTCAACATTTGATTTTACATGTTTAAAAGATTTCTACTGTATCTTTCCCAAATGCAAGCATATTTCAAACTTACATATTTGTTCATATTTTTAGTACTTAGATTATGCTAAAACTAAACTATTTTGTTTTTAATCCAAGTCCTAACAGTGATTTAATAAAAAGATATGTAATTTTGATTGTATTGTAGACTCTGTAACCTGGAACAGATATGCAACAACATGCACAGTTCAACACTAACATACATACAGTGTTCATACATATATATACTCATGCAAAGATAATTCATCTCAGAAATCACATGAAATCAAATTTAAATTCACTTCAGGTTTTGAAATAAAATGTTTACTCACCTTAAAAACAATTTGAACAGAGAGCAGCTTTCTGGTTTTGAAAAGTTATCAGCTTGATCTTCTTTTTAAACTTTTTTTGGCTTGTTTAATTGAGTTGTTGTTTAGGCTTCAGTTGTAAGATTATATTTTTTTTCTGGTATGCTAAGTTTTTAATGAACGAAAAGAAATAAGGAGATTGATATATAGAACAAGTATTCAGGGCTTGTATTTAACTGGTACAAATTTAGTCAGAGATTTTTCTTGCTTGAGGAGGCTGAAATGAGAGCATATAATGCTATTATCTGGTTTTATTTTTCATACTTATCCCTTTTGATTTGTACGTACAGAGATATAATTCTTTCTTGCCTTACAAACATGTATTTCCATAGACTATATATCTCTAGAATGATCTTAAGTGTTCACTTATGTTTTTATATAACCATATAATTTACCTTACTTATTTATTTCTATTTCTAATATAAATCCTTATTTTTATTTTTATTTTTATTTTAAACTTAACTATTAAACATTTGATTTATAATCATATATCTTGTTATACTTATATTTAGTATTGATAAGATTCACTTTATTTCAATCATTATTATCTAGATTACATTCAAATATATATTTAGATCAAATGTTAATAAGGTAGAACTTAAATTTACTTATATTGAGAGTTTTTATTTTCAATTTCCAAATCATAACTTCTTTTCAAAAATGAATATATATATATATATATATATATAAATAAATGGTAAAAGCTAAAATCTTATTTGTTTTTAAAATGATAAGTTGTATTTTAATAAATCAGATTGAATGCTTATTAAAATAATATTGCTAAAATCCCGAGTCGTCATATATTCCAATAACTTCAAATCAGTTATTTACCCAATTAACCGGGGTTAAAAATCCGAGTCGTCACATTGAATTTGGAGACTGTTGAGTTTTGCGCTTCTGTTTGGATTTTTATGGGCTAAAATCAAAGGTGAGTGTTTTAACCTACTCACAATTACTAAACTATCTTATGTTAGTTAAATTAAATCTATGATGTGATTTGAAATTAATTGATTGATGTTTGGTATGTTTAAATTGTCATTTTTGTTAAATTTGACTTTTATTGCATTTAATCATCGTTTAATTTAATATTAAATTTTAAATTGTCAATTTAATACCTGTTATTGATTATCATTTATCTATTGATGTTTATTGATTGATTTGGATGATGAGTGTGATAGATGTTTGACTTGTTGATATTGGATGACTGGATGTTGTATTTTATATGGTTATAACACTGCAAGTTCCCTATGGATTGAAATGATAAATACCCGAACGATCTATAGATTAGGGAAAAATCATTATGGGTTGAAATGATAGACTCGAGCGATTTTATGGATTTTATTTAATTCGGGATTGCTGTTTGAAATGATATATAACCGTAAAATTTTAAATTGCGAATTGAAATGATAAAAATCCATATCACTTGACCCTAAGGTAGAGAATTATATACGGACACCGGATTGGTTAAATTAAATGATTTTAAAATCCTTAATTTTTGAATTTAGTTAAAGGATATTTTGAAATAAAATTTGATTTCAAATAAATTGAATTATTATCGAAATTCGAGTTTTATGTTGGAACTGGAATTGATTTAAAGGAATTGGTTAAAGAAATTAAATTAAAATTTTAAGTTGGATTTTTGTAGTATAAATGGAATTTATCGGAATTGTGTCATCAAAATTGTGAAATATAACTTTGATATATATTGAAATCGTAGTAGCTTAAATTGATATTTCAAACATGAATTGAAATCGATATAAAATTTAATGTTTTATTGAGAATGTGAATGGAGACTTGAAATTGGATTTTTGTCGATTAAGAAATTGAAATGGTTCTATTGTGTTGAAATGAAGTAAATAGGAAATTGATATTAATTTCAAAACTCATTTTTTTTAATATAAACTATTTTAAAATATATTATTTTAAAGACTTTTATTATTAAGATTTTCAAACTATTAAAATATTTTAACCTATATTAACTATATTAAATCATTTTAACCTATTTTTAAACCATTAAATCTATTTTAAACTAATTAACCCATTTTAAATTACTTTAAATCTAATTAATCTATTCTAAAGCCATTTAATCTATTTTAATTATATTTAATCTATTTTAAATCTATTTAACTATCTTAAATCAATTTAACAGTACCTTAAATCTATAACTAAACTATTTTAGAGTATTTTAACTATTTATAACTATTTTAACTATTTATAACTATTTTAACTATTTTCTAAATTTTCAGACTAAGTAGAGGGAAAGTGTTTATATTCAAATTCATGGGTTTAAAGCCAAATACGGTTAAATGATGTTATAACCTAAGTTGGAATTTAAATGTTATAATTAATTGAATATGATGGTTTTGAAGTGAGGATTTAACCTAATTGGAAATATGACTTTTGAAAGAAATTATGATTTCGGAAACGATATGATTTAAAAGGTGAATATGATTTCAAAGTGAATATGATTTTGAAAGTGATATGGTTTTGAGAATATGATATTTTGATATAAATTGTGAATTTACCTTTTGAAATGTAAAAGAACCATCCGGTGTGAAATAAGCGTTTGGTTGTTAAAAAAACCGGGATTGGATATTGTTATACTCTCTGCCAATACCGAAAACCAATTTAACAACTGTGTACGTGGTGGAGATTCCAGAAATGAAGTAGGATGGTTTAGCGAATGAGTTTTGTATGAGGTATGACGTGACCCTGACTCTCGTGGGTCAGCTTAGATGTGACTAAAACAGGAGCCATGCTCGGCCAAGTGAGGTCGCACCTCCGATCGAGCATATTTCTTCGATACCATTCTATTACTTTGTGATTGATTTGGTGGCCACCCTTGATTTTGATTTCGGAGTGTGTCCGAGGTGGGCGGTAGTAGCTGCTATGCGTTACCACCAGTCTGGATCCGCAATTGGTATATCTACCCTGGCATTGCCTCGAGTGCCATGTTCACATGCCCTAGAGCGCCTTCTACGAGTTTGTTTTGTATCGTACCTATGGGGTGTCCTCTGGGTAAACCACCGGTTTGGTGGAGCTTACGGCATTGTATAGACATGGGAATATATAAAATGTGTTAAGGGGGATATGGGTAACGCCTTAACGCTATTTTAATACTTTTACTTTACTGTAGACATATTATAATAGCATATTGTACTACATAGTAGATAGTTTAACGGATCCTTAGGAGATGGGAATCCCGAACATCTCTTAAGTTACTGCACCCACGTTAGACACTGGATAAGAGATGTCAACCCCTGTAAACATCTCTGACGCCATTACACTCGTATTTACCATTGATTTAACTTACATAAGATCTTTTAGTTCTGACTCGAGTGTTTTGTCTTTTCAATTCGCTTAGGTCAACCTGAGCATTTCAAGGTTGAAGACCTTATTCCTGGAGGACGAAGACGAAGACGAAGAATGTACTATTATTACCTATTATATGTATTCTACTGCATCATGTTATTCCGCTCCATTTATTTATTTATTCATGTTTATGTAACTCTGATGTTTGTGTTGTAAAGAATAATCAAGTGTATTTTTTAAAACAACTTCATGAACTGTTATTTGATTATTATATTTTGTCATTCTGCTGTGAGATTCTATAATTGTTTTATTTCTTTCTCTTTTTCTTATTTACCACATTACAATTTGCCCTTTTGAATGGTTTGAGTCCGGCATGTGTGTCTGCTTAAAACGTCCAAAAAGGCAGGTCGTTTTAGTTACAACTTTTATCTTATTGCAATTGGTTGTCATTTAAAATTCAATTAATATTATAACTTACATTCAATATATATTTTCATAATAAAAATGATAACACTTTGTTTTTAACCATTTTTTTTCAATATAAATATTAAATTTAATATTTTTAAATGGTAAAATTTCGGTTCATTACATTGTATTGATTCTCTACTATTTACTCTTTGAGTTCAATCATCTCTCTCAATTAAAGGTTAAAGTGATGTCCAAGAGGCTATAGGATCAATTGTATCCAAAGATCAAACATTGTCTTTGGAAAAACCATCAAACTCTAGTTATACTTGCTTGGGTGAGTTTGTGTCCCGATTCAAATCAATTTGGTGTGCTTAGTGTCTCAAAAATCCAAGTGGGTGTGCTTGTGTCCCATCTGAATCATTTGAGTGTATCCAGAGCTCGAAAAATCTAAAGGGTATGTCTCGTAGCCTTGAAATCGAGATTTTACTGGGTTTGCCTTCTTCCTGTTGAAAGTTTGGCATTACAAAAGAATAGTGTATTAGAAATTGTACATGACTGGATATACATTGACTCCGAACTAGTATAAAATTCCTGATGTGATCTCTTTGATTCTCTACTTTTTACTTTATCGCATTTATATTTATCTGTATTTGTATCTGTGATTGTTGATTCTCCGTTGTGTAATAATAATCTTGAAAGAATTTTAAAAAGGTCCATATAAATCATAAAAAACTATTCACCCCTTTAGTATTGAATCAGACTTTAGATCCAAAATTCAACAACCCACACTTGGTATCAGAGCATCTGGTTTTCAAAAATTCATAATTTGATTTTTGAAAAGTTTAAATGGCTAAAAATAGTTTTAATAATTTTGCAGAAAAACAATTTTGAGAAACCAATATGTTTTTAACTAATTGTTTTGAAAAGTCACATGATTTCATGGAAAGGTATGATTTTGAATTGCAGGAACAATTCTGTTATATGGCTGATGGCGAACAAAAACTTGATAATCAAATATCGTAAATCAAGAAGGACAAGTGGATATTGGACAGTGGATGTTCGAGATACATGATTGGAAATCCAGAGATCTTGAAAGATATAGTCTATAAAGATGGTGGATCGATAAACTTTAGAGACAAATCAAATGGATATATGATTGGCATCGGTAATGTCGGTAACTCTAAAACTCCTATTTCTAATGTTTTTGTGATATCCCGGGATTTCAAGGAATTTAAAATGTGATAATCTTGTAAATTAATTATTTATAATTGGTAAAATTGTTATTTTCAAACAATTTAATAAAGAGTTGATTTTAAATATAGTTATATTCTTAAAATATATGAATAAAGTTTTTATTTAAAAATAAGATTTCTTTTATATCATTTTCCTTAAAGGAATTTATTTATATGAATTTATAAAGTATTTAGTTGATAGTAGATAAATATAAAAGTTTTATATTAGCATTTAAAATGGATTAAATATACTATATATGATTTAGTTAAAATCTAATTGGTTTTTATTTTATTTTCTTTTAAAAAGTTTTATTTTTATAAATTAAGAAAAGCATTTATAAAATAAGATATGTATTTATCTAATTAGGAAATAAATATAAAAAGCTTTTAAAATCATTTAAAAATATTTATGCATGTAGTATTACATGTGTTAATCTAATAATCTCTTAAATACCATGTGTTAGCATATTAATCAAGACAAAAGACAAGTGTCATTATTTCTTGAATTTTTTTTTTTAAATCAGGCTATATATATCTTTAGCCTTCTTCTTCTCATTTCCTTTTATAAAATCTAAGTGAAAAATGCAATAGCCTGTAGCCTCATTTTCTCAAACCAGAATCGAATTCCTCAAACCAGAGAAATTTTCATAAACTAAAATCTGAAGTTCATTCCTCAAAACAATCAGAGAAAATTCAAAACTCTGTAACCTTCTCAAGCTAAAGTCTTAAATTCCTCAAACCAGAAAATGTCATCAACCTGTGATATTCATAGCAGAGGCAAAATCAGAATCAAAAGCCTGTAATCTCCTCTAAAACAAATGCAACCCGAAATCAAAGATCTTAAAGTTTTCAAATTCCAGTTTATCAAGCAACTAGGCATTTCAGTTTTTAAGAAGAAGACAACAGATTTCCTTTTCAAAGTTTCATCTCAACAAAGTCAAATTTCCAGTCTAAAGATCATCAAGCAATACCAAGTTTTTCAAATTGTCAAAAGATTCAGTTTTCATCTCAGTTTTAAGCTCTCTGCATTTCTTTAAAAGGTGAGTAAACCTTTATTTTTAAAACAGTTTAAAAATCTGAGAATAAAATGTTGTGATGAATGCTATGGTAATATGGTTTGCATATGATTTCATCTGTGAATGCATGCTTGTATAATAAAATGCCTGTACTAAAATTAGTATGTATAAATATTTGCTTCCCTGTTAGTTAAAGTGAGTAAACATTTTATTTAAAAAGCTTAAGTGAATAAATCTTTTGCATGTGAATTTTTGAAATGAATTATGCCTCGCATGTATATATATATATATATATATATATATATATATATATATATTAGTGTAATCTCTGTATATAGATATGTGTTTGAATGTGCATGTCTGTAACCCTGTGCATATCTCTGTTTTATGACTAACAGGCTAAAATCTTGGTCTAGATCAGGTTCTCTTCAAACATTCTCCTTTAGGTTGTGAAACTTAAGCAAAACATGTTTGATTTTACATAAACTAAGTATTAAAAATATATTTAAGCAAGATAAGTTGAAAACTAACTGGAAATTTAGAAAGACAGTGGAAATGGTAAACTTATCAAATCCTCGACTTGAATAATTCATAGTTTCAGGTTTATAATCTGTTTGGTTATCTTAAATCATGAATTTTAAAAGATGAATCAAAAATTTTAGATTGGAATCAAGAGTGTATTTCGGGGTTGACCAGAAAATGGTCTTTGAGCAATTTCTGGTGATGGGTAGACTCGTGGTGGTCAGGAACTTTGCTGAAGGAAGAGTGAAGCTTGGTGGTCTCGGAAAAAATGTTAGGTGGTTTATTTACCCACCATGGCGACGGCGTTGGGTCGAAGAAGGGTTTTAACCCTAAGTTTAGTCGAGGTCTGTAATTGAGTTGCCGCGACATCTCTGAAGCATCGGGTTTGATCGCGTTGGTAGGAAGTGGAGCTGGAAGTCAAGGCGATTCGATGGTGGTGCCGGTGAAGTCCATCGTGGTCAAATTCAACGGTGAGGGAAGTTTTCTGGCGATGGTGTTTTCCAGGCTTGGTCGAGGAGACTTGGTTTTCGACTCGAATGGGTTTGGCTCGATCTGGGTTATCGTGAGTGGTTGCGTGGTTTTGGGTAGTTGTAGTGAGCTGCCGCGACGATCATCGATGGTCAGAGTCGAGGGTGTACGTGCACCACGTGCACGTTGTGTCTGGGAGTTGAGTAGCTCGGGTGATTCTCGTGCGAGTAAGGGAATGTCTCGAAGCAGGGAGTGTGTGAGAGAAACTCGGGGTAGCTACGGGTAGGTCTCGGGTATGACCCGAAGTAAATCTAAACCAGTTTTGGAAAGGTTTTTTTTAAAATAAGGCTTTTGAAATTTATAAATAAATTAGTTTAAACTTCCTTATATAAATTTACTTTATATATAATAATTGTTTTCTTTATAAATTGATTAAGAAGTTTTGAAGTTTGTTTGATTTGAATCTTGTTTAAATAAGGTTTAAAGTTATTTTAAAATTTAAATTAGAAATGGAATTTTGAAGATTTTCCTAAAAGTAAGCTTTAAGGTTTAAAGTGAAATTTGTTTAAAGTAATTAAAGGAAGTTTTGGTAACTTTAATTTTTCAAGACAGATAATTATTTTATTCCAAAGTTTAATTAATGATTTGATGATTAATTAAAGTAAAAAAAAAAAGGGAATTTAATCAATTTAATTAATTAATGATTAAGAATTATTTAATTAATAATTAATTAAATAGTGATAAATTAGTTGATAATTTAAAGATGAATAAATTAAGTAATTAAGATTGTTAATTAAGTAATTAGAAGTTAATTAAATTAAGTAATTAGAGATTAATTAGCTGGTAATTAAGAAGTACTTAATTTGTAATTAAGTTTTATTAATTAATAATTGGGTGTTATTAATTAATAATTAAGAAATAATTAATCTATAAAGATTAATTAAGGATTAATTAACTGATAATTAAGGATTGGTTAATTTATTATTAAGTTTTATTAATTGATAATTAAGGTTTATTAATTAATAATTAAAGAATAATTAATCTGTAATTAAGGTTAATTAATTTATTTAAAGGTAATTAAGGGATGGGTTACTCAATTGTAATTAATAAATAAATGTGATTAATTTAAGTTAATTAATTTGTAAATTAATTAAAGATAATCACTTGATAAAGGATTAAGTATGAATACTTAATAAGATTGATAAGTATAATTACTTAGTGTAGGTAGTTAATGTATAATTACAGGATGTAATTAAATAAAAGGGAATTACTTAATGAGAAGAAATTAAAGTATAATTACTTAGGAGAAGTAATTAAGGATTAAGTATTTGGTGTAATTAATTAAAGAATTAATATGATTAATTAAGAAGTTAATTAATTAAGGTAAGTAATTATAGGATAATACTTACTGTTTATGATAATCAAGATGGATTAATAGAAGTGATTAATTTAAGTTTAATTAATTGAAGTAATTAAGGATTAATGTAATTAATTATAGTTAATTAATTAATGGAAGTAATTAATTAAGGATTATTAATTAATGTAATTAATGAAAGTAACTAAAGGTTAATTACTGTTAAATGGTTAAGAATAATTAATTTGTGAAATTAATTAAAGAATAATTACTTTATGTAATTAATGAATAATTAATCAAGGATGATTAATATTTAATGAATAATTAATTAATTAAAGGTTTGTAATTAATTAATGATTGATTAATTAAATGTTAGATAATTAATTCTTAAGTAATTAATTTAATTTAAGTTAATTAAATTAATTATAACATAGGGTTAATAATTGTTGCTTATATATGATTGTTTTGTAGAATATCTGATTGGTTGATACCTATTGGATGATATGCTGTGATATGATATTGGATATATCTGTGATAAATGTGTGATATTTATCTATATTAAATGCTGTGTGAATTCAAGTATTGAATTGAATCAAATTGTTTAAACCTTTAAACAACTTGGCCTTAAAAGATACGTTTTGGATTTCGATGAGACCGGGATCGGGTTTCCGTATACCGGTATTCCAGGTCTGGAGACCCGAATACCACATCGATCCAAATTAACGATAGGTCGTGAATCTCAAGTGAAGATGAAGATTCAGAGTGCAAGGGTTATTGTCGTTAACTCTGAGGGTGATTCCAAAACGAGTGTAACGAGATAATGCCTTCGGTTTCGTTCGAACCCGGAACGAACTTGTATGGATTGAATGCTTTCAGCACATCGTCAGGTGGACGATGAGCATTCTAAGTGATGTGTTGTGATTAAAGGTAATCGTGACCTCAAGCCTCATCAACCGGGAATGGCTAAAACAGGGGAGGTGCAGCAAGGTTAGTGGGTAGCACCCAAGTAGTATAAGATTCCTCTGTCTAGAGTCCCTTTTTATTTCGGCTGTGTGGGCGGTTGCTGGCTCCAACCGCGGGGTTTCTTATGCGGGAATTATCCAGTAAGGGATGTTCCGGCCTTGTGTTGCAGGGGATTGGGAGTGATCCTCGGTACGTTGATCTAGGCCACGTACTGTGACGGGCGGTACCCCAGTAGCCCTGCCATTGTATGGAATCCAAAATCCAATAAGTGCCGTACGATTTAGTTGTGCCCAACTATGTTGGAACGTGAGATGTAAGCATTCCAGCTATTTCTGTATTTTACTTGAAAACCCTAGACCCTATTATAATATAACTGGATTTCCTATCAAATGTTTTGGTTAGCGTAAGGTAAAAACTTACCCATGTTTAATTGTGGGGAGTCTTACGTGATACCTTTGTTTTCAAAAGGTTTTGAAGTTAAGCAATTTAAACCGTTTACTCACACCAGACCCATGTCTGACCCAAGTGTTTATTTTCTGTTTTATTAAACCTTGGGTACTCAAATTTTTACGAGTAGCCAAGGGATTCAGGGTTGCTTTGACGAATCTATGGAGGAGCAATGGAGCAGGAGGCTTCAGCGTTCGTAGATATAGTGTTCCGCTGTGTTAGTCTGTATGAGTCATTTGTTGAGTGTATTTGAGTTGTAATGACTAGACAGATGTTTATAACTGTCTAGTATGTGTTGTATAAGCTGTGTATCTCTGATGTATATGATACAATGTAATATCTTATTTGATTAATATAATTTATTCGTTCCGCTGTTTAGATTCTGATGTGTTTCTTTCTTTCTTCTCTATCTTATCTCTTTTCTATCCCTTTCTTTCTTCTTGATGATACGACTTTTTGTGGAGAAAAAGCCGGGTCGTTACAGTTGGTATCAGAGCTGTAGGTTGAGTGAATACCTAGGCTCTGGAGTGGTGTCTATCTTGAGAGAGCGTATTTGTAATTTTTACTATATATATATATTTATTCTACCTATTTGTTGGATTATCTGTTCGGGTTTTCCAATATAAGATATAAAGGTAGATAGGGTGGTGGTGTGTGAAACACGACTACCAATGGTTGGAGTTTGAATGTTAAGGTTGGAAGTGTATCTGTCGAGACT
Source organism: Allium fistulosum (assembly GCA_030737815.1). NCBI lineage: Eukaryota > Viridiplantae > Streptophyta > Magnoliopsida > Asparagales > Amaryllidaceae > Allium > Allium fistulosum. The sequence goes on from CM060907.1 coordinate 841,568,817, forward strand.
GTAGACCTAATACCGTCTCGAGTGAGCTTTGCTATGGTATAAGGATTTCTCTGATCTCTGAAGGAAACCTGTAAAGGTTCAGAGTCCATCTTTGAGTAGAGTTTGAATCTGTCGGATGAGCAGAAGCGAGTAATGGTATCTTGGCAATCTCAGGAAGAAGTAGTTGCGTGATGAGACGCAGTGACTATGGATGTCTCCAAAGACATTTTCTTTTGGAGCAAGTTTGAAGGAAGTATGTCTGCTTCGGTGTTGTGGCTGAGTTCAGCAGGGTGTTGAGTTTGGTTTGAGGTCCGAGTTCCTCAAGAAGCTTTGGATAGGGAGTCTTGGCATCTGTGTCAGCAGTGCAGCTCGGAGTAATCTGTGTGCCGGCGGGAAGTCTTCTGGCTGAGCATTTTCTGGAGACGGAGTTCAGAAGCTACGGAGTGGATCCAGTTCTTCGATGGATGGGTTAGTCAAGCATAAGCTGTTCTGAGTGGTTAAGAGAGAACAGTTTATTTGGAATTAAGCTGAGTGAATCGCAAAAGTGACTTGCGATTGCTGAGTATTCTCTTGAGTTATTTGAGACTTTCTGGATATCTTTAGCGAAGTCAGAAGTTTGTCTACATTTGAGATTGAGTTCCTTATCGACTTAATTTCAAGAGTAGTACCGGTAGTTCAGCTAGTTGAAGGTTGATTCCTAGAGATAGGATTTGGTGAAACAGCTCAGTATTTGATGGAACTTCTGAGTTTTATTTTTATGGATCTGTTGAACCATATTTTCGGAATGTGTTGTCTAGTCTGTGCTCGAGTTCATCGACAGCTTTCTCATTTTCTCCAGATCAGAGTGGTGCAGCGGAAGCAAGATGGCAGCTGTTCTAGAGTGGAAGCAACCGGAAGTTGGAATGATTTGGAATTAGAGAATTTCTACAGGAAATATTTTTAGATTTGAGTTCAGATTGGTGAGTGCATCTGTTTTGTCTTTTCCGGATAGGAGAAGAAGTGGTAGCCTACTGATGGTGGAGTAGATTTTCGGTAAATCTTGAGAGGATCACTATGTTGAGTTATTTTTGATCCAATTTGTCTCTGGAAACATCAGCAAAGGTTGAGCTGATCGGAATAGATATAGGCAGTCCGGAATTGTCAGAAAAGTTCTGAAGATTAGAGACGAAGGAATTTGGAATTCGAAGTTGGAGACTTCATTATTATTGAAGTTTTCTCTGGTAAAAAGGGAGCTATAAGATTGGGTAAGTCTGGAAGTCAGCTCCGAGTTGTTTTGGATCTCTTCTGTATTCTGATTTGGATAAGTGTTTGATCTACAGGATTGAATTGCCAGTTTGGATAACTGAGATTCGCAGTATATCGCGTATCTTTGGGGAAGTACGTGTTTGATCTATCTCTGGTTTTAGAACCAGTAGTTCAGAGAGATTTGGTTGTTGAGTCAGACTCGTCTGTAGTCTGATATTCTGTTTAGTTTTATAGATCTAGTTGTGTAGGAGCTCTGTAGCTCAGTAGAATTGGTTGTTTGGATTCTGTTGAGCGAGTATCCCGGTATATATATATATATACTTGGGAAAACTCGGGGAAATTTAGGAAGCTTATCCGGATCTATGTCCGGATAGCTAGAATTGTTTGTTTGTTTGAATTGGTTGTTTGGATGAAATTGTTTGCTTGGTTGTGTATGACTGATATGTATGCCTAAATTGATTGAAATAAAATAAAACTTTGGATTATCTTTTGTTTTAAATTTCGAGGACGAAATTCTTTTAAGGGGGAAGGAATGTGATATCCCGGGATTTCAAGGAATTTAAAATGTGATAATCTTGTAAATTAATTATTTAAAATTGGTAAAATTGTTATTTTCAAACAATTTAATAAAGAGTTGATTTTAAATATAGTTATATTCTTAAAATATATGAATAAAGTTTTTATTTAAAAATAAGATTTCTTTTATATCATTTTCCTTAAAGGAATTTATTTATATGAATTTATAAAGTATTTAGTTGATAGTAGATAAATATAAAAGTTTTATATTAGCATTTAAAATGGATTAAATATACTATATATGATTTAGTTAAAATCTAATTGGTTTTTATTTTATTTTCTTTTAAAAAGTTTTATTTTTATAAATTAAGAAAAGCATTTATAAAATAAGATATGTATTTATCTAATTAGGAAATAAATATAAAAAGCTTTTAAAATCATTTAAAAATATTTATGCATGTAGTATTACATGTGTTAATCTAATAATCTCTTAAATACCATGTGTTAGCATATTAATCAAGACAAAAGACAAGTGTCATTATTTCTTGAATTTTTTTTTTAAATCAGGCTATATATATCTTTAGCCTTCTTCTTCTCATTTCCTTTTATAAAATCTAAGTGAAAAATGCAATAGCCTGTAGCCTCATTTTCTCAAACCAGAATCGAATTCCTCAAACCAGAGAAATTTTCATAAACTAAAATCTGAAGTTCATTCCTCAAAACAATCAGAGAAAATTCAAAACTCTGTAACCTTCTCAAGCTAAAGTCTTAAATTCCTCAAACCAGAAAATGTCATCAACCTGTGATATTCATAGCAGAGGCAAAATCAGAATCAAAAGCCTGTAATCTCCTCTAAAACAAATGCAACCCGAAATCAAAGATCTTAAAGTTTTCAAATTCCAGTTTATCAAGCAACTAGGCATTTCAGTTTTTAAGAAGAAGACAACAGATTTCCTTTTCAAAGTTTCATCTCAACAAAGTCAAATTTCCAGTCTAAAGATCATCAAGCAATACCAAGTTTTTCAAATTGTCAAAAGATTCAGTTTTCATCTCAGTTTTAAGCTCTCTGCATTTCTTTAAAAGGTGAGTAAACCTTTATTTTTAAAACAGTTTAAAAATCTGAGAATAAAATGTTGTGATGAATGCTATGGTAATATGGTTTGCATATGATTTCATCTGTGAATGCATGCTTGTATAATAAAATGCCTGTACTAAAATTAGTATGTATAAATATTTGCTTCCCTGTTAGTTAAAGTGAGTAAACATTTTATTTAAAAAGCTTAAGTGAATAAATCTTTTGCATGTGAATTTTTGAAATGAATTATGCCTCGCATGTGTATATATATATATATATATATATATATATATTAGTGTAATCTCTGTATATAGATATGTGTTTGAATGTGCATGTCTGTAACCCTGTGCATATCTCTGTTTTATGACTAACAGGCTAAAATCTTGGTCTAGATCAGGTTCTCTTCAAACATTCTCCTTTAGGTTGTGAAACTTAAGCAAAACATGTTTGATTTTACATAAACTAAGTATTAAAAATATATTTAAGCAAGATAAGTTGAAAACTAACTGGAAATTTAGAAAGACAGTGGAAATGGTAAACTTATCAAATCCTCGACTTGAATAATTCATAGTTTCAGGTTTATAATCTGTTTGGTTATCTTAAATCATGAATTTTAAAAGATGAATCAAAAATTTTAGATTGGAATCAAGAGTGTATTTCGGGGTTGACCAGAAAATGGTCTTTGAGCAATTTCTGGTGATGGGTAGACTCGTGGTGGTCAGGAACTTTGCTGAAGGAAGAGTGAAGCTTGGTGGTCTCGGCAAAAATGTTAGGTGGTTTATTTACCCACCATGGCGACGGCGTTGGGTCGAAGAAGGGTTTTAACCCTAAGTTTAGTCGAGGTCTGTAATTGAGTTGCCGCGACATCTCTGAAGCATCGGGTTTGATCGCGTTGGTAGGAAGTGGAGCTGGAAGTCAAGGCGATTCGATGGTGGTGCCGGTGAAGTCCATCGTGGTCAAATTCAACGGTGAGGGAAGTTTTCTGGCGATGGTGTTTTCCAGGCTTGGTCGAGGAGACTTGGTTTTCGACTCGAATGGGTTTGGCTCGATCTGGGTTATCGTGAGTGGTTGCGTGGTTTTGGGTAGTTGTAGTGAGCTGCCACGACGATCATCGATGGTCAGAGTCGAGGGTGTACGTGCACCACGTGCACGTTGTGTCTGGGAGTTGAGTAGCTCGGGTGATTCTCGTGCGAGTAAGGGAATGCCTCGAAGCAGGGAGTGTGTGAGAGAAACTCGGGGTAGCTACGGGTAGGTCTCGGGTATGACCCGAAGTAAATCTAAACCAGTTTTGGAAAGGTTTTTTTTAAAATAAGGCTTTTGAAATTTATAAATAAATTAGTTTAAACTTCCTTATATAAATTTACTTTATATATAATAATTGTTTTCTTTATAAATTGATTAAGAAGTTTTGAAGTTTGTTTGATTTGAATCTTGTTTAAATAAGGTTTAAAGTTATTTTAAAATTTAAATTAGAAATGGAATTTTGAAGATTTTCCTAAAAGTAAGCTTTAAGGTTTAAAGTGAAATTTGTTTAAAGTAATTAAAGGAAGTTTTGGTAACTTTAATTTTTCAAGACAGATAATTATTTTATTCCAAAGTTTAATTAATGATTTGATGATTAATTAAAGTAAAAAAAAAGGGAATTTAATCAATTTAATTAATTAATGATTAAGAATTATTTAATTAATAATTAATTAAATAGTGATAAATTAGTTGATAATTTAAAGATGAATAAATTAAGTAATTAAGATTGTTAATTAAGTAATTAGAAGTTAATTAAATTAAGTAATTAGAGATTAATTAGCTGGTAATTAAGAAGTACTTAATTTGTAATTAAGTTTTATTAATTAATAATTGGGTGTTATTAATTAATAATTAAGAAATAATTAATCTATAAAGATTAATTAAGGATTAATTAACTGATAATTAAGGATTGGTTAATTTATTATTAAGTTTTATTAATTGATAATTAAGGTTTATTAATTAATAATTAAAGAATAATTAATCTGTAATTAAGGTTAATTAATTTATTTAAAGGTAATTAAGGGATGGGTTACTCAATTGTAATTAATAAATAAATGTGATTAATTTAAGTTAATTAATTTGTAAATTAATTAAAGATAATCACTTGATAAAGGATTAAGTATGAATACTTAATAAGATTGATAAGTATAATTACTTAGTGTAGGTAGTTAATGTATAATTACAGGATGTAATTAAATAAAAGGGAATTACTTAATGAGAAGAAATTAAAGTATAATTACTTAGGAGAAGTAATTAAGGATTAAGTATTTGGTGTAATTAATTAAAGAATTAATATGATTAATTAAGAAGTTAATTAATTAAGGTAAGTAATTATAGGATAATACTTACTGTTTATGATAATCAAGATGGATTAATAGAAGTGATTAATTTAAGTTTAATTAATTGAAGTAATTAAGGATTAATGTAATTAATTATAGTTAATTAATTAATGGAAGTAATTAATTAAGGATTATTAATTAATGTAATTAATGAAAGTAACTAAAGGTTAATTACTGTTAAATGGTTAAGAATAATTAATTTGTGAAATTAATTAAAGAATAATTACTTTATGTAATTAATGAATAATTAATCAAGGATGATTAATATTTAATGAATAATTAATTAATTAAAGGTTTGTAATTAATTAATGATTGATTAATTAAATGTTAGATAATTAATTCTTAAGTAATTAATTTAATTTAAGTTAATTAAATTAATTATAACATAGGGTTAATAATTGTTGCTTATATATGATTGTTTTGTAGAATATCTGATTGGTTGATACCTATTGGATGATATGCTGTGATATGATATTGGATATATCTGTGATAAATGTGTGATATTTATCTATGTTAAATGCTGTGTGAATTCAAGTATTGAATTGAATCAAATTGTTTAAACCTTTAAACAACTTGGCCTTAAAAGATACGTTTTGGATTTCGATGAGACCGGGATCGGGTTTCCGTATACCGGTATTCCAGGTCTGGAGACCCGAATACCACATCGATCCAAATTAACGATAGGTCGTGAATCTCAAGTGAAGATGAAGATTCAGAGTGCAAGGGTTATTGTCGTTAACTCTGAGGGTGATTCCAAAACGAGTGTAACGAGATAATGCCTTCGGTTTCGTTCGAACCCGGAACGAACTTGTATGGATTGAATGCTTTCAGCACATCGTCAGGTGGACGATGAGCATTCTAAGTGATGTGTTCTGATTAAAGGTAATCGTGACCTCAAGCCTCATCAACCGGGAATGGCTAAAACAGGGGAGGTGCAGCAAGGTTAGTGGGTAGCACCCAAGTAGTATAAGATTCCTCTGTCTAGAGTCCCTTTTTATTTCGGCTGTGTGGGCGGTTGCTGGCTCCAACCGCGGGGTTTCTTATGCGGGAATTATCCAGTAAGGGATGTTCCGGCCTTGTGTTGCAGGGGATTGGGAGTGATCCTCGGTACGTTGATCTAGGCCACGTACTGTGACGGGCGGTACCCCAGTAGCCCTGCCATTGTATGGAATCCAAAATCCAATAAGTGCCGTACGATTTAGTTGTGCCCAACTATGTTGGAACGTGAGATGTAAGCATTCCAGCTATTTCTGTATTTTACTTGAAAACCCTAGACCCTATTATAATATAACTGGATTTCCTATCAAATGTTTTGGTTAGCGTAAGGTAAAAACTTACCCATGTTTAATTGTGGGGAGTCTTACGTGATACCTTTGTTTTCAAAAGGTTTTGAAGTTAAGCAATTTAAACCGTTTACTCACACCAGACCCATGTCTGACCCAAGTGTTTATTTTCTGTTTTATTAAACCTTGGGTACTAAAATTTTTACGAGTAGCCAAGGGATTCAGGGTTGCTTTGACGAATCTATGGAGGAGCAATGGAGCAGGAGGCTTCAGCGTTCGTAGATATAGTGTTCCGCTGTGTTAGTCTGTATGAGTCATTTGTTGAGTGTATTTGAGTTGTAATGACTAGACAGATGTTTATAACTGTCTAGTATGTGTTGTATAAGCTGTGTATCTCTGATGTATATGATACAATGTAATATCTTATTTGATTAATATAATTTATTCGTTCCGCTGTTTAGATTCTGATGTGTTTCTTTCTTTCTTCTCTATCTTATCTCTTTTCTATCCCTTTCTTTCTTCTTGATGATACGACTTTTTGTGGAGAAAAAGCCGGGTCGTTACAGTTTTGCTAGTTAGGAATCTAAAACATAACTTGCTTAGTATTAATCAATTGTGATAAGGGTTTTATAATTAAGTTCAAAAAAGATAACTGCCATATCTAAGATAATGAGTCAAACATTATCTTTGAAGGTATTAGGAAACGTAACATCTATATCTTAAGTATGAAGGTGTCCAATGATAATTTATGTCTTCTGGCTGAATCTAATGACCCTTGGATTTAGCATAAAAGATTTGGTCGTTTGAATTTTAAACACCTTTCTAAAATTGCTAGATATGAACTTGTTAGAGGTCTTCTTAAAATGAAATTTAAAGTCAATAATTTATGTGACGCCTGTCAATTAGGAAAACTTCGATAAAGTTCTTTTAAATCCAAAGATATGATTTCCACATCTTATCTCCTTGAACTTCTTTAGCTAAATCTTTTTCAACCGTTGCAAATACAATCAATAAATTAAATAAACATGTCTTTGTAATCGTAGATGATTTCTCTAGATATACATAGACAATTTTCTTGAAACTTAAAAGTGAATCTTTTGAAATGTTTAAAATTTGTACAAAAAGAATTCAAAATCATATGTCAACCAAAATTAAAACGATTAAGAGCGATCATGAAGGAGAATTCAAAAATGATAATTTTGAAATCTTTTGTAATAAGAAAGGAATAGCTCATAATTTTTCTTTTCCAAGAGACCCCAACAAAATGGAGTAGTATAACATAAAAATAGCAATATACAAGAATGTGCTAGAACAATGTTAAATAATAGTAATTTACCTTTTTTTTGAGTTGAAGCAGTTGCTACAACATGTTATATTTTAAATAGAATTTTAATCCGACCATTACCTGAGAAAACTCCTTATGGATTGTTTTATAATAAAAAGCCTAAAGTATCATATTTTAGAGTCTTCGGTAGTAAATGTTTTGTAATAAATACAAAGGATAATTTAGATAAATTTGAGACTAAATCAGACAAAGGAATTTTCACTAGCTATTCAAATAGAAGTAAAGCTTGTAGAGTTTTCAATACCAGAACTAACAACATTAAAGAAACATTACAAGATTCATTTGATGAGAATTTCAAATTTAATAATTCAACCTTTGATGAAGAATAAATTTTAAATGAAAATAATGAAGTTAAAAATAATGAGTTCACTAACAACAAAAATAAAATCCCAAAAATCTACATCCATATGAAAGAATAAAATATCTAAGAGATCATCTTGTAGAAAATATTTTAGGAAACATAGAATGTATAGTAAAAACAAGAAATCAATTAAATAAAATGAGCAATGTTTCTTTTATCTCGACTATTGAACCCAAAACTACAAAGGAAGCATCATTAGATGATTCTTGGATTCTGGTTACGAAAGAAGAATTGAATCAGTCCACCAGAAATAATGTTTGGGAATTAGTCCCAAGACCCGAAGATAAATCTATTATAGGAACTAAAGGGTATATAGAAATAAAATTAATGAACAAGGAGAAGTCATTAGAAATAAAGTATGTTTAGTTGCTCAAGGTTATTGTCAAGAAGAATGTATAGATTTTGATAAAACTTTTGCTCCTGTAGCAAGATTAAAGGCTGTCAAAATTTTACTTGCTTTTGCAAGAAGATTGAATCAGTCCACCAGAAATAATATTTGGGAATTAGTCCCAAGACCTGAAGGTAAATCTATAATAGGAACTAAATGAGTATATAGAAATAAAATGAATAAACATGGAGATGTCGTTAGAAATAAAGCAGGTTTAGTTGCTTAAGGTTATTGTCAAGAAGATGGTATTGATTTTGATAAAACTTTTGCTCCTGTAGAAAGATTAATGGCTATCAAAATTTTACTTGCTTTTGCAAACCATAATAACTTTAAATCATTCCAAATGGATGTCAAAAGCGTCTTTTTAAATGTATTTATTAAAGAAGGTGTATACATAGAACAACCCCCACTTCCTGAAGATGAAAAACTACATAATCACGTTTATAATTTAAAGAAAACTTTATATGGCTTAAAACAAGCTTCTGGGGCATGGTATGATAGACTAAAATCCTATTTATTACATCTAATTTTGAAATAGGAAAGGTAGGTAGTACCCTTTTATTAAAAATAATAATAATGATATTCAACTTATAGAAATATATGTAGACGATATTATATTTGGATCAACAAATGAACAATCAAACAAATAATTTTCATGTATAATGACTAAGGAATTTGAATGAATCATATTGGAGAATTAACATTAATTTTAAGATTACAAATAAGACAACCAAGTAATGGAATTTTCACAAATAAAGAGACATATGCTAAAGAATTATTTAAGAAATTTGGTATGTAAAATACTAGTGGAAATACAACTCCCACGGCAACAAATTAGAAATTAAATAAAGAAGAAAAGTCAAAAGATGTAGATCAAGAATTATATAATATTATGATAGGATCATTACTCTATATAACAGCTAGTAGACCAGATATTATGCATAGTTTTTGTCTATGTGCAAGATATCAGTCTCAACCTAAGGAAACTCATCTAAAATCCATAAAATAAATATTAAGATATGTAAATAACACACTAGACTATGGACTATTTTACCCAAAAGGAGATTCTTTTGATTTAATTTCATATAGCGATGCTGACTATGCTGGATGCAAATCAGACCGAAAAAGTACAAGTGGAACTTGTCACTTTTTAGGACATTCTCTTGTTTTCTGGTTTAGCAAAAAGAAAATTATGTATCTCTGTCGACAATAGAAGCAAAATATATCTCAATCGCACTAACCTGTTCACAGGTTATCTATATACAACAAACTTTAAAAGATTTTGGTTCAAATTTATATTTCTATTATCTATGTTTGCAGCTGTGATTGTAGGTTCTACATGTGTAATATTAATCATGAAAGAATTTAAAAAGATTCACATAAATCATAAAACACCATTCACGCCCTTTAGTGTTTAATCAGCCTTAAGATTCATATTCCACAACCCATAATCTCAATCCCATCCTTTGATCAGCTTCTTGAGAACCGACTAAGTTAGAACCGTAGCGAATGGATCCACTATGTTGTCCATAGTATCTACCTTTTGTATGATGACCTCTTTCTTCTCAACAAATTCCCTGATGAGGTGGAATCTTCAAATAACATGTCATGACTTCTTGTGAGCTCTGGGCTCTTTTGCGATCTGTATCACCACATTATTGTCACAAAATAATGCCATTGGATTCTCTGTATCAAGAATCACTCTGAGCTCACTTAAATACTTATGCGTCCATACCGCTTCCTTAGCAGCTTCATTGAGGACGATATACTCGGCCTCCATTATGGAATCCGTTACTATTTCCAGTTTGGAACTTTTCCAATAGATGGACCCACCACTAAGCGTATAACCTGACACTGACTTGCTATCATCGACATCACTTTGAAAGCTAGAGTCGGTATACCCCAACATAAGGAGGTCTCCATTCTCGTATACTAGGAATAAGTCCTGAGTATTTACTAAATACTTCAGTATACATTTTACAGTTGTCCAATGTTTTTCTTCAGGATTAGACTGGCATCGACTTATGTAACCTAATGCATATGCCATATTCGGTCTAGTATATAGAATATTGTACATTATGGATCTTATGCCTGAAGCATATGGAATCCTCTTCACACACACTCTTTTCCCTCATTAGTATGAGGAGCATCCTCCCATTTGGAAAGAATGATTCTAGACTATATTGGAACATTTCCATGCTTGGAATTATCCATACTGAACCTTTTTAGTATGGAATCAAAGGGATAGGGAAAATCCCAATTGCCTTTTAGATCTATCTCTATAGATCATTGTACCCAGTATATAGGCTTCTTCTCCTAAATCCTTCATGAAGAAGTTCTTGGAAAGCCAAGCTTTCACTGATTGTAATAACAAAATTTTATTGCCAATCAACAGAACATTTTGGTATATGCATGCTTCTTCTATGTTCTGATAAAAACTAAACTATTTGATTACTTTATCAAAACACTTGTTCCAAATTCTCAAAGCTTGTTTAAGTCCATAAATGGACTTTAACAACCTGCAAGCCTTGCCCTTACTTCCACTACCTTAAAACCCTTGGACTGTGGCATATAGACGGTCTCTTCAAAATCACCATTCAATGCTGTCTTTACATCCATCTACCATATTTCTTAGTCATAGAATGCAGCAAATTTGAATGGATTTAAGCATTGCTACAGACAAAAAAGTCTCATCATAATCAATACTTTGAATTAGATGAAACCCTTTTGCTACTATTTTAGCCTTATAAGTCTCTACTTGTCTATCTGCATTTAACTCTTTCTTAAAAATTCATTTATAACCGATGGATTTTATCCCTTCGGGTATGTCAGATAAAGTCCATACTTTTTTCTCATACATGGAATCCATCTTAGATTTCATTGCTCTAAGGCAGAGTGTATAGTCTTTACTCTGTAGTGCTTTTTGGAATGATAATAGAGTGTCGTCATCTAAGACATGGTATTATTCCTAGCTATCCACGAGAAAACCGTAGTATCTCTTTGGTACATGAGATTCCCTACTGGACCTTCTAATAGGTTTTGTGTTCTCATATATAGCTGAACTTGGTTCCCTAACTAGTTCAGTCTCAATGTTAGTTTCTCGGATCTCATCCAAATTTACAACTTCGCTGTTAGTTTCTTTTGATAAAAACTCCTTTTCAAAAAAGACGGCATGTATGAAAACAATCACATTTTGTTTCCCTATGTTGTAGAAAATATATCCCCAATAATTCTTGCGATATTCTGTAAACATACACAAGGATGATCTCGCCTAAAGCTTGTCGAGGCCGAATTCCTTAACGTAAGAGGGACAACCCCATACCTTTAAGTAATTGACGTGGGGTTTCTTCCCATGCCACACATCATATGGCATCCTAGCCGTAGATTTAGTTGGTCACAAATTCAATTGTGGTTTTCAGTGCATATCCCAAATATGATAGAGGTAATTCAACTTTACTCATCATGGAAGGAACCATATCTAATAAGGTTTGGTTCCTTCACTCTAAAACACCATTGTGTTGCGGAGTACAGGGTGCAGTAACCTGAGAAATAATCATAGTATCTTTTAAGTACTACTAGAGTTCTTATCCAACAAACTCACCTCCTCGATCGGATCGAAGAATCTTTTTGGTTCGTCTAGTTTTCTTCCTTATTCTTATATTCAATAAATTTCTCGCAGACATCAGATGTGTTCATCATAAGATACACATATCCTAGTCTTAAGAAATCATTAGTGAAGGGTAAAAAGTAAGATCTATTATCCTTAACGATTATAGGAATCGGGCCACATACGTCACTATATGCAAGACCCAAGAGTTCATCAACTCTTTCAGTGCTCACACTGAAGGGTGCTTCATCATCTTTCCTCTGAGACATGACTCACACGTGTCAAATGATTCAAAATTAAGTGTGGGAGAAAACCTTTGTTTTTTAATATGTGTAGTCGTTTCTCACTTATATGACCTAGCTTACAATATCAAAGCTAACTATTATTTATATTATTATTCAAAGAATTGCTCATAGAACAAACATAATTTATACTGATCACATAAATGTCATGTCCTAAAATACCATCACAGACATTATTACCATTTAAAATAATGTTCATAACATTATTAATATAGTAAAAAATATAACTAGTTTCATACAATCCAGACACATAATTCCACAAATAAAGTCTTTAAAAATAGAAATTATTTAATATCAACAAAAATCCACTAGAAAAACTCAAATGAAAGTCTTTAACTTTTGTTGCATCTACAATAGATCCATCAGCAACCTAAAGCCTCATTTCTTCCTTTTCCATGTGATGCCAGTTCCTAAGCCTCCGTAAAGAATTACAAATGTGAATGCTAGATCCAATATCCAAAATCTAAGATAATTATTGATTGCTAAATAATTTTGAATCATAAATGTACTTGATGGACCGATAGAATTATTCTATTTCTTTTCTTTAACAGTCTTCAAATACTTCGGACAGTTCCATTTCGGATGACCTTTCTTGTGATAATGATGACACTCACCCTTGTTAAAAGAAGCAGTCTTTGTACTTTTCTTGGTAACCCTATTCTGCTTCTTCGAACCTTTTGAAGACGATGCACCACCCTTTACTGCAAGTACGGTGCTTTGACCTATGGATATGGACTCGGCTAACCTCAACATATTGAGGAACACCACTAGATTCACATTCAACTGGTTCATATTATAATTCAATAAAAATGGTTCATAATGAGGCATAAGTGAACCAATGATCAAATAAAACTACAACTCATTTCTTACCACTACGTCCAATTGTGATGCCTATCAATATAGCTTTCATCATCAGAACGTAATCATCAACTTTCTGTCCTTTAGTCATTTTGGTATTGAAAAGCTTCTTCATAGCTTATACCTTGCGGAACATGACTATTCACCAAACAGGGCCTTAAGACTATCACATATCACATGGAAAAAAATGTTTTCGTGTTGCCTTTGTAATGGCTTGTCTAACATAGACGACATAAAACATGGGTGATCTCTAGGTCTTAGACCCATTTCTCATAAGCAAGCCTAAGTTCTGGGTTCGCACTATCGATGGGTTATTCTTTAATATTGCAGGTAATAAAAACAAAAGACGCTCATAACTTAACACTATCTTAATCGTTCTTAGCCAATCGATATAGTTAGGTCTGGCTAGCTTATCACTTTAAGAAAACAATTTGGGTGTAGACATTTTCTACAAGTTTTAAAATGGTAAATTATGACAATTTCGTAGTAGATGTTTTATAATATTAGTAAGGTTAAAATTTATATTTCATTTTACTAATAAGTTCCTACTAGTCTTTTATGTTTCTCCAATCCCTAAGATGATACATAGAAGTCTTTCGACTTCACTAGTGAGTGTCAGGACTCGTATGTCTTGGGATTCTAACCTTGATGAAAGCTCAACAAATCATACTCACATATGCGATGGATTACTCACTTGTACCTACCATTTCATAAGTATATTGTATATAAATTGAGGAAAGCTCAACAATCATACTTACACATACGATGAATTACTCGCTTGTACCTACCATTTCATGAGTATACTGTACATACCTTGAGGAAAGCTAAACCAATCATACTCACACATACGATGGATTACTCTCTTGTACCTACCATTTCATGAGTATTGTACATACCTTGAGGAAAGCTTAACAAATATATACAAGTATCTTACCTCGTCTAGTATATATATTAATAAAACTACACATAGCATCTCTAGCTAGAGAAAAGCTCAACAACTATAGGGTATTCAAGTAATTTATATATATATATATATATGGTAGAGGTCAACTTTATATTAAAGATTCATAATCTTTAACATATCATATCGAATGATATCGACTTATGGAATAATGTATTTCTTAAGAAATACCCTCATGATTCAATTGTCGGACACATCAGAAATCACGGTATATGTAAAATACATATATATTTATTCCTTAAGCCTAATTAGGCTTTCTTTACTGTTCCACCATTAGTTTATACATTCATATTATATTAGTTATTATTATATAAAATTTATGGTTTAATTTGCTTATATAATAATCTTATGTATAACAACACATTATTTAAATCATATTCATTTAACTTTAATTAATTAATATTTTAATTAATTATTACATTATTCAGTTATAATATTTATATTGAATATGTGTATTATAAGCTTTATAGTTATGGAAATATATCTTTATATATGTATTTTATTTGTTAGTTAACTTTTAATTTATTTATTTAATTAAAAGTTGTTAATTTCAAAATTTCTATTATATACATATACACTTACATAATCTTATACAATCCAAGACAATATATCACATATCTTATATATACATATACGTATGTTTATTTTTAATTAATTAACTGTTAAATTAATTTATTTACTTTATTAATTTTATTAATAATTAAAATTTTCGAAGTTAATTTTATATTGTTTTCAAACATTTAAAAAAACTATATTATAACATTTTATAATACATTTCTTATTTTAAATTTAACTTTTAAATTTAAAATGTTTTATTATAATTTTTGAAAATTAGATCAAGGCTTGATTTAAATTAGGCCTTTTCAATTATAGGCAACCTTTGGCTTATATAAATTTTCGGGCCATGCCGATAGCCAAGTTGGCTAGGGTAATTGTTCACCCAAACCCAAGCCTAGACATAATCTTTCTAGACACCCTACTAACTGTATTGTAAGCTCAATCAGGTAACCTTAACATGACTAATTTAGACCGCATAGGCTTCAATAACATTTGGAACTAGGCCAGCATGCAGCGTTGTAAATGGGTAAATTTTAAAAACTTTATTCCATTTGGATCTTATTGAGCCTACGAATTCTAAATTTATTTAAAATAAAATTGATATTTTATTTAATTTATAATAAAGTTTTATTCATTATTAAGCTTATATCATATAATATAATATGTGTATCTGTTTGCGCCAAAAATGGTCACAAATACCCAGTTATATATGAAAGCACCAATTTCCAAAAACAATATCCAAATAGAAATATAAGCATGTAGATCATAGAATAAATAGTAGAAAAAGTAAAGGAGCACACGAGTTTTATAGTAGTTCGGCAAACTTCGGCCTAAGTCCACTCCAATAATCTTTTATTTATACTATAAGTTTACAAATATAGTTTTTTTTGCCTTAGAAAATTAGTGGAGGAAGAGATAAGAAGTGATGAAGGAGAGCCAGTTGATAAAGTTCTTTGCAATGAGCCAAGTTCGCTCTATTTATAGGTGAAGACGTGCATGGATTGGCCTGAAATATCGGCAGAAGAACCTCCGGCCCATATGACCCGACCCACAAAATTTGGAATCTATCAGACACCAAAAATAATTTAGGCTGATCATTCCATGCTAACTCCAATAGGGCTAAGATCATTTTTATGAGGTCCCCCATGACTTTAGTCCATGCTCCAAATGTTTCACGCCATTCCGCCTTACCGTTTATGAGATATCGATCGATCTTCGCTGTTTTGACTAGAAATTGGATCATAAGAGATCATTCCATACTTCATCCTTTTGAGCTACGATCGATCATTTTGGTTCCTTATGATTTTAGCTACTTGTTCTCCAAATTTCGTGCAACTCCGACGTGTCGTTTGCTGTGCAGTTAAAGCGCTCGGCAGATTCAAAGCGGTGGAGGTGCAAAAAGTCATAGCGGGGATACAGCGAGGATATAGCGGATGACTTTAAAATAGCATATAAAACTCGTATTTAATGTTTTTATGAATATATAAATGGTAATTAAATGAAAAATTATCATTCAATTGAATTATAACTAATACATAAATAATTTTTAAATAAAAACATGTGCGAATATACTTTAAATAAACATAAAACTATTATATAACATAATTGAATTTAGTAGAATATTAGAGTATTTTCATTTCTGAAAATATATTAAAAATTAAATCAAATAAATTAGTTTCATAATTTTTATAATGTATAAATTGAATTTTTCAATTCATTTTATTAAAGAAGATATAGCGGGAATAGCGGAATATAGCGGAAATAACGGGATATAGCGGAAATAGCGGGGATTAAAGCGGAAAGGCTATATTGTGGGGCTATATGGAAAAATCGTAGCGGCATAAACCCGCTATGAGATATAGCGGGGTTATAGCGGGGCATTAACTGCACAGGTGCCCGTTTGTGAGATATCGCATTTTCCGTAAAACTATGGATCGTTATGCTGATTTGTACGATTGTTCCAATAACGATCAGACTATTTTCCAGACTTCATCTATATGAGTTGCGATCGATTATGGGGGTGCTCCATAATGTAAGATACTTGCTCTCCAAATTTCGTGAAATTCTGACATACCCTTTGTGAGATATCGCGTTTTCCATAAAACTATGGATCGTTATGCTGATTTGTACGATCATTCCAATAACCATCGGCCTAATTTTCAAGATTTCATCATTTTGAGCTATGATCAAACATGGGGATGCATTATGATGTAAGATACTTTCTCTCAAAATTTTGTGCAATTCCGATGTACTATCTGTGAGATATCGCGTTTTCCATTAAACTATGGATCGTTAAGTTGATTTGTACGATCCTTCCAATAATGATCGGCCTATTTTTCAAGATTTCATCCTTTTCAGCTATGATCATTCATGTGGGTTCCCCATGATGTAATATATTTGTTCTCCAAATTTTGTGCAATTCCGACGTACCGTTTGTGAAACATCGCATTTTCCATAAAACTATGAATCGTTATGCTTATTTGTATGATTGTTCCAATAACAATCAGTCTATTTTTCAAGATTTCATCCTTTTGAGCTGCGATCAATCATGGAGGTTCTCCATGATGTAAGAAACTTGCTCTTAAAATTTTGTGTAATTCTGGTTTACTTTTGGTGACATATCACATTTTTCGTAAAACTATGGATCGTTATGGTTGGTTTGTACGATCGTTCTAATAACGATCAGCCTCTTTTCCAAGATTTGGGAGTTTTGTCATGCGTTCATTTTTATAGGCTCCACTCTTTAATATGATGTTATGAATGTATCAAGTGCATTGCCTTTGTATATTTTGAGATATTGATCGATCTTCGTCAATTTATGTTGTTTTATGGATTGTTCCTGATCGATCTATATAAATTCTTCCTTTGCCAATAACTCGAGCATGCAGACTCTAATTTACTTGAAATTTTAAATGTGGCCTCATGGAGCCTTCCTTGACACTTTTTATTGATTGCACCCTTAGTGGGAGTAGGTCCGAATTTGCTCAACTATTGTCCATAGTTCCAAATATAATCGATTTTCGAGCCTGATAACCGTCTCTCCGTGCTTCCTGCCTTGATAATCACATAAGTCATTTAGCCAACTTTTATGATATACTGCATGGTCAAAAGGCGGTTTGCCCCCCAAAACATGCCTTACGTTAGGAAGGCGTGTTTTGAATTGCCGTAAGTCCAATGTTCAAAACCCGTTGATGACTTGTGAACAAATCTGTGATCTTGCCTGATTATTAGTAATGGTCGTTCAGGATCGCTAATCAAATTTGTAGCTGTCTTAGGCTGATGATGATCGCACAAGATCGAGTGTCTGTTTGAGACAAAATATGATTATTCGAGATCGAATGCATATTCAAGGCGAAATGCGATCATTGAACATCAAGTGCATGCTCGAGGTCTAATCTGATTGTTCAAGATCGAATGCCTGATCGAGGCGAAATGTGATCGTTCGAGATCGAGTGCCGTTCGAGGCAAAATGTGATTGTCCAGATGGGACTCAAAATTATTAATGTCAGATTTCACGTTCGAGTGAGTTTTGTAATCAAAATATTCAACTAATAAAATTAAGTCCAAGTACTAAAAGAAAAACCAAAACAAAACTAAACACTATAATGCATGCCTCTTCAGGTGTGATGGTTCATCATCATCTCAGAGCATGTCTAGGGACCGTTCTCGATCCCGTATATTTGTAAGTGACTTAGCCGTTTTATTGTGGAGTTTATTAATTATTCCTTTCCATTCCGATCAATTGATGACAAATTGATGCCTCGATCCAAGGCAGTTCTTGTTCGAAGCGAATGGTGGCTGCTATTGTTCCACTGCCGCTGCTCGAGTTCTTACGTATTGTAACAACCTGCCATTCCAGACATGTTCCTCAATCTCATCCTTTAAGTGCCTGCAGTCGTTTGTACTATGCCAGCACAGCACTTTTACAGACGGTATTTTTCTGATTTCTTTTCATTATTTGTAGGCTCTCTCCTCATTGGCCATCGATAGTGGATCTGCTCCCTAGTATCTGGATATATACGTTCTATAATCCATTCCACGTAAAAGGTGAATTGCGGTTCCCTTCGTGGTCGCTTCGGTCCATCAGAGTCATCCTCAGCTTTTCGTTTTCCTTTACCCTTATTTGAACCTTCGCCGGGCGGACCTCTTTCTTTAACCGCATAAACTTCCATTTCCTTTCTTCCCTCTATATCAGCTATCGCATCTTTCGATCGCAGAAACCTTTCTATTCCATGGTAAAATTCCCCGAGATCCACTGGTGGATCCCGTTCCAACGATATCTTGAAATTCGAGTTATCCACAATCCCTGACACTACTGCCATCAAAACCATCAATGGATCCGATCGATCCACCGAAGCTACTGGCGCATTGAACCTAGTTAAGAAATCCCTAAGTGATTCTCCTTTCCCTGCTTCATCGATGTTAAAGTCATCACACTCTTGGGTCTCATGATGTGGACATGAAATTGCCTCATAAACCTTTCGATCAATTCCGTCCATATGCTAATAAAGCCGCTTTTCAACTGTCCGAACCATAGTGCAGCTATATACGTTAAGTACAAGGGGAAGCACCATGCCATGACTTCTTCTGATTCCCCCAGTACTTCCATGTGTCTCATATATCTCGTCAGATGAACAACATGATCCGTTTTTCCATCATATGTCTCAAGCGTTGGTAGTTTGAACTTTGGTGGATTCCTAGCTTGCCTGACATTAGGAGCACATGGACTCCTATTTACATCTTCTAGATCGCTATTTACCAATCCTCCTCTCATAGCTCGTTTGATCATTTCAGCCAACCTATTGTTGTCATCTAGTGGCAGTCTTCGATGATTGTCTCCAACTTGCCCCCCGAGTCCACTTGGGAATCCTGAAATCTGCTCTTCTGGATGAGCATGCACATTCCGATCAATGCCAAACTACATAGCATCGCCTAGTATCCTGCCTGGGATCCATCCAATGTGACCAGGGGGCATGCCCCCAAGTATGGATTGATTGGCACCAATCATTCTGGAAGTATCAGCCCCGACCGTTCTTAGTTGGTCAGGGGCCGCTCCCGGCTGTTCCATTGCATCCTACATCATGTTAGCTTCTTTTCCTTGGTCTTTATTTTGGTTTTCCTCAACTCCGTGATCCATATTTACAGCGTTTCCTTCTACTCCCTTTCCTTGGTTTTGTGCTCCAGCTTTTCCAATCTGCCGAAGTAGATTCTTCATCATATCCTCCTGTCTCTTTAGCATCCTCTCCTACATAGCATCCACCATTGTTCCCATTTCATCTCTGGTGATGTTGATAGATGTCTAATTTGCTCCAGCTCCAGAAGAAGCCTCCTGACTCCCTCTATGATGGCTCTTATCCTCTAATTGTCTCCTTGTTGATTGCCTAGCCATTACTTCCTAGATCTAAGTATCCAAGCTTCCAAATCCAAGATCCTAGCTTCCAAATTGGTGGGTGCAAGTCCCTTTCAATGAAAGCACCAAAATGTTTGGGCCAAAAATGGTCACAAACACCTAGTTGTATATAAAAGCACCAATTTTCAAAAACAATATCCATATAGAAAGATAAGCACATAGATCATAGAATAAATAGCAAAAAAAGTAAAGGAACACACGAGTTTTATAGTGGTTTGGCAAACTTCGGCCTACGTCCACTCTAATAATCTTTTATTTATACTGTAAATTATAAGTATGGTTGTTTTTGCCTTAGAAAATTAAAGGAGGAAGAGATAAGAAGTGATGAAGGAGAGCCAGCCGAAAAAGTCCTTTGTAATGAGCTAAGTCTGCTGTATTTAAACGTGAAGACGTGCATGGATCGACCTGAAGTTTCGGCGGAAGAACCTCCAAGCCCATACAACCCGACCCACAAATTTTGAGATCAATCAGACACAAAAATAATTTAGGCCAATCATTCCATACTAACTCTAATGGGGATACGATCATTTTTATGGGGTCCTCCATGCTTTTAGTCCATGCTCCCAAAGTTTCACGCCATTCCGACTTACCGTTTGTGAGGCATCGATCGATCTTCATTGTTTTGACTAGAAATTGGACCATAGGAGATCATTCCATGCTTCATCCTTTTGAGTTGCAATTGATTATGTGGGTTCTCCATGATGTTAACTACTTGCTCTCCAAATTTCGTGCCATTCGACGTACTATTTGTGAGATATCGCGTTTTCCGTAAAACTATAGATCGTTATGCTGATTTGTACGATTGTTCCAATAACGATCGACCTATTTTTCAGGATTTCATCCTTTTAAGCTGCAATCGATCATGTGGTGCTCCATGATGTAGGATACTTGCTCTCTAAATTTTGTGCAATTGTGACATACTGTTTGTGAGATATCGCGTTTTCTGTAAAACTATGGATCGTTATGCTGATATGTACGATCGTTCCAATAACGATCGACCTATTTTTCAAGATTTTATCTTTTTGAGCTGCAATCGATCATGAGGGTGCTCCATGATGTAAGATACTTTCTCTCTAAATTTTGTGCAATTCCGACGTACCTTTTATGAGATATCATGTTTTCCGTAAAAATATGGATCGTTATGCTGATATATACGATCCTTCCAATAACGATCGGCCTATTTTTCAATATTTCATCCTTTTGTGCTGCGTTCAATCATGTCAGTTCCCCATGATGTAAGATACTTGTTCTCCAAATTTCATGCAATTTTGACCTACCATTTGTGAGATATCGCATTTTTCGTAAAACTACGGATCGTTATGCTGATTTGTACGATCGTTCCAATAACAATCGACCTATTTTCCAAGATTTCATCCTTTTAAGCTGAGATTGATCATGGGGGTGCTCCTTGATGTAAGATACATACTCTCAAAATTTCATTTAATTCCGATATACCGTTTGTGAGATATCGCATTTTCCGTAAAACAATGAATCGTTACTTGATTTGTACAATCGTTCCAATAACGATCGGCCTTTTTTTTACAAGTTTTTGGAGTTTTGTCATGCGATCATTTTTATGGGCTCCACTCTTCAATATAGTGATGCTTTCAAAGTTTCAAGTGCATTGGCTTTGTAGATTTTGAGATATTGATCGATCTTCGTCGATTTATGTTATTTTATGGATCGTTCCCGATTGATCCATATAGATTCTTCCTTTGCCCATAACTCAAGCAGACGAACTCCGATTGACTTGAAATTTGAAATGTGACCTCATAAGGCCTTCTTTATCACTTCATATTGATTGCACTTTGATTGGGACCCGGTCCGAATCCGCCCAACTATTGTCCATAGTTCCAAATATAATCGATTTTCGAGCCTGATAACCATCTCTATGGGCTTTCTGCCTTGATGATCACATAATCTATTTACTAAGTTTTATGATATACTGCCTGATCAAAAGGCGGTATAACAGTATCATATACACATAAGTGTGTACGTGCACGTGCAACATGAATGGTATATACGATTTGACATGCCCATGTATAGATGTTGAAATTTACATCGCAACGGACATGTTAGCCTCTATAAATACATGCAATATACATGCGTAAATAAATATAAATATATAAATTATACGTCATAAATCGTTATTTGTAAAACATAAGAGTTAATATAAAATAACTATATATGTGTGTGTGTGTGTATACGTATATATTTGTTTGATTACATGAATAATTTATGAAGGATTTATGTAAAAAAAAACCATAATGGCGACTGAAGATTCCATTCTTAATAAATGACCTCTAGATCTTGCCCCACCTGATAATTCTGCCAATGAATCGAAGGGGGGGGTTCTTTTCGTGCATCCCTAATATCTAGACATTGTTGTTCACAATGCGATTTCTAATCAAGGCGTTGTTCCTTCCCGCTCCACCACTTGTGCTGACGGGTCTTTGGGCCAAAATACTCGTTTTAAAAGAGTGTATCCAACAAGAATTAATCCTTGTATTGATTCACATGTGCAGGAGCATGGGTTTCAAAGATAGTTAGATAAAGTAAATAGAAATTAGATGTGACAATTATTCAATCTCCTAATACTTCATAGAATTTGAACATTACAAGATTCATCAAGAAGAACACGGGAAATAGTTTAATTAGTACTAATTTTGACTTGAATAAAGAGGACTTAGGTTGATGTGGCTAAATGGACAAAAACGAATTCCCAAAATGGTCATATAGGGGAGATAAAGAATGTAAAAATTAGCTTATGTTAAGCCATCATATAAATGGGATAACATCTAGAAGCCATTAATTCAAGATCGGATCTTTAATAGATCAGAACATAAATACGGTAAATCTATAGTAGTGGCTGTTTTTAGGACAATGCAGTATTATCTACACTTTAGAGTATATATAGGCCGTGTTTAGAAACCAAAATGTAGATATGAATTGTAGAAAGAATGGCTTCTTTTTATTGTGTTTTGAAGACATAAACGATTGCGAAAGATTTTTGGATGAAGGTCCATATTTATTTGACTCTAGAATTATAATATAATAAAATATAATCCTGCTCCTAAATGTGATAGGGATATTGATGCAGGCCAGAGAGGAGAAGTCATAGGTCGTGTACGACCTAACATGCTGGTAGGTCGAGTCCGACCTAAAGAGGATGCTAGCGAGTTAAGACTTCATAAAGAAATGTGGGAAGTTCAAGTTTTAGGTCGCGTACGACCTAACGAAACCTTTAAGTCATTCCAGCAACTTGGTGAAGGTCGGCAACGACCTAGTGGACATGCACGAGTTAATGAATTAGATCTGGGAGATAAGTCGTGGAATGTTATTGAAGTCTTAGGTCGTTCACGACCTAGTGAAGGTCATTCACGACTTAGTGAGGGAGGCACATGAGTTAATGGGTTCAACGAGAAGGCAGGCGAACGAGCTAACAAGCTACGACCTATGCTAAGTCGTGAAGAAAGGCTGCGACCTAATTTCAAGGCCACTGAAGAGGAGCTACGACCTATGATAGGTCGCGTAGACGACCTATGACCTAAGTTAGGTCGCGAGAAAGTTAGGTCGCCAATTGTTACAGTTCGTTGAAGTTGTTGCCGTTGATTCTTCTGCCGAGTTAATCTCTACCGTTGATTTCTTTAAGTCGCTGATCTGGGATGCTGCATGTTTTTAAGTCGCTGAAGCTTGTTGTCGTTGATTCTTTTGCCGAGTTAATCTCTGCCGTTGTTTGTTGCGTCGTAGTAGTCGATCTATATGTTGTAGTGTTTTCTTTGTATATTTTGTTAAGTCGTAAGTCGTATCGAGTTATTGTGTTGTAACTGTTTTGTTGTTAGGTCGCTACCGACTTATACTAAGTCACGTCTGTTCTTAGGTCGAACCATTTTAGGTCGTAGGTCGTATATGACCTAAGTGTTGTTGAAATTGTGTTCTGTTTTGGGCGTGTTGAGTTGTAGCCTATAAATAGGCAAGTGGTGACATTTTGTAAGGTTGTTGATTTTTGAATAAAATTCTTGTTTGATTGTTTTGTGCTTTCATTTAAATTGGTAGTTGAGTGTAATCTCCTATCTCCTCTTTCGGATAATCGAGTGCGCTCAATTCAACGATTGCAGAAGCCGATTCGCGGAATCAAGTGCGCTTGATCAACGCTTGAAGAATTGAAGATCTCTCCTCACGGTATCGTGCGTGATCAACGTGTCAGAGATAGCTAGAATTCGGTATCTTCGGATCAACGAATTTGGGCATTCCAGTATTTCTCAACTCACCGATTGCTACGTTCATCGATCTACATTGTTTTTGATTAATCCACTGCGTCAGTTTTGGTATCGGAGCATGGTTTAGCCAATCATAGCTAAATCGAGTCTTGGAGCCGATTTGTTTGAAGTTTGGAGAAGTTGTTGTTTGTCGTGTTCATCGCAATTTGCAACAAGTGTGGAGATTTTGATCCATATCATTTTGGATCAAAGTTCGAAAGGTGTTTGAATTTTGGAGTGTTGAAGAATTTGTGAAGTATTCAATCATGCCACCAAGGAGAGCCAATCGACATCAAAACGTTGAAGCTTTGTATCGAAGAGAAGAGGCTGATGAGATGGAGCAAAGAATCAATGAAAACTTTAGTGAAAAGCTTAACGAAGGAATTGGACGGTTAGTGAAGATGATGTTAGAAATGAATCAAAACCGGAGATGGGTTTCACCTGAATCTAACCATGGGGGAAGTAGAGTCTCGCCACATTCCAATCGAGACAGAAGTGTTGAAAATGATCAAGGGCATGGGAGGAACGTGAATGATCGTGAACGGAGGAATGTAGATAGAAGGGATGATGGTGGTAGACGTGATGGTAGTAGAGATGTGGGTGGACGAGATAGACAACGATATACATCAGATTTTGAAGAGGAGTATGATGGTGGTAGTGTTCGAGGACAAGGACGAGGACAAGGAAGAAATTACTCTGAGTATGATCACAAGTGGGAGTCGGGGATGAAGACTGAGATTCCTGAATTCAAGGGTGGTATGCAAGCGGAGGAGTTTCTAGATTGGGTAGCTAATGTTGAAGAGATTTTTGACTTCAAGGAAGTTCCAGAACATCGTAGTGTGAAGTTGGTTGCTACAAGGTTGAGGGGTAGAGCTTTGGCGTGGTGGTAGCAAACCAAACTTACACGTGAACGGATGGGGAAGTCAAAGGTTGAATCATGGGAAAAGATGAAGAAATTGATGAAAACGACATTCTTACCTTATAATTATCAATCGCTTATGTATCAGAGGTTGCAGAACTTGAGACAAGGAACGAAGTCTGTGAATGACTATGCTGATGAATTCTATCAACTGATTGCAAGGAACGACATTATGGAGATAGAAGAACAGTTGACATCCAGATTTGTTGGAGGATTGCGAATGCAGATTCAGGATATGGTTAACATGTTTGATCCCAAATCTGTAGCGGAAGCACACCAGAAAGCGTTGGCTTGGGAGAAACAGGGAAGACGAGGAGGAGGTGTGTTTACAAATTCCAACAATGCAGTGAAGGGAGTTAGTGGGAGTTCTAATGTTTCAAAAGTTGTTGCAAAACCAGTTGTGAATGAGGTTGGGAAGGCGAAAGTCAATAATGGTTTCAAATGTTACAGTTGCCAAG
This sequence comes from Allium fistulosum, assembly GCA_030737815.1. Taxonomy (NCBI): domain Eukaryota; kingdom Viridiplantae; phylum Streptophyta; class Magnoliopsida; order Asparagales; family Amaryllidaceae; genus Allium; species Allium fistulosum. The sequence goes on from CM060907.1 coordinate 841,594,704, forward strand.
AGTTGGGCCACAAAAGTAATGAATGTCCAAAGCCGAAGAAGAGAGCTATGATAGCAGAGGTTGAGGATGAGGATGAAGAAGCTGAATGTTCTAATTCACCACCTGATGAGGAGGAAGAAGAAGTGTCGGGAGACGAAGGCTATAATCTAATGATGAAGAGGTCTTGTTTAACAGCAAAGCAAGAGGAGGATTGTAGTTGGTTGAGGAGCAATATTTTTCAGTCAACATGTACCATTCTGGGAAAAGTTTGCAAATTTTTTATTGATGCTGGAAGCTGTGATAATATAATTTCTTCAAAGGCTGTGAGGAAGTTGGCATTGAAGACTGAGAAACATCCGAAACCATACAAGCTGGCTTGGTTGAGGAAAGGCGGGGAGGTGAAGGTTGGACGAAGGGCTTGTGTGAATTTTTCAATTGGAAAGAAATACAAAGATGAAATCTGGTGCGATGTGGTAGATATGGATGTCTGTCATTTGTTGTTGGGGAGACCGTGGCAGTATGATAGGGCGGTGCAACATGATGGGCGTACCAACAGTTACAGTTTCATGTTTGAAGGCACAAAGATTACTCTAGTTCCAAAGAAGCGACAACAGGAAGAAAACAAGTTGGAGGAGATTGAAGAACTCAAAACTTTGTTATCTTTGAAGGAGTTTGTGAAGGAAGTAGAGGAGGAGCCTGAAGTATTTTTATTGATCGGACGGGAGAGTCAGGAAGCGGTTGAAATACTAGAAGAAGTAAAATCAGTACTGGAAGAATTTGATGATGTATTTCCAGAAGAGTTACCAACGGAGTTACCACTGTTGAGGGATATTCAACATCAGATAAATCTTGTTCCAGGTGCTGTGTTGCCACACAGACCACATTATCGAATGAGTCCGAAGGAACATGAAGAGTTGCGAAGGCAAGTGGAAGAATTGCTTGAACAGGGGCGTGTGCAGGAGAGTTTAAGTCCTTGTGCTGTACCAGCTTTATTGGTACCCAAAAAGGATGGAACGTGGAGGATGTGCACTGACAGTCGAGCATTGAATAAGATTACTGTGAGATATAGATTTCCAATGCCGAGGTTGGATGACTTGCTAGATCAAATAAGCGGAGCTACTATCTTTTCGAAGATTGATTTGAAGAGCGGATATCATCAAATTCGTATCAGACCAGGTGATGAGTGGAAGACTGCTTTTAAAACCAGGGAGGGTCTATACGAATGGTTGGTTATGCCGTTTGGCTTATCAAATGCACCGAGTACTTTCATGAGAGTGATGAATCAGATTTTTAGACCATTCATTGGAAAATTTGTGGTGGTGTATTTCGATGATATTCTGATATATAGCGGAAGTCCAGAGGAACATTTGAATCATCTGAAAGAAGTGTTGATGGTACTGCGACAAGAACAATTTTATGCTGCAACGAAGAAATGCGTGTTCATGACGAATAGTGTTTTATTTCTGGGGTATGTTGTGTCGGAAGAAGGCATACAGGTTGATCAAAGTAAAGTCGAAGCTATCAGAGATTGGCCGCAACCCAAGACGATAACGGAAGTTCGTAGTTTTCATGGGTTGGCTTCATTCTATCGAAGGTTCATTCCACACTTTAGTAGTGTGATGGCGCCTGTTACTGATTGTATGAAGGGCAAACAGTTTTCATGGACGGAGGAAGCAGGAGTTGCTTTTGAACGAATCAAGGAGTTGTTGACAACAGCACCAATTCTAGCATTACCTGATTTTCAGTTGTTGTTTGAATTACATACTGACGCGTCGAAGGTTGGAATTGGAGGGGTGTTGAGTCAGAGGGGCGTCCTATTGCATATTTCAGTGAGAAGTTATCAGGAGCAAAGATGAGATACATCACATATGATGTAGAATTCTATGCTGTTGTGCAAGCTATTAAACACTGGAGACATTACCTATTTCAGAAGGAGTTTGTTCTTTACACTGATCATGAAGCGTTGAAGCATTTGCAAGGACAAGACAAGATTTCGGCAAGACATGCATCGTGGATTGCATATCTGCAACAGTTTACTTTTGTTGTGAAACACAAGTCAGGAGTGACGAATCGAGTGGCTGATGCTTTGAGTAGGAGAAATCATTTGCTGACAACAATGAAGGTTGAAGTGACGGCGTTTGACATGTTGCCGAAATTATTTGTTGAAGATCCTTACTTTATGAAATTTGTTGATAAAGTCAAGAATGGGGAGATGGATGAGTTCGTGATGGTAGATGGTTTTCTGCTCAAGGGAAATCGATTGTGCATACCTGATTGTAGTTTGAGAATGAAGATTGTAAAAGAGCTACATGAAGAAGGACATGTTGGGAGAGACTGTACTTTACAGTTGATTTCACAGTCTTACTTTTGGCCATCGATGAGGAAAGAGGTGGAGAGATTTGTGGAACGATGTCATACCTGTCAGGTTTCGAAAGGAACTGCGACTAATGCTGGTTTATATATGCCGTTACCGGTATCGACTAAACCATGGGTTGATGTGAGTATGGACTTTGTGTTGGGGTTGCCGAGAACACAGCGGGGAAACGATTCCATTTATGTGGTAGTGGATCGATTTTCGAAGATGACACATTTTATTGCCTGTAAGAAGACGGCGGATGCTGTTCATATTGCTCAGTTGTTTTTCAAGGAGATCTATCGACTTCATGGATTGCCAGAATCTATTGTGTCGGATAGAGATACTCGATTTCTGAGTCACTTTTGGTTGAGTTTGTGGAAAATGGTGGGAACAAAGCTGAAGTTTAGTAGTGCTTATCATCCACAAACGGATGGACAGATCGAGGTCGTGAACAGATCGTTGGGAAATTTCTTGAGGTGTCTTGTGCAAGACAATCTGAAGAGTTGGGATGTGAAGTTATGTCAGGCAAAGTTTTCCCATAATCATGCTGTAAATCGAAGTACTGGGTTCAGTCCATTCCAGATTGTTTATTCGAGCTTACCAAAAGGGCCGTTGGATTTAACGGTAATACCACACTCGAAGGGGACAATTAAGAAAGCTGCTGATTTTGTTGAGGGGTTGACGGAATGTCATAAAATCGTTCAAGAACGATTGGAGAAAGCGAATGAGAAGTATAAACATTCTGCAGATCTGAAGCGAAGGAGCGTTGAATTTAATGAAGGTGATTGGGTTTATGCAGTGCTAACAAAGGATCGTTTTCCGGTGGGAACATACAATAAATTGAAAGCACAGAAAATTGGACCAGTAAAAATTTTGAGGAAAATCAATGAGAACGCATATCAATTGGAATTGCCGGATAATGTTCATACTTCTGATGTGTTTAACGTCAAACACTTAGTTCCGTACCATGGGAATGAGTGTGCTGCGGAGGAGGAAGATGCAAATTCGAGGACGAATTTCTCTCAACCAGGGGAGGATGATGCAGGCCAGAGAGGAGAAGTCATAGGTCGTGTACGACCTAACATGCTGGTAGGTCGAGTCCGACCTAAAGAGGATGCTAGCGAGTTAAGACTTCGTAAAGAAATGTGGGAAGTTCAAGTTTTAGGTCGCGTACGACCTAACGAAACCTTTAAGTCATTCCAGCAACTTGGTGAAGGTCGGCAACGACCTAGTGGAGATGCACGAGTTAATGAATTAGATCTGGGAGATAAGTCGTGGAATGTTGTTGAAGTCTTAGGTCGTTCACGACCTAGTGAAGGTCGTTCACGACTTAGTGAGGGAGGCACACGAGTTAATGGGTTCAACGAGAAGGCAGGCGAACGAGCTAACAAGCTACGACCTATGCTAAGTCGTGAAGAAAGGCTACGACCTAATTTCAAGGCCACTGAAGAGGAGCTCCGACCTATGATAGGTCGCGTAGACGACCTACGACCTAAGTTAGGTCGCGAGAAAGTTAGGTCGCCAATTGCTACAGTTCGCTGAAGTTGTTGCCGTTGATTCTTCTACCGAGTTAATCTCTACCGTTGATTTCTTTAAGTCGCTGATCTGGGATGCCGCATGTTTTTAAGTCGTTGAAGCTTGTTGTCGTTGATTCTTTTGCCGAGTTAATCTCTGCCGTTGTTTGTTGAGTCGTAGTAGTCGATCTATATGTTGTAGTGTTTCCTTTGTATATTTTGTTAAGTCGTAAGTCGTATCGAGTTATTGTGTTGTAACTGTTTTGTTGTTAGGTCGCTGTCGACTTATACTAAGTCGCGTCTGTTCTTAGGTCGAACCATTTTAGGTCGTAGGTCATATACGACCTAAGTGTTGTTGAAATTGTGTTCTGTTTTGGGCGTGTTGAGTTGTAGCCTATAAATAGGCAAGTGGTGACATTTTGTAAGGTTGTTGATTTTTGAATAAAATTCTTGTTTGATTGCTTTGTGCTTTCATTTAAATTGGTAGTTGAGTGTAATCTCCTATCTCCTCTTTCGGATAATCGAGTGCGTTCGATTCAACGATTGCAGAAGCCGATTCGCGGAATCAAGTGCGCTTGATCAACGCTTGAAGAATTGAAGATCTCTCCTCACGGTATCGTGCGCGATCAACGTGTCAGAGATAGCTAGAATTCGGTATCTTCGGATCAACGAATTTGGGCATTCCAGTATTTCTTAACTCACCGATTGCTACGTTCATCGATCTACATTGTTTTTGATTAATCCGCTGCGTCAGATATTCTTACTATGATTCCTATGTAGGTAAAACTATTACATTTAAATCTAGAATTTTGGGATTTTGAGGTGCTTAGTATCATTACTAGTGCTCTAGGGAACCGAATTGAACTAGATGAGATTACATCAAAAGAATCAAGGCTCTTTTTTTCTCGTGTTTTAGTAGGGATGAATGTTTCATCTAATTTTCCCAATGAAATAGAGGTAGTCTTGTTCAACAGTGAGGAGATTTCAATTAAAGTAGAATATGAGTTCAAACCCTGTAGATATAATGCGTGTGAAGTTTTTGGGCACGTTAATTCTCAATGTAAGAGGAAAGAAACCCAAGTTTGGCAACCAAAATTAAACACTACTAATAGTGACAAGGAAATAGCTCTATATAAGGAGATTACAGAAATAATTGAAGATATTCTCCTGGAATGTGTTCAAAGAATAATGACTGACAAAATTAGTGAAGATAATAAATTCCTAAACAACGAAGAGACAAATTCCAGAGTTGGTGATTTGACATAATGCAAATATTAGTTTATTGAACTGATGTCTATAGAGACAGATTCAAAAATCGAAATACTTTTCTCCGAAGTCTCATGGGAACTTTATGGTGATAAAAAAATCGAGCTGTTGGTGTTACTAGTGAGGATTTTCGTGATGTCATTGGTGATAAAAATAAGGCTAATCATGTCATGTGAAGGAGGATTGAATGATATAACTGGTTCAGTTGTTCCAATAGAGAGACCCGGTATACTTGGAGATGCACAAAAAGAACCACTATAGGATTGTAACAACAACCGAAGCAAAAAACCCTTCAGGTGACGTGGGATGTGTTGACAACCAATTAGACATGGGGAACCAGAAAAGTGTGGCTTCAAACGAAGTGGAGATGGTAGTTGGTAAGTTGCAAGTTGAAGTGAAAGATCATGGTTCAATTAGTCAGACAAAAACAGCAGATGCATAAGGACATACAGAGATAAATAGTGCTCACCTAGAAACATTACATGAACGTAGTAACAATTTAAGAAATGTGGACTCAAGCAAAGTGGTAGGTGCATGCATTTAATTAGAGATGGGGTCTCAGAAATGGGGGTCTTTGGATGAAGCTTGGTGGGCTGGAGGTGGATTGCAAGTTGTTGGGAAGATTAATAAATCACATAACAATATTAATTTTCATGCACGAGAATATAATATGATGCAAGTCTTAAATAATAACCAGAAATCGATGGACGCTTGTGTCGTTGATTTTTTGTATAAGGAGAATAAAATTGGTGCGACTGCAGTTGTCGTGGCGGATAAGGTTTGTGATAAGCAAAGCTCTGGTATACAAAATATTCCATGATTTAATAAAATAGATGAAAAAAACCATCCATAAAATAAGGTGGAGAAGATGTTGGACGTGGCGTGCATAAATTTAGGTCCTTCCCTTAATGACGTGGAGATGACAGCTGGTTCCAATATACATATGACAGAAATAAGGGATGTTGTAAATGCTAGTGATGCTGAAGATAATGTTTTTGGTGTTTTGCAGACAAAGCAGTAGTGAATCCCAAGACTTCTGCAAAAGTCGAAGCTGAGAAATCTTTTACAGCTGAAAGGGGTAAAATAGATAAAAGCAAAGGTCTATTTTCTGATGACTCTGTTTCATCGCATAGTTTTGATGAATCCGATGATGAGATTAGTAATGAGGATAGTATATTTATTGAAAATATTGCTAATGTCATTGTAGATAATCCCTTAGTCAAGGAGCCAGTCAAGGATATTTCAGGGTATGTTAGTGATATCGAAATTAAAGAAATAGAAAATAGAAAAGTGGAAGGAAGAAAATAACTGTTGTTATTGCTCCTCCTAAAAGAGATAACTTAAGGAGTAACAATAAAATTAAATGACTATTTTGTTACAACGCGCCTCAAAACGGGCCTAATTTTCAACCCATAAAAAGCCCATCAATCCTTAGACTCATTCCAAAGCGTGTTATTGGTTGGTAAAGTTGGTACAATGAACAATACACAGAGCTATTTGTCTACACATCCAGAATCTCACAGCGGAAAAAAAAAACCAGAACCATTGCTCATTTTATAAAAAATTCAAATGTCAGAAACCTAGCTACGGCATAATACCACAATATAACGCCAAATATACATAGCACGATATCTTAGAATACATCATCATATCTAAATTGGTACATCGAAAACATAAAAACAACATAAGTATACAGGTAAATAACTGCCACAAGTCTCTATCTCCACTACCATCTCTAAAATTTGTACCATCTTCTCTAACTAGTGTTGTAATGAGGAGGGAATTAGAACAACAATGTCTGGTGAATAAAATTTTGAGCCTATCTATAATATTAATTGGGCAATATACTTTAAATAAGAATACATCTTACGCATCCTAACTATATTCTATGTAAATTCCTCCAACTACAAGTCCAACTCTATAACCTATCCCTTTCCAATCCAACTCACTAGCCCATCTTCAATTGTAGGCCAAAGGCTATTCCTAGTTCCATGCATCTACCGTCAATTGTCCTAACAATGTAAGAGATAGTAACCAAGTCACTTAATACATTTTCAATGGGAGCTCGGCAGGCTCTGACCATTTAATACCTCATTTTAGGCAGGTCCCGGTCATTTAATGCCTATCTCAAAGCGAACTCCTCTATGATATTATCTGGCTGATATCGCACGAAATCTCATCTGTCCACTTAATACTTCTTTATGGGAGAGGCGAACCCTATAATAGCTACTTAATACCTCAAACCCAAAGCATACCCTTCCCGAGATATCCAATACCGTGCCTAACTGCTAACCCTAACCATTCAATACTTCCTATATATGAAGAAAGTGGGTCCTCAATCAGCCACTTACTACATTCTACCCCAAAGCAAGTCCTATGTTTATGACCTATAACCCAAACTGTGATGTTTCACATTAGTTCGACATAGGTTCTGGTAGCCAGATTAGCTGGGCTGGTTTACCCTATATAATTTGGGACTAACCTCACGTTCTCTGTGGGTACTTATTATAGGTGATGCTTACATAAGCCCCAAAGTCATACTGCTTGTAGCCAAATTAGCTGGATAGACTTCAATGTACTTTTTGACTGACCTCGCATCTATATAACTTAGTCATAATTTTCAATCACCTAACTTATTACCATATACCTCACCACATTCCATAATACTACTATCCATAATTATCTCACTTCTTTCCTAAGGGGGATTTAATATTAATTAATAACCTATTTGCTGCACAATTAATACGCTATTAATTATACGTTATTTATATGCTAATACATACATACATATATAAGTAGAATGAACATTAATAGAATTTACAATTCAAGTCCTTTTATGCTCCATTCAACTTCTACATAAACAAATGAAAAGGAGGATTTTCATTTAAATTACGGAAATTGGGAGTGCAAACTATGAATAAAGAGAATTCGTACCTTACACACCATTTCCTAACTTATTTCTTTTTCAAAACTTTTAATTAGATCCAAAGAAAAAGATGAGAAGTGGAATAGAATGTAAACCATTAAAATTGTAATATTTATACAATCCCACTATTTTAATATAAAATAACTGAGATCCTAACATAAGAATTGACATTTCGCTTAGGGTAATTTTGGGGTTTTAGTTTAATATTTTCGTGAACAAAATTCCCCAAGACATATATCAAATCCAAGTTATACTATACAATTATTAAAATAAGACAAACTAAGGTTTTCACTTTCAAAATATCCTTAGCTCTTCCTATTGGATTTGTTTATGCCCGCTTTAAATCTCTTTCCAAATCTCTTCCTTTATGAATATACAACAAGTGGGATGTATATAGATTAGATTCATAATTTTAGGGGTCGGAAAAGAATAGAATTAGAAATTGAATATTAAATACCTAAAATCCCTTACCTAAAATCCTAGAGAATTTTTGAATCTTGAGAAAGAAAGAAACTGACAGATCTCTGCTACATTCACAAATAATTTGTGAATAATAATGAAGGAGCTAGGCTCTTATTTATAATGGTTAGAAAGCATCAGAACCGTCGGATTTAAGTTAGTGTAAAATAATATACTCTAGATCGTTCATGGTCTTCCTTAACCCTAGCCACGACAATAGCACCGGTCGACCGCTCCTACCTAGGCGGTCAACTGGTGGTGTTAATTTAGGAATGTATATTTGTTTACCATTATTTGATTATTTAATTACTTAATTAATATTTAATGTTTGTATTATTTTAACGTTTACTTAACCCCCAATTCTAACTACCATTAATTTTTTTAATTTCAAACTTTGGCATTAGTTATTTATTTAAATTTGAATTCCCTTTAAATTAATTTGAATCTGAAAACTTCAAATGTCAATAACTTTCCATTTGAGTTTCGATTTCAAAACTTTATATATGGAAATTGACCAAAAAATTGCCATGAACGCAACGGCACAACTTTCATAGCCAAATTCCAACATCTTCAAAATTTCCATTTTTAGCCTTATTATTAATTTATTAACTAATTCTTTTCTTATTAGTTAATTTCTTATTAATTATGAAAGGGTGTTACATTCTTCCCCTTAAAAGGATTTTGTCCCCGAAATCCCGGGATGGACAACGTACCTTGCACTAAGCATTCATGTTATACAATCATGTTATCTACACAATCATCCACTCAACCAAAAAGTGCAATGTGATTATGTATCCAGACATACTATAAGTGAGCTAAATCCTAGCGTGAATGCAAGTGTCGTGACATATAGGCATGTATGCTAACATCCTAAACATGCAAAAAGTTCTGCACAAATGTAAAAATGATAGTAAAAAGCATGGCAACCATCCCCTATCATCCAATATTGCAACCACGATGCAACCAAAACCTAATAAGAGAAAAAGTTTACCAGAGAAAAGTTTGGATGAGAAGTCCTTGTAACGACCCAGAATTTTTGATAATTAAATTTCTAATATTTAATTGATTTTAAATATTAATAAATGAATTTAATAAGTCGAATAACTTATTTAAAGGATATTGGGTTTAATTTGATAATTAAATCGATATATTAAATAGTGACATTCAAGAGATAATTGAAAAATCGAGTTAAAATGATTGAAATTGATTTGGGAAATTTTATTTAATCATACTGGAGTTATAGAAAGGTTATAGAACTTTTAAAATTGGATTTTTAGTTAATCTGTGAAAATTGAATATTTTAATATTTAATTATCGACTGGAAAATAGCCAATTTTCGAACAGTCTCAGAATTGAACGAGACCAGTTCCATTGGATCCGTAATAGTTAGTTATTATCGGATTTCAATTTTCGTATCAATCGGAGTTGTCGTTTGACCGTGGCAACTCGAAACGCATTGAAATTATTTTAATTTTAAATCGTCGAGTTAAAAATAGTCATTTTTCAGGCAGTGTCGGATTTCGACGAAACCAGTTTCATCGGATCCGTAATGTGATATTATTGTAAGATTTCAAATTTTGTAATTTTTGGAGTTACCGTTTGTCCGGTACAAATTAAAACGTCTCGAAATCAGTTTAAATCGGTTTAATTTAAATCGATCGTTTTTCTCTGTATCTCGCACAGACGATCGAATTAGCTTCCGAAACCTGTTCCATTGTGTCCGAAATGCGGGGTAAACCCCAGAAACGCCAGTTACCGCACGTAAATCGGAGTTCGGAAATTTAGAAACGAATAGTGTTCGTCGGTTCTCTATAAAAGCAACCCACCCCCCTTCATTCAAGAGAAACCCTAATCCTATCATCAGCCGCCGCCTCTAATTCATTCAAGGGCCGAAAGTGTTCGTTCCTTCTCCCTAAAATCTCGCTCAATCTATCGACTTTCAGACAAAGCCTTCAACTGGAAATTTGTAGAGTATGACGAGATCCATAAGTTCAACGGTTAAGATCGTAATCGGGGTTGTAAATTGGTGGCAATTTCAGTTGGAAGGGGACGGTTTTGGTCACGTTTTTCTGGCCGGTGGTGGCGCTAGGGGGGTGCGGTCGGAGGCTGGGGGGAGCTCTCGCGTGGGCGCACGTAATGGCGCCATCTGATCGTCGGAGGAGTCGTCGTGGCTGCGTGCGACTTTAGGGTTTTGGGGCGGCAAATTTTGGGTTCTCTAATACGCGAAACGAACGCGTTTGGGAAGAAGGAAGACGTGGCCCTGATGCTTGCAAGTGAAGATCTAACGGCCCGGGAAAATAGGTTGAAAATAATGAAAAGAAATGTATATTATTTATATTTAAAATTGTTTAAACTTTAAAATGTTATAACTCTTTCATACATTGTCAGAAAATTACGAAATCAGTTGCGTTGGAATCGTCTCGACGTGTACTTCGCGATGCAATTGAATTGGAGCCATTTGGAGCTAGTTTGAATTTCGGGTAAAATTAAACGCCTGTTTAATTTTATTCGAAATAAACGCTGAAATCAGAATTAAAATCACGGTGAGATTTTTCTCACTCAAATTGAATGTGGAATTTTTACAGTTATTGATTGATGATTGACTGTTTGGTTGTGATATTAGATATAGTAGGATATATCTATATATATATAGCAATATATACATATTGGCATATGTATATATTGGATTGATTGATTTCCCGCCTCGTATAGCGGATGAGACCCTATTGCGCCGTTAGTAAGCGGATTTTTATAAAAACCTATATACCGCGATAATTCCGTACTGGAGCGGAATTGGTATTGTGCTAACATCTTTGGATGCAGGGAAACAGGTTGGAGGGATCCGACTGGATTCCTCACAATATTGATTATTTACAGATATTACTGTATATTCTGTTATCATATGATGATATATGATATTTGACTGTTGTGATGGACTGATTGGTGTTGTGGCATCATCGGATTCAGTTTTGGAAATGTAAAAATAACGACTTTTACTTTAAAAAGGTTTTTAAAGTGATTTTTGAAAATATACGTTTTATGAAATTTTTGAATCGATTTATAAACGTAAAATTTTAAAGTTATAAAAATTATAATTTTTGGTGAAATATAACCAAAGTGTCGTTTTTGAAATAAAAGTCGATTTATTTATAAAATGATTTAAGTTGGGATTTTTGAATAACTATAAACGATTTGTATAAAAAGATTTGTAAAATTGATATTTTATAAATTGAAATATTGGACTTATAAAACGAATTTTTATAAGTGTTAGAAAGAAGTATAAATGGATTTCATAAGTGAATGAAATAAATAGATTTATAACGTGGAGTTATAAAGTAAATAGATATTGTAGAATAAAAGATTTATAAGAAATTTACTTATAAATTTGACTTTTGCACTTAGATGGGATATAAATAGAAATTGCAAAATGAAATGATTTTATAAGTTGAAATCGTTATAAAGTACAAATGTGATTTATAAACGTTGTTTTATAAATCCGAAATCACTTATTCTTATAAGTGAATTTTTGAAGTTAATAAAATGAGATTTATAAACCGGAGTTGTTATAGAAAATAGAAAATGGAATTTATAAACGTTGTTTTATAAATTCGAAAACCAATCGATCGCATTTGATAAATTAAATATAGAAGATTATCAAAGGAGATATATTCGCGATTTTGGATAGCGAATTATTATTGAAATACAACGTGGGGAAAATAGTGAAATGTAAATAGTAAAGTATATTCACGATTTTGGATAGTGAATATATCGTTAAGTAAAATGGATAGTTTTGGAAAAGTGATATTAAAAAAATGAAGTTAAACATTTTAGAGATGTTTTTGAAATGTATTATGATATCGAATACATAGATTTCAACATTTTTATTGTTGAAATAGACGTTTTCGAAGAATAAGGAAATGATGGACTATAACACTGTTGTTATAGTAAATGATTTCCGGAAGGAAATGTTTTGATGTAGTATTGGGATTTATATACCTATCTTAATTTCGAATCCCTATACTAGTGATTTTGAGTCGTCGTAACGATGTTTTACGCAACATTCGTTTTGACTCAAATAAATGTGGTTAAAAAGAATGATTTCCTTAAAGAATGAATATATACTTAATATTGATTTAAGTATATCGAATATTTTCTAAGTGTTGAAAATAAATGATTTGTGAATTACTTATTTTTAAATAAGTATGGAAATGCTTTTCCAATATGAAATGAACTGTTTTGAGATTTTATCTTTTAAAGATAAATTGAAATGTGGAAATTGAGTTGAAATTGTTTTCAAATGGTTAAGTGTGGAAAATAATATATCTAGTAAAGATATTTTTGGAAATTAAATAATTCGGGAAATTATTTGGAATCTGATGATGTTGCGCATCTTTATTGATAGTTAAATAACCGACTATCAATAATTACCTTTAGGTAGGTATTTGTTGTGAATTGGATGAATTTGAATGCCACACTTATTTTTGAATAAGCGCTCACTATTCGGGTTAGCCGGGAAAGGACCATGGGGTCGTATAACCCATTCCGAATATGTGATACGTCGTTATGAATTGCATTTGAAGACCGGTGTTGAAGACCGGATATTTTTGAAAACGGAAGGATTACCGTCGAGTTACTCTACATCGACTGATCTTCGATTTAGAGGTTTTATCACCCTTAGTGACGGGAAGTCCTGAAGTGATTGAAAATTATCCGGATATGCAAGGGCTTCGTGAGAAGTGCCTTCGGTTCTGTTCGATCCCGGAACAGACTTGTATGGATGTGTGTCTGACGTTACAATTTGAGATATAAAGCTGATTTCTTTCAAATACATATCTGTTGGTGGCGGAGAATTTATTCTCTTAGCTTAACACCCTTCTCTGAGACGTACGAGCTCAGAGGTTATGTAGTTGAAATTTATCAGCGATATATCCCAATTTGGTAACGTGGCATACTGAGTGTTGCTGTGAAATGATCAGTGTTTGATCATTTGTGATATGATCATTGTTTGATCTTATATCGTTGTGATCATAGGTTGATCATTTTGTTTGACCCGAAGCAGGGCTTTTTGAGAAAGCGTAGCTTTGTGGACGAGACTTCATCGAGCCTCACACCCCGGAAATGGTCGAAACAGGAAGGATGCAGCAAGGTTCTAGGGAGTAGCGCCCCTTAGTGTATGTCATTCCTTCTGGATAAAGGTGGTATCATGGTATGGAGCCCAGATACTTAACCTCTGTGGTTACTGCATTATTATTATCTATGTGGTTTGTTGCGAATCGGGGATCCTTGGGAAGATCGGTGACGATCGGGGGATGGCATACGCGTGTCAGTAGTTACCTATTTTTGCAGAGGTAACCCGGCCTTGTGTTGGCAGAGATCCGGTTAGGTTCTCGGGTCGTCTATTCCAGGGACGTACCCATCGTGGATAGGAAGTTCCTTAGCCTGACCATTTGTTGGAAATCCAAAGAAACAATACGAGCCTTTACGATTTCAATTGTATAACCTGTCTCTTCAGGAGGCAGCTATAGCAGGCATAATATAATGCTACCTATGCTGGCTAAGATTTATATTCTACTTTCGAAATGTTTTTCACTATGCACTAGTAATAATATCAAAAAGAATTTGATTTTTGCGTAGTAAGCATCTTTGACTATCATAAGAAGAAATCTCCTCCAAGTCTGCGTTTGCATTGTGTGTGTGGTGGGAGGTCTTATGGTAGTTTCATTTTCCAAAAGCATTGCGAATTGACATTAAAGTTTTCCTGTTGATTATTTTAAAGATAAATAACTGTTTTACGATCTCACACCAGTCACCATGACTGACTCGGAGTTTATTGTTCCCTTCTAAACTCTGGGTGCCCACCATTTTCCACACGGGCAGCCTAGAGTTATGTTATCAGGATATTCTGGATATTCTGGAGCTTTGGAAGCAAGCTGGATGGCGAGACGTAGTATTTGTATCTGATATATTTATTCCGCTGTGTATTCTGTATGAGGACAAGTTATATAACTGTCCATTGTTGTATATTGACTCTGATGATTGATGTATGTATAAAATGATATAGTTCTTTGTTTTAAAGATTATTCATTTATCTATTATATATTGTTCCGCTGCGAATGTGAGATTCTGATATTGTTTTCTGTTTCTGTTTCTGCTCTTGTTCTGTTGTTGTTCTTCTTTCTTTTTCTTCTATCTTCTTCTTCTACCTTTTTCTTCTTTCTTAAAACCATAACTTTTCGGGTTTCCGGCATTCGATGGCTCAGCAGTCGATAAAGCGAGTATCGATGTTGAATTTTCGAAAGTCGAAAATTTTCGGGATTTTACAGTTGGTATCAGAGCATATGGTTAAGCGACAACCCTACTCTGTTGGGTGTTACTCATTAGAGATAGAGTCAGTAGTACTATAGAATGAGTTGAGTGTAATAATAGATACGAGCGCGTATTTGTTAGTGAATATAAAATTGTTTTATATTGTGATGATTGGTTTGTTGAGTGGTATATGGATTCTGGTCGGTATTGTCCGTACAACTCTATCGATAGGGATCTCTAAACACTTGAATAGAACAATTCGGCACAGTATTGTTTTAAGTAGGGTAAATGAGATAATTTTGCCCAAAACTATTTTTGGATAGAAAAGAAATGTTTTTCTATAAAGTGCTATAGTATATGGTTGCATGGATGTTAGGAAGTAATAATAGTGAATTATCATCACTGAAATTGAATAAGAAATTGAAATCGTAACTCCAAAGTTAAGAAATAAATTCACTTACAAATGAAATTAAAGAATGTAAATTATAAATGTGAATTGTAATTTAAAACGGAGTTCCAGAAAAGTATTTGGAAATGTTTTAAAAAAAAGAATTTGAAAATTTTGGAGATTTGGAAAGTTTAATTCCTTTTTGGATTTGAAAATGGATTTCAAGGGGTTTGAAAAATGTTTTGACGGAATGAAAAGCTCTAAACTCTTTTCGGTCGCTGGAAAATAATTCCGATGATGATCGCGACATCACCGGTGTTCATTTTCGGGTTTCCAAAAGAGGAATTGCTGCCAAATTGTTTTAAATGGAAGTGGTTTGAAAATTTTGGGTTTGGTTTTAGAAAATTCAAAGGATAATTTGAATTCTTTTCAAAAGAGATTTTTGAAATGTTGGTAAGACTCTGGAATACCATATTTATGAAATATTATTAAGTTGATAACTTATACAAATTGAATGTTGATAGAATAAATTTAACTTAAAGAATGGAGTTAAATTAAAGGAAGTATAAGTGCATAAATTTGAATAAATGAAAGTGAAATTTCAAAGAAGATAATTGGAATTAAAATTCATTAAAGGAATGAAATTGGAATGTAGATAAGTCGAAGACTTATAAAATATTTGAAATTTGTTAGTGAATGAAATTCAAGCTGAATATTGAAAAACTGGATTTGATTTGTGATAAACAAAGTGAAGTATTGAAATAAAATTAGTAAATGAAACTAATTTAAAATGATGCAGTTGTGAATGAAAGATAATTGATAAAATTCAATATTCAGAAGTTAAATAGAATCCAAATAAGGTTGGAATTGTGAATTAAATTCAAATGAAATTTGAAATGTAAAATTTAATAAATGAATATGTGTAACTTCAATAGTGAATTAGAAATGTATAAGCAGTTTATATTGAAAATTTTGTAATTGAATGTACGAAATGGTTTGAATATGTAACTAGATATTATGGCTAGTAGGATATACAGGTGTAAAGAAATTGGAAATTTTGATTTCAAAGATAATTTGAATTGCTCGACAAAAGGTACGTATTTGAATTCCAATATGAGTTTTTGATGATTTCTTGTCTAGCCGCTTGGCTTTTTCCTTTTTCTTTTTGAAATCTGAGAGTCCGTAGGGACGTTTTGTAGTCGTGCCATGTTAACCGCGCAAAGGAGACGCTGGCGAAATTTTTCGAAAATTTCGAGTGTTAGAAAATTTTAGAGAAATTTTGAGAGTTTAAAATTTGAATTTAAACTCGAATTTGAATTTAGAAGTTAAACAATGTTGTTTGAACTTATAGTTGAAGTTGAAAGTTAGTAGAATTAATAACGAATCTTTAGTAGAAAGATTTGTTTTGATAAATTGATAAAACTATTTGAATTTGAGAAAATAGTAGACGAGTTAAGGACCTTTTTTCCTAACTTGTAATTTCGAGGACGAAATTCTTTTAAGGGGGGAAGTCTGTAACGACCCAGAATTTTTGATAATTAAAATTCGAATATTTAATTGATTTTAAATATTAATAAATGAATTTAATAAGTCGAATAACTTATTTAAAGGATATTGGGTTTAATTTGATAATTAAATCGATATATTAAATAGTGACATTCAAGAGATAATTGAAAAATCGAGTTAAAATGATTGAAATTGATTTGGGAAATTTTATTTAATCATACTGGAGTTATAGAAAGGTTATAGAACTTTTAAAATTGGATTTTTAGTTAATCTGTGAAAATTGAATATTTTAATATTTAATTATCGACTGGAAAATAGCCAATTTTCGAACAGTCTCAAAATTGAACGAGACCAGTTCCATTGGATCCGTAATAGTTAGTTATTATCGGATTTCAATTTTCGTATCAATCGGAGTTGTCGTTTGACCGTGGCAACTCGAAACGCATTGAAATTATTTTAATTTTAAATCGTCGAGTTAAAAATAGTCATTTTTCAGGCAGTGTCGGATTTCGACGAAACCAGTTTCATCGGATCCGTAATGTGATATTATTGTAAGATTTCAAATTTTGTAATTTTTGGAGTTACCATTTGTCCGGTACAAATTAAAACGTCTCGAAATCAGTTTAAATCGGTTTAATTTAAATCGATCGTTTTTCTCTGTATCTCGCACAGACGATCGAATTAGCTTCCGAAACCTGTTCCATTGTGTCCGAAATGCGGGGTAAACCCCAGAAACGCCAGTTATCGCACGTAAATCGGAGTTCGGAAATTTAGAAACGAATAGTGTTCGTCGGTTCTCTATAAAAGCAACCCACCCCCCTTCATTCAAGAGAAACCCTAATCCTATCATCAGCCGCCGCCTCTAATTCATTCAAGGGCCGAAAGTGTTCGTTCCTTCTCCCTAAAATCTCGCTCAATCTATCGACTTTCAGACGAAGCCTTCAACTGGAAATTTGTAGAGTATGACGAGATCCATAAGTTCAACGGTTAAGATCGTAATCGGGGTTGTAAATTGGTGGCAATTTCAGTTGGAAGGGGACGGTTTTGGTCACGTTTTTCTGGCCGGTGGTGGCGCTAGGGGGGTGCGGTCGGAGGCTGGGGGGAGCTCTCGCGTGGGCGCACGTAATGGCGCCATCTGATCGTCGGAGGAGTCGTCGTGGCTGCGTGCGACTTTAGGGTTTTGGGGCGGCAAATTTTGGGTTCTCTGATACGCGAAACGAACGCGTTTGGGAAGAAGGAAGACGTGGCCCTGATGCTTGCAAGTGAAGATCTAACGGCCCGGGAAAATAGGTTGAAAATAATGAAAAGAAATGTATATTATTTATATTTAAAATTGTTTAAACTTTAAAATGTTATAACTCTTTCATACATTGTCAGAAAATTACGAAATCAGTTGCGTTGGAATCGTCTCGACGTGTACTTCGCGATGCAATTGAATTGGAGCCATTTGGAGCTAGTTTGAATTTCGGGTAAAATTAAACGCCTGTTTAATTTTATTCGAAATAAACGCTGAAATCAGAATTAAAATCACGGTGAGATTTTTCTCACTCAAATTGAATGTGGAATTTTTACAGTTATTGATTGATGATTGACTGTTTGGTTGTGATATTAGATATAGTAGGATATATCTATATATATATAGCAATATATACATATTGGCATATGTATATATTGGATTGATTGATTTCCCGCCTCGTATAGCGGATGAGACCCTATTGCGCCGTTAGTAAGCGGATTTTTATAAAAACCTATATACCGCGATAATTCCGTACTGGAGCGGAATTGGTATTGTGCTAACATCTTTGGATGCAGGGAAACAGGTTGGAGGGATCCGACTGGATTCCTCACCATATTGATTATTTACAGATATTACTGTATATTCTGTTATCATATGATGATATATGATATTTGACTGTTGTGATGGACTGATTGGTGTTGTGGCATCATCGGATTCAGTTTTGGAAATGTAAAAATAACGACTTTTACTTTAAAAAGGTTTTTAAAGTGATTTTTGAAAATATACGTTTTATGAAATTTTTGAATCGATTTATAAACGTAAAATTTTAAAGTTATAAAAATTATAATTTTTGGTGAAATATAACCAAAGTGTCGTTTTTGAAATAAAAGTCGATTTATTTATAAAATGATTTAAGTTGGGATTTTTGAATAACTATAAACGATTTGTATAAAAAGATTTGTAAAATTGATATTTTATAAATTGAAATATTGGACTTATAAAACGAATTTTTATAAGTGTTAGAAAGAAGTATAAATGGATTTCATAAGTGAATGAAATAAATAGATTTATAACGTGGAGTTATAAAGTAAATAGATATTGTAGAATAAAAGATTTATAAGAAATTTACTTATAAATTTGACTTTTGCACTTAGATGGGATATAAATAGAAATTGCAAAATGAAATGATTTTATAAGTTGAAATCGTTATAAAGTACAAATGTGATTTATAAACGTTGTTTTATAAATCCGAAATCACTTATTCTTATAAGTGAATTTTTGAAGTTAATAAAATGAGATTTATAAACCGGAGTTGTTATAGAAAATAGAAAATGGAATTTATAAACGTTGTTTTATAAATTCGGAAACCAATCGATCGCATTTGATAAATTAAATATAGAAGATTATCAAAGGAGATATATTCGCGATTTTGGATAGCGAATTATTATTGAAATACAACGTGGGGAAAATAGTGAAATGTAAATAGTAAAGTATATTCACGATTTTGGATAGTGAATATATCGTTAAGTAAAATGGATAGTTTTGGAAAAGTGATATTAAAAAAATGAAGTTAAACATTTTAGAGATGTTTTTGAAATGTATTATGATATCGAATACATAGATTTCAACATTTTTATTGTTGAAATAGACGTTTTCGAAGAATAAGGAAATGATGGACTATAACACTGTTGTTATAGTAAATGATTTCCGGAAGGAAATGTTTTGATGTAGTATTGGGATTTATATACCTATCTTAATTTCGAATCCCTATACTAGTGATTTTGAGTCGTCGTAACGATGTTTTACGCAACATTCGTTTTGACTCAAATAAATGTGGTTAAAAAGAATGATTTCCTTAAAGAATGAATATATACTTAATATTGATTTAAGTATATCGAATATTTTCTAAGTGTTGAAAATAAATGATTTGTGAATTACTTATTTTTAAATAAGTATGGAAATGCTTTTCCAATATGAAATGAACTGTTTTGAGATTTTATCTTTTAAAGATAAATTGAAATGTGGAAATTGAGTTGAAATTGTTTTCAAATGGTTAAGTGTGGAAAATAATATATCTAGTAAAGATATTTTTGGAAATTAAATAATTCGGGAAATTATTTGGAATCTGATGATGTTGCGCATCTTTATTGATAGTTAAATAACCGACTATCAATAATTACCTTTAGGTAGGTATTTGTTGTGAATTGGATGATTTGAATGCCACACTTATTTTTGAATAAGCGCTCACTATTCGGGTTAGCCGGGAAAGGACCATGGGGTCGTATAACCCATTCCGAATATGTGATACGTCGTTATGAATTGCATTTGAAGACCGGTGTTGAAGACCGGATATTTTTGAAAACGGAAGGATTACCGTCGAGTTACTCTACATCGACTGATCTTCGATTTAGAGGTTTTATCACCCTTAGTGACGGGAAGTCCTGAAGTGATTGAAAATTATCCGGATATGCAAGGGCTTCGTGAGAAGTGCCTTCGGTTCTGTTCGATCCCGGAACAGACTTGTATGGATGTGTGTCTGACGTTACAATTTGAGATATAAAGCTGATTTCTTTCAAATACATATCTGTTGGTGGCGGAGAATTTATTCTCTTAGCTTAACACCCTTCTCTGAGACGTACGAGCTCAGAGGTTATGTAGTTGAAATTTATCAGCGATATATCCCAATTTGGTAACGTGGCATACTGAGTGTTGCTGTGAAATGATCAGTGTTTGATCATTTGTGATATGATCATTGTTTGATCTTATATCGTTGTGATCATAGGTTGATCATTTTGTTTGACCCGAAGCAGGGCTTTTTGAGAAAGCGTAGATTTGTGGACGAGACTTCATCGAGCCTCACACCCCGGAAATGGTCGAAACAGGAAGGATGCAGCAAGGTTCTAGGGAGTAGCGCCCCTTAGTGTATGTCATTCCTTCTGGATAAAGGTGGTATCATGGTATGGATCCCAGATACTTAACCTCTGTGGTTACTGCATTATTATTATCTATGTGGTTTGTTGCGAATCGGGGATCCTCGGGAAGATCGGTGACGATCGGGGGATGGCATACGCGTGTCAGTAGTTACCTATTTTTGCAGAGGTAACCCGGCCTTGTGTTGGCAGAGATCCGGTTAGGTTCTCGGGTCGTCTATTCCAGGGACGTACCCATCGTGGATAGGAAGTTCCTTAGCCTGACCATTTGTTGGAAATCCAAAGAAACAATACGAGCCTTTACGATTTCAATTGTATAACCTGTCTCCTCAGGAGGCAGCTATAGCAGGCATAATATAATGGTACCTATGCTGGCTAAGATTTATATTCTACTTTCGAAATGTTTTTCACTATGCACTAGTAATAATATCAAAAAGAATTTGATTTTTGCGTAGTAAGCATCTTTGACTATCATAAGAAGAAATCTCCTCCAAGTCTGCGTTTGCATTGTGTGTGTGGTGGGAGGTCTTATGGTAGTTTCATTTTCCAAAAGCATTGCGAATTGACATTAAAGTTTTCCTGTTGATTATTTTAAAGATAAATAACTGTTTTACGATCTCACACCAGTCACCATGACTGACTCGGAGTTTATTGTTCCCTTCTAAACTCTAGGTGCCCACCATTTTCCACACGGGCAGCCTAGAGTTATGTTATCAGGATATTCTGGATATTCTGGAGCTTTGGAAGCAAGCTGGATGGCGAGACGTAGTATTTGTATCTGATATATTTATTCCGCTGTGTATTCTGTATGAGGACAAGTTATATAACTGTCCATTGTTGTATATTGACTCTGATGATTGATGTATGTATAAAATGATATAGTTCTTTGTTTTAAAGATTATTCATTTATCTATTATATATTGTTCCGCTGCGAATGTGAGATTCTGATATTGTTTTCTGTTTCTGTTTCTGCTCTTGTTCTGTTGTTGTTCTTCTTTCTTTTTCTTCTATCTTCTTCTTCTACCTTTTTCTTCTTTCTTAAAACCATAACTTTTCAGGTTTCCGGCATTCGATGGCTCAGCAGTCGATAAAGCGAGTATCGATGTTGAATTTTCGAAAGTCGAAAATTTCCCGGATGTTACAGTCCTCGTCTTCTCTTCAAGTTCCCAGGAGCTTTCCACCAGATTATCTCCCCCTCATACTTGAACCATCCTTTTTTTTGCAGCAGAGCTTCTTAGATCCATGGTCCATAATACTTGTGGTGGCATAGGATGCTATCAGCTCTGCCTTAATGTCTCTCAGCTAATCAGGCTCTACCATGGTGGTTGTGCTATAAAGGTATCTCCTCAAGTGTGAAACATGAAAAACCTCATCGACTCTTATCAACTTTTTTGACACTTCTACTCAATAAGTAAGTCTTCCTATCCTTTCCAAAATTGGGAATGGCCCAACAAATCTTGGTGCTAAGTTCACTGACTTTCTAAATCTCACAACCTTCCTAAGAGGAGAAACCCTAACGAATATCATGTCTCCTATCTCAAACTCCAATCCCTTCCTTTTCTTTTCCGCATATAACTTATGACGATCATGTGCGGCATTTATTCGCTGCCTAATCAACTCTATCTTTTTCGAGGTCTTGCGAATTAAATCTTATCCAAGTAAAAATTTGTTGGTTGCTTTCCACCAACAATTAGGATAATTGCATGTCCTCCCGTACAACTCTTCAAAGGGTGCCATGCCAATCAACAGTTGTGACTATAATTATACGCGAATTCGACTGAAGGTAAGTGTTGCTTCTAATGTCCTCCAAAATCCATGATGCAGGCTGTCAACAAGTCCTCCAAAATCCATGATGTAGGCTGTCAACAAGTCGTCCAAAAACCTATTCACCCGTTCAGTCCGACCATCGGTTTGTAGGTAATAAGCAATGTTAAGATTTAATGAAGTTCCCAAAGTTGATAGCAAACTCCTACAAAATTTGCTAGTGAACAAGGGGTCCCTATCCCTAACATTGCTAACCTGAATTCCATGAAATTGAACCAACACCTTAATGTAAATTTGCATTAAAGATGATGCGGTCCTATTACTTCTAACAAGAATAAAATAACCACTTTTAGTGAGTCTATCCACTAGAACCCAAATAGCTTCATTACCCTTTCGACTACTAGGCAACCCACTTGTAAAGTCCATTGATATATGCTCACATTTCCAAATCGGCACCTCCAATGGGATTACAATCTTTCGGGATTTCCTTGTTCAGCCTTTATACTCTAGCATAACAAACACCTAGAGACAAATTTAGCTAACCTCTTCTTCATCCCTGGCATATAGAAAATTCGCTACATATCTTTATATATCTTATCTCCTCTGGGGTGAATTCTCATCCTAGAATAGTGACACTCTACTAACACTTCTTTTAAAACATTCTCAACTATAGGGACAAAAAGACATCTATCTTTCCTCAACATCCTTTTTCATCAATTGCATATCTACCAACATGAAAAAAATGCTCTCCTCTATTTAACTTGCCCAAATATCTACTATCGCCATGTCCTTCTTTGTCTCTAGCCCAATACGGTCAATTAATGCTGGCTAACCTCTATTGTCACCAAATAGCCTAGAGTGGGTTTGATTGGCGATTAGAAATTGAAATTTGATAGGAACTCCTATTATTGCTAATTAAGTTTTCTTATGAGATCTTCTTATTTACATTGTTTTCCAATATATTCATAGCAATCAAAGCTCATCTGAAGCATCGGCACAGTAATAAGACTAGAACATATCTCATAACCTATACGCTTTTTCAATAATCTAAGAGAGAGAACTAGCAATTACAATCCAAAAACCCTAAAAGAAAAATTTGATGGAAGTTTCCATTCATCATCAACCGGTATTAAAGAGGTTGTGGCCCTAACACTCCTTACTAAATTAAAATGGATATTTCTAGTATGCCATTCAACTATATTCCACATGTCTTGACTTACCTCTTTGGCTCTTAATAAATAAGATCCATTCATTACTTTAATTATTACACCCGACTATGGAATAAATTCAGCATTCTTATACTGTAGTGGATAAGAAATATAAACTATGTACATTTACAATAACTCATCTGAAAATTGATTTGGTGAAATGGCTTTCCTACCACCTATCTCACCATGAGTCAACCAACACCCTTTATGTTTGTTTGCCATCTTATTGCTCCCTTTTCCAATCATACTACTATCTTCTCTAAATCATAATTTCTTAATAGTATCTCCAAACTTTGGTATTTAATTCCTTACTACCATTGATCTTTCATGCTAGTATACCCTAGGATTGGCAAGATTATACTGATAGCGTTCCCTACTCCTTTGAGAGTTCACCTTATGGCTTTCACACATCTCCTATCAACCTTCCTAGGTTCACGCTAATATTCCTTATATGCATCGGGGATTCCTTATTGCTAACCTATGAGCATCCACGGTTATTTTATTCATAGCATAAACCTTTCCTTCGTCTTAACCAGTCATCCTTATCTACTCTATATCAAAATTTGGTTTGGGTTTCACCTTTTTTTATAAAACTAAAACTTCATAATCATGAAATACCTAATCGAAACATTTATCTTTAAAAAAAAATATAAACTTAGAAACTTTTTTATCAAATTAAAAAAAAAAATTGGTCTCCAAAAAGGAGCCATGAATGTTTTTCCCTTTTTAAAAGCTTTCTACAATAGAGATTTAATTCTTTTAAAAGTAGGATTTTCAACTCAAAATATTTAAAATTCAATTATTAAATCAAACCTTTTTAAAGAAAACATCTTCAATAACTTTAAACAATGAAAAGTGGAGTAGACAATGATAAATTCATCCTATTATTTTCCTATTAGTCATGCTATCTTCGCTTCCACCTATTGAAGATTTTAATAGCATATGAGGGGAACTTGAAATGCCCCAAAAATTTTGAGGAAAAAAAATTAAAATAATTCAGTTTAAATATATATATATATATATATATTGGATTAAAATGTTGATGGAGTTTCTGAATTAAATGATGTGCAGGGATATGTGTGCACGTGCATACTGAAAATGGCACAAGGAAGAGATTTAGAAATTCTCTGGAAAATGAAATAATATAATGGTGATAATAAAATAAATAAACAAAGTAAGGAAGCATTTCAGATATGATCTTGGATATGAATCATTGATCAAATTAAATATGTTTTCTGGATACATTGAAATTAAAAGACTTCCTGAATATATATATATACATAGTGAAACTAGAATAATATAGAGATATTAAAAAAAGCAGAAAATTCCTATTTAAAATAAAGGAGTAAATTCTTTATTTAAGGCATTAGAATGTAACCAAAACATAACCTAAGTTAAAAATGAAATATGTGCTTAGACATATTTTCTGTGAAATAGGGGGGAATCAAATAAAACAAATAATTATATACCTATACACATGTATATTTTCTATGAGAAGAAATATATTGAAACTGAGCAAGAAAATAATGATAACATTAAAATAGCATGAAATGTAAAATAAGTAAGTATATTATGTATGGGCAAAAAAATAGGAAAATGGGGATTCCCATAAATAAACAAATATACTTGGTCACACCTTTAACATGATTTAGGTAGCCTGGTCATTTTCTGAAAAAGTAGGAAAAAGAAAAAGTTGCCTCTAATAAAAGAAATATGGCCGAGGTAACTGAAAATGGGAATGTTAAAATATAAATGCAAAATGCATGATAATGGTCAGGGCAAAAATGGGATTCTGTTTGATAAAACCCTAGTAAAATGCTTATAAATGAGTAGTGGTAGCCAGGGGAATTAGTTTACCCGAAATACTTAAAATAAGAAAGAAAACATTTAGAGGGAAAGGAGAAAAATATTGCTCAGGGATTTTCTGGATTAACTAGAAGGAGATACTTAGGTGAGTAACCTCACCAAATTCATGGCACTAAGACCTGAAATGAGGCAGCCAACTCTAATTTAGTTAATTACTTATTTTAGTTTTTGTTGAGTATGATTTTATCAATGTTCTTTGGATGTTTTTGGATCTGTCTTGATTTTATTACGGATGTTTTTGGGTGATCTTTGATCTATTGTGATGCTTGTTTTTGGATGTGCAACTCACTGTTCCATTACACCCAGAAAAGTTAAAGTATAATATCTTAAAATCGAGGCAAGAATATTCACAGCTAATCTGGATCTATGGCATGAAAATTTTAATAAAAGAAAACATCATGAGCTGCATTATACTATGTATAAGTGCTGAGGCTTAGAACAGTGTATTAGGGGTGTACTTGAGTGCTGAATCCCTGATAAAAAAAAGAGATAATAAAACCCACAAGTTAAAATTATGGTTAAGCTAGACTGTGAAATCTGGTTCAACCATAGTTACTTGCAGATCAAAATAATCCTAACATGCCATATCTCTGTTTATAGTTGTAAAGATTCTTGTATGGATTTAAGACCCAGATATCTCTTGACAACATTATTAAAAATAATTGTTTACTTGTTTCTGGAAAACATGCTTACAAGAGGTATTGGGTGCTTTCATGTATGCAGTGGCATTTTTCATCTAGATATCTGATGATAAAATCAAAAAAATGCTTCTAGTAAATAAACTAGGAATTATGAGCCAAGAAGGCTGCTGGGATGCTTGTTATATCTGAAGTATGCAAGTTGGCACATGGTTTGTTTAAGCCCTGAGATCTTTGTGCAATAATGTGAATTAATTTATTGCAATGCGTCCCAGTGATTCCTTAATAGCAGATGAGGCTGAAACATAAATTGACATGTATATACTCATAGGTAACTCCTAAACCAGGAAGCAAAAGATATGAGTGTTACTCAGATTTGTTGAAATGGAAACATGGTTACTCCAGAGCATCTAAGTACTGGAGATTGATGTGAATGATTGTATGACTATGATTGTGTAATTAGTTGACTTATGAAGTTATTGCACTTGCATGATAGTCTAACCTGTAACATAGAATGTAGGTGTTTTGATAAGTTACTCAAGTAACTGGCTAAAAACTTATGCATCATTCAATTGCTTAATATCATGAATATGATGAAGTTATTCACACCAGATCATAGATCTGACCTTTGTTTGCTCATGGCATATGGGGGTGTCTCATTTTAAAAATGAGGCAGTCACTAATGCTCTTTCAGGTAATGCTGGAATTAAGTAGAAAATGAAGTTATGGCTAAGGAGAAGGAGTGAATGAACATGCTAGCTAGTTTTAATAAGAGTCTATGATGATTTTATTTGCATGTATTCATGAGAGAATTATGTTTGAAAATGTAATGAATTTCTTTTGTTTGATTAAATCAGTTGTTAGACAGTTGAATTTTGTTATGTAGTAGAATTTGAAAATCTAAAGAAAAAGTGCATTTACATTTAACTAATTTTCATTCAAAATTTATATCCTGATGTAGCCAGGTTTGAATCATTTAAAAAAATCACGGAGTTATGAAGTGAAAACTTGACTTCAAATTAGAAATATATTTCAGATATTTAGTTGTTTTAGTAAAGTATTTTGCAAAAGAACTCAAGTTAATTTTTGTGTGATGCTTTAAGAAAGGAATTTTCTGAAGGAAGTTTTTAGCACTTGGTAACTTAATACCATTTCAATTATCATGAACAAGTGTTTGGTTAGCACAGCCATATGGTCAACCAGCTTCAAAAGAATGGGGTCTTGGTTGAGCATGTTGGCCTGGAATTTGAGATTAAAAAGTATTCTACATCTTTTTGTTAAAAGCATGTTAAAATCTCTTTAAAATATAAAGTGGAAAATATATATATTGAAACTGATTGGCATTATTATTTCAAGAGGAATTTTGAATCCAAAATCTGGTTCACATGAATCAAAGTGATTGTTCAAAAAAAATAAACACTTATAAAAATCCAGAACCTTTATTATAGGAAACTTAGATATCAGTAACATAAGAACTACTTATGTTATGTTAAACTGTAGGAAAAATAAAACAAAAGAGGCTTCAAAGGGTATAGATAAATTGAAAATGATAAATGCAGATATCATTTTCTGATACTTATGCAAATAACAATCCTTTGAGCTATGCAAGAATAAACAAATAAATGAACTCTTGTGTTCTAAGATTATCTGAAACATGGTTAATAAAATTAAATCCAAGTATGAATAAATATGAACAAGATCCACTTATATAATGTAAATATTAAAGAATTTGGGAATTCAAATTATGAGTAGATGTAATTTCAAATACAAATCAGACAGACTAGCTCTTGTCAAAAAAATAAAAATAAACTCTGATTTTAAACAAGAGGAACACATATATCATCATATGTATGTGTATATTTCTATGACTGAACTGATATGTTTATATTGGTAGATAATTTAAATCCAGAGCACATTGTTTGTAAAGAAAAAAAATGACCCTGAGAAATTTAAACCAAGTTCAATTGAGCAAGTATTCAGCAAGCAAAAAAAAATCCTTATGAAATTAAGGTAAAAATAGGAGGGTCATTTCATTTGGTATCAGAGCTAATGTGTGTATTAATTACTAAGTATTATAGAAATGTATTATGTCTGTTTGTTTTGGATGAAATAATTTAGATAGGAAAATATTAGCTATAGAAAATATTCAGAGTGTACTAATACCCTCTGCCCAATACTTAGTGACCAGAGCATGGTAGGAAGAGGATCTCATCACAATGCAGGACCCAGTGCACCATAAATGCTTGATATGCAAGAATTTGTGAGGGTTTTAAGAGATGGAATTGGGCATAGGCCTGAGAATCCACATGAACAGCTTTCAAAACTACTGAAGACTTACACCAATTTGGGAGGCAGAAGTTTTGAAGGAACTGAGAATGTGATGGAAATTCAAGCATGGTTGAGAACACTTGATAGGATTTTCAATGACATGCAGCTAGATGATCAAAGGAAGAGGCAAGTAGCTTCAAAACAACTGAAAGGAGTAGCTTTAAGCTGGTGGGAGGTGATCATAGCTGGAAGAAATGAAAATGAAATCGCTTGGAATCAGTTCAAGGAGATGTTGGAGGCAAGATTTGTACCAGCATCAGCCAAGACCACTTTGCTTGAAGAATTTATCAGACTTAGGCAGGGAACTTTGAATGTCACTGAATATACTCAAAAGTTTGAGGGGCTATCTAATTATGGAGCAATGCTGGTGGCAGATGAAGCATCCAAAAATGATAGGTATATAAAAGGTCTGAACCCAGGACTTAGCAGAGCCATGCTACCATATGCAGATAGGACTTTTGATCAAGTAATAGATCTGGCATTGAAATTTGAACAGCATGACAAGGAAAGAGAGAAGTATAGGAATTTTAAGAGCAACAACAACAAGAAGAATAAGGGAAGATATCACCCTTATGATAAAAAGAAGGAGGAGGCAGACAATAAGAAGGACAAGGACATTAAAGCCAATGATGCTAAGAAGAAATTGGTTTGCCATCATTGTGGTAAAGAAGGACACATCAAACCAAGGTGCCCAGAGTTGAAAGGAGGAGCCTTCAAATGCTACCTATGTGGGAAAGAGGGGCATATGAAGAGGAACTGTCCTGAGAATAAACAGCAGGGGAATCTGGCAACTTTGGAAGGCAAAGGCAAATCTGCAGTAAAAATTAATGCTGAAAATCATGGCCAAGTGAAAGGTACATTACTCATTTGTGCCATACCCATAGCAGTAGTATATGATACTGGAGCAACTCACTCTTTGATTTCTTATGAAATAGTTAAAATGTTAAAATTAAACTGTATATTAGTTGAAACCCCATTGCTTGTACAAAGTCCACTAGGGAGTTCTAGTCTCTTAAACATGATTTGTGT
Source organism: Allium fistulosum (assembly GCA_030737815.1). Taxonomy (NCBI): domain Eukaryota; kingdom Viridiplantae; phylum Streptophyta; class Magnoliopsida; order Asparagales; family Amaryllidaceae; genus Allium; species Allium fistulosum. Next base: position 841,624,404 of record CM060907.1, read on the forward strand.
GGATGTGGACATAGGGGGAAATATTTTTATTTCCAATTTATATGTTTTGAATTACCCAAATATAGGTGCTATATTGGGGGTAGACTGGTTAAGGCAATTTAAAGCCATAATTAATTTAGACTCATCCACCATATCATTGCAAAATTCTAGAGGCCAGAGGATCACAGTTCTTTGTGAAGTAGCTAAGGAAGGGAAATTATATCATTTAGTTGACTCAGAAAAAGATCTCAGTGAACTAACCATTGAAGAAATTCCCATAGTCAATGAATACTTGGATGTGTTTGGGGAAGTTAAGGGTGTTCCACACCACAGACCAGTTGAGTTTCAAATTAATCTCATTCCAGGGGCAAATCCAATAATCAAGAAACCTTATAGAATGGGGCCAAGTGAACTGAAAGAATTGAAAAATCAGTTGGAAGAATTAGAAGGCAAAGGATTTATAAGGCCAAGCAATTCATGCTGGGGTGCTCCAGTAGTGCTTGTAAGAAAACATGATGGTACTTTGAGAATGTGCATAGATTACAGAGAACTAAATAAAGTAACCATCAAAAACAAATACCCATTGCCTAGAATAGATGATCTCTTTGACCAACTCAGTGAAGCTAAAATATTTTCTAGACTAGACTTAGCATCAGGATTTCATCAAATGAAGGTTAAAGACTCAAGTGTTAAGTACACTGCATTTAACACTAGATATGGCTTATATGAATTTATGGTTATGCCATTTGGCTTGACAAATGCTCCTTCATATTTTGTTGATTTAATGAATAGAATATTTAGAGATTATTTAGACAAGTTTGTACTGATTTTTATTGATGACATTTTGATTTATTCCAAAACAGTGGAAGAGCATAAAAATCATTTGCATTTAGTTTTGTCAAGATTAAGGGAGAATGATTTAAAGGCAAAAATTTTAAAATGTGCATTTTGGAAGGAAGAAGTACATTTTCTTGGGCATGTTATTTCTGCCAAAGGAATATCAGTAAACCCCAATAAGGTAGTAGCTATCCAAGCATGGAAAAGGCCTAGCACAATCAGTGAGATTAGATCATTTATGGGGATGGCAGGATATTATAGGAGATTTATAAAAGATTTTTCAAAAATATCATCACCACTTACCAATTTAACTAGAAAGAACCAAGCCTTTGTATGGACAGAAAAATGTGAGCAAGCTTTTATCAAAATAAAAGAAGCTCTGATTAATGCACCAGTATTGAGGGTGCCAGAGGGAAATGAAAACTTAATTGTGTACACTAATGCAAGTGGCTCTGGGATAGGGGCTGTGTTGATGCAACAAGACCATGTGGTAGCCTATGCATCTAGGCAATTAAAGCCACATGAAACAAGATATGCAACCCATGATCTTGAACTAGCAACAGTTGTATATGCTTTGAAACTTTGGAGACATTATTTGTTAGGTGCTAAATTTATCTTGTACACTGATCATAAAGCACTGAAATATTTATTCTCACAAAAAGATTTGAACATGAGGCAACATAGATGGGTGGAGTTCCTAGCTGCCTATGATCTAGATATACTTTATACACCAGGTAAGGCAAATAAAGTTGCAGATGCCTTGAGTAGACAACATGCTAAGGTAGCCATGTTGATGATGGAAGAGTTTAAGGATCTGTCTATACTTACTGATTTGGAAATTGAGGCAAACAGTGAGGTACAAATGATACCCATTGAAGGAGATGGAAGTAAAGGGAAATTGAGTATGATATCTCTGCAATCAGATTTACTTCTAAAGGTTGGGAAAATGCAGGAACAAGACTTAAACCTATTGGAGAAGAAAATGCTCTTATCAAAAGGGGAAGAAGTAGTAAATTATCAAGTTGATAAAAATGGTCATTTAAGGAACAAGAATAGGATATGTGTTCCAGAAAACATAGAACTGAAGGAGGAAATACTAAATGAATACCACAGGAGTAAGTACTCCATACACCCAGGCAGCACCAAGATGTATCAAAATTTGAAAAGAAATCTTTGGTGGAAGGGAATGAAGTCAGATGTGGCCAAACATGTTGCAAAGTGCATGACTTGCCAACAAGTCAAGGCAGAGACACAAAGGCCATCAGGACTGTTGCAACCCCTTAATATACCACAGTGGAAGTGGGAGGATATATCTATGGATTTCATAGATGGTCTGCCTAGATCTAAGAGGGGAAACACAAGTATATGGGTAATAGTGGATAGGCTAACTAAAGTAGCACATTTTATCCCAGTTAAATCAGAAAGAAATGCTCCAAAATTGGCTCAAATATTCATGAAAGAGGTGGTAAGGTTGCATGGCATACCCAAAACCATTGTGAGTGATAGGGATACCATCTTCACCTCAAGGTTTTGGAAAAGTTTTTTCAAGAGGCCATGGGGAGTGAATTGTGCTTAAGCACTGCCTACCATCCACAATCAGATGGACAAACTGAAGTGGTAAACAAAATCTTAGAGGACTTGTTGAGGGCATGTGCATTGGACTTTGGAGGCAACTGGGAAGACCACCTCCATTTAGCTGAATTCACATACAATAACAGTTACCAAAGCACCATAGGGATGGCACCATTTGAAGCCTTATATGGCAAGCCATGTTTATCACATATATGCTGGGTAGAGACTGGAGAAAGAGCTGTTCTAGGACCTGATTATGTAAAAGAAATTACAGAGAAAATTGGGTTAATAAGAAAAAGAATAGCAGCAGCTCAAGATAGACAATAGAAATATGTAGACAGGAAGAGAAAGCAAGTGGAATATGAAGTGGGAGACTTTGTTTTCATCAAGATTTCACCTATGAAGAAAGTCTTGAGATTTGGTAAACAAGGTAAACTCACACCAATGTATGTTGGACCCTATAAAATCCTGGAAAGAGTAGGTTCTTTAGCATACAAATTGGAATTACCAGAGGAAATGAAAGCAATGCATAATGTTTTTCATGTGTCACAACTTAGAAGGTGGGTACATGATAAAGAAGAAATTCTGGAAAAGCCTACCCAGATTCAAATAAATCCTAATATGGTTTATGAAAAGGAACCAGTGGGGATTTTAGCTAAAGAAGAAAAGAAATTGAGGAGCAAAACTTTGAAACTAGTGAAGGACCAATGGAGTGTTGATCCTAATGATTGTACATGGGAGCTAGAAGATAAGATTAGGATGGATTACCCTAAGCTTTTTGCAAATTAAAGGTAATTTTTAATTTCTGGAAAATTTAGTATGCATGGTTGATATGATTGAGTATATTTGTTTATGCGTATGCTTAATAAATGTTTCTGAAGTCAGTAAATGTTTGTTACAACTGCTAAGAAAAGAAATTGTGAGGACACAATTCCTAAAAGGAGGGGTGAATGAAATGCCCCAAAACTTTTGAGGAAAAAAAATTAAAACAATTCAGTTTAAATATATATATATATATATTGGATTAAAATGTTGATGGAGTTTCTGAATTGAATGATGTGCAGGGATATGTATGCACGTGCACACTGAAAATGGCACAAGGAAGAGATTTAGAAATTCTCTGGAAAATAAAATAATATAATGGTGATAATAAAATAAATAAACAAAGTAAGGAAGCATTTCAGATATGATCTTGGATATGAATCATTGATTTTTCTGGATACATTGAAATTAAAAGACTTCCTGAATATATATATATATATATACATAGTGAAACTAGAATAATATAGAGATATTTTAAAAAAAACAGAAAAATCCTATTTAAAATAAAGGAGTAAATTCTTTATTTAAGGCATTAGAATGTAACCAAAACATAACCTAAGTTAAAAATGAAATATGTGCTTAGACATATTTTCTGTGAAACAGGGGGGAATCAAATAAAACAAATAATTATATACCTATACACATGTATATTTTCTTTGAGAAGAAATATATTGAAACTGAGCAAGAAAATAATGATAACATTAAAATAGCATAAAATGTAAAATAAGTAAGTATATTATGTATGGGCAAAAAAATAGGAAAATGGGGATTCCCATAAATAAACAAATATACTTGGTCACGCCTTTAACATGATTTAGGTAGACTAGACATTTTCTGAAAATGTAGGAAAAAGAAAAGGTTGCCTCTAATAAAAGAAATATGGCCGGGGTAATTGAAAATGGGAATGTTAAAATATAAATGCAAAATGCATGAAAATGGTCAGGGCAAAAATGGGATTCTGTTTGATAAAACCCTAGTAAAATGCTTATAAATGAGTAGTGGTAGCCAGGGGAATCAGTTGACCCGAAATACTTAAAATAAGAAAGAAAACATTTAGAGGGAAAGGAGAAAAATATTGCTCAGGGATTTTCTGGATTAACTAGATGGAGATACTTAGGTGAGTAACCTCACCAAATTTATGGCACTAAGACCTGGAATGAGGCAGCCAATTCTAATTTAGTTAATTACTTATTTTAGTTTTTGTTGAGTATGATTTTATCAATGTTCTTTGGATGTTTTTGGATCTGTCTTGATTTTATTATGGATGTTTTTGGGTGATCTTTAATCTATTGTGATGTTTGTTTTTGGATGTGCAACTCGCTGTTCCATTACACCCAGAAAAGTTAAAGTATAATACCTTAAAATCTAGGCAAGAATATTCACAGCTAATCTGGATCTATGGCATGAAAATTTTAATAGAAGAAAACATCATGAGCTGCATTATACTATGTATAAGTGCTGAGGCTTAGAACAGTGTATTAGGGGTGTACTTGAGTGCTGAATCCATGATAAAAAAAAGAGATAATAAAACCCACAAGTTAAAATTATGGTTAAGCTAGACTGTGAAATCTGGTTCAACCATAGTTACTTGCAGATCAAAATAATCCTAACATGCCATATCTCTGTTTATAGTTGTAAAGATTCTTGTATGGATTTAAGACCCAGATATCTCTTGACAACATTATTAAAAATAATTGTTTACTTGTTTCTGGAAAACATGCTTACAAGAGGTATGGGGTGCTTTCATGTATGCAGTGGCATTTTTCATCTAGATATCTGATGATAAAATCAAACAAATGCTTCTAGTAAATAAACTAGGAATAATGAGCCAAGAAGGCTGCTGGAATGCTTGTTATATCTGAAGTATGCAAGTTGGCACATGGTTTGTTTAAGCCCTGAGATCTTTGTGCAATAATGTGAATTAATTTATTGCAATGTGTCCCAGTGATTCCTTAATAGCAGATGAGGCTGAAACATAAATTGACATGTATATACTCATAGGAAACTCCTAAACCAGGAAGCAAAAGATATGAATGTTACTCAGATTTGTTGAAATGGAAACATGGTTACTCCAGAGCATCTAAGTACTGGAGATTGATGTGAATGATTGTATGACTATGATTGTGTAATTAGTTGACTTATGAAGTTATTGCACTTGCATGATAGTCTAACCTGTAACATAGAATGTAGGTGTTTTGATAAGTTACTCAAGTAACTGGCTAAAAACTTATGCATCATTCAATTGCTTAATATCATGAATATGATGAAGTTATTCACACCAGATCATAGATCTGACCTTTGTTTGCTCATGGCATATGGGGGTGTCTCATTTTAAAAATGAGGCAGTCACTAATGCTCTTTCAGGTAATGCTGGAATTAAGTAGAAAATGAAGTTATGGCTAAGGAGAAGGAGTGAATGAACATGCTAGCTAGTTTTAATAAGAGTCTATGATGATTTTATTTGCATGTATTCATGAGAGAATTATGTTTGAAATGTAATGAATTTCTTTTGTTTGATTAAATCAGTTGTTAGACAGTTGAATTTTGTTATGTGGTAGAATTTGAAAATCTGAAGAAAAAGTGCATTTACATTTAAGTAATTTTCATACAAAATTTATATCCTGATGTAGTCAGGTTTGAATCATTTAAAAAAATCACTGAGTTATGAAGTGAAAACTTGACTTCAAATTAGAAATATATTTCAGATATTTAGTTGTTTTAGTAAAGTGTTTTGCAAAAGAACTCAAGTTAATTTTTGTGTGATGCTCTAAGAAAGGAATTTTCTGAAGGAAGTTTTTAGCACTTGGTAACTTAATACCATTTCAATTATTATGAACAAGTGTTTGGTTAGCACAGCCATATGGTTCAACCAGCTTCAAAAGAATGGGGTCTTGGTTGAGCATGTTGGCCTGGAATTTGAGATTAAAAAGTATTCTACATCTTTTTGTTAAAAGCATGTTAAAATCTCTTTAAAATGTAAAGTGGAAAATATATATATTGAAACTGATTGGCATTATTATTTCAAGAGGAATTTTGAATCCAAAATCTGGTTCACATAAATCAAAGTGATTGTTCAAAAAAAATAAACACTTATAAAAATCCAGAACCTTTATTATAGGAAACTTAGATATCAGTAACATAAGAACTACTTATGTTATGTTAAACTGTAGGAAAAATAAAATAAAAGAGGCTTCAAAGGGTATAGATAAATTGAAAATGATAAATGCGGATATCATTTTCTGATACTTATGCAAATAACAATCCTTTGAGCTATGCAAGAATAAACAAATAAATGAACTCTTGTGTTCTAAGATTATCTGAAACATGGTTAATAAAATTAAATCCAAGTATGAATAAATATGAACAAGATCCACTTATATAATGTAAATATTAAAGAATTTGGGAATTCAAATTATGAGTAGATGTAATTTCAAATACAAATCAGACAGACTAGCTCTTGTCAAAAAAAAATAATAAACTCTGATTTTAAACAAGAGGAACACATATATCATCATATGTGTAACGACCCGCTATTTTGGATCATTCAAATCGACAATAAATCCACACATGTCTGACTTGAATAATTTAAAATATCATATTGTTAACTTAAATTTGGCAAAACTCGGCATATGCAGTAAATAAGTAAATCACAGAATAATGCAGCGGAAAAGTACATCATCATAATAGTAGTTCATGAAGCTACTACAGGAATACAACAATGTCTCAACATAAAGTGACAAATAGAAATACAAGATGTTCAATACATAAGTTCATCAAATATTAGAAAGGAAATAACTGATAAAGATAAATGCTAAGTCTTCAGCATCTTCAACCAACCTTGATCAGCAACTGGATAGCTTCAGACTGACCCGAGCATATACAAAAGAAACACTCGAGTCAGGACTCAAAATCTTATACAGGATAATTAGGTGCAAATAATAAAGCTCATAACTCAAAGATGAATATGTTACACATCTTTAAGGATTCGATAAACTATCTATATATACAATAGAATACGCTAAATAGATAATGTCTAATTAGTAAAGTATGATATCAAACTAGCGTTAAGTCGTGGCTCATTCCACCCTTAACACATTTTTATTCCCAAGAGCATATACAAGACCGTAGTTTCCCCAAAACCGGAAGTCACCAGAGGGCAATCCATATACTAAAGGTACAAAACAAAACGTAGTGGTCACGAATAGGATAATCAGTATGACAAGGTACATGAGGCGATACCAACTAGGATACTAGTAGTTGCCTGATCCGGACTGATGTTGAGCATAGCAGCTACTATCTCAACACCGTGAAACAACACTCCCAAATCAAGGGGTGCACCCAAATCGAATCACAAAAGTAATAGATATAGTATCGAAGAAGTGTGTCCGCTAGAGATGGCGATCCTCAATGGCCCGGCGCGGCTCCTGTTTTAGTCATGTCAGGGGTCATCCAAAATCGTTCTCTTTCTTCAGTCAACGCGTTCACCAAAACCATCCACTTCGTTCTGGATCAACACTCCGCGTATATTAGTTATTAAAGTGGTTTTCGGTATCGATAGAGAGTATGTCCATATCCGATCCCGATCTCTTTAATAACTACGCATTAATTACCCGATGGTCATTTAATAATTTAAGTTTAAACAAATCAAAGATCAAAAGTCAAGTTGCAAGTTTGACTTTTAAAATTTGACATTTCGCAATTTAATTTATTTCGAACATTTAAAATCATATTTCCAAATGGAGTTTTAGTTCAAGTCCAATACTTAAGTATTCAAGTTTAACTTAATTCCTATTCCCATTTATCGTTACATTAAATTTAATCAAAACTTTGCTTTAACAATTTCAATAGCTAAATTAACTCCTTAACTTTAGTTGGTTTTACATTCCTTTAGGTCACTTTGTTACTTAATCTCAAGTTAAGTTTATAATGAATTCCAACTTAATTAAATTTATCCAAGTTAGGTTTAATTTCGAATCTAATAACTTAAATTTATTAGATTCTAAAACTTACTTATTCGAATCTTATTTCAATTAAATGTGTCCATCCGTTTATCTAATTAATATCGATTTATTAATCCGTTTCAATTTAATCCATTAATTTATTTCAATTAGGTCCACTTATTAATTCGTTACAATTGAATCCATTTATTTATTACAATTAATCCTATTAATTTAATACCATTACATCCATTGATTTATTTCAATTATATCCATTCATTTACTATAATTAAATCTATCGTTTTATTTCAATTAAATCTATTCATTCATTACAATTAAATCTACCGTTTTATTTCAATTAAATCTATCCATTCATTACAATTAAATCTATCGTTTTATTTCAATTAAATCTATTCATTCATTACAATTAAATCTATCGTTTTATTTCAATTAAATCCATAAATTCATTACAATTAAGTCTATTCGTTTACTACAATTAAATCTATCGTTTTATTTCAATTAAATCTATTCATTCATTACAATTAAATCTATCGTTTTATTTCAATTAAATCTATTCATTCATCACAATTAAATCTATCGTTTTATTTCAATTAAATCCATAAATTCATTACAATTAAGTCTATTCGTTTACTACAATTAAATCTATCGTTTTATTTCAATTAAATCTATTCATTCATTACAATTAAATCTATCGTTTTATTTCAATTAAATCTATTCATTCATTACAATTAAATCTATCGTTTTATTTCAATTAAATCTATTCATTCATCACAGTTAAATCTATCGTTTTATTTCAATTGAATCTATTCATTTATTATAATTAAATCTATCGTTTTATTTCAATTGAATCTATTCATTCATTACAATTAAATCTATCGTTTTATTTCAATTAAATCTATTCATTCATTACAATTAATTCTATCGTTTTATTTCAATTAAATCTATTCATTCATCACAATTAAATCTATTGTTTTATTTCAATTAAATCTATTCATTCATCACAATTAAACCTATTCATTTACTACAATTAAATCCGTTCATTTATTACAAATAAAACTATTGTTTTATTACAATTAAATTCATAAATTACAATTAAGTCCATTCATTTATTACAATTAATCCTATTAATTTAATTCCATTAGATCCATAAATTTCGTTACTTACTTTCCAACAAATTTTTAAGTTCATTTCTTAATTTCAAATGAATTTCAATTCCAAAATGATTTTGTTGACCAATCGGGTTTCTTATCTTTAATTATCTATCCTAGGCCAAAGTTGTTCAATTTGGGTATTTATCATTTCAACCCAATATAAATAAATACATAAAACAAAGCATAACAAAGGGAACTTGCAGTGTGATAGCTGGGATGGTGTCAAAGTAAATAAACAAACAATAGCAACCATACATAACAATTTAACCGTTTATTTAAATAATCCCGAAATAATTGTATTTAATTTACATTTGTTATTTATGTAAATTAAATAAAATTATTCCTAGAATCCACACTATCATTTCATGCGGATTAAAGATTATTACATTATATGTTTTCATTTGGCGTTTATTCAAATTATTACAGCAATCATACATTCAATGGTTCAAAGTATAACCGATCCTATTTCTACGTGTCGTCTTATTTAACATTTAAAGGGACAAGTTCACATATATATCTATTTTGAATTTTCGACTATCCTATGTCAATTCAAATTTCATATTAATTATTACTTATATTAACAACCAAACATCACATAACAAATATAATGTCATAATTATTTTCATATCTAACTTCATATCAAATTTAACATCAATTATTTTAACATTCAAATTAATACCAATAACATACATCACTTGATTATCATAGCATAATAGATTGAGTCGTGAATGAAAATATTCACCTTGCGTGGTTGAAGAAGATGACTGCGAAGCACGAATTTGAATAGACTAGAATAGGTGACACAAGCACGAATACGAACTATAAATCAAACGAAAGGTTATTCAACAATAGCTTAATACGATGTATATATTTTGATTTGTAAATATATACAAACCATACCAAACAACTAGATGCAAATAGGGTGGTTGGAACCCTAGATCGCTGAATTAGCCTCAACTGGAACTGCGCGGACAAAGCATAAAGGAGTCCGTAAATTACAAACTATAACTGATATAAAATTTATCAAAAGAAGAACAAATAATGTAAAATAAAAGATGGCAGCGGATGCGGAAACGGGTTGAGCGCTGGTGGAAGGCAGTGGGAGGGAGGCTTCAATTCTGTTTGTGAAGAAAGAGAAAAAAAATATGAAGAGAAGAGGAAGGAGATGCAGAGGAATACGTACCAAAATGTAAAAGGTGAGCAAACGAATGAAATAGAAGGAACCAGCTAGTTTATATAAAATGGTATTAGGATTTCAAAAGCCAAAATTTATTGTCACGGTAACCGAAAGTCTGTTGGGTTTTCAAGGCAATTTAATAGTCTAAGGCTCCTAGAATTCCAACAGGGTAGATAAATGAGGTACCAGTCTGTACAGCGTAACGGACCCGTTTGCAATCCGTTAAACACTTTGTAACTTTCAACTCCGAACTCCGAATGACACAAATAAATATACCATTTTGATCAGCGCGACGAGGCGAACGCAACGGTATAAAGATATCAATGGTACGAGTAAATTATAAAATTTGAATTTTTTTCCATTGTGAAAAATGCAGCAAAATCACCGAAGAATAAGATCGATGGAGCTGAAGATGTCCGAAATTTGAAAAACGAAAAATGACATCTTGATCAGAAGATGGTTTAGAATTTTTCTATGTAAAATATTTAGGTTTCGGAAATATTTTATTTTATCGCTTTTTAACTGATTAAATTGAAGTAAATTTACGCACGAAATAAACTTTCATATTTTCGAACGAAAATTTACCAGTTGCTATGTTTAACTAGACTCATTCCAAATATCAAATTTATATTTCAAAATTTTATCGTTAAATTTTCACAAAATTTCAGTTAATTACGTTATAAAAACAGTTAAAATTTACGGGTCGTTACAATATGTATGTGTATATTTCTATGACTGAACTGATATGTTTATATTGGTAGATAATTTAAATCCAGAGCACATTGTTTGTAAAGAAAAAAAATGACCCTGAGAAATTTTGTAACGATACGAATTTTTCGCGTTCGAAAATTGACATTCGTACTTTACATCGTACTCGAATGCCATAGATTCGACTGTTCAAATCCGAGTCGCCGGAGCTTATAACACCATTAAGTATAACAACACAGCGGAAGAAAGAAAACAATGATATCATATACAACTCCAATGAATACAATATCCAGAATGATATACAACAATGATATCAATATGATACAACAATATCAGAGATATGATACAAGAAATAGCAGCGGAAAGAAAATAGATAACACCAGCAGCGGATAGAATGTCTCCAATAGAGTGCTCCAAGATAAGCAACGTCAATCCAAGAACTCCAAGAACTGAACTAGCTCCAGATAATCTACTCAACCTGAATATCTGAGAAAACCCAACTCTAGACTGCCCGTGTGGAAAATGGTGGGCACCCAGAGTTTATGAAGGGAACAATAAACTCCGGATCAGTCATGAGACTGGTGTGAGCAACAAAAACAATTTATCTTCAAACAAACACAAAAGGCTTTTAAACATTGAAACCCGCAATGCTTTTCGAAAATGAAACTACCATAAGACCTCCCGCCACACACACAATGCAATCGCAGAATTGGAGGAGATTTCTTCTTATGATAGTCAAACATGCTTACTACGCAAACAAAACTCCTTTGATATTATTACTAGTGCATAGTGTGAAAATATTTCGAAAGTATAATATTAATCTTAGCCAACATACGACCAGTATCGTATGCCTACTATAGCTACCATGTTCAATAACAGGTTACCGCCACATCCCATGGCAGGTTATACAACTAAAAACCGTACAGGGTTCGTATTGTTTCTTTGGATTTCCAACAAATGATCAGGCAAAGGAACTTCCTTACATCGAAATAGAAACGCCTCTGGAAAGACACCCCGAGAACCTAACCGGATCTCTGCAAACACAAGGCCGACGCTACCTCATGCTGTACAGCTGTAACTAGGTAACTAACACATTGACGCTACCTCACACTATACAGCTGTAACTAGGTAACTAACACACGAGTCATGTCATCCCCCGGTCGTCACCGACCTTTATCCGAGGTACCTCGATCATAAAGCAACAACCACAAAGTATAATAACCGTGCAGCATCAACATAGGTAAAATATCTGGGCTCCATACCATGATATCACCTTTTATCCAGAAGGAAATGACATACCCTAGGGGTGCTACCCCTAAAAACCTTTGTCGCAACATTCCTGTTTCGACCATTACCGGGTTGTGAGGCACGACGAAGTCTCGTCCACAAAGCTATGCTTTTTCACAAAGCCACGCTTTTTTGCTTTTTCACAAAGCCACGCTTTTTCACAAAGCCACGCTTTTTCATAAAGCACGCTTTTTCACAAAGCACGCTTTGACCAACAAATGATCATCAGCACTTCGTATGCCACATTACCAAATTGGGAATGTATCACTAGTAACCATCAACTACATAACCTCTGAGCTCGTACGTCTTAGAGAAGGGTGTTAAGCTAAGAGAATAAATTCTTCGCCACCAACAGAAATATATTTGATAGAAACCAGCTTTACATCTCAAAGTGTAACGTCAGACACACATCCATACAAGTCTGTTCCGGGTTCGAACAGAACCGAAGGCACTTCCGAAGAAGCCCTTGCAATCCGGATATTCACAATCTCGATCGGACTTCCCATCACTTAGGGAATCTCTATACCGGGCGCTACTCGGTGCAGAGACAATCGATAAGTCATCCTATCGCTCTCGCAAATACCCGGTCTTCACCGCCGGTCTTCAAATGCTATCCATATACGACATATCATTTATTCGGAATGGGTTGTATGACACAAAGGTCCTCTCCCGGCTAAACCGAATAACGAGCGCAATTAAAAATCATATGGATACTGGGGTCTTAGTTAAATCACAGCTTAAAGCTCAAAACTTTTCATTCGAATGGTTAAAACAAATTACCATTTCCAATCTTTTAAACAAAAAGATTCATTTCAAAAACCTTCAATGGTTTAAACAATTTCCACACTTTTAATCTTTTAAACAAAAAGATTCAATTCACAAAGTTTACCCCGTTCACAAAGATCCATTCATGGATTTCAAACAATTTCCATTTCAATTGAATTAACTCGTTAAATCTTTAAGTCAAGATTTAACTTATAGCTTTCAAAAGTAGTTTCCAAAGATTCATTCATAGCCTTTCAAAACAATTCTATTTCAAGTTGGATTAACTAGTTCGGTCTTTGAATCAAAGACTCATTTCATAGTTTTCAAAACATTTCAATTCTATTTCAAACTTGAAACCGTTCAACACAATTTGGAAGTTCAGTACTTATGTGAAAGCTTTTACTATTTGAAAACAAATAGTTTCGTTTCAGAAAAATCCAGTTATATTTACACGAGTTAAAACCCTTGAATTAAATTCAAATTCCCAAATCAATACCTTTAAAATGGTTTAACCCATATATAACTTGTACATCATCTTTAATCCCTAGTTTCAAATCATAGAATTCAATTTCAAACATGAATTCAAATTTAAATCAAATTATTTAAATTTTCAAAACTCGATTAAGTTATTCAAAATAACTTTTATCTTTGAAATTCCATTTCAAAAGCTTTTCACTTTAAACCCAAATTTCCAATTTCAAAATCAATTGAAATTAAAATTTCAATTTCAAAAACATCAAATTTAAATTATCTGTGACTTAACCGATTTCCATGTGAAATCCATATTTGTGTGTGTATGGTGTAGTCCAAGGGTTTCACACAATAGTGCACAACATCAATCATCACAGATATATCGATAAGCGGTATAATCCATAACGCTTATCTTCATTCACAGATTCATAGATAAAGTAAATTTATCAGTCACAAAGATTCATCATTACAATTCGATGTGGGTTTCGGATAACCAACTGGAATCCGACTCCCTGTCGCATCGAAATTCAAATGTCGTTTACGGATCAAGGGTTTTCATATTCACATAGTAATATATCACAGAAACAGAAATCACAGCTCAGCACAAAGTAATTTATATCACAAAGCATCACAATCACAAACAGGGATATCAAACTGCTCAAAGCATTTCAATAATAATCAATCATCTAACAATTAGATGAATTAAATCAGTTACTTTAATTTCCTTTAAATCCTGCTTGTTAATTAATTATATATCAAATAAATTTATCATATAATAATCATCTATCTTAATTAATTCTTCTTGATAAATTATTTTAAATTTCATTAAGCCATTAACAACTTAATTTATTAAGTAATTAATCCTTAATTTTAAATTAATTAATCCTTAAACATTATTAAGTTTTTAAAATAAACTCTAAAATAAAGGTTATATATATATCTTAAATATTTTTAAACTTAGTTAATTTAAAATAATTTAATTAAGAAAAAAAACCTTTAACCAATTCAAAACTTAGATAAACATTCCTTATTTACAAAGGAACTGGGTTTAACAAAATTGTTTAAATAACTTGATTTTTGTTTAAAAGTTAAAAATGCTTTTACCCTCAATTTCCAGATCCGAGAAAACCCAAAGAAATCCCGAGCATCACTTCGAGTAACTCGCGTTCGTTCCTACTTCGAGTCCAACACTAGGAATACTCGGGCAATGTTTCGAGTTAACTTACGAGAGTGTAGACCTGGAAATCACCCAGGCTTCAAACTTTCCAGACCACCAGGCTCGTACACGGTGCACGTCGCCCTCATTCACTTCCAGGCGACTCCACCTTGCCAAGCAAGTCGACGATCACCTCGACCCAATTCCAGACCACCTGAATCTCGTCATCCCCTCGAGAATCAAAAAATGAGCTCGTAAGCTCAACCCGGAACAACAAAAACTGGAAACACCATCACCTGTCATCGCCTCGTCCATGACCCTCCAACCACCAGAACGCTTAGAACTCCGGTCAACTCTTCGTCGACATCCCCTCTTTCATCGCCCAAAAGCGTATGCGACTCGATCGCGTATTGATGATGAACTCGACATAATACAGACAAGTGCCAAAAACTTGAAGTAAAACCCTAAAATGATCTTGCTTCTTAAATTTACTCAATGGAAAAATTATTGCATATTTTCTTGAGATCACAATCGTTTACACTTGCTTCAATTCAAGTTTCATCATTTATTACTGATTTAATTTCGAGAAATTGGTAAAAATTCAATTTTTATTCAAATGCGAACTGCTCTTGAAATCCCACACTAAAAATCCTCGTTTTAGTTTTAAAAATCATAAATTCTAGTATGCATTCAAGTTATGATCTTGAATCAACTTTTTATAAAAATCAAATTTATCACCCTTTTACTTGATTTCCTGTAAACCATGTTTCCTGCAGTAATATTTCACTAACATGTTAATCAGCTAAAAAAACCTTGTTTGAGGTTTTAAACATCTTGTTTGATTTAAAATTGAGAGTGTTACAATTATTTGATGAGAATAAATTTGAGTTTGCAGAAAATAATCACCCTGTAACGATAAAAGAGGTGCATAGTCAATCACAGAATTACATTCAAGATCAAAGCATATACAAACCAGATTATCAACGAATCCTGAACTATTTTTAGCTTAAACTTGAAGATTAAAATTTGATATTTACTCACTGGTGAAAACAAAGAAGTCTGGAAAAAAAAACAAAGTTGCTCACCTTGATTAAGAAGAAAGAAAAGAGCTCTTATTTTCTTTAACACAGATTGAAATTTGCAGGCTTTGATTTGAAAACTGATCTTTGCTTTGAGTTGCTCTGCCTTTTGATCTTTGCATTGAATCAGGTATGAATTTGATTTTGTTTTAAGTTTAAAGGTGATGTATTTTCTTTTACTTCTGATCTTTTCTCAGTTTTGTTTAAATGGAACTGATGTGAGGAGGTGATACATAAAGGAAGTACACAGGTAAATATATTTTGTATAGGGTGATAGTGTTTGTACAAGTTGGTTCAGAGATTTTTTTCTTTTGTGAACGAACTAGAATGGAAAAGATAATACATGAAAGATTGTTGTACAGATGATAATGTTGTTATGTACAATTTGCTTTGCTTGTTGACTATGCAGTCTTGTTGGTGGCTGCAAATATTATTTTTGGTGGCTGATACAATCCATGTATTGTGTACTAGATGATCTTGCACTAATTGCTTTGTACAAATATATATTTATTTTCTTTTCTTATTTTGTACATTGCGTGAGAGAAAGGTCTGGTGGCTTCTATTTTGCAAGCTTTTATACTTATCTTTTTTTCCTTGTTTCATGTTTGCAAGTGTTCATGAATACTTATTTTTGTTTGTTTGTTACTTTATTTCCATGAGTACCTACTTGTTTCATTTTCGTTCACATATCTTTACTTACTTGTATGTATTTTATTTCCTTTTTATTTTGCCTTTATTACTTTATATTGTATTGAATCCTATTTTTAATATGTTGTTAAATTCCTAGCAATTGTTTACTTTGTAATTTATTTTCATATTTCTTAAACTATTTATTTACAATTTAAATTCAAACCAACGTATATATATATATATATATAAATTTCAAATTTACTCGTATATGCCCAAATACATATATAGATTCACATATATATATACAATTTCTAAATTCAAAATGATTTAATATATTTTTTTATTTGGATTCGGGGAAACTCGCATCCATTTATCCATTAATTATACAATTTTTATTCAAAAATTAAATTAATTATCAATTTAAATTTATATAAAATCTGGGGTCGTTACAAATTTAAACCAAGTTCAATTGAGCAAGTATTCAGCAAGCAAAAAAAATCCTTATGAAATTAAGGTAAAAATAGGAGGGTCATTTCAGAACTTCTAAAAGATACATGTAATTGCTGCATCTATCTAAGCGTCTACCTAAAATAAATGTGCAATCACTACATTTCTATGAAATTTATCCATTCTTCCTCTTCAATTCCTATTGCTTCTCTCCTATATTATTTCTAACTAGATTCCTAATCCTACTTTACATAAATTTCTAATGCTACTTCTATTCGAATCTCTCGGTATTGCAACTATTTATATTTCTCCTACATAAATGGCTTCTACACAACTGTTATTCTTCGTATTTTCCTTATACAGAAATGATCCTCCTATCTTGGTTATTAGGTATTCTTTCCCTTCTATTTAATTAAGTATCATTTTCATTTATCCACTCCTTAAAAAGAATTTCCATTTTTTATATATGAAACTACCAAATTTATAAACAAATTAGGAAAGATCATCGAGCCAAACCTATGCTCTATTTTCCATTTATTTCAAAAACAAAAATCCCTTTATAAAAAATCTTTAATCCAAAACTTTTTGAATCAACTAATTTTAAAATAACAATTCCATAAATGAAAAACTCTTCTTACCAAAAACCTTTTAATCAGAAACTTTGGACTCAACAAAATTTAGCATTATGAATTTCCAATTTCCTGCTTTTTAGAAACAACAACTTTCCAATAAATCCTAAGAAAAACCCATTCAATAGATTTCAAGAAACTTTCAAAATCTTCTTGTTAAATTCTTTCACATGGGGCCAGACTCGGAAATGGACTCTTATTGTCCTTTCTTTTGGACTTTCCTTCTTCCTACTCCTTAAATCTTCTTCGTCAAAAGTTCAGTTATCTTCTAGTGGTTATTAGTACACACCTTCTTGCAGGAACTTTCTCCACTCCTTCTTTGTACCTTAATTATGGATGCTTGCAATATATAGTTTCTTATTTCCCGTTTGTCTAAATGAAATATGCATACTCTATCGGCAATCCATTAAAATCCACAATAATAGAGCAACCTAGGCCCAACAAAGGAGTCTAGTACCATCCAGCCTTTGGGATTCTTCAGTATGTCATGCTCATGCTCTTCTTGGTCAATGGCTTGCGGTATGGCCTACACTCTATGGGATAATCGGGGTAGGTGAATATATTTAACTCTATTTATTGGCCCAACTCCTTATATTTTCATCTTTCCTTTTGGAATGTGGTCACAACTACTTCTATAGTTGAAATTTATAGGGTTCAACGTAGAATATATATATAGTTTTTGAAAAATAATAAGTATGCACTCATACGTATACATGTACCCATTGATTAGGCAACCTAAGCTCTGATACCAAATGTAACAACCCACTTTGAAACGGGCCTAATTTTCAATCCCGAAAAGACCTGAGGAATTTAGACCCATTCCAAAGTTGGCTATTGGTTGGTAAAATTTTGTAACGACCCGGAATTTTCGATTCCGAAAATTCCAGATAGTTATGAAAAAAAAGAGATAGAGGAAGAAGAACAGAACATCAACAACTCACATTCGCAGCGGATAAAATATAATAATAAATACATACAGTTTACAAAAGATTACTATATCTGTCAATTTCATTTAAATACATCAGAGTTTTACATACACAGTCACGGAATACATACAGCAATTGTATCTCGGAAAATCAATAATATACTGCAGCGGAAATACTCTATACGTACTTGCCATCCAGCTCGTCTCCTGAGCTCCAGGACGTCCTACCTGAAAAATTCTGTAATACTCGGTCTGACCCGAGCATTACGTCAAAGTAACACCCGGGTCAGGCTGGAAACCAGTGTGAGTAAACCCAACTAACATGGAATACACAACAAACAACTCATATAATCCGGAATAACTTATATCAATTTAACAAATTCACAATTTTTTTTTATAGACAACGCTTATACCACACATCAATTTCTAAGTACCAAACTTGGTTAAATAATCCAATTCACTTAAATCATTTCATTCCAGCCTATTGACTTGTGAAATCAATTTATAAAAATTTCAAAGTGGTTCCGGGTATTCCCTAATACCCGATCCCGGTCTCTTCGAGTCTCATGCCATCCTATCCCACGATATCCAAATAAAACACAACATTTCATATCAAAGATATCAATTCCTTCAAAGCATCCCATACCATTCAGTCATCCATAAGAAATGCTTAATCACATACAAATTAATTCAATTGATTCTAATTGAATTTCTAACCACATTCATTTAGATTTCTTTATTCAATACTAATTCATTCCAATTCAATTTATTTAGTCAACTCTTCACTATTCATTTAATTAATCCCCCCTGGATTAGTTATTTTACAATTACATTCAAGTAATTATCTTAAATTAACATCACAATATTACTTAGTCTCAATCGAGATTATTAAGAAATCTTATTTCTCCATGAATTTATTTTTTTATTCAATTACATTAGTCCTAAGTTGCTTAAACCAACTAACTTCCCATAAGTTACTTATTACTGATTAATTCATTTCAATTAATCAATCTTCAGTTACATCGTCAATTATATTATTTAATTATTTCCAATTATATTTTAATTTGTTCCAATCTAAATTAATTTCTTTTAATTCAACCATAATATTAATTATTTACGCTTAATCTCAACCTATAATTAATTATCCATTTATTTACTTTATTAAATACATCAAGTTTCTCCTTAATTAATAACTTTAATCAATCTCTTGATTTATTCCATATAGTAATTATATGTTATTTATGACTTTAAGTAATTACTTATTAATCCGTCCACTGATTATTCTAATTTCATTAAACTTCATTAATTGACTTAACCTAAATTAATTAATTCGACTCTTATTAACTTAAAAAAAATGAAACATTTTCTTATTTACTCTTTGAGTTTTAAAACAATTCAAACTCCGAATACTTCGAGTCAAGCAACGATTAACTCGAGAAACCAACCAAAACCAAAATCAGCAAATCATCAATACACATTCAACAATTCAACCAATTATTTAAATCAAACGATTTAAATTTAAACAAAACCCAACAGTGTGAGATTTACTCACCTTTATTTATTTAGCATCCATTCCAAATCCAGCTTGTTTCTTCTCAAGTTTTGACCTTGTATAAATATTATATGATTTTATTAATATTTGAAATAAGTCGAATAATTCATTACATTTTATAAATTCTTAACTAATTATTTAGTGTAAACGGTTTTTTTCTTCTTAAAATAAATAAATTTTGATGGCCAAGATAATTTACATAAGTTTATAAAATTTTAACTCCATTATACATCATTTTAAAATTCAATCAGTAGATGAAAATAGATACATTTACATATTTATTATTTCCTTTGTCTTTGAAACCATTTATACCAAAAATAACATATACACATTAAAATTTTAATAAAATAAATTCCTTTCTAAACTTATATACATGAACTAAATACAATAAGGTAAGATAACAGAATTGTTTTAAATTTCTTTACTGTAAAATAAATTATCACATATTTATATTCATTCATATATATAAATTTGCCTGAACACATTCTCCACTATAAATAAATTTATAAAAAATTTCTCGTTTTAACTCTGAAATGAAAAGGAATTAACGAAGCTATACCTTCAGTCTCGTAATCGATCTCGACTCGGCTTCATGGTTATAGACCTCTACGCAGATCGAATAAATCGAACACGGTCACTGTCACTTGTTCGAGTACCAGACCCACTCGATGCCTCGCCGTACCAAGCATTGACCACCTCGACGAACTCGCCTTCAAGCCCACACCCAGAACCTCCCTTCACGCGCCAGCCTCAATCGCGCGATCGCCACCCATCGCGAGACAACCCTACAGCCATACGAGCCATACCATCGAGTTTCGCTCCTCCTTACGCGGCCAAAGCCGAAACCCTAGCCCACACGAGATTTCGATTTCCATCGCGAGCCTTCTCCCCCTTTTTTTTTCAATTTGAAGATGCGATTACCCTAGAGGAATTTAGGGCTTGAATTAGAAAGTGGGTTTCGATTTTCTGTTGAAGGTGAGAGACCGGCTTCGGTCATTATTATATATTTTATTTTTACGAATTGAATTCGTTCAGGAAGAGGGGGAAGACGAAGATGTATATCTTCAGAATGGCTTCGGGTGTACGCTTTGTATTGTAAAAATATCTCTAACAAGTGTACGTTTAGTTTTATTATATTATAAAATTTACAAACGTCTTGTTAAGCGCCAATTAAAATTGTGAACTCCTCTTAAGGAATGCTACGAGATAATTATAAAATTCAATATTGAACTATATAATTTATATAATTCAATAATTTAATTATCAAGTAAAATTTATATCTTAAATTCCCACTAAAATTAACTTTTAAATATTTACAAATCAGTTTATAATTCCATTTTAAACGGTTAAAATTCAGGGTCGTCACATTCCTCCCCCCTTAAAAGAATTTCGTCCCCGAAATTTCTAGTTAGGAAGAATGGTACTATATCGTTACTCTTCCCCCAAAACCCACAACTCAACATCCTTCCATCTATTTTCATAAAAGACCCATTATCATTCTATTAACTTCTCAAACTCGCCCACAGGTTTGAGACAATACTACTCTTCTCAACATTCAAATTTCAATTTCAAATCAAATTTTTAAGTTATCAAAATTCCTCAAAATTTTTCTACCACCCTAAATTTTCGAAAAATTTTGCTAGCATCTCCTTTGCGCGGCTAGCTCGGTACTGCTACAAAATGCCTCTACGGGCTCCCAATTTCTCAAAAGAAACAAAAGCCAAGTGGCTATATCAAACCCAATCCAATTTCATACAGATATTTAAACACATACCTTTTTGTCGGGCAACTCAAATTTATCTTTTGGAATCAAATCCAATTACTTTCCCTTTTATACCTGCATATCCCACTTAGCAACAATATCCAATCGTAGCCCTTCAAAACATTTTATACCTTTCCTTACACAGGCTTTCATATTACTTTCATTCAACTTATTTTTAATTTTGAATTTTAAATTTTATCTTCTGTTTATAATTGATTCTGATTAGTTTCAAGTACTAAGTTATTTCAGTTTCATATTTAAAATCGTTTGTTACTAACAAATTTTTTTCTAACTCCCAAAATTTTCAGAAAATTTTGGCAGAGTCTCCTTTGTACGGAGGGACTTCTGCGATATCGCAGGATGCACAAATATATATATTCATAGGCCTCAGGCCGGAAATCACAATATATCAATATATGCAGTTCATATCTCCTATTTCGAATTCTTTTGCGTAAGTGTACCTTAATTTAGCATTTTTAAAGTAAGCGGCTTATTTATTTTAGCATTTATTGCATCCAAATCCAACCAAACGGCCTTCAGGTACCTGTACTATCTCAGTTTAAACATGTAAGTGTCATATAAAGAAAATATATTAGCATTTCACTTACTTTTAATGGCAAACACAAACATTTCAAAAGCATCAAACGCCAACGCTTACCATAAGCGATTTATATAATTTAAAGCTAATTTCATTGCTTCCAACCAAATTTATATGCCATTTCATTCAATTTTAATGGCTTACAACTCAATTTCTTATATTCAATTTATTTTTAATCTAAACAAGCTCATATTCAATTTAATTAATTCTAAAACCAATTTATTTACTCTTTATCAACTCATTGATTTTTAATTACTTTTGTTTACGTCAAACAACAACTATTTATATGTAAGTTGGCGATATTCGCTTAATATAGTATCTATTTATAACTTCTTCCAATTAATTTTAACTCATTCTATATTCTATCCCATTTCATTTCTAATTTATTCTCCAACCATACATTTTGCTCGACCATTCCATTCTTGTATACTTCTAGCCATTCCCAAAATTAATTCAATCCGAGCTTTTATTTATTGGGCTTTCACCCTTATTCGAAGCCAAGCTTCCATAATTTCAAACTTAAGTTAATTTACTTTAATTCATCTCAACATCAAACTTAAGTTTACTTCAAATAAATTTGCCTCTTAACTTGAGTTCATTCTGATAACTAAATTTAAATTAAAATTTTGATTTAATTTCCATTTAATCAAACTTCAGCCAATTATCTTTTCATTCAATTCAATTTCATATTCAAACTCCATTATTAACTCCAATTTATTATCAAATAATTATTTATTAGCCTACTTTCAGTCTAAACCCATGTTCGATTTTATTACTAAGAATCACTTCATTAAATTTTCTTGAGTTCAAATTTTATAAAGTCGATTTGGATTTCCTTTTTATATTTCCCAA
Organism: Allium fistulosum; assembly: GCA_030737815.1. Taxonomy (NCBI): domain Eukaryota; kingdom Viridiplantae; phylum Streptophyta; class Magnoliopsida; order Asparagales; family Amaryllidaceae; genus Allium; species Allium fistulosum. The sequence continues at coordinate 841,647,761 of CM060907.1, forward strand.
AATTCCAACATTTTGTTTTCAAAAATTTAGAAATGCTTTTTAAATTCAGGTAATACTATTAAAATAGATTTCTATAAAAAATACTTTTTATAACTTGATGTCTCAACCAGTCCATCCTTGTTCTCACAGAGATTCGGTCATACGTTGATCAGGCGTAGGACTGAAAATCTATAAGTACTTGGTAAACCCGTTTTCAACACCCAGTGAAAATATTTGGAAAATAAATTTTTACTAAAACAGTTTTGAAATAGAGAAAATAGCTTTAGTGAGAATGCTCTGGAAATCATTACACCCATTCATGGTCGCAGTTAACCCGATGGTTACGTTGCCGTCCCGGCAAAATCCATAGATAACTGTAGGTCTCCGCGCCACTCGATTACGCCATGGAACCCGCTACAGATCGCAGTTATACCCGGGCCTTACGTTGCTATCACAGCACAAACCCATATAACTGTAGGCATCAGCGCCACCGAATTTCGCTGCCAAAAGAATGAAACTCCTCCACTCCACTTGACCATAGATCACAGTCTACCGATTTTGCGTTGCCTTCCCGGCAAAATCAAGTGTAGGCTGCTGGCACTCATCCTCCACACGATTTCGCTATGGTCCCCACAGTAGGTCGCAGCGACATCGAGTTACACGGTCGTCACAGCATAACCCAAATGCCCCTGTAGGCATCACGCCATCGACTTTCGCTACCCAATAATCCCCAGGAACTAGTTTGTCCGGACTCCTCACGGGATCAACTTTAGAACCTCCCTCTTAGAGGCTCAAGGCAGTGCCACCCTGTGACACTCCTGAGAAGTTCATTCCAAGGGAGCGCCTTTTTCCCCAGAGCCAATCTCAAAACACTTTATACTATACACATATTGTATTTTCAAATCATACACCTAGTATGAATTTCACATAAGGCTCCTTTACACAAAATCGATTCCCAAAATCGATAATTTCAAAATAGGCTTTTCCAAATCTCAACATTGATTTTTCCAAAAATCAAAGCCTTTTTCCAAATCCATAGGTTCTCAAATCCTTTCCTCAAAATCAATTTTTCTCTTTTTTTTCCTCGAAATCATTTTACAAAATCCTTTTTATATAAATATATATACTAATCTTGAAAATTTTTGAATCAAATTTATACATGTATAAATTTACGTTTATACTCCAAATATTTTCAAAAATATTTTCTTCTGGCTATAGATTCATTCAAAGGTAGTTTTATCTTATTTAACAAAGATATATAATTTAAATTATTACTTTTACCTTCAAGACAAACATTAAATTCTAATTTTACACTTGCCAAATTACTTACTTTTATTATAAAGTACATTTTTAAATCAAAGAGATATTCAATTTCCTCTTTATTTCCATAAAATTAATTTCGGCCATAGAAATATCAAATTTTAAATTTATTTTATTTTAGTTTATCATATATTCACAAGAGATATTTCCCATTACAAAAATCATTTGATAACTCTTTTTTTTCAGCCATTTCAATATTAAATTTTCCCCTTTGTTTCATTTTATATTTCTCAAATATTCTTTTTATTCTAAAATAACCATTTCTTATTCAAAAATCTCAATGTCAATAGCATTCAAATCCGTACGATGTACACATATCATCCGTACGCTATACCAATCTGATCGCTCACTCGATCACACAACTTCATTTCCGAACTAGTATCGTCCACCCGACTTCCTAGTGCGGACACAGATCTGGTTTCTTGACTAGAAACCGTCATTCTCCTTGCATAGTCATAACTATGATAGAGAACATCCAGAATCAATCAACAATCCATATCCAGGTTCGCCGTCGAAAATCGAGTGAAAATCCCAACTCGGATCGATAAACTATCTCGAAATTCTGTGCTCGAATCCGGATCAAATTACTATGCGAATAGAATAATATACGTACATCTTACGTATTTAACTTCATTGATTATTAGCCAAACCAATTCCTTATTTCTATTCACATTCACTTATTCGCATTTTCCTTAATCCCATTCGGATTATTACTTCAATTCTTATCTCAGTTGGATATTTGCATTCATAACAGTTTGAACTCCGACTAATTTTAGAAAATAGCTTGAAAATGTAAAAATAGGTAAATGGTTGAAAAATAATTAATAGTTTGCAAAATAGCTGTAAAATAGTTAATGACCATAGAGTAGTTGAAAAATAGTTAAATAGTTTTCATAAAGTGTACATAATTGCAAAATAGTCGAAAAATAATAATTACTATATAAAATAATTGAAAAATAGTTATTAGTTTATAAAACAGTTGAAAAATGGTTAACAGTTCCAAAACAATTGTAAAACAACAAGTTTAAAATAATTTGGCTTTAAAAAAGGAGGTTATATATATTTAATAGCTTGGAAAAATAAGTTTAGAGTTAAATTGAAAATAGTCCAGAGTCAAAACTGTTCACGTCCCAATTTCCCTTTTTATCAATTCAATTTAAATTTCCACTTCCCTTTAAATTGGCTCGATTCCAATTTGAACAACCTCAATTTATATTGAAATTGATTTAATCCCAATTCAAGTTAAATCAACCCTGATTTCCTCTCCAATTTAAATCAAATTCCATTTGATTTTAAAACATATTCAACTTTGATTATAATCCTCAATTATTCCAATCAATTTGGATTAATATCAATTGAACCCACTTCAATTTCAATCAATTTCAAGTCAATCCAATTCAAATTTCCCATTTAAACTTTTAAACTCATACATCTTTAATCTTCAATCCAATTAATTCGAATCAAATTCAATTCAAATCGTCCATTTGAATTGTTCAACTTATCCATCTTCAATCACAAATCCAATTAATTCAAATAGGATTCAGTTTGAACGAATTCAATTCCAACTCCACATTTTAACCATCTCGAATTGTATAAATTCGAGTTGACTTCTCAAAGGTTAGTTTAACTTAAAATTAACTGTGTTCATTTAAAGTTTTGAACAATTTTAATTTCTGAGTCCAAATTCTAGAATTTCATTTTTAATCAATTTAAATTTTTAATTAATTCAAACCAATTTTAACTTGCACTAATTTAGTTCAAATTTCAAATTCAAATCATCTCGAATATATAAATTCGAGTTAAAATTTTAAATGTTGACTTAACCCTTTTTAGATCAAATCAACTTATCTCTTTATACCATTAAATTCTGAATTCATTTCAACCTTATTTTCATTGAATTCTAATTTAGTTGTACTTCCATTTTCACTTAATTTAATTCCAATACAAGATTTCAGTTGGTTGTATTTTGTTACCATTTAATTTGTTTCCAATTTGGTTGTATCATATTACTTCTTAATATTTGATTTCAATAATTTAACAACCAATCACCTTAACATTTATTAGAAGGAAATATTGCTTTATATATCAAAACATATTTTTATATAAAAATCATTTAAAACCTTTATATACAAAATAACAAGTACGCTCTCATATATATATATATATATATATATATATATATATATATATACTCAACTCATTCTAGAGTACTCCAGACTCTATATAATGAGTAATCCCCACCAGAGCCAAGGTTCTCGCTTAACCTTTCAGCTCTGATACCAACTGTAACGACCCGGAATTTTCGATTCCGAAAATTCCAGATAGTTATGAAAAAAAAAAGATAGAGGAAGAAGAACAGAACATCAACAACTCACATTCACAGCGGATAAAATATAATAATAAATACATACAGTTTACAAAAGATTACTATATCTGTCAATTTCATTTAAATACATCAGAGTTTTACATACACAGTCACGGAATACATACAGCAATTGTATCTCGGAAAATCAATAATATACTGCAGCGAAATACTCTATACGTACTTGCCATCCAGCTCGTTTCCTGAGCTCCAGGACGTCCTACCTGAAAAATTCTGTAATACTCGGTCTGACCCGAGCATTACGTCAAAGTAACACCCGGGTCAGGCTGGAAACCAGCGTGAGTAAACCCAACTAACATGGAATACACAACAAACAACTCATATAATCCGGAATAACTTATATCAATTTAACAAATTCACAATTTTTTTTTATAGACAACGCTTATACCACACATCAATTTCTAAGTACCAAACTTGGTTAAATAATCCAATTCACTTAAATCATTTCATTCCAGCCTATTGACTTGTGAAATCAATTTATAAAAATTTCAAAGTGGTTCCGGGTATTCCCTAATACCCGATCCCGGTCTCTTCGAGTCTCACGCCATCCTATCCCACGATATCCAAATAAAACACAACATTTCATATCAAAGATATCAATTCCTTCAAAGCATCCCATACCATTCAGTCATCCACAAGAAATGCTTAATCACATACAAATTAATTCAATTGATTCTAATTGAATTTCTAACCACATTCATTTAGATTTCTTTATTCAATACTAATTCATTCCAATTCAATTTATTTAGTCAACTCTTCACTATTCATTTAATTAACCCCCCCTGGATTAGTTATTTTACAATTACATTCAAGTAATTATCTTAAATTAACATCACAATATTACTTAGTCTCAATCGAGATTATTAAGAAATCTTATTTCTCCATGAATTTATTTTTTTATTCAATTACATTAGTCCTAAGTTGCTTAAACCAACTAACTTCCCATAAGTTACTTATTACTGATTAATTCATTTCAATTAATCAATCTTCAGTTACATCGTCAATTATATTATTTAATTATTTCCAATTATATTTTAATTTGTTCCAATCTAAATTAATTTCTTTTAATTCAACCATAATATTAATTATTTACGCTTAATCTCAACCTATAATTAATTATCCATTTATTTACTTTATTAAATACATCAAGTTTCTCCTTAATTAATAACTTTAATCAATCTCTTGATTTATTCCATATAGTAATTATATGTTATTTATGACTTTAAGTAATTACTTATTAATCCGTCCACTGATTATTCTAATTTCATTAAACTTCATTAATTGACTTAACCTAAATTAATTAATTCGACTCTTATTAACTTAAAAAAAATGAAACATTTTCTTATTTACTCTTTGAGTTTTAAAACAATTCAAACTCCGAATACTTCGAGTCAAGCAACGATTAACTCGAGAAACCAACCAAAACCAAAATCAGCAAATCATCAATACACATTCAACAATTCAACCAATTATTTAAATCAAACGATTTAAATTTAAACAAAACCCAACAGTGTGAGATTTACTCACCTTTATTTATTTAGCATCCATTCCAAATCCAGCTTGTTTCTTCTCAAGTTTTGACCTTGTATAAATATTATATGATTTCATTAATATTTGAAATAAGTCGAATAATTCATTACATTTTATAAATTCTTAACTAATTATTTAGTGTAAACGGGTTTTTTTTTCTTAAAATAAATAAATTTTGATGGCCAAGATAATTTACATAAGTTTATAAAATTTTAACTCCATTATACATCATTTTAAAATTCAATCAGTAGATGAAAATAGATACATTTACATATTTATTATTTCCTTTGTCTTTGAAACCATTTATACCAAAAATAACATATACATATATACATTAAAATTTTAATAAAATAAATTCCTTTCTAAACTTATATACATAAACTAAATACAATAAGGTAAGATAACAGAATTGTTTTAAATTTCTTTACTGTAAAATAAATTATCACATATTTATATTCATTCATATATATAAATTTGCCTGAACACATTCTCCACTATAAATAAATTTATAAAAATTTCTCGATTTAACTCTGAAATGAAAAGGAATTAACGAAGCTATACCTTCAGTCTCGTAATCGATCTCGACTCGGCTTCATGGTTATAGACCTCTACGCAGATCGAATAAATCGAACACGGTCACTGTCACTTGTTCGAGTACCAGACCCACTCGATGCCTCGCCGTACCAAGCATTGACCACCTCGACGAACTCGCCTTCAAGCCCACACCCAGAACCTCCCTTCATGCGCCAGCCTCAATCGCGCGATCGCCACCCATCGCGAGACAACCCTACAGCCATACGAGCCATACCATCGAGTTTCGCTCCTCCTTACGCGGCCAAAGCCGAAACCCTAGCCCACACGAGATTTCGATTTCCATCGCGAGCCTTCTCCCCCTTTTTTTTCAATTTGAAGATGCGATTACCCTAGAGGAATTTAGGGCTTGAATTAGAAAGTGGGTTTCGATTTTCTATTGAAGGTGAGAGACCGGCTTCGGTCATTATTATATATTTTATTTTTACGAATTGAATTCGTTCAGGGAAGAGGGGAAAGACGAAGATGTATATCTTCAGAATGGCTTCGGGTGTACGCTTTGTATTGTAAAAATATCTCTGACAAGTGTACGTTTAGTTTTATTATATTATAAAATTTACAAACGTCTTGTTAAGCGCCAATTAAAATTGTGAACTCCTCTTAAGGAATGCTACGAGATAATTATAAAATTCAATATTGAACTATATAATTTATATAATTCAATAATTTAATTATCAAGTAAAATTTATATCTTAAATTCCCACTAAAATTAACTTTTAAATATTTACAAATCAGTTTATAATTCCATTTTAAACGGTTAAAATTCAGGGTCGTCACAAATTTATACAAAGAACAATACACAAAGCTATCTATTTACACATCCAGAATCTCACAATTGAAGGATAAAATATATATTACAAACAGTACCCATTTTACTAAAAACTCAAATGTCGGAAACCTACAACATAATACCATAATATAACACCAAATATTCGTAGTATAATATCTCAAATACGTCATCATATCTAAATAGGTACATCAAAAATATAAAAACAACATAAGTAGATAGGTAAATAACTATACACGTCTTCGTCTCCGCTACCATCTCCGAAATTTGCGTCATCCTCTTTAACTTGTGTTGTAATGAGGAGGAAGTCAGAACAACAATGTCTAATCAATAAAAATATCGAGTCTTTCTACTACTTAGGTGGTATAATTTAAACAAGAATATGTCTTGCGCATCCTGATTATATTCTACGTAAATTTCTCCAACTGCAAGTCCAACTCTATATCTTATACCCTTTCCGATCCAACTCATTAACCCATCTTCAACTATAGGCCAAAAGCCATTCCCAGTCCCATGCATCTACCATCAAGAATGTCCTAAGAATGTAAGATATAGTATCCAAGTCACTTAATACCTTTTTAATGGGAACTAGGTAGACTTTGACCATTTAATATCTTATTTTAGGCAGGTCCCCGTCATTTACTACCTATCCAAGGTGGACTCCTCTTCGATACTATCTAGCTGACATCACGTGGAATCTCACCAGGCCACTTAATACTACTTTATGGAAGAGGCGGACCCTATAATAGCTACTTAATACCTCAAACACGAAGTGGACCCTTCTTGAGATATCCACTGTCATGCCTACCTGGTAACCCTGACCATCTAATACTTCCTAAATAGGAAAGAGGCGAGCCTTTAGTCGGCCACTTACTACCTTCAAATCTGAAGCAGGTCCTACGTATTATGACCTATAACCAAAACTATGGCGTCTCACATTAGTCTGTTTATTCGTAGGTACTAGTAGCCAGATTAGCTGGATGGGTTTACCGTATAGAATTTGGTAATAACCTCGCATCCTCCATGGGTACTTATTATAGGTGATGTCTCACATCAGCCCTAAAGTCAAACTGCTGGTAGCCAGAATACCTGGGCAGACTTCTTTATGCTTTTTGAATGACCCCGCATCCCCATAACATAGTTATAATTTTCGCTCACCTAACATACTATCATATACCATACCGCATTTCATAAAATTACTATGCATAATTATCTCACTTCATTCCTAAGGGGGATTTAATGTTAATTAATAATCTATATACTACACAATTAATACGCTATTAATTATACGTTATTTATATGCTAGTATATATATGTATGTATGTGTATACGTGCCTAAAATATTTCTAATCATGCGAAGATTACGCCTTATACAAATCGTTTAAATGTCAAAACTTTTAAATTTATACAAGTCCAATAACATATTAATATACATACCATATATCTAACATTCTCAATTAAACAACGGACTTGTATAAAAATAGAATCCATACCAAACTTATTTTATATCAAAATAGTAAAATTAGCATTAATAGGATTTATAATAAAAGTCTTTTTACACTCTATTCAACATATACATATTTATATGAAAATGAGGATTTTCATTTAGATTACAGAAATAGGCAGTGCAAACTACAAATTAAGAGAATCCGTACCTTACACACCATTTCCTAACTTATTTCTTTTCAAAAACTTTAATCAAATCCAAAGAAAAAGATAAGAAGTGGAATAGAACGGAAAACATTAAAATTGCAATAACTATGTAGTTCCACTACTTAAATATAGAATAATTAAGATCCTAACATAAGAATTGATATTTCCCTCAGGGGAATTTTGGGATTTTAGTTTGATGTTTTCATGAACAAAATTCCCAAAGGCATATATCAAATCCCAGTTATACTATATAATTACTTAAAGAAGAAAAGACTAAGATTTCCACTCACAAAAGGTCCTTAGCTCTTCCTCTTGGATTTGTTTACATCTACTTTAAATCTCTTTATAGATCTATTCCTTTAGGAATATACAACAAGTGGGTAGTATATAGATTAGATTCAGAATTTCAGGGACTAGAGAAGAATAAAATTAGAAATCGAATATTAAACTGACAGAAATTCAAGAGAATTTCTGAATCTCGAGGAAGAAGGAAACTGGCAGAGATCCGCTATGTTCCCGGATAATTTGTGAATAAAAGTGAGGGGGCTAGGCTCTCATTTATAATAGTTAGAAAACACTAGAACCGTTGGAATAAGTCGGTGTAAAATAATATAATATGGACCATTCGTGGTCTTCCTTAACCCTAACCGCCACAATAACACCTGTTAACCGCTCCTACTAGGCGATTGAAAGATGGCGTTGATTTGGGAACATATATTTGTTTGCTGCTATTTGATTATTTATTTTCTTAATTAATATTTAACGTTAACTTTTATTTTAACATTTTAGCCCTCAAGTCTAGTTATATTTTGAATTTCAAACTTTGGCATTAATTATTTATTTAAATTTGAATTCCATTATATTAATTAAAATTCGAAAACTTCAAACGGCAATAACTTTTTCATTTGAGCTTCTATTTCAAAATCTTATATATGGAAATTGATCAGAAAATTGCTATGAACGCAATGGCACAATTTTCATGGCTAAATTTTGGCATCTTCAAATTTTCCTTATTTAGCCTTATTATATTTATTAACTAATTATTTTCTTATTGGTTAATTTCTTTTTAATTTTTACGAGGTTTTACATATTCTAAGCTGGAACGTAGGGATATGAACTCAGATAATAGATATAATGATGTTATAAAACTCTTAATGTATCATGAACCTAATATAATTAGTTTATTGTAAAATAAACTAGCTATAAAGGGTATAGAAAAGCTCTGACTACTAGCTAATTGGAGATTAATACGTAATAATGATATTGGGGCAAAAGGTAGAATCTTGATTTGCTGGGACTCTCTTGTGTGGGAATTTCAAATTTATTCAAAAAGTAAACAACGTATTAGTTGCACTATGTCTAATAAGGGATGGTGTAAATTTTTTATTTCGTTTATCTATGCAAGCAATTTTCTATAAGATAGAGAAACATTATGGAAATGCTTAAGTAAAGAGATAATTTGACTGATAAACCTATTACTCTTATAGGTGACTTAAATAACGCCTTACATCCTAATGATAAAAAGGGGGTCTTGCTATTCCTTTTAGTCATCTAATAGGTTTTAATAATTTTTCAATGTCATCTAGTTTAGTAGATATGAAACTACAGGGACTTAAAATTACATGGAGAAAAAGGGAATGGCATTTAAGATAGATAGAGTTATAACGAATGATTTATTCCTTAATCTTTTCTCCCATTTAATTTCGATTGCTCTTCCAAATTGTTCCAGTGACCATAATCCTATTTTGGCTAAATTTCAACCTTATAATAAAAGCATTAAGAGCTCTCCTTTTAGATATTTAACTCTTAGCACTTTTTAGACGACTATTTAAGTGTTTCAATACTAGATTTGAATACCAAATTTAGGCTTCTGTGCAACATAATTTGATTCATAAGTTGCAACATGTCAAGAAAGAGCTTAAAAAGGAATAGAACTAGAGAGAAGGAGAACCATAATCTAATTAATAGTGAATTGAAATTTTAACTGGCATTGAAGAGTCAGATGATGACTAAGCAAATTTGACCTTATTTGATAATCTTGTTCAAGCTAATAGTAACATGAAATTACATTTGAAATTTTTCATGACAGTGCCAATAAGAAGTCTAAAATTTCATGGTTACAAGAAGGGGACACTAATTCAAGATTCTTTCATGCAAAAATATCGATGAGAAGGCATAGAAACAGTTTACTCGTCTTTTTAATGAACAAGGAGAACTAATCTATAATGGTGAAGATATTAAAAAGGATGCCATTAAATTTTATTCTGATCTCTTTAACAATGAAAAAAGAAAAAATCTTCATTTTCCAATTATGAAGTGTAGATGAAAGATATATGAAAAAGGTAGAAAATTTCTTTTTGAAGCTGTATCTATGGAAGAAATTATGGAAGCAATTTTTTCTTCATCAAACGATAAGAGCATAAGTTCTAATGGTTTTACAGCTAAAATTTTCAAAATTTAAAGGGAAGAAATCAAAGACATTTTATATGAGGCTATTAAAGATGTGTTTGAAACTTGCAAATTGGCTAAGGGAGTTAACCAAGCTTCCATAACACTTGTCCCAAAGAAAGATAAGTCTATTTCTATTTTTGATTATCACCCCATACATTGTTGTAACATGTTCGAAATTATTTCTAAAACAATTAGTAATAGAATTAAATGTTTGCTTCCTTTATTAATTTTAGAAAATCAATCAGCTTTCATACCAATAAGATACATTGTAGAAAATATTTTACTGGCACATGAACTTCTCAAGAGCATCAAGGGAAAGGGATCAAATAAGCTTTGCATAAAAGTTGATTTACAAAAAGTTTATGACCGGATTAAGGAATTTTTCATTTGTCATATGCCTATATGATGGGGTTTCCCTTAAAATTTATTAATATTATCAAAGAATATATCACTGCCTCATCCTTCTTTATCCTTATTCAAGGGATACCTAAGGGTTTCATTACTAGCAATTGTAGGATCAGACAAGGAGACTCTCTCTCTCTCTACATGCCTACTCTACATAGCTATGGAATACTTTTCTATTCTCATAAACAAGTATATTAATGACGGAAAAATAATTCCGATAAATAAAATATCCCCTGCTATTTCTCATTTACTTTATGTAGATGATTTGATGATTTTTCGTAAATTAAATGATAAACGTTCATACAATTTACTAGATATTTTTAATCACCTAAAATCTAAAGTAGGATTGAGTATTAATTAGAATAAATCCAAATTATATTTCAGAATTCTTGTAGGAATAGAATTCTGATTAAAAGTATGTTGAGAGTAGAAGAAGATTTTTTTCCAATTAAATATTTAGGAGTTCCTTTATCTTCTAATTATTTACACTACTTCAATTTTAGGAATCTCCTATAGATAATAAAAGAAAGAATTGATAACTAGGACAACAAATTATTGTCAATTGCTGGGAGAGCAGAACTTATTCATGTAGTCATTATTCCCATGATTTTATATTGGTTGATAATATATCAAATATCTAGGACTTCAATTAGACCAAAAAATGTGTGCATATATTTTTTGGGGAGGGAAACATCATAAATAACATGGATGTGATACATAGACTAAAGACTAAGGGCGGTACGGGTCTATAGAATCTTACTGAGCTTAGAAAAGCTACCGGTACAAAACTTTTATGGCATTTCTTAACTAAAAATAATACATGGTCAAAATGGCTTCATACAAATACTACTTGAATTAAAAAAATTGGGCTATAAATATTGATAATAATAGCTCTTCCCCTTGGAAAACTATTCTCAAGCTAGAGATAAAGGTATGCTTTACATTAGAAGAATTATTTCGAATGGAGAGATAACCTCATTATGGTTTGACCCTTGGATTAATTAAAAACCGATGGTTGATTTAATGGAGTGGGATAGGGTTGAAACCGGCAGATTAGTAGATAATAGAGTAGTATTATAAGGAATGATCAATTGGACCCATCAACTTTTTCTGATACTAGAGAACTTGAGGCTTCAATTAAACAAATCGGTATATGTACTAATAGCAGAGAGGATTACTAGGAATGGGATGATGGAAAATTATCATTTAAACATATAGGGAAAAGTTATGAACACATCATGATTTGCAATCCTAGGCGAATGTTGTATTGCATAATATTAATAGCCGTAAAATGGCTTTCTGCGCTTATCAAGCTTTTATGGGCAGACTTGACACTAAAGACAAATTACCTATATGGGATTATTCTATTGATCATAAATGTGTTCTTTGTGATTTAGATAAAGAAAGCATAGAGCGTATCTTTTTCAAATGTAATTTTAGTGCTTTCATTTGGATATCAATCCGTATTAAACTCAAACTTCCTCTACATATCTCTCTAAATATGTTGCAAGAACTGAATGAGATAAGCAGTCATTTCAAACAAAAAGATCAAATCCAAGATTTAGCTAGATGCAATTTTTTACTTCTATTTATTATATTTGGCAAGAAAGGAATTCAAGTATCTTTGACAGTTGTAAACATGATAAATTGGAGCTTACTAAAAGAATTACTGTTGATGTTAATTATCAAGTTATGGCCTCTACTAGAAGAACAGAAAATAATGCTTTCAGCCCTGAAATCTTAAATAGGTGGGGTATTGATTTGAAAGATGAAGGATGATTTGTTAGTCTTTCGCTTGCAAACTCCGATCTGTCTGAGATTGACTAAAATTGTGTAATTCCAAAATACTACTATTCGATGCATCAATCTTGCATTTATTAACTATGGGAATGGTGAATTTCTGAACTATAGTTGATAAGTGTATGTGATCGGAGATTTTGGCGGTGAACTTACATGGTACAAGCTTTGGAAAAGAGATAGAGAAGATTTCTTTTGAAAATGTGGCATGAATTTTTTTTGTTTCCTTTTTCATTTATGTTATCATGTATTTGCTTGCTTTTGTATATTTTATTGCTATGCACTGATTATAAATTCTTTTGATTAGCATAAACAAACCGCATTCTTTTTCCCCGTACAATACTACTCAGGTATTGTGCAGGTTTTTAATGAGGCGGTAGTAAAAAAATTCAAAAAAAACGAATAATTAATGAATTCAAAATCATTTCAATTTTTTTTAATAAATATGTTTATTACATATTTCGAAATCTAAAGTATTAAAACATATATATAATGTTTAAATTATATATATATATATATATATATATATCTGTGTGTGTGTGTGTAATTATGTATATATAAATATGATATAATGCAATAAAATAATTAAAGTAAAAAATATGTATATTAATATACTCAAGGCCATGAAGTTATTTTTGGTTTTAAAATTATTTAATTTGAATTCTTTAAATTTCTATGCGAAAATTATATATATATATATATAATAAATTTACAATTTCAAAAATAATTTTAAATTTGCAATTTTTTCATTAAATATTTTATACCTAACATTTTATGATACATAACCTATGATAGACACATACATTAATATTCATACTTGACATTTTATGATATACACATACACACACTAATATTCAATGTTAAAGTAATTAATAAATACATATGGTGTATATATATACGAATTATATATTCAACCTTTTTTATTTCTGAAACCATTAAGTTCATAAACAAATATTAATAAAAAATAATCCATGTTTATACAATATTCTTTGCATTGAAATTATCTTTAAATTAAAACAATTTTGTATTCTTGTTACATTCAAAAATAATTTTTTATTCTCTGGTCTTGAGCATCTAGTACAAAATATGGTTTTTTTGTAAACATATGCATGTATTTGTTCCATCACATGAAGACATCGTAATGTTATACAAATTTATGATATAGTCAACAGCTATCTAACACATATATGATATAATAAACACTATATGCATTAATATATGATATTAAATTGAATATTGCCTTTCACCAAAGCCTAATTGATACATCTAGAAATGTTGAATCTAATCACCCATTGATCGAATCCACAATCCAGAAAATGCTACTAGACTAGATGTAGCTACCATCGGTGTTTGAATTGTATTTAATTTGGTGTTTTAGGGCTTGAATATTTAGAGAAGTAGGGAAGTTTGAGGCTGGCCTTATAGGTCTAGAGGAGTGCCAAAAATTGTAAAATGAAAAGAGGCGTTGGAGATGAATATATAGTAGAGAGATGAGGAGTAAAAAGAGGATCTACATCCACCGTCATCTCTTACTGATTCAACTCTTTGAATTCGAAATTCAAACCCTCCTTAGCCATCATATGGCCAACCTCCCTGGAATATTCATAGCCGCCTATGGTAGGTCCCTATATGGACATAGAATCATTTCAAACCAGATCAGTAAATAACACATTTTAAATAAAATTTAAATGTGTACCGATGTCGTATATCGATAAGTGTATTTATAACTATTTATACACACTATTTAATACGAGTATATACGCACGCCTAGGTGGACCTGCATCTAATCAAAATGTGCATGCATTAATCTAACAACACGCTTTTAATCAAAATATTTACTTAATTTTATAAATCTATTAACAATTTAAATACTGAAAATAAGATTACATTTAAAAATCAGTTTCTACATGAATGTATGATTAATTATTAGTGGAATTTCTCACTATGTTATATATGTCCACTTTCTATCTCCGTCTTACATAACTTAAGTGCCTTACTGGTATACCAACTTACTTTGGAATTATTGAGACATATGCCATTAAATAGTTTTTTTAGTTGCAACTTTTTGACTACTTAATTTTTTATTAAAATTTATTATGTTATGAAAGCACTTTAATAGAACTTTCTGTATATTATTCATCTTTTTTAGCACCTTTCAATCCTAGAAACAAATTCACTCCTTACTTTTGTTGTTCTTTCTCAACTCCTTCCCTTTTTTATATGTAAACTCCTTTTGTTTTGTCCCAAAATGCACCTGAAACATATTATACTAAATGGCCATAAATGTAAGTATCCTTTTGTTTTCGTAATTCTAACTGTAGCTGCATGTTTTAATGGATGTGTCCATAGTTGGTGATTCATTTCAGCCTACCTTATTAAAGTTATATTACATTTTCACAGAGTTTTATTCTTCACAATATTTGCATGTTTTCCATACTCATGCTATACTCATATTATGTATCACCAGAGTTGTGTACAAACTCATATGTAGCATATGCAAAAAACACCACTTTATAAACTTTCAGTAGAAGTCGCCATCTTGATATCCAACTCCTCTTCTTACCTAAAGAAACCTTGCAAAGAAAACATCTTCATAGGCCCATGCTTCAAACTCTTTACTGTATCCATGCTAGCAAGCATCCCATAGGGAAACTTCTTTGAATGCAACATTAGTTTGTAATTCTATAAACGTGCAAACATGTTGTAAATTGTGAATGTAGCATGTATATTTTTTTTAAGTGCAGTTCAACTGAGATTTTGCTAGGGTAGTTTATTAGAAGTTGAAGAAGCCTATTGATTTGATTGTCCAAATCTTGTGTCTATGATCTTGGAGTGAAGGGTGTAGTTATCGAAGAACTGTTTGTAAATTTGGAGGACAATAAGATATTTTTTGTATAGATTTAGTGTGAGATGGTGAAGAAGTTTTTTTAAGTGTTGTAAGTAAAAAAGAAATGAGGAAGGGATTAAGTAGTTGAAGGGGAATTAACATGAGAACAGAGGAAATTATGAACATAGCATCATGAAATAAAAATGGTACCTTTCAGAAATAGTGGTTTAACATAATAAAAATAGGGTTTGGCTGTTGGAGATAATAAAAATCAATCGAGGTAGGCGAGGGGCAGATGACTTAATGAGTAGAGATTTGTGTAGCCATTTATCAGAACGAAAAAACCTGTATTTAAATTATATAAACTCTTTGCATACAACCACCAACTCATATAGTCATAAGCACCTTTTACGGCTATTTGTGCAACGTTTTATAGCTGCACGCCAAAAGCGCAAATTTAATTGAATCACCGGATTGATGTATCAGTAATCCATGCCTCTTTACCAAGTTTTAAATTTCCGGTCTTTGGTTCCATTGCGCTATTTTGAAATTATCCAGATTTTCGTTCCATTTCAATTTCAGATTTTAATATTTTTTTAATACCTTCTCATTCTAGTTTCATGTTTATTATGTCTTCTGTATCAATATATTATATTCAAAATCCTATTGTATTCAATAGTGTTAATTTATTATTACAGCAACCACCCCATAAACGTCAAAAGACTCAACTCTAAATCTATTTCAAATTTACGATTCAATTTAATAATTTGTACTAAAATTGAACTTACTCGCCCATTAAACTAAAAATCCCTACTTGCAGCAGCCGCTTTCATACGGCAGTCGCCTTTGTTCTCAACTCAAATTATTCTTTCTAGGCATTTTTTTCCTTTGCTTTGACATGGTTTAATGATTTGAAATATGTTCTTTTCACTTATTTTGAGTATTTTGAAGTATAATTCTTTTTTTTCGTTTGTTAGTCTAGATCTGGAATCGAAAAGTAATCATATTCCGTCCCAGTCACCGCTCGAACCGGAATGAAATATTTAAAATTCCAACACGTCCGACAGATTGTCGAACCATGCTCTTTAGTGCATACACAGTTCTGCCACACGATCACTTCCTTTTTCAATCATCAATGAATTTTTGTGTTATATGCGCGCAAAAGCTAGAAGATATAATATCATATGCATTTTCTATTAAAGCACTATAATGATCATAGATATAAACAAAAAGTAACATCTACTCCAGTGAACTTTAACCATTAAAAAATTTGAGTGGTTGTATAATTAAATGTTTGAATTAGGCCCACATCGTCCAAGGTGTAATTTTTGTTAGCCTTTATAAGCTAAGAGATGAATAAGCAGTTTGAAGGACTTAGAGAAAATTAGATTGCCACGCATGTGGATGGTACGTAAGAATTGAGAAATGATTGAAATGTTTTTCCAATATATTACTTCAGCCCATCCGCCTCACCTACCCTTCAACCAAGGATCACTGTTGCCTTCCCTTCAACCAAGGGCTACTGCTTTTAATATATATGCAAAGGGTATTGCGGGCAATTCAAAAAGACACGGTTGAAATTAGTTCATAGAATTATCATTATTAGTAGTAAAGATTGATCAATACAAATTAAGTAATTAATAAAAATTAATTTATAACAATTTATAATTAATTAAATCAAGTGTAACAGGAGTATTCAATGTTTCGGTCATGTGACTCTTAAGTGTAAATTCAACCAGCAATTATGTCAAACAATTTGAATTTTAACGTCCATACGTCACTTAGTAGGTGGTGTGACATTATGACCAAATTTGTTTTACTTTATTTAAGCGTTATACATTAGTGACAATTATTTACAACAATTATCTGTATCAAAACTATATCACATTAGGACTTATAGAATTGGTAATGGTAAAACTTCCAATATCGTCCATATTTAACTTTATAGTCCAAAAGCAAAGTCCTTGGGTCAATAATAGAAATTATTATTAATCAAACTACTATGGTTAGAGATTTTAACTTTGAGCTAAGTTAAATTGACTAAGATACTAACCACATATAACTAAGGAGGTGGACCTCTATTAAATTGTGTTTCACATCCAATACTTCCGCACGACCCAACTATATTCGTTTAATGGATGTTGTGCCATGATTTAACTATAAACAAAGTGGAGTTTTCATATTAAAAATCAACCGGTATTCTCAAGTCAATAGAACTGTGTAATATTTTCACATTGATATTTCTATTTAACCTTAGTTATATTAACCAACATAAAACTATCAAGTAAGTCATTCCATGGTTATATAATAACTATCAGTACGTAATCCCTCGGTGCCCCCCAACAATCATGAGTAATACACTACCCAACATTTGAATAGCGTTATGTACTCTAGTCTCAATGGATGCATCAAAATCCTGTCTTAATACATCTTGACTAGGAATATTTAAAATCATGTGTTTATTATATTATGATAAAATACTTTGATTACAACTATTTATAATTACTATCACAAACACACCATTTATGAATTTTCTGTTAAATATACTTCAGTTAAATAATAAATTAATTATAACATATTATAATAAGCATATAACAGAAAGAATAACACCTTTTATCACGAACGAGAATTGACTACAAAGTTAATAACTTACAATAAATTACAGAATTACTCCTAGGGCATACCCCTAACTCAATCACTACACACACATGGTGTATTTGCCTTAGGTTGGTCAAGGGTTCCAGCACAGACATGATGTAATGCCCCACTCCGAGAGCCTCATTAACAAAGAGTATTATATGGATATTACCGTCTGCTAATGCGGACAATAGAGTATAATGGAAGCGACCATGTGTAGTCTTACTTTAACTATCTACTGAACACGCCGAAAAGTGGTTTTTATCATCTCATGTGGTTCGACAAGTTCACTAAATACTTAAAGCAAAACTACAATGGCTATAGGATCTATCAGAACAAAATGTAACAACTCAATGTAATATACATCACAGAACAGCGGATCATCGTATACACATATACTGATACATAACAGAGTATACAAAATGATACATGTCAAGTGGTATAGCAAACCACAATATACAGACGAGTTCACAAGAATACATATCAGAGTTACAACAGATAAGGACTACATAAAAGCTATAACAAAAAGAAGCTAGCGGAATAGTCCATGCGGAAGCAAAAGAGGCTAAGTCCAAAAGCACCTAACCTGAAACAACTCGGTCTGACCCGAGTATAAAATACACGGGTCAGTCTAGCTAA
Source organism: Allium fistulosum (assembly GCA_030737815.1). Classification (NCBI taxonomy): domain Eukaryota; kingdom Viridiplantae; phylum Streptophyta; class Magnoliopsida; order Asparagales; family Amaryllidaceae; genus Allium; species Allium fistulosum. The sequence goes on from CM060907.1 coordinate 841,666,760, forward strand.
ACAAATCAGTTAGATAAACTGATCAACAATAAACCTGCAAAATCGTATGGTATAACAAATATCTCTATATGAGATAACACACTCATCTAACAAAAGATGAACATAACAAAACAAGCCTCGTATCATCGGCATCTCAAATAAACAAAGGACATCATATCCCAAATCAAGCCAAAAGGTAAATAATAAATACCAATAAAGGTATACAAGTTCCACTAGATGATCGCTACATATCATGCGGCTCAAAAAGACCAACACCGAAAGGCGATGCACTAGGGAATATACATATCAATCAAAACAACAAAAGATGCTCGAGCTTAGTACTGTATAAACAAGGATCCATGAGCCCGAAGGCTCCAAACCCAAATATCACCCATGCGGCTCAAAAAGACCAACATCGGAAGCGATACTATAGGGCAACAAACCCGAAGGCACAAACCCGAAGGCACATACCCGAAGGCAACAAACCTAGGGAGACTGTCCGAAGACACTATCCCAAAGGCAACAAACCGTAGTGGTGAAGGTCCGGAGGCCCAGTACTGGACACCACTAACTGGCAGAATGTGTCATAACTCTCGAAAAGGAACCCGAAAAGTGTTAACGTATGTCCCATAACCACTCGTTCGCACTAAACGGTTTACTATCCATTAGCCACTTTCACACTCAAAGCATTACAAAGTTTACCTCATGTCATCGGTAAACCAGACACAAAGGTCAAAACGATCAATCGAATAGGTCGGGGACTAATCGGAAAGGTGAACGTGCGGATTCATGGTCCGTGTTTTACCTAACCATTTAATCTCCTTTCCACTTCGTTCGAAGTGCAAAATCGTGTGTGTTTAAATAGAAATTTATAAAGCGGAGAAGGGAGCTTTTAATATGATTTAGAGGGATTATTTATAAAACTCGTGAATGAAGTCAAAAGTATGTTATCAAAGCCAAAGATGCAATAACAAACATTAAAAACCAACTTGCATTGATAAGATTTGGAAAACCGATCAAAACGAACAAAAATATGCAAAACAGCCAAAACAGGAGCAGGTCGGTCGGCCGGCTACAGGGCTCGGTCGACCGGACACTGTTCTGAAAAATTCTCGGGAAGCAGGTCGGTTGACCGGACTTCCTGGGTCGATCAGCCGGAGCCTGAATTCCTGCACTCCCAAAATAGAGGCAGGGAAGTGCTCAAGTAGCAGGTCGGTCGACCGGACCCTGCATTCGGTCGACCGGAGCCTGTTTTTCAGCACTTCTTGCCCTATCAAAATGAAATTCCAATCCTTTCCAAACCAAAACAATAGCACATGAATACTTGTTAGGAATTCATACACAACATCAATGATATCAAGAGAAGTAGATGTGAGTTAAAAACTCACCTTTTTATACACAAGCAAAGAAGAAGAAGCTCAATTGCAAAGAAACAACCAATCACACTCCACTTCAATTCTACAAGCTTCAATCTAAGATTAAAACAACATTTCCTAAATTAGGTTTAGGAAACTTTCTGAAATTGAAGAGGAGAAGAGATGGAGAAGATGAAGATGGAGCTTACCTTAGCTTCTACTTCAATTTGGAGCAAGAATTTGGAGTTTGCAATTGGATCTAGGGTTTGGCAATTCTAATTTCCCATTCCTCTCTCCATTTTCAGTTTTGATAGAGGAAAAGAAATGAATGAGCTAATGAATGAAGAGAGGACTGAGCTAGGGTATAAAGATAGAACATTGGGTTGAACCCAAACCCAAAACCCAATAGAAAAAGTAGCCAAATTCGACTTACTCCAAACATATCGAAGCTTATACTCAAAAAGATCGCAAATGACATTTTGAACTCAATGGAAGTGGTTTCGAGCTCCAATTCGACCGTTTGCAAAAAGTAGTTTTTCGGACTATAATCCGACAAACGACATTATATTTAAATAAAATATTTAAATATGCGGGTTGTTACACATGACCATTGGTCTAGTCTCCTATCCACTTAGGGTTGTTGGTTTGATTAGGTCTAGCACAATAAAATACTTTGAGGGGTTCGTGCACACTCTTAGATGCTTGGATTAGATTATATTACTGACATGGACGAGGGTATTGGATCAATCTTGCATGCACTTGAAATTGTTGATTTTTCTCGGATCTAACATGAGAAGGAAGCTTGAGGGGTTCGCGCGCTTTCTCAAAAATGCCACATTAATCGAGCTCCTCAGCATAAGCAGGAGCTTCCAAAATCACTCGAGCTCTCTCGGGGGAAGTTGTTGTGCTGGGCTCGACCCTAATATAGGCAGGGGAAATTGAATGCCCCCGTACCCTCTTGGTGTGGTCACTGCTTAGTGTTGTCGCCTTCTGTTGGAGCATGAGCACTCTTTTCTTAGAATATTGAAGAGAGATGTTATAGCTGTCTCTAGTGGCCTACTAGTTGCTACAGGAATAGCAAAATTCCATTTATTGGGGAATTTGATTATGCGTCGTTGGTATTCAACAACTACTTATGGATCATGTAACGACCCGGAGTTTCACTACTTTGATTTGCGAAAATTTAATTAATTTTAAATATTCAATATATAAGTTTTATAATTAAAATAAAACTCTTTTAAATGATAAATAATGATGGTGAAATAGTTTTTCATAATTGTTTACAAAAATATTTAGTTCGAAGAAAGATAAAAAATGTGACTAGAATTCGTTTTTTGAATTTTCGAATTTTCGTCATATAAAAGTTGTCGGATATGTTGTGAACTCTCTAGTGTAAACTCTTTAGTGTAAATGCACATACATTTACAAAAACGTTAGTATGTTATACATATAAATATATATAATTAAGTTAGTATATAGATGGATATAACATTTTATGAAAACAAAATAAGATATAAAATGTAAACATGAAAAATGCCTTATGAAACATATATGGACATGAAGTACAAGTGCATTAAATTCATGTTGGAGCAAGGAAAAGTGTGGGCGGGGCAATTTTCATGAGTTGCATGTGGTTTAAGGGGGACAGACAAGGTGAGGTGGCATGCATGATATGAAGGATAAGGTACGAGGGGTATTTTGGTAATTTAGGAAGTATATTTTGTATAAAAACTAAATTCTTACTTCTTCTTCATTCTCGTTTCATTTTATTTTCATTTCTAAAAACTCATTCTTGTTCCAAGCTCCAAATATTTTAATGGCTTCTTTTTAAAGTTTTTAAGTTTTAAAAATCCAAAGTTTAGTTTTAAAATGTTTTCAAAAATGCTTTAAAACGTCTCCTTTTCCATTTCTACCTCCTCCTTCTACAAATCCAAGCCTACACCACCCCCTAGTAGCTTGGTCGTTGTCTGTAGACCCATGGCCAAGCCATGCTATGTCATGGCCAAGCCAAAAAGCACCTAGGATGAGCCCTAAGTGGTGATGACCAAGCCTATGTGTGCTTATGTTGTTAAAAAGTGAAGATTGTTTTCAAAATGCAAGTTCTAGAAAAGATTTTGGAAAGTTTTAGTGAGTAAGCTCTTTTGTTTTTTATAAAGTTTGTAACTTTACAATAACCATTACTTAATTAGATTGCTTGTTGGGTAAATATGGTATTGATTTGAATATGCTTATGAATGTGCATACGATATGGATTTAGATTTGAATTTGGAGTACAAACTTGTGTAAATGGTTTGAAGTTAGATCTTACTTATGTTTAGTATGTAATGTGATTTTGAATGTTCTGGTTATGTATAGATTTGGATATGTGATGTGAATGCTAAGGAAATTAGAACTTTTGTTGGTATTGACGACTTGAAACTCTTATGGTAAACTAAACTCTCATGGCAAACTAAGTATATGGGTTTTGAAATTCAAAGTGTTTTAAGTCTCAGATATTTGTTTTAGTTTTACAAAATATTTAATTTGTGTTAATTAGTAAGCTTCTAAATGTTAAATTTTCAAAAAGAAGAAGTTAAAACATTTTCAAGTTATGGCATCCATAGCAATAATCGTTATGGATGCAGTTTCGATAAAAGTTCAAATTTTGGAAATTTAAAGTTATTTTACTTAAAGGTGGTTTGGAAATGTTTTAGAACATAATAATGATGTTTAAAAGGGTTAATTAAAGTTTTATTAATTAATTATTAATTAATTAAGTTTTGCTAATTAAAAATCAATTAAGCAATAAACAAGGTTTATTAACCTTAATAAATTAGGGATTAGTTTCTAATTAATTATCTTTTAAAGATAAGATTAATTTTATTCATTATTAATTAAGTAAAATTAATTTTTTTTAAATTAAATATAAGGTCAATTATTTGTTTATTTAATTAATCAAGCGTTTAAATTATTTTTAATTATAAATTAATTAAGGTTTTAACTTAAAATAATTATTTATTAAAGGTTTAATTTATTATTTAAGTTTTAATTAAAATATTGTTTAATTAATTAATTGACATTAATTAATAGTTAATTATTAATAAAGGTTTTAATTATTATTTAATAATTAATAAAGGTCTAATTAAGGGTTTAATTTATAAATAAATTATTTATTACAAGTTTAATTATTTATTAATTTATAATTAAATAAAGTTTAAATTTAATAAAGATTAATTATGATTTAATAAAGATTTTAACTTGTAATTAATCATTTTAAAAGGGAGTTTTAAGTTTGAGATATTTTGTTTCGAGAATCAAATTTTTTTAAAGGTACTTCTTTTTCAAAGATGGTTTTTAACATAAGGGATTCAAATGTCGATACCATTAAGTAGGAAAACAATTATGAATGAGTTATGTAAGTGGTTTGATTGTGTGGATATATGTTAGCAAAATAAATCCCCGTTCTGTTATAAGTGGATTGTTTGATTGTTCAGACATCTGATAGCAGAAAAAATCCCCCTTCTACTATAATGTAATTATTTATTGTATGGATATATGTTTAGTAGAATAAATTCCCATTTTGCTATAAGTAGTGAATTGTTTGGACATCTATTGACATGTTATTAGCTGATTTGGATATGAATTGCATTTACATATATGTTTACTTATGTAAATGGATGATTAAGTGACTTGAAAGTAAAATTAATGTTAAATGGTTACTTATACTACCATTGGGATTGCTAAGTCTCCTTTTGAAATTATAAAGTATGGTTTTGAATTAATTTCAATTCTTTAATCAATTTAGGGTTAAGGTTTATAAATGATTTTTCAAGATATATAATTATTTGATAAAGGTATTTATAAATAATAACTTGTTTATAAAAATGGGTTTTACTAAGTAAAAAGATTTATCTAAAGTGATTTAAAAGAATGAGTTGCAAAAGATATTTTCAAAGGATTTTTCTTAAAGAAGAATTATCAAAGGAGTTTTAAATGGGAAACTGTATTGTAAATTGACTTGTAGACTTATAAATGTGTTTTATTAATTGATTTTGGAAATTTATAAAGTTATTTAAATGTGAGCTTTTAAAAGGTGACTTTTTATAAAGGATAAGTGGTTTGATTTATAGTAAGTAATTTTTTCAAAAGAAATTTGATAAGAGAGAATCTTTCAGATGTTTTAATAATATACTTATACCCCTAAGATAAGTAACAATATTTTCTAAGTAAAATAGGGAAGTAAGGGTTTTGGAAATAGCGTTGTGTAAAGATCTAATGATCAAGTTTTATAAAGTGATATTATTAATTAAAGATTAATTAAATAAGGCTTAGAGGGCCCCTTATGAAATTAAGTCAATGTTAGAATGATTGTTTATTTGATAGTTAAATAACCGACTATCAAACCTGAACCAAAACATAAGTTTGGAAATATCTAGGAGAAACATGTGAGTTATATAGCACAGCCATCCCCAATGATTGTGTATTGTACGTATAAATCCCGTTTCGTTCTTCTAGGATAAATGATAAGGAAATTCGTCCACTAACGGTTAGGAGGTGAACTCCGCACTTATCTTTGTCCGTTTATTTCCTAAAGAACTGAGGTAGAGTTTACCGAAAATTATCAAAAGTTGTTTTGAAGAGACCGTGATCAGAGATGTTATCCAAAAACCACTTCAATCCAACTCAAGCATTTCGGCTTGAAGACATCTTGAAGAATATGGAATCAAGGATAGAGCTTTGAAGTCCAAGGGCTATTCGCTATTAATCCTGGAAGGGATTCTCGAAAAGGATGTAATAGAAGTAGTGCCTTCGATTTCGTTCAGTCCCAGAACAAATTTGTATAGATGAATGCTAGCATTACATTGATGCCTGGAGGGCAGTGTAGCATTCCAATTGGGAAGTGCTACATAAAGGTAAAACGTAGCCTCAAGCTTCATCAATCGGGAAATGACACAAATCGAGCATGCAACAGGGCCATATGGGTCGCTTCCATTAGGGTATGGTCATCCAAAAATCTAGATCCATTATTATCTACTTATGTATGCTTCGAGGCCCAAAGTGTGGTAATCATATTCGGTACTATTACTCAAGTGGTAGGCCAGTCCTGTGTGGTAGGGGTACAAGATGTCCTTGTTAAACCCCTCTGCATTTTATCTAGAGATGTACCATCGGAAGGTAGTTCCTTACCTTGTTATAGTATGGAATTCATTCTCCAATACGTGACTTTATGGTTTTAGATGAACCCAACTATGTTGAAATGTGAGATGCAAGTATTGTAGCTATATTCATATTTTACTTGAACCGTTAGACATTATTATAATATCACTAGGTTTTCTATAAAAGTGTTTTGGTTTTCGTAAGGTAAAAACCCTTCCGTATTTATGTGCGATGTTGTACGACCCAGAATTTTAGTAAATTGATTTTGAAATATTTAATTGATTTTAAATATTGAAAAGAAAATTTTATAAGTTAAATAACTCGAATTTCAAATATAACGATTTATTTGATAATTTAATTGTTGAATTTAATAATTAAAATTGTTTAAATAATTGAATCTTGGGTTTTAAGCTGGATAAAAATAATTTCAAAGCTTATTTAAATTCTATTTAATAAGAATGAAGATATAAAACTTTTAAATTCGATTTAAAAGTGATTTAACTGATTTTGAAAATAACTCGTTCTAATTAATATATAAAAATAGCCTTCCGGGGCACCGTCTCAGATTTCGACGAAACTAGTATCATTGGATCCGTAATAATGAATTATAATATGCCATCAAATTTCATGGTGATTAGATGAATCGTTTGGTCGTGCGAGATCGAAACGCGTTGAATTTAACATCGAACATTTAATATAATAATTGGGTTCAAAAAGCTATCTTCTGCATATGATCGAATTAAGATTCGAGACAAGTTCCATTGCGTTCGAAATAGTGGTATAACATATAAAACGCCAGGCAGCATGCCTCGCTTGGAGTTCAAAATTTTCGGACTTTTTGTAATTCGATATTTTAAATTGAAAATTATATATATATATATATAACCATACCCTACCCATACTTCCTCATACACCTAACCAAGCCTCGAACAATTCAAACCCATACTTTCCTCCTCCTATAATTCATGCTACAAATTAGAGAATGGGGGGTTTTCTTTTTAAAGTTTTCAAATTCAAAACATGCCTCATCCAACGTCTCACAACAATCGGGATCAATCCAAGCATTTTCAGGCAAGACTCTCAACTGAGAAGTTGTTGCCGACAATGAGTTAAACATAATCAACAGTTGGATTTGGCTAGATCATCATGAGATGGCCAGAATTTGGAGATGATCGGCTTTATGGGTTTTGGTATTTTTCGACGAATTGGCGAACTTGTAGGTGATGGGCCCTGAAGGAAAAATGTGTGGAAGGAGGGGAACAAGCTACAGTCAGAGTTTGGGAGGGTGGCGTCGTGTGGTGGTGGAGGAATTTCTAGTTGAACGAAATTTGTTTTGCCAAAAATAGAGGCGGTAGCGACGTTAGGGTGGCCGAGGCGAAGGACGAAGACATGGACGAGGTTGCAGCTTGCTTGGACGATCATATGGTGGCGGCCCGTGGCCAGAGGGGGAGGTAGCATCAATTTTAAACTTATGCACGTGCGACCTGATGTAAGCGTGAAAGAGAGAGGGAAGAAGATAGGTAGAGGATGATTTTGTAATTTATATATAAAGTTATTATATTATATTTAAAATTGTCGATAACTTAAAATTTGTATAACTTTTGCATGCAAGATCCAATTGAGACGTGAATTTTTGCGTTGCACTCGTAACAGTGGAAGCCTCACAATGGAACTGGTTTGGATGAATTTGGAGACTGTTGAAATTTGGGCTAAAATCAGGCATCGTTCGATTTTAGTTCCAAACCAAAACACCTCAGCCACGATAGAAAGATCGGTGAGTTAAACTCATCTTTTTGGTTAACTAGTAGGATATATAGTTGATAAAAATTGTTAGATGATTGTTTGAATGAATTACTATATTTATATTAGTTGGATTGAATATTCCCACCTATTGGAGTGGATGAGACCCTATTACGTTCCCATGTAAGAGCGGATGACCCTTTGTATACGAATCCCGCCTCGAAGCGGTTGATTTATATTTTATGATTATATAACGTTTGTGATGCAGTGGAGAGACAGGTTGGAGGGATCTAACGGGATTCCTTGTTATTGTAGAAATGTTTCGATAATGTTCCTTTTATATGGATTACTGAATAATGAACCTAATTGTGGACACTATGGTTATAACATTGTTCTATATTTAAAAACAAAAACCTAGTGATTACAAAAAATCAATATCAATATTGGTTGAGCGTTTAGTGGCTAGTGGCATGAACTTAGTATTTTGAAATACTATAAATTGCCAATTGAATTGAAACTGGGTTTAAGACAGGAAATAATTTTTAAATCTTAAAATGGGTTTTAGAAATATATTGTTTTTGAAAGACGATTTATTTACATTAATATTATTTCAAAGTTATTTAATTATATTAATATTTTTTGAAGGTTATTTAGTTATATTAATATTATTTTAAAGTTATTTAATTATAATATTATTTTAAAGTTATTTAATTTTAATATTATTATTTTAAAGTTATCTAATTAAATTAATGTTGTTTTAAAGTTATTTAATTATATTAATATTATTTTAAAGTTATTTAATTATATTAATATTATTTTAAAGTTATTAAATTATATTAATATTATTTTAAGGTTATTTAATTTTATTAGTATTGTTTTAAAGTTATTTATTTATAAATATTATTGTTTTAAGGAACTTATCAAAGTGTTAATATTTGGAAAGGTTAATAATTTTAAGAATAATTATAGTTTGAAATTAATAATGAGGATTATTAATAAGGTTTTGAAAATAAAATTATTATTATTATTTATAAAAATAGTAAAGATTAATTATTATTATTTATTTAACAATATTTTGAAATTATTAAATATTATTTTAAAGATGTTTTAAAGTTAATAATTTTCATTTATTTATAATGGTGATTGCAAATAATTATTATTATATAATGGTGTTTTGAAGTAAAAGATTTTTGGTTATTTATAAATGTTCCCGAGACCCATGAATAGAGTTGAAAGACTTGGATTTTGTAAAGGAGAGAGAAGATAATAAAAAAGAGACTTTTTTATTATCTTCTCTCTGGAGTTTATAAAATAGTTTGAAGATTTAAGGGAAGGTTATTTAAGAGGTGAAGAGTTTATAAATGGTTAGATATTATAAACGAATTTTAGAAACGGGTTTACAGATTTATAAAAGGAGTTTTATAAATGGTTTTATGGATTTATAAAGGCTTTATAGATGATTTTAGAAATGTACAAAAAAAATTATTAGCGACTGAAATGTATAAAGGAATTTTATAAATGGTCTAGAAGATTTATAAAATGGATTATAACTGTTTTTAGAGAATTATAAGGAAGTTTTATAAATGATTTTTGAATCAAATAAAAAGAAAAAATTTCTCAATTTTTTGGATATACTTATACCATTTGAGATAAATATATGGATATTTTCTAAGTAGTGAAAATATAAAGATTTTCCGTTATACCTTTGTAAAAGTATTTTTATACAAGAAATTTACAAAGTGATTTTTATAAATGAAAGATTTATTAAAAGAGTTTAGTGGTTGCTTATGTGCTTAACGAATGTTGGTTTTCCCTATGGAATTAATTCTTGATTGAATGATTGTTATTCGATAGCTAAATAACCAACTATCGAATTTGGACCCAAACGAAACTTTGGAAATATCTAGGAGAAACACGTGAGTTATGTAGCACAGTCATCTCCGATAATGTTGTAGTGTGCGTATAAATTTTGTTTTGTTCTTCTAGGACAATGATAAGGAAATCCGTCCACTAATGGTTATGAGATGATCTCCGATCTTATCTTTGACTGTTTATTTCCTAAAGAACTGAGATTGAGTTTACCGAAAATTATCAAAAGTCATTTCAAAGAGACCGGGATCGAGTATGTTATCCGAAAACCACTTCGATCCAACGAATGCGTTTCGAAGTGAAGACATCTTGAAGATGGTGGAATTGGAGATGGAGCTCTCAAGTGTTTTGATCAGTCCCAGAACGGACTTGTATGGACGAATGCTGCTATTGCATTGCTGCCCAAAAGGCAGTATTAGCATTCCAAGTGTGAAGTGCTATATAAAAGGTAAAACGTAGCCTCAAGTCTCATCCACCAGGAATGACTAAAATAGGGGAGATGCAGCAGGGCTAAGTGGGTCGCTCCCAAGTATGGTATGATCATCCCGATCTAGAGTCGCTATTATCTCTCATTTGTATGCTTCGAGGCCCATTAACGGAGGGGTGATCATATCTGGTACTATCCAGTAAGGGGTAGGCCGATCTTGTGTTGTCAAGGGTCAATTGGTTCAACCTCGGTGTCATTTTATCTTGAGATGCACCGTGACGGGCGATACCCTCATAGCCCAGTCATTGTATGGAATTCATTTTCCAATACGAGCCTTTACGGTTTTAGCTGTATACCTATTATTCTGGAATTTAATTAATGTAACAATTTCAGCTAAGATTAATAAGTCTTTGTATCTTAGACACTATTATAATACCAAAGAATTTCATATTGAATGGTTTGGTCATCGTAAGGTAAAAACCCATCCGTGTTTATGTGCGACATGGTCTTACGAGATACTCTTGATTTTCAAAGGTTTTCTATAACTTTAAAATCAGTTGGGTGTATTTTCTCACGCTGGTTTTCCAGACCGACTCGGGTGTTATTTTATTATAATGCTCGGGTCAGAGCGAGCATATTGCAGATTATTTTGGATGCTTTGGAGCTTCAGGAGACGAGTTGGAGGCCCAGAGACGTATTCACGTAGATGGTTATTTTTCCGCTATGTTCATTGTTGTATCTATCAGCAATTGTAAGGACGGGTTGTTATAACTATCCAGGCTGAAATAGGTTAGTATACTCTGATTGATTTCTGTATATATACATATTGCAGTTATGCTTTTGTGTAAATATTTGTTGTATATTATAGACTATTCGTTCCATTGTGAGATTCTATATTGTTAAGTTTTCTTCTTATCTTCTTCCTTCTTTCTTTTCCATAACAATCGGGTTTTCCGACATTCTATTGCTCGACACGCAATATAGTGGGCGTATTAGTGTCAATTTTCAAGGGTCGAAAAATCTCTTCCGTTACAGGTGTGGTCTTACGAGATACCCCATGATTTTAAAAGTGTTTTAAAAGAAATAATTTAATTGTTTGAGTTTACTCACACTAGACCTATGTCTGACCTAGAGTTTTATTTTGTTTCCCTAAAACTCTTGGGTGCTCAAATTTGTATGGGCGGCCAAGTAGTTCAGGTGTCCCACAGATGCATTTTGGAGGAGCTTGGAGCAGGAGGCTTCATCGATAACTGGTTATTTTCTTGTTTTTTGCTATATTATATGTATCATATACGAGATATGTGAGGATATGTAGTTATAACTGTCCAGGATAGAATTGTATTAGTATGACCCTTATGTAACAATTTTGAAATGACTTTATAATATATTATGTTGAGTAATATATATTATTCTATTGCGTTGTGAGATTCTGGATTGTTTAGTCTCTTTGTTTCTTCTACCTTCTTTTTATCCACTAATGACCTAACTTTCAGACACTTAAATGATTGGCACACGAAAGACAGATCGCTATGTTTATCAAAGCGCAAGGTTAAGTGAGAACCATGTCCCTGGTGAGGTAAACTCATTTGAGATCGGGTAAGTGTGACCCTAGAATGAGTTTGATTGTATTATATAGAAGAGCACGTATTTGTTAGTGATATAAAATGTTTTATATTGTGTTGTTTGATTTGTTGAGTGGCTTATGAATTTTGCTCGATGCGCCTGATCAACGTTATCGATAGGGATTGCTAAACACTTAAACAAGACCAACGGGCACAGTATTGTTCTGAAATTGGGCAAATGAAATAATTTTACCCAGAATATATTTTATATATAAAGAATGATTTTCAAAATAGTATAGTATAGTATGGTATATTTAGTTGAGGTGTTGTTTGTTAAGAGATAATAATATTCTATTATTATCAATTAGGATTTTGTTAGTCATGCTTATCCAGTTGAGCATTGACTATTGTTAGTCTTTGTAGGTAGCTTCCCTTTTTAAGATTTGGGGTGGGTAAATAGAAACAGGGAAAACATTGAAACTAACACCATATGAATTAAGTTCATCAATTTGACTATAAGGCGTTCGATGTTAATATTGAATTAAAATTGACTTAGTACAAGATTTTTATAAAAAGTTAGAATATTTTGAAAAAAATATTTGGAAAAAATGGTTTTATAAGATCTTATAAAATGAATTTATAAGAAGTAGTCTTTTAATTAAAAAGAATTTTAAGTTAAAAACTTAAGGACTAAAATCCTGGTGCTTTTAAAAATAATGATTTTTCAGGTGTTGAAAGATAATAATAGTATTATTTGAAAAAAATGGGTTAAGGAAATTTTTAGTAAAAAATATTTTATTTGGATTAGTGTGGGAAAATGAGTCTTGATTGTTTTGTGATGATCTGGATAATCTTCTAAGTGACAATCGGATGTTTGCCTAGGCGAACGCTGGGGGGTACTTAGTAAATTATTCTCTTTATCATTGTACAATCGAAACAAGTTCAAATCCGAACGAACCAAAGCAAGTTGGTAATAAATGTTTTATTGGAAATATGAGAAGTATTGTTTTAAAAATGGGATTTTAAAATAAAAGTAATATTCTTAAGTTAACTAGTTCGAGTGGCTCGAAAATAACTTAAAATTGGTGAAGATATGTCTTCGGATGGTAAACACTTCTCTTGAGTATTACCCTTCTTGATAAGGGAGTATAAGATACTGTTTGATAGTACCCAGTTCCTTAGTATCATTTTGGAGTTACTCGGGCTATAAATATTTTCTATGATTAAATATATTGTTTCAATTCAAAAAAGTTTTTGAAATAAGAATGGGTATTTGGATCTTGAGTTTTCTTGAGGAAAATAAATGCAAAATGGATAGTTGAATCAAATAATTGTATATACTCTTAGGATATACTGGAGTATTATACAAGTTGAATCTAATTTTAGTTTTTATGAAATGTTTTCATAAATAGTTTGGTGGGAATAAAATTGGTATTAGGGAGAACCAATTAAATAAGTGCGTAAGTTGGATGTAGATCATTTCTCCTTTCATATAGTCATGATCTAAGATTTGAGTACAAGGTTTAAGGTGTTCCACACCATTCCAAATAAGAACCTATTACTCGATTTTTAATGGCGAGCACATGATGAGGATTTTTGGTATGAACCGGTGTTTTCTATCATAGTGACAGCTATGTTAGGAGAACATAGGTTCCTAATCAAGAAGCCCGATCGGAATCCGCACTAGGAAATCAAGTGAGCGATACTGGTTTGGAAGGAAAGTTATGTATTCGTATAGTGATCGAATCATATTTTTATAAAAGAATGATCTGTGTACATCATATGAATTGATGTATAGTGTTAAGTGTTTTCTGGGTTAGGTTGAGGTGCAATTTCGGGGATGAACTTCTTTTTGGGGGGAAGAATGTAACAACCCGGAATTTCACTACTTTGATCTGCGAATATTTGATTAATTTTAAGTATTCAATATAAAAGTTTTATAATTAAAATAAAACTCTTTTAAATGATAAATAATGATGGTGAAATAAAGTTCCAAATTTTTTTACAAAAATATTTAGTTTGAAGAAAGATCGAAAATGTGACCTGAATTCATTTTCCGAATTTTCGGCTTTTTGTCATCTAAAAGTTGTCGGATATATTGTGAACTCTTTAATGTAAATACATACATTTACAAATAAGTTAGTATGTTATACATATAAATATATATACTTAAGTTAGTATATAAATGGATATAACATTTTATGAAAACAAAATAAGATATAAAGTGTAAACATGAAAAATGCCTTATGAAACATATATAGTCATGAAGTACAAGTTCACTAAATTCATGTTGGGGCAAGGAAAAGTGTGGGGGGGGACAATTTTCGTGAGCTTCATGGGGTTTATGGGGACAAACAAGGTGAAGTACGCGGGGTACTTTGGTAATTTAGGAAGTATATTTTATAATAACTAAATTCCTACTTCTTCTTCATTCTCATTTCATTTTTATTGTCATTTCTAAAAACACATTCTTGTTCCAAGCTCCAAATATTTTAATGGCTTCTTTTAAAAGTTTTTAAATTTTAAAAGTCGAAAGTTAGTTTTAAAATGTTTTAAAAAATGCTTAAAAACATCTCCTTTTCCATTTCTACCTCCTCCTTCTTCAAATCCAAGCCTACACCACACCCTAATAGCTTGGCCATGCTCTTGTAGACCCATGGCTGAGCCATGCCATGTCATGGCCAAGCCAAAAAGCACCTAGGCTGAGCCCTAAGTTGCTATGACCAAGCCTATTTGTGCTTTTGTTGTTAAAAAGTGAAGACTGTTTTCAAAATGCAAGTTCTAGAAAAGATTTTGGAAATTTTTGGTGAGTAAGCTCTTTTGTTTGTTTTAAAGTTTGTAACTTTATAATGATTGTTACATAATTAGATCACTTGTTGCGTAAATATGGTATTGATTTGAATATGTTTATAAATTTGTATATGATATTGATTTAGATTTGAATTTGGAGTATAAACTTGTGTAAATGGTTTAAAGTTAGATCTTGCTTATGTTTAGTGTGTAATGTATTTTGGATATTTTGGTTATGCATAGATTTGGATATGTTATGTGAATGCTAAGGAAGTTAGAACTTTTGTTGGTATTGACAACTTGAAACCCTTATGGTAAACTAAGTATATGGGTTCTGAAATTCAAAGTGTTTTAAGTCTCAGATTTTTGTTTTAGTTTTATAAAACATTTAATTTGTGTTTGAAAAGTTAGTAAGTTTCTAAATGTTAAGTTTTCAAAAAGGAAAAGTTAAAACATTTTTAAGTATGGCATCCATAGCGATAATCATTATGGATGCAGTTTCGATAACCTTAACAAGGTTTGTTAACCTTAATAAATTAGGGATTAGTTTCTAATTAATTATCTTTTAAAGATAAGATTAATTTTAATTAATTATTAATTAAGTAAGATTATTTTTTATTACTTGTAAGGTCAATTATTTATTTATTTATTTAATCAAGTGTTCAAATTATTTTTAATTATAAATTAATTAAGGTTTTAATTCAAAATAATTATTTATTAAAGGTTTAATTTATTATTTAAGTTTTAATTAAAAGATTAATTAATTAATTAATTGAGATTAATTAATAGTTAATTATTAATAAAGGTTTTAAATTATTATTTAATAATTAATAAAGGATTAACTAAGGTTTAATTTATAAATAAATTATTTATTAAAGGTTTAATTATTATAAATTTATAATTAAGTTCAAATTTAACAAAGATTAATTATGATTTAATAAAGAGTTTAACTTGTAATTAATCATTTTAAAATGGAGTTTTAAGTTTTAAATCCTCTATTTCAAGAATCAAATTGTTTTAAAGGTACTTCTTTTTCAAAGATGGTTTTGAACACAAGGGATTCAAATGTCAACACCATTACGTAGACAAAAAATTGTGAATGGGTCATGTAAATGGTTTGATTGTGTGGACATGTGTTAGTAGAATAAATCTGCATTCGGCTATAAGTTGATTGTTTGATTATTTGGACATTTGATAGCAAAACAAATCCCCATTCTGCTATAATGTAATTGTTTATTGTGTAGACATATGTTTAGTAGAATAAATTCCCATTTTGCAATAAGTAGTGAATTGTTTGGACATCTATTTAGAAGGACAAATCACCATCCTGCTATTATGTTATTTGGACATGTACATGCTAGTTGAGTTGTATTGACATGTTACTCCCTGGTTTGGATATGAAATGCATTTACATGTATGTTAACTTATGCAGATGGATGATTAAGTGACTTGAAAGTGAAATTGGTGTTAAATGGTAACTTAAATTACTACTAGTGGGATTGCTAAGTCTCCTTTTGAAATTATAAAGTATGGTTTTGAATTAATTTCAATTCTTTAATTAATTTGGGATTAAGGTTTATAAAAGTTTAAGCTATATAATCATTTTATAAAGGTATTTATAAATAATAACTTGTTTATAAAAATGGGTTTTACTAAGTAAAAACGTTTATTTAAAGTGAATTAAAAGGATGAGTTGCAAAAGATATTTTGTAAAAGATTTTTCTTAGAGAAGGTTTATCAAAGGAGTTTTAAATGAGGAATTGTTTCATAAATGATTTTATAGATCTGTAAAGAAGTTTTGTAAATTGACTTGTAAACTTATAAAAGTGTTTTATAATATGATTTTGGAAATTTATAAAGGTATTTGAATGTGAAGTGAGCTTTTAAAAGGGAACTTTTTAAAGGATAAGAGGATTGATTTATAGTAAGTAATATTTTCTAAAGGAATTTGAAATGGGAGAATTTTTTGAAATGTTTTGATAATATACTTATACCCTTAAGATAAGAATAAATATATTTCAAGTAAAAAGGGGAAGTAAGGGTTCTGGAAATAGTGTTGTGTAAAGATATTTTGATCAAGTTTTATAAAGTGATATTTTTAATTAAAGATTAATTAAATAAGGCTTAAAGGATCCTATATGGAATTAAATAAATTTTTGAATGATTGTTTATTTAATAGTTAAATAATCGACTATCAAACCTGGACTAAAATGTAACTCTAGAAATATCTAGGAGAAATACGTGAGTTATATGGCACAGTCATCCCTAATGATGTTGTATTGTGCGTATAAATCTCATTTTGTTCTTCTAGGATAAATGATAAGGAAATCTGTCTACTAATGGTTAGGAGGTGATCTCCGCTCTTATCTTTGTCCGTTTATTTCCTAAAGAACCAGGGTTGAGTTTGCCGAAAATTATCGAAAGTTGTTTCAAAGAGACTGGGATTGGATATGTTATCCGAAAACCACTTCGATCCAACTCAAGCGTTTCGACTTCAAGACATCTTGAAGAATGTGGAATCGAGGATAGAGCTTTGAAGTGCAAGGGCTATTTGTTATTAATCCTGGAAGGGATTCCAGAAAAGGATGTAATAGAAGTAGTGCCTTCAATTTCATTCAGTCCCAGAACGAACTTGTATGGATGAACGCTAGCACTGCATTGATGCCTGGAGGGCAATGTAGCATTCCAAGTGGAAAGTGCTATATAAAGGTAAAACATAGCCTCAAGCCTCACTAGTCGGGAAATGACAAAAATTAGGCATGCAGCAGGGCCATGTCGTTCGCTCCCATCAGGGTATGATTGTCCAAACATCTAGATCGATTACTATCTACTCATGTATGCTTCAGGGCCCAAAGTGGGGTGATCATATTCGGTACTACCAGTCAACTGGTAGGCCAGTCCTGTGTGGCAGGGGTACAAGATGTTCTTGTCAGACCCCGATGCATTTTACCTAGAGATGTACCATCAGAAGGTTGTACCTTACCTTGTCAAAGTTGGAATCCATTCTTCAATACGTGCCTTTACAGATTTAGATGTACCCAACTATGTTGAAATGTGATATGCAAGCATTTCAGCTATATTCATATTTTACTTGAACCGTTAGACATTATTATAATATCACTGGGTTTTCTATAAAAGTGTTTTGGTTACCGTAAGGTAAAAACCATCCGTGTTTATGTGCGGCGTGGTCTTACGACATACCCCTTGATTTTAAAAGTGTTTTAAAAGAAATAATTCGGTTTTTGAGTATACTCACACCAAACCCATGTCTGGCTCGGATTTTTATTTTCTTTCCCTAAAACTCTTGGGTGCTCAAATTTGTATGAGCAGCCAAGTAGTTCAAGTTTCCCACGTATGCATTTTAGAAGAGCTTGGAGCAGAAGGCTTCATCGATAGCTAGTTATTTTCTTTATTTTAGCTGTATTATATGTATCTTATATCTGATATATAGGGACAGGCAGTTATAACTGTCCAGGATCGAATTGTATTAGTATGACTCTGATGTAACATTTTTGAAATGACTTTATAATATATTACATTGAGTAATATATATTGTTCCGTTGCGTTGTGAGATACTGGATTGTTTAGTCTCTTTGTTTCTTCTAACTTCTTCTTTTCCCCTAATGACTTGACTTTTGGATACTTAAATGATCGTCACACGAATACCATGGATGTATTAAGTGTCGACTCTAAGTGTAAGAAAGGTAGATCGTTACAGATCGGCCAAAGTTGGCCTATCTATAAGAATGTTGTAGGCAAATGAGCAGTCTAATACCACAAAATTTACCAATATCTTGGTAGAGAGGAGTTTCTCGTCTAAGGTCCCCATATGTGAGGTCGACCCCATAGGAACAATCCTAGCTTCGTTGAAGTCGTAGATGGGCATAAAGCATGTGAAGAAAGCGGCCTAGTCGAAAGCGGATGAAATAGGTAAAATTAAAAAATATTCCTATTTTTGGATCTATTCGGCCTGCAAAGTCTAAAAATATTTTAGATCCAATCTAAAATATTTTGAATAAAATATTTATTTTCTTTAATTTGTTTATAAAAGATTCAATTTAGTTTATATGAGTTATAATTTATAAGTGTAACGAATACATTTATATGTGTATAGTGCACGTGCAACTAATGTAAAGTGCACATGTCTAATGTGACCGCATATAAATGCTGGGATTTACAGCGCAATGGATGCATTTGCTCCTTTATATATACCTTTGTTGTCCATGGTTTTTTGTCCTTTTTTTATTGTTTAAAATAACAATTGTGTGTGTATATTATATATGTATGTGCACGCGTGCACACATATTTTAAATTTTATTTGGACTATTATATATATATATATATATATTGAAATCTAGAATTAACAATTTGAAATTTAGTATTGACTTAAGAATCTGTTCAACATTAGATTTTAATTTTACATAGAAGCCCCTTTATAAATTTTGAATTGAAATAAATATGTCTATATATACACATATACAAATAATAAAAAACTATAATAAAATTCAAAATAAAAGTTATATATACATATAACTTGTAATCTTATATGTTTGCAATTTGAAATCTATTTTTGACTAGGGAAGGAAATCAACATTTTATCTGAAAATTTACACAGAAGTCCTTTTATATATTGGAATAAAAATAACACACACACACACACACATATATATATAAACAAAATATGTTATAAACCTAAAATATAACACACGTGCGCGCGCACACATTTGTAATCTTATACGTTTTGCAATTTAAAATTAACAATTTGAATTCGGTTTTTGAGTTAGGAAAGAAATCAACATTAGGTCTATGATTTTACACAAAAATGCAATTTTGTAAATTTGAATTGGTTTTATAAATATTTAACACTATTATATCAAGCACTAAAGTTAGTTTCAAACATCAAAACCTCTAATTTTTCAATTAAACTTTTAATTTCTAAAACAATAGCAAGTAAAAGATTAGACAACATAAACATATAAAAATTTGTTGGATAAGATATGAGATTTAAACAATAATAACAAGATGTAGCAAATATTAAAATGTAACGACCCGCTATTTCAAATCGACAATAATCCACACATGTCAGACTTGAATTGCTTAAAACAACAGATAATTAATTTATAATTGGCAAAAACTTAGCATATACAGTAAATAAATCAATCATAGAATCACAGACACGGAGTTTTACAACAATAAGTAGCGGAATAGATAAATAGTAGTTCATGAAGCTACTATAGAAACAATAGAGTCCAAAACAAATACAATAGAAGTCTAAACACAGAGAAGTCTCTAATACAAAAGCAAATGACAATCCAGAAACATACAACTAGAAATAACTGAAAAGCTGAAATAGATAATGATAGATCCCCAAGTAAACTCCAAGCTCCAAAGGTGAGTCTCAAAGGCTGTGACACTCATGCTGACCCAAGCATAAAACAAAACACTCGAGTCAGAATTAACATTCTTATGCAAGTAAATAAAACTCAAGTGAATTGTCAAGTGAAATGCAGTATAACTTAAAGGATGTTGGGATTCCATCCTTTAAGGATCCGAAAAACTATCTACATACATAGTACAATACGCTACATATGTAATGTCTACAGTAAAATAAACTATTAAAATAGCGTTAAGGCGTTACCCATATCCCCCTTAACACATTTTTATATATATTCCCGTAGTCTATACAGTACCATAATTCCTCCGTAAACTTGAGGGCTATCAGAGGGCACTCCATAGGTACGGTCCAAACCAAACTCGTAGAGGGAGCGATAAGGCATGTGACAAGGCACGCAAGGCAATGCCAGGGTAGGATACTACCGTTTTGCACTCCCAGACTGGTGGTAACACATAGCAGCTAATACCACCCACCTCGAGACACACTCCCAATCAAAGGTGTGCACACCAAATCGAATCACAAAAGTAATATATATGGTTTCGAAGAAATGTGCCCGATAGGGGAAGCGGCCCCACTTGGCCAGGTATAGCTCCTGTTTTAGCCACATCAAGCTGACTCGAGGGAGTTAGGGCTGCATTCATACCTCATATAGACGTTCCCCAAACCATCCTACTTCGTTCTGGAATCTCCACCACGTATACGGTTGTTAAAGTGGTTTTCGGTATTGGCAGAGAGTATGACAATATCTGATCCCGGTCTCTTTAACAACCAAACGCTTATTTCACACCGTAGTCATTATATAAAATCACTTTATAAACATTTCTAAGCAAAATCTTAAATAAACAATTTAAATCAAAATTAAATATCCACTTTAAATTTATTCAATTTAAAATATTCACTTAATCACTTTTTATAACATTTAAAGAAAATCTCAAATTACAAATTTTGATCAAAATTAAATATTCAATTTTAATTTTATTTAAATTTGAAAATATTCATTTAATCGTCTTTAATTATATCAAGTTATAAAATCATACCTTAAGAATCTCAAAATCAATAAGTTTCCAAATCAATTCCTATTTATATTCAATTCTCAAACAAACTAAATTATAAATTAACTTAATTTATCTTTCCAACCTTTATTTATTAAAGTTATTACAAAAATCTATTTTTAAAATATTAATATAAATTTTAAATAAATATTCTGAAATATATTTTATATATATTAGTTAAATTAAATCTTTATTAAATTAAATTAAGTTAAACCTTATTATTAAATCTATTTTAAATCTATTTAAATATTATTTTATATGTATTTAAAAATAATAAAATTATAAGTAAAATATTAAAATTTACATTTTTCAAAACTTAACTTATAATTTAAAATTTCCAAACATATAATTTTAAAAATCTAAATTTATACACATCTTAAAATTAAAATAAAACCTTTATATTATAATTTAAATCAGAACACATATATTTCTTTTCTCAAAAATTTGGAAATCGTTTAAAAATAGACCAACGGTGTCCGTATATAATTCTCTACCCTATGTTCAAGTGATACGGATATTTATCATTATAATCCGTAATAATTTAAATTTACGGTTTTATATCATTTCAACCCGCAATCCCAAAATTCATATCAATAAAATCGCTTGGGTTTACCATTTCAACCCATAACGATTTTCCCTAATCTAAAAGATCGTTCGGGTATCTATCATTTCAACCCTGAGGGATTTCTAAACTATAGGGAACTTGCAGAGTGAGAACAATAAAATAATTACAAGCATATATAATCTTTAACAATCCGATATTTATTCAACGTGTTATGTTGTCAATTTACATAAGTGAACAATTAAAATACTAATATATCGTATTCAATAATTAAATAACTAACCATTCAATTTTAACAACATATTTAAGTCGTCATTTCATGTGAAATCAATTTACTAGCATATGAATGTCAATCGTGAGTGATCGATCACCTTTCGTGGGTATGGAAACGAGAAGATGATAAGCACACGCACATGGATAAGGGCATGACATGTCAAAGAGCTGCGACAAGCACAAAGGTAGATTTAGCTCGAGAATTCAATGAAAACAAATATATATACATATGTGATATATATATACACACATTTGTTTTTATAAATATTGAAGGAACATATATATTTATATATATGCAACATATATAACTTCTGTCGACAAATATAAATGCAACATATATAACTTCCTATCGACAAATATATATATAACATGTATAAGCTTAGATTTAATGAACGAATGTAATTTTCTGACGACCAAAACATATATATGTAATGTATATATAACATATATGAGCCTTCATATATATATTTTCACATATATAAAAGTGAACATATAGGTGAATATGTACTGCGGTGATAAGCATAGGCCATCGGCAGAAGAAAGGAACGAAGTTGCTTGGGTCAGGTAGGCACTGGATGGTTTCGATGGAAGGCTCGGCTGGGGATCTGAAGTGGGTAGGTCGAATCTGGGCAGTGGGCAGTTTAGGAGAGGAAGGCGAAGGCGTGGAGGACTCGGTGCAGCGCTCGGCCATGTGCGTAGGTTTTGGAGCAAGCAAGGCGGACGTGGGTAGGCACTGACAGATGGAAGGGAATGGTCGCGCACGGTTTCGGCACATGGAGGATGGCTGTCAGGGTGTAAGGGATGGGTTTGGGTGATGGTCGGAGCAGGCTCAGAGGTTGAAGAGGATGGTAAGGCTGTTGTGTTTAATAGCGTGCAGGCGGATCTAGGTCGGAGGGATATGTAACGATCCGTATTTTTAACTAGTTTAAATTTTTGAATTAAGATGATTATTGGATAAAATGTTAGAAATAAATATTTAATGATTATCAATGTAAGTTATTGGATAATTAAATTGTTGAAATTTAATATTGGAAATTATTTGAATAATTGAATTTTGGATTTATTATGAATGAAAATGATTTCGAAAGTTGATTTAAATTTTATTGAAATATGAATGAAGATTGTTAACATCTAAAAATTGGATTAAAAGTGAATAATTAGAATTTGAAATTTTATATTTTAATTAACGAGTAAAAAATAGCCATTTTGGAAACTGTCTTGGATTTCGACGAAACAAGTTTCATCGAATCCGTAATAGTGATTTATTATAGGATTTCAAATTTCATAGCGATCGTAGTTGTCGTTTGGCCGTGTGAAATTGAAACGTGTAGAATTCAATTTAAGGAATTCGATAAAATAAATTGCCTTTGAAATGTTATATTTCACATACGATCGAATTAGGCCTCGATACTAGATCCATTGTGTTCGAAATGAGGTAAAACATTAGGAACGCCAGGCGGCATGTTTCGTTTGGAGCTCGTGAAATTCGAACTCTTAAGCTGGATATTTTCTAATTTAAAATAATAATATATATTTACTTTTATTTCCAACGTTATACATAGCCGCCCCTCTTACCCGTTCTCCCTCTTCTTTCTAACATCTAAATTCTAAATCGAGCAAACAAAAATGAATTAACAAAAAAAAAATGGCCGCAGCCAAATAAAGAAAAAAGAAATCAAAAGCAAATCGTTCGAGCGACGCTCGTATGCGCACGATGGGGCTGGAGAGTTGGCGATTTCGCCTGGATTGCGCTGGCGTGGGGTTAGGACCGAGGTGGCACTGCATGTCATTGTTGTGTTAGGTTTTTTTGCTCGTGGATCTGGTTGTAGGCGTGCGCGTATGCACGATTTGGAGCGGCCGGCGACGTCGTGGCGAGCGTGGATCTGGGTTCGGCAGCGGCCTGGTTGGGTGATCGATCATTGAACTTCGAATATGGGGGCGGCCTAATGAACGCGTGGACGAGCGTGAGTAGGATGATAGGGTACAATGTATGATTTTGTTTAATTATTTTAATTATGTTAATTGAAATTTCAATTATCATCGTTATGCTAATTAAATCGTATATTCCTCGTATGAGGTTCGATTCGAGAAAAACAAATTATGTTAGAATCGACTTAATGTTGCCCAAACTATGGAGTTAAAATGGTTGTAATTCGCTTCATTCAAATATTCAGATTTGAACAAAGGTGAGTGTTTTATACGCTCACGTTTGACTTATATATTTTTATGTGAGAAAATTTTATTTCGTGAAGTGACTGAAATTTATTAAGTGTTGTTTGATAAATTTAATTGACATCTAAATTTAATTGATAGGATCTGAATTAACAGTTAAATTGAATTAGGATTAAACTGGTAGTAAAATTCACCATTATTGATAATTGGTTAATTATTGTGATTTTTGACTGTTTGGATGATTGGATGTGATGGTTGTTATTGGTTGATATTTTGGATGTTATTTATTTTGATATATCATGTTATCATCCTATATATTATTTACAGTATATAAAACTGTAAATTGAATTATTTTGAATAAATTAAAAAATAGGTTGAAATGATATATACCTATGGCATTTATTTTGGATAGAAATGATATATATTGATCCCTGAATTAAATTGGAATAACCGATTCACTTGGCCATAGGATAGAGAATTATATACGAACATCGGATTGGTTAAATTAAATGATTTTAAAATTTTGATTTGAAATTATTTAAATGATTTAGTTTTAAGAAATAAAAATCAAATTTATGGAAAACGAATTATTTCGAATTGGAACTCGAAATGTTGAAAATTTAAATTTGAAATAGGAATTGTTTAATTAATCGAAGTTGAGATTTTTAAGTTATAATCGGAATATGATGTGAATTTCAGAAATTGGTTTGTTTTAAAAGATTGAACTTTTATTTGAACTTTAGATATTGTTAAGTAAAGTGATATAAAACGATATTTCAAAGTTGAGCTAGGAATTTAATAATATTTGAAGGTTTGGATTTTTAAATTGGATATTGAAGGAAAATTTGATTTAAGTGTTTTGAATTGATATTTTGAAAATCGAACACGGAATTGATATAAATCGAAATGGTTTAAATTTGGAGTTGGAGTTGAAATTAATTTGGAATTGGAGTTGAAATTAATTTGAAATTGTAATTGAAATTAATTTGGAATTGAAATTAATTTTGAATCGAAGTAAAGTTCGACTTGAAATTGGAATCGAATCGATTAAAATCGTAATGTGGAACTGATTTGAATTGGAAAATTTGGAAAGTAAACCGGTTTGACTTTGAAACTATTTTTAAATGATTATTTTGGTATAAACAGTTTAAAATCTATATTCTTTAAATATTCAAATTATTTTGGTTTTCCAAACTATTTGACTATATAAACCATTTTTATTACTCAAACTATTTTCTATTAAACTATTTTAACTATTTTAAAACTATTTAAACAATTTTCTAAAATTCAAACTGGTCAAAGGGTGGAATGTTTATATTTAAATCTTGGATTTCAATGCGAATTGAGTTAAAGCGAATTATAACCAAAACTGTAATTCGAATCATGTTTTGAAGTGAAATCGATATATTGAGTTGAATTAACATTCGAAGTAAAAATATGGTTTTTGAAGCGAATATGATGATTTGGAAATGGATTTGATTTTGACACGAATATGATATTTTGATATCAAGTACCAATTGTTTTTGAAATGTAAAAGTACCAACCGGTGTGTAAAACGATGTTTGGTTGTTAAAGAGACCGGGGCCACTTATTGGCATACTCACTGTCAATATTGGAACCACTTTAACAACTGTGTACGCGGTGGATGATATCCAGAATGTAGTGGTTGAATTGGCGACGTTTACTGGAATGAAGTAAGAGAACGATGATGGATAACCTTGACACTTGTGTCAAAATTAAAATGACTAAAACAGGAGCCTATGTCTGGCCAATGAGGTTTGCTACCTCTAGCGACGTTGATCACTCATATTACTGTTGTGATTTTGACTCGATGGGTGCACCTTTTGTTTGGATTGATAGTCGCGGTCGGCCACAGATGGGTTATGACCAGCCAGAAAGGGTAAACTGGTAGAATCATACCTTGGGCATTGCCTCACGTGCCTTGTCATATTTATCCTTATACGAGTCCATTACGACTTTGGTTTAGAACTGTAAAAATGTGTTAAGGTGGACCAATGTAAAGCCTTAACGCTATTTTGATATTTATTTTACTGATAGACATTATCTATTATAGCGTATACTATTATATATGAGTAGTTTAACGGATCCTTAGGAGATGGAAAATCCCGTAATATCTTTTAAGTTATTACACTCATATTTTGTGATTGATTTGACTTACATAAGATTATTTTAGTCATGACTCGAGTGTTTTGTTTTTTCATTATGCTCGGGTTAGTCCTGAGTTTTTCCGGTGCATTGAAGATCAGTTTCTGAAGGACGAAGACGAAGTTGGTATATTATTACTATTATTATCCCATACATCATGATATTCTGCAGTATTGATTAATTATCCCTAATGTATACATATAACTTTGATAAATGCTGTATTGATTATAATCAAATGTATGATATAAACAGCTTCATGAACTGTTATTTGACTATTATATTTTATCGTTTCCGCTGTTAAATTATGTGTTTTGTTTTCTTCTTCTTTCTTATTTTTCTTATTTAACCCCATTAATTATCCTCGTTCCGGATTGTTTAAGTTGGACATGTGTGGATTATTGTCGATTTAAACCTTCCAAAATGTGGGTCATCACATGACAGGCTTGCGGAGCTGCTTTAGGTTTTGAGGAAGGGATGCACGAGCATGGGTTAGCTTCGAGAAAATGAAGCACGGAGATTATAAAACTTATATTATAAAAAGAACAATAATTCTCTAAGCAAAAGAAATATGACCTGGAGGAAGATAGTCTGGATCTCGAAGCCAATATGAAACAATACAGTGCTTTATTTTTCTTTTTCAGAATGAAGAAGATGGAATAATGAAAGGACACGGCAATAGATACCAAAATCAAGGAATAGAAAAGGTCAAACGATTGATTTCTGAGATTATTAAAGCAACGGGCTATAGGTATTATACGGTTGGCAATTGAAAAGACAAAGGAAACAAAAAGCTCAAATACGGAACTTATACGACAAATCGTTTTGTCGATTTCGTCGCGTACCGAACACCGAAATGTAGAAATGAATATACTATGGAGATCAGCACGATAAGACGAACAAAATAGTACATAAATATCAGCGATACGACTATCCTATCAAACTCAATTTTTCGCTGCCGAAAATGCTGCTAAAACACCGAAAATAAGATAAACAAGGCTAGAGCAGTCCAAATTTGGCGAAATGAATTACGACATCTCACTCAGAAAATGATTTTCATTTTTATTATATAAAAATATTTAGGTTTCAAAAATATTTAATTTCCACAATTTAACTGATTTAAATCTTAAATTTTGAAATTTCAGAAATAAAAAAACTTCTAAATTTTCAGATAAAAATTCACCATTTCCTATGTTTAAATAGACGTACTTCAAATATTAAATTTTCATTTCAAAATTTTTTTTATTTATTTTCAAGAAAATTTTAGTTAATTTCATTATAAATCGTTAAAATTCTTGGGTCGTTGCATAAAAGTAGACTGGATAATTACCTTATGATGTAGCTAGAATGAAGAAAAACTCCTAGATCCGATTAAATCACCTTCGAAAATTGCAACGATCTGAAGCACCACTTTTGTATTTATTTATTTGATTTTGTTTGAATAGTTTTTTTGGAATTTTCCCTTTCATGAAGACCTGGTTTTTTGGCCTTGAAGGAAGAAATAGGAGAGCAGGAGAGAGAAAAATGAATTGTCAGGAGAATAAACTAAATGAATGAAGAAAATTTTGTTTCAAAGAAACAATGAAAACATTTCTCATTCCTTCCTTAAAACCTTCCCTCTCTAATTCTTCATTAAATCTCAACCAAATCCACCCTCTTCATATTTTTGGTAGTAACTAGAATAAAGAAAAAGTACTGAAAACTATTCCATAATTATTTTAAGTAAGCCATAAGGAAGAGTAAAAGATGGCGATTAATTCCTTTCTTTAATTACTCCTTTGCCTTTCAAATCACATTTGAAACTTCTCCCCTCCTTCCCTCTTGGGCCGGTCATAATGGAGGCATCATGGGCCTTCAATAACTCCCATATCCAATTAGTATTTAATTGATTAAATAAACTTTAAATATTTTATCGATATCATATATCGATATGCACATACTTAATTTTTATATATGCACACTTCATTAAATACTAATAGCATTCAAACGTTAAATAAAAATAAAATAATTAATATTTCATAAATATTAATTAATCTGATTAATTTACAATTATTACAAATTAATTAAATAGTGTGGTTTTTTTGAAGTATTTGCCATACAGTTGTGCGACTCAAAGGTGAAAATTTTGTCGGTGGTTAATGTCAAACAATTCGAAAATTAACGTTCAGACGTTACGTTAGTAGTAATGTGATATTTTGACTGAAAATGTAATCATTATATATCTTTTTTAGAAAAATCAGTTTTACTATTATAAGCGGTACATAGTAGTAACGATTATTTACACCAATTCTCTTTGTCAACACAATATCACATTGGGACTTATGGAATTTGGTTTTGGTCAAAAACCAACATTTTCCACATTCAACTTGATTAGTCCAAATACAAAATCTTTGATTCAATAATAACAATTATTATTAATCGTACTGCTCTGGCCAGAGACTACGACTTTGAATTAACTATAGTTGACCATTTTACTAACCTCATATAATCGAGGAGACTAATTCTCTACTGAATAATGTTTCACTACTAATGATTTAACTCAAGACCCAACTATAGTCGTTTGATGGACGTTATGCCATGATTTAACTATGATCAAAGTGGGGTATCAACAATGATGTTTAACAATATTCTCAAGTCGAGAGTACTGCTTAATATCGTCACTTCAAAATTCTTTGTTTGGCCTTAGTTATATTGACTAAGAGAAAACTTTTGACTAAGTCATTCCATAGTTATTCAAAAATTATCGGTATGTAACATATTGGTGCCCTTAGTAGCCATGAGTAATTGATGAATTTCTCATGATTACAATATATTATAATTACTATCACAAAACATTGTTTGAACCGTGTCAATCAAAAGCAGGATCAATTTTAATTTTTTCCTTTTTTATCTTTGTTAAGTATATGTAGCCTAAATGGATTTTAGATCCAATCTAAAATATGTTCTAAATAAATTCTTTTATTTTATTCTGTTATGTTTAGAATGTTTTTTATTATTATTTTTGTTTACAAGTATATTGAATATACTTGTTTGTCTGAAGTGCATATGCTATAGATAAGAAGTGTACATAGTTAATGGAAACATATGTAGGTGTTGGGACTTACACTACAATGGACCCATTTCTTATTTAAATATGCCTTTGTCATCCATGATATTGATTTAATGTATGTATATATTCATATATATGTGTGTGTGTGTATTAAAATCACATTAGAAAATTTTATGTAATCAAAATCCAAAATTAGTTGTAACGACCCCGAATTTTATATAAATTTAAATTGATAATTAAATTTTTTTTGAATAAAATTTATGAAATAAATCGATAAATTGATTGCGAGTTTCCCCGAATTTAAATAAATTCTGTATCAATCATTTAAAATTTAAATATTGTATATATAGGTGAATGTATTTATATATATGTATTTGAGCATATATAAGTAAATTTGGAATTATATATATATATATATTTTATTTGAATTTAAATCGTAAATAAATGGTTTAAAAATATAAAATGAAAATATATAAGATATGAAGTATAAAGTAAATACATTGGATAAAAATCTAGAAATTCACCTATATTACAAAATGAATATAAATATAATTAGTATTAAATTTAGAAATAAATAATTGAGATAAAGATAAATATAAAAAAAATATACATAAGATAAATTATAGAAAATATGTATAGTAAACAAATTAATTAAATTAAACAATATATTAAATATAGAAATTCATTTTAAATTATAAAACAATAAAAAAATATAATAAACACATTAAATAAATTCTAACAACATAAATATATTCAAGTATGAAGACAAAGCAAAGGAAAAAGAAGACATTAGTATATAATACATTCAAGTATGAACAAGAAAAAAATGATAAGTGTAGATTATACAAAACAAATAAATTAGATAAGTATGTAAACAAATAATATATAGTGAAGCTTGCAAAACAAGGAACAAGATAAATATATGAATGTACAAATGAATTAAGTACAACAAGACAACTCAACCAAAACAATATCATGTACAGCCGAAATGAAGAAAGGAAAAAATATAAACAAATTTGTACAACATAATTAATGCTAGCACACCAATGTATCCATCAGCCAAGAAAAAAATCTGATGATGTACAAAACACATTAATATCACTTGTACAACTTTCATCTCAGCTTAAACAAATAACATCATCACCCTGTACAAATTTTTATCTCACCTGTAAACTCATTTGTATATCAGTTTTCTCATCCCATTTTTCGTTCATTTCAAAACTGAGAAAAAATCTGGAATGAGCTTCAGTTTAAAAACTCAAACCAAACATTCAAACTGAAACAAACAATATAAATCAAATACAAACTAGAGAATCAAGAATGGTTTCAGCTTGCATTTTCTTAAAGCCTGTTCAACATAAATAGAAGCTCTGATCTTCATCTTCTTTCTGGTGAGTAACACTTGTTTTAAAATAATAAAATATATGGGTATTTGTTGCTTGTATATCCGTGGATAAGTATAATTATATACACATACAAGTCCTCTCTGTATATTTAAAAAAAATGGATGTATGTGTGTGCAAAGCTGTTTCCAGTGACATAATACCCCTGTTCAACTTCAGTTTTAACTTTAAAAATCATTTCCTCTCAATTAAGGAAGGATTTGGATGCAAGTTTTAAATAAAATTGGATTGTTTTATTATAAACTTTAACTTAAAAATCTATTTAAGTCAACATAAATTAATATTAGCTCTGGAAATCAAGTTAACTGTGCACAACTTTAAATTCATCAAAATTCCAACTTCTCAATTCTCGAATTCAGGTATGCAGATCGAATTCGTATGCTTTAACTCGATTGTTAAAGTAAAAATCATATTTTTTAGAGCAAAGATCAAAGAGTAGTTTGGGTTTGATCGTTTTGGGCATTTTGGGTCGCCGTGGGTGATCCCATTGATCGGAGGGGACAAGTTTCCTCCTGGAGATGGAGGAGTGATCGTAGTTGATGGGAAAAATGGCTGATGGTGATGAAATTCATCGAGGAAGTTGTAGCAGTGGATTCTTTTCTGGAACCCTAGTTTAACTAGGTTAGGTGGTTCGATCAACCATGGTTTATACAATTGATCGAGTGCTACTAGGTTTTGGGAGATGGAAGTTTGGTTGTAGACGAAGTCTTGGCCGGAGTAGCAGATTTTCTGGTGGTCAGAGCTTCATGGTTGAGGCGATGATAGGTTTGGTGACGAGGTCAATTCGAGTTCTAGGTTTCGACTTTGATCTCGAATTTGTTTTCGAGAGGAGTAGGGGGATTCAAATGGTTGGGGATTGGAGTATGGAAGATCGTCGACGTGTTCGACGTCGTGATGTCGCCTGGAGTTGGTTGGAGCTACTGTGCACGTGCACGAGCTTGATAGTGTCAGCCTGGGTGTTGTTGTCTGGGAAGAGCAGAGGATACTCGAAGTTTTCTCGAGTAACTTGAGTGTTTTACTCGAAGGAATTGGGGTTGGTCTCGAAGTAGATAGGATGAGCTCGGGTTAAATTTTGTGGGTTACAGGTTTTTAAAAGAAAACCTGTTCTGTTTTAATTTGAGTTTGAAAAAGTAAAGTTAAGGTTTAAATAAGTTTTAAATCTAGTTTTAAAATGATTCAAGTTAAGTTTGAATCTTAGCTGGAAATAAATAATGTTTTTTTTAAATTCAAATTTGTTAAATAACCTTAAAATGGTTAGTTGTTTAAAAGTGTTTTAAAGGAATTTGAATTTAAATTGGAGTTTGAAATGCAAAGAAATGATTTAAACAAAGTTTAAATCAAAGTGGTAAATCTGGATTCAAATCAAAGTTTGAACTTTAGTTTTGAAATAAAAGAAGTGTTTAAATTTAAATTGTTTTAAACAGTTTGAATATTAAAGTGTATTCTTAAATTGGTTTAAATTTAAAATGAAATTGGGTTTTAATTCTTTTAAACTTCTATTATAAATTAAATAATTCTTCAACTTGTGAAATAAAAAGGGTTTGAATTGTTATAAACTTTGTTAAGTTAATTTGTTTTCATTTTAAATTTTAAATTTAAAATGAAATTTAAAAGTAAAATTTGAAAATAAATTGTTTTTAAATACATTGTCAATAATAACTTGATCATTAATAAGAAAAATGTTTTATCTTTAAATAAATGAAGATTTAATGATTTGTAATTATTAAATAAATTAAAATGAATAATTACCGTTTTGGATTAATTAATTTAGTAGTTAAGAGTTTAAATTAATTAATTAAGGTTTAAGCTAATTAATTTAGGATAAATTAATTGGTAATTAAGGATAATTAATTAAATAAGATTTAAATTTTTAATTAATGATTAGTAAGGATTAATTAAGTTACATTTAACACTTAATTAATTAAAATAAATTAAAGGATTAATTAAGAATGGTGATTAATTAAGATTTATTTAATGATTAAAGGTTAAATTGGTTCATTAATTAAGATTGATTAGTAAAAATTTAAAGATTAATTAATGAATTTGAAAGGGAAATGTATTTCAGATAATTTGAAATTAACTTATGATAATAAACCCAGATTAACAAATTATTCACAAGTAATATATCTAATTTAAATTAATCAATTGATTAATAAATTTTACTTGTGAATGTTTGGGTTTGATTGAATAGTTGATTGCTTGGTATCTTTTATCTATGATGCTTTGTGATATATTCTGATTTGTGTGTGACTTGCACTGTAGTTATTTATCTGGGATGAATGTAATTTATTATCTATAATATATAGATATATCTGTGATCTGTGATCTGTGAATGGAAGATAAGCGTTATAGTTTATACCGCTTATCAACTATATTTCTCTATTTTAATCTGTGATGACTGAATGATGTTGCACTACTGTGTGAAACCCATGGACTACACCATACACACACAAATATGGATTTCACGTGGAAATCGGTTAAGTCGCAGATTTTGGACAATTTTAAAGATTGAATTCTTGAATCCAAAATAGTTTTGGAATTGGAATTGAAAGCTTTTGAAAATGAGTTTTCAAAAATAAAAGTTATTTTAAATAACTTAATAAAACTTGAAATTTAAATAATTTGATTTAAATTTGAATTTAATATTTGAAATTGAATTCAATGATTTGGAAATTATGGTCAAAAAGATTATACAAGTTATAAATGTGTTTATATGGGTTTTTAACCATTTAAAAAGTATGGTTTTTGAAATTTAAATTTAAATCCAAGTTTTATATGTGGATGGCTTTTAACTTGTATAAATGAACCAGATTTTCCGAGACGAAAACTAATTGTTTCAAATGATAAAAGCTTTCATATAAGGAATGAATTTCCAATTTGTGTTAAAGAAATTTGATGTTTGAAATGAAAATGTTTTCCAAGTTATGAATAAATCTTTGTGAAAGATTGTTGAACTTTGTTTTGAAATTGGAAAGGTCGAAATGGAATTGTTTTGAAAGCTATTAATTAAATCTTTGATTTAAAGATTTAATGAGTTAACCAAATTGAAATGGAAATTGATTTGGAAAATCTATGAATGTATCTTTGTGAAACTGGGTGAACTTTGTGAGATAAATCTTTTGTTTAAAAAGATTTAAAATGGTATTGTGTTTAAACCATTTGAAAGAAAGATTTGGATAATAAGTTGTGACTTAACTGAAATTCCAATATCCATATGTTTTTAAAATATTGTGCTCATTATTCGGTTTAGCCGGGAGAGGACCTTTGTGTCATATAACCCATTCTGAATAATGATACGTCGTATATGGATGGCATTTGAAGACCGATGGTGAAGACCGGGTATTTGCGAGAACGATAGGATAACTTACCGATTGTCTCTGCACTGAGTCGCGCGGGTATAGAGATTTCCTAAGTGATGGGAAATCTGATCGGGATTGTGAATACCCGGATTACAAGGGTTTCTTCGGAAGTGCCTTCGGTTCTGTTCGAACCCGGAACAGACTTGTATGGTTACATGTCTGACATTACACTTTGAGATATAAAGCTGATTTCTTTCAAATACATTTCTATTTGGTGGCGGAGAATTTATTCTCTTAGCTTAACACCCTTCTCTGAGACGTACGAGCTCAGAGGTTATGTAGTTGAAGGTTATCAGCGATATATTGCCAATTTGGTAGTGTGGCATGCTAAGTGTTGCTGTGTGTTGATGATCATTTGTTGATCATTTGTTGATCAATGCACGGCTTTGTGAAAAAGCGTATCTTTGTGGACGAGACCTCATCGAGCCTCACAGACCGGTAATGGTCGAAACAGGAAAGATGCGGCAAGGTTTCAGGGGTAGCTCCCCTAGGGTATGACCATTCCTTCTGGAAAAGGGTGGTATTATGGTATGGAGCCCTGATACTTACTCATGTGGGCACTGTAGTATATTTATTACTGTGTGATGTTGGTGTAGAGGATCCTCGTATAAAGGTCCCAAAGGATCGGAGGTGGCATATCTCAGGTTTACTACCCGGGAAGGGGGTAACCGGCCTTGTGTTGGCAGAGAGCCAGGTGGTTCTCGGGGCGTCCCTCCAGAGGCGTTCCTATGTGGCATAGGAAGTTCCTTAGCCTGACCATTTGTTGGAAAACTCAAAGAAGCAATACGAGCCTTGTACGGTTTTAGTTGTAGAACCTGCCATTTAAAATGGTAGCTATAGTAGGCATAATATAATGGTACCTATGCTGGCTAAGATTAATATTGTATTTTCGAAATGTTTTCTGCACTATGCACTAGTAATAATATCAAAAGAGTTTTCCTTGCGTAGGAAGCATGTTTGACTATCATAAGGAGAAATCTCCCCCATGTGTGTGTTTGCATTGTGTGTGTGCCGGGAGGCCTTATGGTAGTTTCATTTTCCAAAAGCATTGCGGATTTCAATGTTTAAAAATCCTTTTGTGTTTGTTTTAAAGATAAACTGTTTTTGTTACTCACACCAGTCCCATGACTGACTCGGAGTTTATTATTCCCTTCCTAAACTCTGGGTGACCATAATTTTCCACACGGGCAGTCTAGAGTTGGGTTTCTTTTTCAGATAGTTAGGTTTAGTAGATTATCTGGAGCTAGTTCAGTTTTTGGAGTCCACGATTGCACTTGCTTATCTTGGTGCAACGTGATGGTGGTTCGAGTTTGATGTTGGAGTTGTTGGATTCATGCTCTTTTTCAGATCATTTGGAGTCATCTCTTCTACTGATATTTTTCCGCTGTTATTGTATCATATCTCTGATATTCTTGTATTATTGATATCATTGTTGTAATTCATTCCGGATATTGTATTCATTGGAGTTGTATATGATACCATCTATTTCTTTATTCCACTGTGTTGTTATACTTACTGTGTTATAAGCTCCAGTGAGCCTGATTTGGCGTTTGAATCTGCGGCATTTCGAGTACAAGTGAAGTACGGGTGCTGATTTTCGAAGTCCGAGTTTAGGGTCATTACATTAATATTAATGAATTTGAATTCAAAAAAAAGGTTTGACATTAAAATTTACACAATTGAATAAAATATATTTTATAAAGTGGAAAATATGCACAAGGACAAACTTTGAAAAAAAATTAGGTTAAAGGACAATAAGTTTCATTTTTAGACTGAAGAACAAACTTTGAAAAAAAAATTAGGCTAAAGGACAATGCTAGCATTTTGTACTGTGTAAAAACTGAATATAATGCTAGTTATAACTAGCATTGTCCTTCAGTCTAATTTTCTTTCAAAGTTTGTTCTTTAGCCCAAAAATGAAACTTGGTATCCTTTAGCTTAAATTTTTTTCAAAGTTTGTCATTATGCCTAATTCCCTCTTTTATAAATTTGAATTAAAGTGACACATGTATATTACCATGTATATATAATTACAATTTTAATATTTTAGAATTAGAACAAATATTGTGAACAAAGTATTTT
Organism: Allium fistulosum; assembly: GCA_030737815.1. Taxonomy (NCBI): domain Eukaryota; kingdom Viridiplantae; phylum Streptophyta; class Magnoliopsida; order Asparagales; family Amaryllidaceae; genus Allium; species Allium fistulosum. The sequence goes on from CM060907.1 coordinate 841,703,128, forward strand.
ATAATATGTGTATGTATGTGTGTGCGCGTCTCTGTGTGTGTAAATGATATTTAAATGTAAACAATCTTGGTTAACTTTTAATTAAAAAGGAAGCTCGATTTTAGGTTTTTTTTAAACTATGAAATTTAGAAAAGGAGACAAATATAATTCACACAAAAGTCCATTTATAATGTTAGACAAAAACAATTTTTTTATACTTACATGAATGATATTTAAATGTTTGTATCCAAAATTAACCATGTAATTATAGAAATCAACCTTCAAAGAATAATAAATAATTAGCATAAACAATTCATTTAAATTATGCATGTAAGTTTTATGGAAGTACAAAATAGATCTAAATCAAAATTAACTTTCAAATTTTCCTTTTTAAATAATAAAAACACCAAAAGAAAAGAAAAAGGAATTGAACGAGTTAGGCATGTGTAAATTTATGATAAGAACAAACAAATGTAAACATTATATAGAATAACAATAAATTAAAAAGGTGATAAAGGATCCAAACATATCAACTTGAGATGAACAAATATTAAAAGGGGGAATAACATATGTAGGTCGAAAAGAAAATAATTCTACAGCTATATGTTCAATTGAGATGGAAACGGATTTTGATTTATATATTACAAGAAGGTCAATTGAACACACGATGAATCTTAAGAAATCCAAACATATTAATGATGAAACATATAAATTAATTAATTGAAGATTACCTTGAATGTTTCCTGTAAATCACACAAACCAAAAGCTCTTAGACCGATCAATAGAATCAATCTTCAGAATTTAAAAGAATTGGTAATGAAAACCACCTTTTGTTTTTAAATTTTTATTTTATTTTGTTTTGAAAATTTTCTCCCCGGGCCACAATAAAAATTTGACCAAGGAAGAGAGGAGGAAAGTTATAAAAGAGTAAATGAATTTTCTACTTTTAAGAAAGTAATAAAAGGAAAATCAATGCTAAAGATTTTTCTTCTTCCTTCCAATTAAGTTTTTGCCTTCTAAAATTCAATTTGAAAACCTTTCCTTACCCTCCTTTATAACGACCCGCTATTTTGAACCATTCTCATCCGCACATGTCAGACTTGAATTACTCAAAATGTTATATTGTTAATTTATATTTGGCAAAAATTAACATGTACAGTAAATAAATCAATCACAGAATCACAAACACAGAGGATTACAACAATAAGTAGCGGAATAAATAAATAGTAGTTCATGAAGCTACTATAAAACATCAGAGTCTGAAACAAAATACAACAAAATCTCCAATACAAATTAATCTCTAATACATAAGCAACTGACGAGTTTGAACATATATGACTAGAATAAACTGAAAACTTGATAGATAGATCTTCAAACAAAGCTCCAATCTCCAAAGGTGAGCCTCAAATGCTGTGACACTCAGTCTGACCCGAGCATAAAGCAAAACACAAAACACTCGAGTCAGGATTAACATTCTAATATCAGTAAATTCAACTCAAGTAAAATGTCAACTGAAATACAAGTAACTTAAAGGATGTTTGGGATTCCCATCCTCTAAGGATCCATGGAACTATCTACTATGTAGTACAATACGCTATTATAATATGTCTATAGTAAAGTAAAGTATTAAAATAGCGTTAAGACGTTACCCATATCCTCCTTTAACACATTTTATATATTCCTGTAGTCTATACAATGTCGTATGCTCCACCAAACCGGTGGTTTACCCAGGGACACCACATAGGTACGGTACAAAACAAACTCGTAGAAGACGCGATAGGGCATGCAACAAGGCACTCGAGGCAATGCCAGGGTAGATTTACCATTTGCGGATCTGGACTCGTGGTAACGCATAACAGCTACTACCGCCCACCTCGTGACACACTCCCAAATCAAAGGTGCACTCAATCAAATCACAAAGTAATAGAATGGTATCGAAGACATGTGTTCGATAGGAGGAATGACCTCACTTGGCCCGGCATGGCTCCTGTTTTAGCCACATCAAGCTGACTCACGGGAGTCAGGGCTACGTTAATACCTCATACAGAATCGTCGCCAGCCATCCTACTTCGTTCTGGAATCTCCACCACGTGCACAGTTGTTAAAGTGGTTTTCGGTATTGGCAAAGAGTATGACAATATCTGATCCCGATCTCTTTAACAACCAAACGGTTATTTCACACCGTGGTCATTTCATTTCATATAGTTCATACTTCATATCAAAATATCATATTCATTTCAAAACTATATCGATTCGATATCATTATTCACTTTAAATAATATTCATTTCCAGAATCGTAACACTTTCAAAATTATAACCCTTTCGAAATCATAACACATGAAATCATAACACTTTTGAAATCATAACACTTTTGAAATCATAACATTTTTGACTTAAATAGTTTAGATATTGAAAATAGTATATATATTAAAATATTTATAGATTAAAATAGTTTGTATATTAAAATAATTTATATATTAAAATAGTTAATATATATTAAAATACTTTATATAATAAAAATAGTTTCCTTCAATTTCGCAAGTCTATTCAAATCATCTTAAACTCCAAAATTCAATTTAAACCAATTCCAGTTTAACCATTTCAATTTAAAGGTCAAAGATTCAATTCAAATTCTCAATAAACCATTTCAATTTATATCGATTTCAAATCCAAGTTTGAACTACCACTTCAATTCCAATAAGATTCAAGTTTAAATATTCCAACATTTATAATAGAAATTTTATTTATATTTCAACATTTAACTCTAATTTTATTCAAATTAAAAAGTATTCACTTAATCATTTTAATAACAATTTATTAAAATCCCAATTTATAATTTTAAATCAATATTAAATATTCAATCTCAATTTTATTTAAAATTGAGAATATTCATTTAATCACTTTTTATCAAATCAAGTTATAAATCATATTTTTCAAAATCTCAAAATCAATAAGTTCAAATAAATTCTTATTTAAATTCCATTATTAACCAATTTAAATTCCAGGTTAACATTAATTTATCTTCCCAACCTTTATTATAAAAATCTACTTTAAAAATATTAATATAAATTTAAATAAATACTTAAACATATTATAAACCAATTAAGTTAAATTTTTATTAAGTTAAATCTTATTATTAAATGTATTTTGTATTAAATTTTATTATATATTTTTAAAATAATAAAATTATAAGAAAAATCTTAAAATTTATATTTTCGAACTAACTTATAAATTTAAATTTTTCAAAACATATAATTTTAAAATCTAAATTTTTACACGTATATTAAAATAAATTCTTTATATTATAATTTTAAAAAAATCAATATTTAACAAAATCCATATGTTTCCTTTCAAACTTTGGCAATCATTTTTCAAAATAGACCAACGGTGTCCGTATATAATTTTCTATCCTATGGTCAAGTGATACGAATATTTATCATTTCAATCCGCAATTTAAATATCTACGGGTATATATCATTTCAACCCGCAATCTCAAAAATGAAAATCGCTTGGATTTATCATTTCAACCCATAACGATTTTTCCTATTCTACAAGATAGTTCAGGTATGTATCATTTCAACCCATAGTGAATTTCTAAACTAACAAGGAACTTGAAGAGTGAGAACAAATATGATAATAATATAACATATCAACAACAGGCATATATCATCAATAACAAATTTAATACAACAGGATATGGTGTCATATATCACAGGTGAACAATTGCAGATAATGGCATATCATATTGGACAATTAAATAACTAGAAATTCAAATTTTGCAGTATATTTCAATTGTCGTTTCAAGTGAAATCAAATTTACTAACTATAAGAATGATAATCGTGAGTGATTGCTCACCTTTCGAGGCTAGAGGATTTGACAGCTCGATAAGCAACGAATTTGAATCGCGAACTAGAAAATCGATCAATCCAACGGTAAACCTCAAAGAAAAGCAAGATGAACACAGATTCGACGAACAAAACAGGTAGGTTTGAATTGATGAGAACGAATCAGAACCATCTTGATATAACTGAAACGAAATATATATATATATATATATATTATAATTTCTTTCTTAAAGTCAATATTCAATTTAAAACACAAATCAAAATAAATCTTTTATATATTATTTTTAAATCATTATTTCTTTCCAAAATTTTCAAATAAATATCTAACATATTTTATACATATAAGAGTTATTATAAAATCAACTTTAAAAGAATGTTATACATTGAATAAATGTTTAAAACATATAATATGTAGCATACAATATAAATGTTTAAACGTGTAATGTATAATATTAAAACCTGCTATTTTCTGAAGCCTTTATGCTTTTTATTTTTTTGAAACTTATTAAGATTCAAAGCCATAACGCTACTCCTAAAATTTGTAAGTATACTTGACTCTTAAAATTATATTTATGTGGGACCTCACACCATCATAACGAAATATGTACCAGGCATATATATATTTGGAATCTCATATGCTTTTACAAACTCACTTATATATATCTAATCTAAGGTATGATAAAGATCCAGTGTACTCGAAACAGCTAATACATTCGAAAGTTATATGGAAGAAGCATCGTATTAGAGTATATATGAAACTGATGTATATTTGAAACTGTAAAACTTTTTTTTTGGAAACCAATATATATGAAACTTTATATATTTCTTTTCCAAACCATATATGAAACTCAATTATGCAAACTTTGATGTAAACGAAATTGTACATATAAGAAACTTCATATATATAACAACAGATCACAAAAATCATATATAAACTTATATAAATATATATATATATATAAATAAACAGACAAATTGTAATTTTTATATAAACATATATACAGGTCAGATATATATACTTTTATGCAGCTTTTTAAAGCAAAGAAATGTATGCATCAACAGTTTAAACTTTATATATATTAACTTATACATATATAATTTATTTTTCTTTTATAACACAAGGAGAGGGCTTTTATACATATATATACTAAATTTTCAAAAGAGAAGTAAAGAAATCTGCAATATTTCCTTCTCTTTTTTTTCAGACAACCATATATATATATATATATTAAAGTAAACGCAAACGTATATATATAACATCATATACATTATAAACATATTAGAATGGTTACAACAAAGATATAGGGTGTGGTCGAAGGCTGCCAGAGGGGTGTACGGCTTGACTGCGTGGAGAAGTGGGAGGCTTGGGTGGTCAGTGAGGCGGAGGACGAGCGGGGTCGGGTTGCGATGTGGAGCAAGGAACGAAGGGCAGCCGGTGCTCATGTGTAGTGGAAGTGTGATGCTCGGAATGGAGAGAGTTGCGGTGACCGGGCGCTAGACTGAGGCGGACGTGAGTGTTGATGGTTGCCGAGAAAAATGGAGGGGGAGAGGAAGGGCGGCCAAGCAAGGATACGGTGGTGGGTGCGTTTGCATGGGAAGACGCGGGGTGAAGGCAACGTTTGATATACTAATGGTGGAAGCTCGGGTACACGCAGGTTCAAGCGAATGAAGAAGAAAAGGAGCAGACTATAGGAACGAATTACATGTGGAAAATATATATATACATATTTTTTTCGAACGGAACAAATAAATGAAAGTGAACGAACATGCATAAGTTGAAATGTGATTTCCAAGTAAAATATAAACAAATGAATTTGAACAGTGGCAGTTCCAAAGCAGAAAGCAATTATATAACGTATAATATTATTATATTATTTACTTTCACAAATGAAAGGGCAGAACCAGCACATAAATCAAAGTTAGCAGAATAGTGAATGTAACGGGTTAAATACAGAAAATATTAATAACGAATGTCTATTGGACTTATACGGTGGAAAATTGAATGGTCCGAATGGTCACAGAAACAAATAGACTCGAACGGATACCGATACGGCTAACCATTTTACTTATTTAGCCGCGTACCGGACTCCGAAATGAACAAATAAATATACTGTGGAGATCAGTACGACGAGACGAACATAATGGTACATAGATATCAGCGATACGGCCATCCTATCAAAAGTCGATATTTTGTTGCTAAACTACTGCAAATTCGCCGAAATTAAGATAAACGGGGATAGAGAAGTCCAAATTTAACGGAACGAATTATAACGTCTCACTCAGAAAATGATTTACATTTTTATTATGTAAAAATATTCAGCTTTCGAAAGTATTTTATTTACATCAATTTTTACTGATTTATATTGAAATTGAAGTTACACAACAAAACTAACTTCCATATTTATCAACGAAAAGCTGTCATTTGCTATGTTTGAATAGATGCATACCAAATACCAAATTTTCATTTTCAAATTCAATTATTTAAAATTTCACCAAATATTCAGTTAATTACATTATTAAAACTGTTAAAATATCCGGGTCGTTACATCCTTGGCCGTCCATAGATGGAGAGTAAGTGGGTCACAAAATCTTCTAAAATCATTTAATATTTATTTCATTTAAATCCAATTTAAATGTTCAATCGATATACCATATAGATATGTGTGTTTATAGTTTTACATGCGTACTTTGTTTAAAAAAATGGTATTCAAACAAATCAAATAAAATTTTAATAGTTAATATTTCACAAATATTAATTAATTTAATTTATTTATAAACCCACTTAGTATTTATTCTATGTAAATCTAATTTAAATATTCTACCAGCATCGTATATTGATACACGCGTTTTATCGCTTTTATATATGCACTTTATTAAATACTAGTCATATTAAAAACATCAAATAATATTTAGTATTTAGTATTTCATATATATTAATTAATTAGATTAATTTACAATGATTATAAATTAACTAAATTGTGTTGTTCATCGGAGTATTCATCATTTCGGTTGCGCGACTCAAAGATGTAAATTCAGTTGGTGAATAATATTGAACAATTCAAATACTAACATTTACACGTCATCATAGCTAGTGGTGATACTTTGGTTGGATTTATGGCTTGCAGATCTATCCGTAAAATCCAGTTTTATTTATTATAAGGAGTACCCGGTAGTAATGATTTTTTACACCAATTATCATCGTCAAAACTATATCATAATAGGACTTACGGAATTTAGTTTTGATTAAAATTCCAACAACGTCTACATTCAACTTTGCAAATACAAACGATAAATCCTTGATTCAATAATAATTACTATTATTAAACGTATTGCTTGGCCGGAGACTTTGATTTTTGAGTTGACTATAGTTGACCATGATACTAACCTCATATAACCGAGAGGCCGATTTTTCTATTGAATGATGTTTCACTTTCAATGCTTCAACTCAGATCCAACTATAATCATTCAACAGATGCACACTACAATAAAAATACCCTACGCTAGTGCAGGAAAAATGTTATTAAAGCCAAATAGCGGTTCAATAAACGATGTATATCGACATGTTATAAAAAATAGCGGACAATTTATAGCATAAATATATCTGCTTTAAAATGTTTTCTTATGATAGCGCTACTTACCCCCTATCTCAAGTTTAGTATAGCGGAAAAATATGTGTAATTTTTCACTAACATAGCGCCACAAATCCACTATAAAACACTTTAATATCGGCAAAATATGTGTTGTTTTTTCACAAATGTAGCGTTAATAATCCGCTATAAAACACGTTAATAGCGGATTTATAAGCGTTGTATATTGCATGTTAATGTAGATACCGGACTTTTCACAGCACTAATAAACCGCTTTAAAACATATAACTACGATAGCGTTTATTCTCTGTTATCATATATTCTGTTATACCGGTTATGGACCTGTTATACATTATTTTTCATAGCGATGATTATGATACCCAAGCACATTTTATTTTATGGACCTTGGTAGATTTAATAGTGATTATTCAATGCTATTAAATAACTAGCATTTTTTTTAAACACTATGGTTTCTTTCCACGGTTCTACTGTTCCATGCATCCTACTTATAAATTACAGTATTCAATACCATATCAAAATGCACAATAATAACCTTTTTAAAACATAAAATCATTTAAATAATGCAAGAATCATAGAAGAAAATAAACATAGAGATGTAACACATTATATTAAACATACTAAATATTCATATACATACTATCTCATGGTTTAAACCATAAACCAAAACGTAATGTTTTAAACGCACCTAAAAAAGTGGCAGCATAGTTTCACAAAGAACAAGTACATATTTGGTTGTTAGTGTTAAAAAGAAGAAATATCTCATAATTTTCAGATCCTGCTTCTTTTACACACCTACAAATGAGGTAAATATCTACATTAGGAATCAATATGAATAAAAATCTGAAGCCATACTCTGACCTGTCATTCTAATTTATGTTTTAAATGAAGGTTATCTGTATTCAGATTAGCCTTATAGGTGCCAAATGTACATATCAAAAAGTTGAGTGTTGTTTACTACATATTCTGTGGTTACAACCAAAATTTCAAATTATATAGTTTTTTAATCGGTTTACATGATATATACTGCTTTTTCATTTGTAAATTCGATACTTTGTTTCAGTTACGTCTTGTATGACCTACAGATTTTGCTTATGCTCCTTTATTTGAAAATGATGGTAAGTTTGTAACAAAATTTTCAATTTTTGTGGCATTTTGAGGTATCAATTAATTGATAATATGGTTTGATCCGCCAATTTATTCATTCTAATGGATTAGAAAGCCATACGTTTCTTTTGTTCATTTATTTTCAATATAGGATGATAAGAAACTGGTAGGTACACAAAATTGAAAAAAAAGTCAAGAAGGTCACAAAAGAAGCGAACGCTCAAACGAAGGTTAGTAGGGAAAAGAAAGTTTACAGTTTGCATGGGCAAAAGCACGACCCGCCTCAAATGAAAATCGAACAAACGTACCGAAATTTGGACTGTAAGAAATATGCCTTGAGCTTACTGGTGCGTTTATTTTGTACAATAACCAGGGCTTTCTAGTCTATTTTATCATGTAATTTTAAAGCTACAGCCTAATTTCTTAACTACACCACTGTGCCCAACTTTTATCATTCGTGAATGAGAACAAAATAAAGGAATAAAACTGAGAATACAATCAACTTGCTCGCTCTTCACTTCACATCTCTATAAATATGCATTCATATAAGTATACTATGCTCATCAACAAAACGGTTTCAATATCTCAACCAAACTATAGACATGAAGCTACAATTTGTTTTCTCTTTATATTGTTTCAGTTAAGGCCCAAGAAGAACACAAAATATAAACTTTGTGATAAAAAATTACCTCCAGTGTAAATGTTCTTCCACTGCTTTTACATTTTGAATATTGCCCGTAAATAAAAAAACATTAAAAAGAAAAGTATTAAAAAAGTAACAGAGAAATTAGAGCATCTCCAACAGTTTGGAGTGCGGAAATTCGATTTTCCGCACTCCAAAATGTTGGAGCCCTCATTTCTACAACAGAAATGAGGGCGGGCGCCTGTTGAACAGGCGCCTGGACATCAGGCGCCTGGTTAATGCGCCTATATCAGGCGCATTTTTCACGTTCCCTCTCATTCCACACTCTTCCCATCCCCCATTTTCTAACCAGCTTCGCGTCCAAATGCCGCCCCGTCCGGTCAAAACTGGTAAACGCACCGTTCGATATACGACTGATGCCAATATCGGACCTGTTCATATCCCTCCCGATGCTACCGTGACTCCAGCCGATCTTCGATCTTTGCACGACTTGCCTCCTACTGTTTCGCATCGACTTACTGCAGCTATAGCGACGCCACAGGTATACGTTATTTATTTATTGCTTAATAAACGACCATGTAAATATAAATGTATAATAATTCCTTATTTACTTTAACATTAAATAATCATATATTTAGGTTCGTCACGTAGCGATGCGAGGTAGTTGGTATAGGTGTATGTCTGAATATTTTGATCAGTTACCGGAGCCGATTTTGGATAGGCTACATGCATCACCTTTTGGTGAATTTATTGCTTTACCTAGATTTGCACATGTAGATCGTTGTCTAGTAGAGGCCCTTACCGAGAGATGGTGGCCGACCACTCACACATTTCATTTTCCTGATTTTAAGTTAGGACTGACTGCCCTAGATTTTTATATGCTCACTGGCATAGAGGTTGGTCGACCTGACTGTCTCCCTGTTCCATTTGATAGTTCATTTGAGGAGTTCGAGTCATATTCAGCTTATTTACCGACTATGGCCGATGAGGAGGTTAGAGGAGGAGCTGTTACTCTACCTTGTTTGCAGCGTTATATAGTAGAGTACATGACCGTTGAGGATATGCACACTCCCGTTATATTGGGCTCGATTAGCCACACGTGCTTACGCTTTACCTGATTATATTCGGGGTTTGAACTCCGATCATATTGGGCCGCGTACCTCTTCTGGTAGAGTTCCACTACCGCCTGCCACCTTTGAGCCTACATCATCTCAGTACACACAGCCTCCTACTTTCGACCCACCACCTCATTCGTTTAGAGCGTATGATGTACACTGTCAGGTTGTGGAGTATCCCTTGCAGTATCCTACAGACGACGCTATTACGGGTATACCATCCGCCGGATTGTACCAGCCTCATCAGGTCTGTATTAGTTTTTAATTTTCCTTAATTTACTTGTCATTATATTACTTGTCATTATATTATCCACTTGTGTATAATTTTTCTTGTGCGCATATCAGTTTTCTCAGTACATGGATTATGATAGACGGATGATTGCTGCATTTGAGCGTATGACACTCGATTATACAGGGATGATGTATCAGAGTTACCAGACCGCGGTCCAACAACAGCAGACTCAGTATGATGCGCAGATACAGGGATTACAGACCCAGATTCAGCAGCTTCAGGAGCAGCTCCATACGGGACCTCAGCCGCAAGACTTTGATGACGTCAACGACGATAGTGACGACGATGAGGAGATTGATAGCGGTTCTGATCACATAGACTGATGTGCTCCATTTAGATGTTTTAGACTGTGTTATTATGTGACTGTATATATGGTGGTGATGATGCTAATTTATGCTTGGTTATTATTGAGCGTATATGTACTAGAATTGTGAAGATTTTGATGTAACAAACACGTTTGTGTTTGTTTGTCAAACAGTTTATGGATGTTTGACACGTGGTCTTTAATCTCATGCTTCATTTTATTGTACGCGGATCACGACTTGTTTATTTAAGAGAAAGTTTTGTACTCATATATCACAGCATTTAAAAGTTCGGTAAATTCAATCAATGAGTAACATAATATTTTCGGCTACGGAATTGAAACATTTAGTAAATGTTTTTATACAAACTGATCAGATGTGCGACGATGAAGAGATAATGGCAACTCAGTTTTGGGACACCATTGTTGAACTATACAATAACAATGTTGAGTGTAGAACCAGACGTACGAAGGTAGAGTTGAGGACTACGTATGGGAACTTCTGCAACGCCTGTACGCGGTACAGTACAGTTATCAATGAAGTTATATTTGAAAATGTATTCGAACCAACCCGTTCCACCTTTGAAGGTCGTTACTTTCTCAAATATCACAGCACGTTCACTGGACATGAGGCTTATATCGTACGTCAAAATTGGCTAGAACGATTTGGATATCCTTAAGTTGAGTGTATTCTCGTTGAGTTTGTTACTTGTTGGTTGTATTGGTATTTTTTGTTGGTTGTATTACTGTTGGCTGTTTCGGTAACATTGGCTTGTTTCTTTCTGTATTATTGCGTTAAGAAAATGGCTACAGTTGAATGATGTGATGATACAGTTGTTTGATGGGATGGCTACAGTTGTATGATAAGATAAAGTAATATTGCTACAGTTGTACGATAAGAACCATTCAACACTGCTCCTACATACAGTAGTTGCTTAAACATGGGATGGCTACAGTTGTTTGATGGGATGGCTACAGTTGTATGCTGGGATGGCTACAGTTGTATGATGGGATGGGAACAGTACCGGGAATAAAGCTATAAAAGGCTTGCTAGATGTTGAGAAGTATTATTGCTCAGTCTTATTTCATACAATTTCAAATATAACAAATGGCGGCCGAAGATTATATATTTTTTGATGATAGCGACGACGAATTTCACATATCAATCTATAAAGAATCGAAGTGGTTTCGGGTATTTACTGATACCCGATCCCGGTATCTTCGAATCCCACGTCATCCTAACCAAAAGTATTCGAATGAAATAAAATTCAAACTTGAAACACCGGGTGTCACTATTCAGCCCAAAAGTAATTATCACATAGCATCACACATCACATAACAGAAATATCAACTAATCTAAGGCATACCATATCACACAATCATTCATAAGAAAGATTAGTCAGCCAAACCATTTCTAATTATCACATTAATTCCTGATCCTTAATAAATTACTTCTATTAATCAGCCTAACCATAAACAGTGATTAACCGTCCTGTAATTACTTACCTAAATAAATTTTATATTACTCTTTTAATTAATTACACCAAGTAATTAATCCTTAATTGCTTCTCCTAAATAATTTCCTTTATATTAATTTCATTTGATAATTTATCCATCAATTACTTAACTACGTAATGACACTTATCAATCTCATTAAGTAATCATACTTAATCAAATACCAAGTGACTATCTTTAAATAAATGAACAAATTAATTAATCACATTCATTTCATAAATTACAACTGAGCAATTCATCTTTTTCACAAACTAATTTACCTTAATTTAATTACTCACATTAATAAATTTAGTTAATTAAGAAATTATACTTTAATTACTTTTGTAGCCAAACTTGATTAAATTAAGATAACCATGTTACATTAACTCTCATCTACTATTTAAATTTAATTTAAATTTTAAAAGCTTGTGTTCAGTTTGCACCAAATCACCATTTTAAATTTATTCAAGTTAAGTACTTTTACCTTACTCACATTTCAAATTACATCAATAACATGTTATTTGGAAACATATAGAGATTTATTTCATAATTTATCCTAGCAAGATTTATAACCAAAACAATCATACTCTAAGTCAAATATTCATTCATTATAAAACAAGTAAAACACTTTGTTTAATTTCAGCTTGCCTTAAATTCCTTTTTTTATAAAAAACCATTTATATAATTAAAAATCTGGACAGTACTTGAATTTTGGAAACAACCTGGTTAAAAAATTTGAGCACACGCGACCATCTACTTCCATGGCTTCGAGTTACACGCGAGGCAAACACGAGGAACACTCGGCCAACAAACAGTCTCCCATAAACCCAAATTCCAGATGCACCGGACGAACGCCGTGCACATGCACACTGTACCCGATCGACTGCGACCATCACCGCGATGCTCCACAAGTCGTCCCTGACCCCACCGACCATCTCGTCCCCATAGATTAACGAAATCTCCCTCGAATCGAAAAATGAACCAAAGGACCCACGATGCTCAGAAACTCTATTAGCAAAATCACCTATCGACGGCGAACTGCACCATCAGACAACAATCCACCTTGACCATTGTGACGACCGCTCATGACCCCCACACGGAATCTGGAGATAGTGCGTTGTAAAGTGTGCCAGGCGACCATGGACGATTGTCAGGGTAGATTAAAACAACAGAATCTATCGTATTACTCACAGCGCATGGACAAAATACAATAGAACATATATATAGTGAAGCTTTACAGAATAAAATGCCATCATATAAAACTTCATAATAGTTGAATACAAGCATCCAAATAGCCAATACATCAAGCCTCACTACATAACACTCAGAGAATACAGAACAGCGGAACATCCAGTACATATAATAAGAAGATAATATGCAACCCTCCAGCTCGTCTTCGATATCAGCGTGAGAAGAGAACAGCACCTGTCACCTGCTACCTAGTCTGCCCGTCCCAAAAATGGACGAACAGCCCAAGGCAATAAGAATTAAAAACATAAAGCCTTGAGTCAGACAACAGTCTTAGTGAGCAGTAAACTAACTAACAACATACCAAAAGAGTACAAAGGAAAAAGGAATAGGAATACAACCCTCCCACTCCAACCTCTTTCTACAGTGATAGCCCCCAGACACACACTAAATAGAAGCAAACATAGCAGAGCATACAATTTAAAGGAGAGTAATAATCATTCGAGTCAAGGGCGATGTTTTCCAAGTACCAAGGCCTAAATCAGATAAGCACCCAGAAAATACCGCTCTTGAGTCCGAATGACGATACAACCATACATCCATGACTCTGGCTATCACTGTTATCTTTGCCTTGATATCACCGTTAATTGAATGACCGGCACATTCTTTCAGCCGTCCGTCAAGGGCTAATGGAAACCCCGGTTCTAGACATAACTCCCGCACGTCATCATGACCCGTGCCTAGGACTATCTAATCTGCCCAGAGTACTTGACTATCAAACATTAGCCTTCAGGGACTATCTAATCTGCCCAACGTACTCTTGCTTTGAGCATGCTAGAACCTTCAACAACGATGAGATCTCAGCCTCCTAGTCACCCTCCTCGACGACTATTTCCATACTAGCTCAAGCGCCTCTCGAGCAACCATTACCCTTAACTCGAATCATATCACCGAGTTACCAACGTGCTTGGAATGATCCCGTCTGGGGACATGTCAAGTATCCGCCTAGGATCATGTCTTTTTAGGTTTATTTTGGATGTACAATGCAATTTCAGTAGTCATTTTCCATTTTAGTTGGAAAATGCAGTCGGATGTTTGGGGTACTATAAGTGATCAGGGGGTGGTAACTCATATAACAGGAGGAAACTTTGCACAGAGTTCCATTACTATTAATGGTTGGCTTCGGGATTTTTTATGGGCACAGGCATCTCAGGTAATTCAGTCTTATGGTTCTTCATTATCTGCATATGGTCTTTTTTTCTTAGGTGCTCATTTTGTTTGGGCTTTTAGTTTAATGTTTCTATTCAGCGGCCGCGGTTATTGGCAAGAACTCATTGAATCCATTGTTTGGGGATTAGACCAAGTCTCCATCACATGATGCCTCGCTTCATTACATCCTCGCAAAGCCTCATCTCAACATCACATCATCAAATCTATGCATAAGAGCTTCATCATCTCGCTACATATGCCACGAGCAGCTTTCCCAATTCAAGAGCTTTTCCCTTAGCTTTTGAATCATCTTCAACCACCTTGTCTAAAACCAATCAACAATCATCTAATTCACAGCAATCAATCATGTCAAACATCAATCCAAGTAACCAAGCATTCAAATATAAGCAAAATGGACAATTATAACAATAATGGCAATTTCGTAATTAAGGAGTTGAAAGTCTAACAAGCATGAAAACATGAGAATTATCTCTACAGCTTGATGAATGAACTTGCATAGGTTAATCATATACAAAAATGGTTGTCAAATCATCATGAACAATGGATCTACATGGATTTACACTTAGGTTTACAAAAATGCATAGAAATCACTATTTTAACACCAAATCAAGCCAACAATCCGATCTACTCCTTTGGAACCGTGTGAGAGATAATCACCACTCACCAAATCACCTAAACAACCTCAAATCAACACGCTTCAGATCTGGACAGCGAAGGATCAAGCTTGATCTATCACGAATCCGCTTCAAACGAAGAAATCTCTCTTGAAAAGATGAAGATCTTCAATCTAAGCTCTTGAATCTTCAATCTTGATCTTCGATTTGGATGAAAGGAAGCACTAGATTAGAGTGGAGAAAAGAAGTGAAGAAGTGTAGAAGTCGAGCTCTCAAAATGGCAGCACTTCGTCGCTTCAAAATCCGGATCCCTAAAAGTGAGAAAAACCCTTCCTATTTATAGCTGAAAATTCACTAAGTCGTAACTCGGCTATCTCCATAGGTCGTCTCCGACCTAAGCCTCTCCGACCTAAGCCTCTCCGACCTAACAGATATGCACGTGCGCCCTAACTCCTACGACCTAATACTTTTGCGCATCCAAGCACCCAGCGACCTACGACCTAACGCAATGCGCGACTTAACACATGCGCTTCCACTTGTATACGACTTACGACCTAACACAGATCGCGACCTAACACTTAGACGCGACTTAACAATAGGTACGACCTAACACTTAGACAAAACCCAGCGACCTAACGCAGACTGCATCTACGACCTAACAACTCACTGAGTTACGACCTACGACTTATAAAACCTTGCGACCTAACAACTTAGCAACCCACGCGACCTAACAGTGTTACGACCTAACACTTAAACGCTTACGCGACCTAACACTCAAGCCAATACGCGACCTAAGACTTAGCCAACCACTCCGACTTAGTCCAAACGACCAGATACTTAACCCCTTAGGTCGTCCAACGACTTAACTACTAAGTCGTTAACTAGCTTATTTCTTAGGTCGGTCAATCCCATGGGTCGCTCACTCTACTAAGTCGCTAACCTGCTACCCAGCTCCTCTAGGTCGTTGCCGACCTAACTATGCTAACCCGGTAACCACTAGGTCGCTAACTCCACTAGGTCTGCCTATCCTTGAGTTGCCATCTCCTTAAGTCGGTCAGTTCCTTAGGTCGTTAACTCGCCCTGCCGACCTAACACTTAACTCACCAAAACTCTTAGGTCATCAACTTCCTTAAGTCGCTGCCGACCTACCCCTTAGGTCGCCAATCCTATAAGTCGGTCACGACCTATCACTTAGGTCGTTCACGACCTAGGACTTAGAAAAATTCTGCCTAAAATCTGAAACGACTTATAATGCTGAAAATTCCAGATTTGAACGAACTTTTCGATCCGTAAAAATACGGGTCGTTACACGCGACCATCTACTTCCATGGCTTCGAGTTACACGCGAGGCAAACACGAGGAACACTCGGCCAACAAACAGTCTCCCACAAACCCAAATTCCAGATTCACCGGACGAACGCCGTGCACATGCACACTGTACCCGATCGACTACGACCATCACCGCTATGCTCCACAAGTCGTCCCTGACCCCACCGACCATCTCGTCCCCATAGATTAACGAAATCTCCCTCGAATCGAAAAATGAACCAAAGGACCCACGATGCTCAGAAACTCTATTAGCAAAATCACCTATCGACGGCGAACTGCACCATCAGACAACAATCCACCTTGACCATGGTTGCGTTACGAACAATCGAATCCACTTCCCCACCTGCGATTTGACCCGGTACGCCATCATTGTCGTGATCACCACAAATCCATTGTAGACAAAAACTACACTTCAAACCTTACTTCTCCATGTACCAATCACCACGACCATCGCTAACCCCTTGCACCATTTTCCAGTGTCCCTTGACACTACGGCCACCTAAATGCCGGACCTCGACCTCCCCTTCTACTCCGATCAACGTCAATCGACCCAAGACCCAAATTCGAGCCATTTTCGAATCCACGTCAAATACTCAGTTGAAAATCACGTAATCAAGTTTAAAATTTATGATTCACTTATGTGAATCAGGTCTCATAATTTAGAGATGAAATTATTGATATTGAAATTCAACTAAATTTTAATCTTACTGTAAATTTTAAATTTTACAGAATATTTGAAAAATATAAATTCTTAAAATGATTTTGGAAACGAGATTACTTTGTCACAATCCAATTCCCTTCAATGATCAAAGATTTACAGTAATTAATTTGGAAGATATAAATTTTCTAATGGTTCTTGAACCAGAAATTTAACAGGGAATTTTATTCTTATATATATACAGTCGTTCTCAAAACTCAACAACATTAAACCAAACTCAAATTCGAACATCCATGCGAACAAACACAGTTACATATCATCATCACCCAGAAACTACGCATAAGATCAAACATTTAAAGGATATAGTTTACTCACATTTCCTTTGGGAACAGAGAATAGCTTTATATTCTTTGATCTGGATCTTTTTTTATTGATCTGTATTTACTACTTGATTTGTTTGAGTTGAATCTGAACTTGAACTTTTAGTTTGATATTTGAGTTGAATACATGTTGAGTTGATCTGCTACTTAGCTTACAGGTTTGAAAATTTGAAAGAGGTTGTTTGCTGTTTTTCTTTGATTTTTGTTTACTGATTTATCACAGCTTTGGTTTCCCTTTGGTTTTGAAATTGAAGATAAAAAGAGAAAAATGAAAGAGAGGGATAGAGAGATGTTTATATAACTTTGCTTAATTTATCTTAAAATAAAAATAAATAAATGACACTTGTTCAATTAGCTTACACTTGTAATTGCATGTAACAATTTGTTTACATTTGTAATTATTATTAACTAAATGTTTTTATATATATTTATATAATATTTTCAATTTAGTTTTATATTTATATATGTTTTATGTGTCTTATATTTAAACTTACCTTGTTATTTGTTTTTATATATCTTAAAGAAAATGATAAAAAAAATCCAATTATACACAAATAAATAGTTATATATATATATATACTAGCTTCAAAATATAGAGTTTTGAATCCAATTTATTCTCAGGATAATTTCATTTGAATTTCAATTCATATTTTATTTACAAGATACTTATAGATATTAACACAAACACTTACACATTTTATTAGTTTTGAAAAAGAATAAATTTTAGATCATTTTAAATAATTATAAAAGAAGATTATCAAATTATTATTGCCCAAAAATTTCGGGTTATCACAACAATTTTACTTAGAATGCTCATCGTTCTCTAATGACGATGTTCTGATAGCATTCATCCATACAAGTTGTCCTGGGTCTGGACAAACCGAATCACCGTCTTTACCATCTTCTCGGTATTCATTCGTTACGTTCAAACCGGATCGAAGTGGTTTTCGGATAATTAAATTCGATCTCGGTCTCTTCGAAACAATTAACGAGATTGGCCAATATTGATAGTTTGTTATTTAACTATCAATAAAACATCCATAAGCAGTCACTAGGCCTTATTATAAATTTTCCCAAAATATTTATTTCCAAAATATCTTTAAAAGATATATCAATTCCTTCCAACATTTGAAAACAACTTTCAAATACTTAAATCCGTAACAGGATACTTCCAAACATCTCAACACTTAGAATATTCCCAAATTTCCATTTTCTATACTTAGAAAAATATTATAAGTCTTACTTTCAAAAATCCCTTCAAATATCAATACTTAAGAGAATGCTTCGCGACTTATCTCATAAGTTTTCGGAATTTACATATATTCCTTTTCCTTTTCAAAATTTGATTGTATCTACTTATACTCTCTTCTATCTGTTTATAACTTCTCTATGACTTCAGATTCAACCTCGAATTTCTTATTCCTAATATCTCGGAACCTCCCTTAAGTTTCAAAACAAAATTATTATAAGATTTTCCCTTTATAAAATCCTATCTGTTAAATAACTTCGTTTGCAATCTCGAGAGGATTTATAAATAAATTCCCATCTTTTAAAACTATATATACAAAATAAGTATTTTTAAAGTATAATAGTTTATTTTAAAATATGTTTAAGTAAATTTAAAATATCAAACATTCTAGATAACATCGATAACTCATTTTCAAATCATTTTTAAATAACTAATTAATTTACAAAGCTGATTTATAAAATTAGAATTTATTTCAATAAATTTTAAATATTAGAATAACTAACTATACGGAAATATTATAAATAATAATTTTAGTTACATAGTATAGTAATTTAAAATCCCATTTAAAACAATTTTAATTCCTCGACAAAAATCTATTTTAAAAAAATCCAACATTGCTAATTCCAATTTATAAATCCATCTCGATTCGTATCACATCGATTATATCTCAATTTTATCACCATTCTTACATTCAAAAATAGATTCCACTATTTCTTTTCCAACGATTTCCATAACTCGATATAAATTCACATCGTAAATCTATATTTTCAGTTTATCAACTGACCATCATTTTCCTTATTTATAAACATCGTTTATAAATTTATAACTCCTTTGTGTTTTACTTGTTTATAAAACAAATCTTATTTATAAAAATTCCATTATATAAGTTCCTTTCTTATAAATTTCATTTATACTTCCAATCTATTTTTAACATTGATTTTAACTCCTTTTCATATTCCCGGATACCATTTATAAATTCTTTTATACAAGTCATTTTTAAAATTTCCATTTAAAAATTTACAATAGTTAAGTATAACCAAAAATCAAACATATTTTTCTCTAATTTAATTTCTTTAAAATAACTCCAATTCCAATATATATTTTTATATCAAATTCCCTTTATATCCATAGATTTTAAAAATATTTATAGTATTTAAATTATCAAAATTCAGGCCAGTGCTACAATAGCATCCAATAATCCCAATCACTACAATAATCTATAATAGATTATTCTACACAAATCATATATCACTATATATGAAAAATAAACAACATATTTGAGGAATCTAGTTGGATCCCTCCAACCTGTTTCCCTGCATCCACAGATGTTAATACAACATAAAATAATACCAATCCCACTTCGAGGGGAATATCGCGATATATAGGGTCATTCGCTACACTACACCATACTGCACATTTTGCCACACCCAAATGCGGAAAAATTGCCACGGTCTTAAGCCGTGGCAATTTTACCATGGTCTTGAGCCGTGGTAAAATAAATTACCATGGTTATTGACCGTGGCAATTTTGGAACGGTCTTAGACCATTCCAAAGTTATCAAAAATATTTCACCTCTTCCGTGTATACTTCTCAACAACTCTCACACCCTTCTCAAAAAAAGAACGCCCCTTCCAAAATTAGCCCCTTCTCAAAATCCGGATGTACGCCCTAACTCTCATCCATTTTCTCCCAAATCGATCCTTGTCGATGCTCCTTAAATCGCCCCGAACAAACATGAATCTCTCTGCTCTCACTCAAGCCATGTAAATCCAAGTTTGCGCTCAAATTATTCTTCTTGGTTTCGAGGTATTCATACGAAAATAGAGATAGTTGATTTGTTAGATTTTTCTGGTTTTTATTTGATGTCTGAGATTAATGCTTTGCAAGGTTGCAGATTTGGAAACGAATTTGTTGAAATAAAAATCGTTCTTCTTTTTTCTATTTGGTGTCTGATACGAATTCATTGAATTTGATATGGGGTGAATTTTGATGAACTGGATTTATATTTTATTTCATCTGGGTGTTGATTATCTGTCGAGGTATGCTCATAATTTACCTCTCTTTTGATTCATATTTTGTTGTCTGTCTACTCTGAATTTTTTTGAGTAGATGAAACAGAAACTTATTAGTATCTGTTGTTTGAATACTATTTACGGAAAAAATTGTGGGGTAAATCATGTACCTAAAATTTAGTCCATGTAGCGGTATTAAACTAGTCTGTTCTTGTTTCTTTACTATCTATATGAGATTGTCACCAATCGAAAAAGTAGTTCTAGTTTTGTTAAAAAGCCAAAAGCTACTGGATGCTTCTCAAAGTAACTAACAGAAAAAAAAGTAGCTTGCAAACTACAATTGAAAAGTTATTACTGAACTCTTATTGTTAAAAAGTAGTTTAGGCATAAGTAGTTCCAAATTTTCGTGCCCACACAGATTCTAGTTTGAGACACATACAACATGATGTTTATGTTTGCGTTTATATTCTGGTTAGAGATATTACAAAATGTGCTAAAATTTTAGTTATCCTTGCATAATTATTTTTGACTTTGTGGTAAGTAAGGCTGAATGGGTTGGCTGAACAAGATATTTAAAGGTTCCAGCCACAGTGTTTCAGTAGGGCAATATAATGGAAAGTACGATAATGACACTGTTTGGAGCGAACCATCTGATTTACTGGTAATTATCGCTTTTGGAATTAAATTAAGTTACATTTACGCATTTTAAATATTATGTAGAGGACATTTGTAGGTTTAAATATGTTCCATTGGTCAACCAACATTACATGGCACCCTATGAAGCATAGACACAACCAGTGCTAAGTTTGACACATAAACCTGAAACCACCCCTTAATAATTTGGGAGTAAGGACATTAAGAAAGATCATGTGTAACATCCTTTAAGCAGTCATATTATGGCTATATGCCATTAATCATGTTTCTTCTTACACAGTTGATTTGCATATTTTGACTGTATATCCCGGCTTTTTCACATTAGCTCCTTTTCCTTTTAAACGTTTGATTTTTGTTGTCAATTATCTTGTTTATCAAAATTAATAGCGATATACCAACGAATCTTAGCTAAGTTGAAAATACGATGAGATCCTATGACTATGCCCAAAGCTATTTGAATTTAATTGCAGTTTTTACTGAGCTTATCCTGAGTTTTAGTATGTATGAACATGTGTATGTGAGTGGTATCTTAGTGGAATAGAATACTGCCTATCATCATATATATCTGTATATGCTAAAAAGCTTTATTTGGGGATACTAAATTTTAGGAAAACGAAGATGAAGATATAGATCATGCGATTGCTCTTTCCTTATCTGAAGTAGAAAATCAAAAGGGAAAGGAGATTGGTAAGTCGGATTTTCGCTTCCCGTTACATGATTATCACCAAACTGGCTACATACAATCTGTAATATACATTTGTACTCTTATCTTCAATATTCTTTTGCACATTCTATGTGCAATTTCTCCAAACTCCAAGGTAAAAGCTTCATTTTGCTAGAGGATTTGCTCTTCATAATGAATGGGAAGAATATGTATGTTGGAATTTGGGAATTGTAGCATTACGCACTGGATCTTAAGATATTTTTGGAACCAAGAAAATTATATTCAAGTAATGGAATAAAATAATTTATTATTATTCCTATCAGTTTATTTCTCATGAGTGTCTTTGTTATTCTTGAATTACTTACTACTCCAAGTAGAAAGTTTGTTTCTCTGTCTCCTTTACTCTTTAACCAATTTTGCTTGTCATAAGCTAAATGAATCTGGGATATAACATATTAAAGAATTTAGCCTTTACACGAATTTGCATTAAGAATTCTTGAGGATAAAATTGTTATTACTTGTGTTTTATATATATCAGTTTGTTATAATTCCAAGCTTAATTTAATATTTCTACTAATTATTTTCTTTACCAACTTGACCTGCTTAAATACTTGGTCTGCTCATCTGATGTTCCATATCTTATTACAGATATTTGATAAATAACTTGATAGTTTGTAGCTTTCTTAATAACTTTCTTATTCTTTTTTCACAAGGTTTGAGCTTGGAGTCAAAAACTAAGTACATTCTAGGAGAATTAGTTTTGCTGCAATGAAGTTTATGAATCTTGGATCAAAGCCTGATTTATTTCAGACAAATAGAAAGGATGCGAGGTAAGGTTATTATTCATTGTTAATTTGCTACAATTAAATTCAGATTAACATCAACTTGTTAAGATAAATGTTGAATTTATTCTATGAATATTTGCATACTTGTACTTGCATGAAAATTTTGGTTTGTATTATAGTTTGCATGGAGACGATTGTTAATTTAATGGATGGATATCGTTATTAATCAAAATGCATAGATGTACATATTTTTTTCCATTTATGATTATACTATATATGTATATGTATGTGTGTGCATGCGTGCGTGCGTATGTGTATATATGTATGTGTGTATGTATGTATGTATATTCACTTCATTTATTTCCATAATTCCAAATTAAACCATGTAAATTAACGTTACATAAACTTTAAATTAAAATTAAAATCAACTACGTTCAAATTTAAATTCAAAATTTAAATTAAATTAACATTAACTAAACTTGAAATTATAATTAATCAAACTTTAAATTAAAATTAAAATTAAAATTATCTTAGCTTTAAATTCAAATTCAAATTAACTAAAATTAAAATCAAAATTAAATTAACATCGACTAAACTTTAAATTAAAATTAACTAAACTAGGCTACGGCAAAACAGAGTGCATGGACAAAGTGTGTAGGATAAGGAACAGGTGTAAGAAAGCATGCTACTGGGCTGCGAACGCTTTATCAATTGTGTAGGCTCAAGTGTGCAGGCCAGACTACACATTTTTAGCCAGGTAAGGAGAACTTGTTTGCAGGCTGGATAATAGAGTTGCAGGCAGCAAATTTTAGCTGGAATGCATGATACTGCAAGTGATGACTGAGTGACATGGTTATACTTAATATCATGGTTGAAGGCTACAAATTGGTAACTATGGGCATGGTTGTACCAAATATCAAGGTTGTAACAGAATTGCGGATAGCATTAAAAATGCAGGCAGTACTATGCTAATGAAGTTTGCTGAATGGTGCTCCATGCTAAATAATATGCAGGTTGGACAGGGAAGTAAGGCAAGATAAAGATGAAATGGCTTTAGTAAGGACGTGTGCTGTCATATATTGAGAAGATTGTATAGAAACAAAACAAAAGCTCCAACAGACGCTAAGGGGGGACGTAGAGAAGTTGCAACCGGCAAGTAGCAGCGCGACAGGCGACCCTTATGAGCAAGGTTGACTTCAGAGTTGTTGCTGAAGCAGAGTACCCTTGATGTAGAACTGCCCATGATCCATGTGAGAAGAAACAAGCAAGAGCTGAAGTGTTGAAACGTAAGCTGAAACAAACATGAATTGCTGAAGTGCAGAGGTGATGAAGTGCTGAAGTAAGGAGTTTCAGTGGAGCATGGTATTATATCTAGACTATTGAGTTATCCCTGCTGAGTGACTGTGCTAGATGCTATTAGGCAGAAGCAAGCGATCTGCAATAGCCTGGTTGCAGCAGTTGTAGCATGTTAGTGGAAGACGAGGTGTTGTGCAAGTCTGTTGCGTGCAAAAGGATCTGTGCAAAGCTTTTGCTTTGAGGAGGAACAAGGCTGGTTCAAAAGAACTATGCAAGATTGAGTTTGCCATCCGATAATGAAATTGAGTTAGCAGCAGTTACAACTGCAAATTGGTGCGAGCAGGTTGCAAAGAGGTCAAGTAGCGGTCTAGAAAGGGGTTGGTTGCAGCATCTGAACCAAGTGCGATATGATTATTTAAACTACATTACTATGATTATTTAATATGAACATTACTTAATACTTAGATTACTTCTACTATAAAAAACTGATTCAACTACATACAAACAAAAACCAATTATAGATTTTAAAAGTTTCATAGTAGCTTTTAATGATTGATTACATTAAAGAATATATATTTGTTATAGGCTTATAGTTGTATCAGTATTTTTATAGCTTGGTTCTTGTATGAGTTGATAATCCGTGCGAATTTTTTTAAATGATTTTGAACTGTTAAAATCGGAAATTAAAATGAGGAAAAATCATTGAATTTAATTTTCTACTATCGATTAATTAATGTAGGGAAACTAAAGTGGCATCTACTCACTATTAGGTGTATTGTTGTGTTCTAAATTAAATTCTAAATGACTCGGCTTTAAAAGAATGACCAAAATCGAGTACACACATTAAATAAATATAAAATAGACGCTGCAGTTATTGTGTTTATGTTTCAATGTTATATTATGTTTAATCATGTACAACACGCCTTGATTATATTTTGCAGTCCTGTGTAATCTTGTTCAGAATTTGAAATTTTAATGCAGTCTTGTGTATTTTACTGCAGTTTCAGTGATACTTTGGCATGTATTTAGGTTTTAAGTAGTAACCTTTGTGTTTGTGCTTCAATGTTGTGTTATATTCTATTATCTGTGTCATATGATGCAGTTCTTATGTTATACAGGGCTTCAATAGCTGTCTTGAATACAATGAAGCTACTAAAATAACAGCAAGTTCTACTAGCTTAAAAACATTTTCCATAATATATTGTGGATTAGATGTGAACTATATGAACTCGCAACAAACTCAAACAAAAAATTATCTTTGTTTGAGTAAACCAACGAACTATATTCTGCATATTTTCTGTTTATTTTGTAGCTAGGGATTTTGCTTAGGGAGAGAAGCATCTGAAATATCTTTAATTTGCGTCTGCACGTGGGCTACTGAGTTCAATTTGTTGCCTTCACTAAGAACTTCAGTCGTTTTACTATGATGAAGTATATGCTTGGTGAATTCAGGAATTATTTCTTTTCTGTTGTTTAGTGTTTACATGAACAATAGATGTTGTTTACTTGTTTTTCTATGAACTGATGGTTTCACTATGAAGTTGTATTATGAACTGAAAGTTGTAAGTTTGTAATCAAGCACTTGTAGTAGTTGTATTATAAATTGGGTTTGACATCTATTACTGGTTTTGTATTTACGTTATTTATTCCATGTACTATATATATTCCATGTACTATCATGAAACTGCATTTAGGAATGAATTTGAGCTTTGGTTAAACTGGTATAAGCTGGGGCATTTTGTAATTTCGTTACAGGGCCGTGGCAAATTAGTATTTCGCCACGGCTCAAAGCCGTGGCAAAAGTTTATTTTGCCACGGTCCTTAGCCGTGGCTAAATATTAGTTTGCCACGGCTCAGAGCCGTGGCGAAATACTAATTTGCCATGGCTCAGCGCCGTGGCGAAATACTAATTTGCCACGGCCCTGAGCCGTGGCGAAATATTTGCCACTGCCAATTTCGCCACGGCTCAAAACCGTGGCAAAATGATTTAGCCATGGCTCATAGCCGTGGCGAAATCGCTTTTCTGGTGTCGTTCTCAAAACTCAACAACATTAAACCAAACTCAAATTTGAACATCCATGCGAACAAACACAGTTACATATCATCATCACCCAGAAACTACGCATAAGATCAAACATTTAAAGGATATAGTTTACTCACATTTCCTTTGGGAACAGAGAATAGCTTTATATTCTTTGATCTGGATCTTTTTTTATTGATCTGTATTTGCTACTTGATTTGTTTGAGTTGAATCTGAACTTGAACTTTTAGTTTGATATTTGAGTTGAATACATGTTGAGTTGATCTGCTACTTAGCTTACAGGTTTGAAAATTTGAAAGAGGTTGTTTGCTGTTTTTCTTTGATTTTTGTTTACTGATTTATCACAGCTTTGGTTTCCCTTTGGTTTTGAAATTGAAGATAAAAAGAGAAAAATGAAAGAGAGGGATAGAGAGATGTTTATATAACTTTGCTTAATTTATCTTAAAATAAAAATAAATAAATGACACTTGATCAATTAGCTTACACTTGTAATTGCATGTAACAATTTGTTTACATTTGTAATTATTATGAACTAAATGTTTTTATATATATTTATATAATATTTTCAATTTAGTTTTATATTTATATATGTTTTATGTGTCTTATATTTAAACTTACCTTGTTATTTGTTTTTATATATCTTAAAGAAAATGATAAAAAAATCCAATTATACACAAATAAATAGTTATATATATATATATACTAGCTTCAAAATATAGAGTTTTGAATCCAATTTATTCTCAGGATAATTTCATTTGAATTTCAATTCATATTTTATTTACAAGATACTTATAGATATTAACACAAACACTTACACATTTTATTAGTTTTGAAAAAGAATAAATTTTAGATCATTTTAAATAATTATAAAAGAAGATTATCAAATTATTATTGCCCAAAAATTTCGGGTTATCACAACAATTTTACTTAGAATGCTCATCGTTCTCTAATGACGATGTTCTGATAGCATTCATCCATACAAGTTGTCCTGGGTCTGGACAAACCGAATCACCGTCTTTACCATCTTCTCGGTATTCATTCGTTACGTTCAAACCGGATCGAAGTGGTTTTCGGATAATTAAATCCGATCTTGGTCTCTTCGAAAGGATTAACGAGATTGGCCAATATTGATAGTTTGTTATTTAACTATCGATAAAACATCCATAAGCAGTCACTAGGCCTTATTATAAATTTTCCCAAAATATTTATTTCCAAAATATCTTTAAAAGATATATCAATTCCTTCCAACATTTGAAAACAACTTTCAAATACTTAAATCCGTAACAGGATACTTCCAAACATCTCAACACTTAGAATATTCCCAAATTTCCATTTTCTATACTTAGAAAAATATTATAAGTCTTACTTTCAAAAATCCCTTCAAATATCAATACTTAAGAGAATGCTTCGCGACTTATCTCATAAGTTTTCGGAATTTACATATATTCCTTTTCCTTTTCAAAATTTGATTGTATCTACTTATACTCTCTTCTATCTATTTATAACTTCTCTATGACTTCAGATTCAACCTCGAATTCTTATTCCTAATATATCGGAACCTCCCTTAAGTTTCAAAACAAAATTATTATAAGATTTTCCCTTTATAAAATCCTATCTGTTAAATAACTTCGTTTGCAATCTCGAGAGGATTTATAAATAAATTCCCATCTTTTAAAACTATATATACAAAATAAGTATTTTTAAAGTATAATAGTTTATTTTAAAATATGTTTAAGTAAATTTAAAATATCAAACATTCTAGATAACATCGATAACTCATTTTCAAATCATTTTTAAATAACTAATTAATTTACAAAGCTGATTTATAAAATTAGAATTTATTTCAATAAATATTAAATATTAGAATAACTAACTATACGGAAATATTATAAATAATAATTTTAGTTACATAGTATAGTAATTTAAAATCCCATTTAAAACAATTTTAATTCCTCGACAAAAATCTATTTTAAAAAAATCCAACATTGCTAATTCCAATTTATAAATCCATCTCGATTCGTATCACATCGATTATATCTCAATTTTATCACCATTCTTACATTCAAAAATAGATTCCACTATTTCTTTTCCAACGATTTCCATAACTCGATATAAATTCACATCGTAAATCTATATTTTCAGTTTATCAACTGACCATCATTTTCCTTATTTATAAACATTGTTTATAAATTTATAACTCCTTTGTGTTTTACTTGTTTATAAAACAAATCTTATTTATAAAAATTCCATTATATAAGTTCCTTTCTTATAAATTTCATTTATACTTCCAATCTATTTTTAACATTGATTTTAACTCCTTTTCATATTCCCGGATACCATTTATAAATTCTTTTATACAAGTCATTTTTAAAATTTCCTTTTAAAAATTTACAATAGTTAAGTATAACCAAAAATCAAACATATTTTTCTTTAATTTAATTTCTTTAAAATAACTCCAATTCCAATATATATTTTTATATCAAATTCCCTTTATATCCATAGATTTTAAAAATATTTATAGTATTTAAATTATCAAAATTCAGGCCAGTGCTACAATAGCATCCAATAATCCCAATCACTACAATAATCTATAATAGATTATTCTACACAAATCATATATCACTATATATGAAAAATAAACAACATATTTGAGGAATCTAGTTGGATCCCTCCAACCTGTTTCCCTGCATCCACAGATGTTAATACAACATAAAATAATACCAATACCACTTCGAGGGGAATATCGCGATATATAGGGTCATCCGCTATTATGCGGGCCGCATAGGGTCTCATCCGCTAAATATGCGGGAATATCAATCTAACTACTAATGTATATACTACTATATATATAACATCCAAACTGAGAATAATTTATAAACTCATCCAACCATCAATAATTTAAATTCAACATTTTTAAATTATATTAGCAATCCAAAAAGAGTGAGATTTACTCACCTTGATTTTATTTGCAATCCTTTCCAATTTTATTTTCGTATCCTACGCCATCACAAATCCAATGCAAAAAAATACCATACTCGAACCGACCTCATATGAACACGTTACGATGTTTATAAGTTTTTTTACAATTATATATATATTATTTAAACACGACATTAGCTTAAGATAATTACCTTAATTAAACTTGCTAATCCACGTCACCAGGATAAACAGCTTCTCTCCCAAATCTCGTATGAATTTAATATGACATTTCCATTAAATTACGGTTAAAATTAAACAAAATTAACAAGCTAATTATCATCTTAAAGAAGAAAAAGAAATATACGACTAACCCACGGCTTCCTCCAGGTCGTACTGCACCTCAGCCTCTACATCGTCCGCTCGACCACCTCCTCGCCATCACTGCTCCACCCTCCACTCACACGCGAACCCTAAACCCATCGCGGCGAACTCGTGGCCTATGCCTATGCCGCTTCCAACCCCCTCCTTATGAACGCTGCTTCATCCAACAACATCAGCCTCCTCCCATAATCGACGAACAGCCTCACGTCGCCGCCGTATCCAGACAACACTGCCTCCAACCAAACTTGCTCACGACATCGGCCCAACCCAACTGCCATTCTCTCGACACTACGACGTGAACACCAACACCCTTCCGAGATCGCCACTTCCACTCGCATGACCTAGGAATCACGAACGGAAACCCAAAAATCGATCGAGACTACACCGCCTTGTCGTAACTCCACCCTGCCTTGCGACGGCCATCTCCAGATCACCTCGTCTCACTTATTCAAGCGAGATTTATCGCGTGCCGTTTCCCTCCCCCTCTTTTTTTTCTGTGTTCGATTCGAATTGGAAGGGAAAAGAGGGAGAACCGACGATTTTAAAAAGGAAAGGGAGGCGTGATTTAAGGAGAATGGGGTAGCGTGTTTAGAACGATTTCAAATTGGACTGATTTAAAGGGAAAAAGTAGGACGTGATTTAAACGTGAATAGCGGCTAACTTGATTTGATTTTGATTTCAAAGATATATATATATATATATGTAATTATAACATCTCGTATTTTATATATATATATATATATATATATATATACAGGGAAATCTCGAACTCCTATTGAGGCATGCCGCCAAGCGTTTATAATGTTATACCCCTATTTCGAACGCAATGGAAAAAGTTTCGAGTCCTAATTCAATCGTATGGGGAAGATACCTTTTTGGACCCAATTATTATATTGAATTTTCGATATTAAATTCTACGCGTTTATATTCTATACGACCAAACGATAACTCCAAAAGCTACGAAATTTAAAATCCGATAATAATACACTATTACGGATCCAATGGAACTGGTTTCATCGAATTCCGAGATTGTGCCCTGGATCGCTATTTTTAAATGCCAATTTAAACAAGCTATTTTTAAAATTGAACAGATCACTTTTAAATTCAATTTTAAAACCATATTTACCTTCATTCTTATTGATATAAATTTAACAAGCCTTTAAATTATTTTTATCAAGCTTAAATCTCAAGATTCAATAATTTAACCAAATTCCAATTATTAAATTCAAAAATTAAATTATCCAATAAATAGTTTTATTTGAAATTTAAGTTAAAAATTAACTTGTAAATATTTAAGTCGATTAAATATTCCAATTTCAAATAACCAAAAATTATGGATCGTTACACCCATATCTGAATAGCTCATCAAACTTAGCAGAGTATTCTAACACTGACATTTCTCTATGCTCCAACTCCATAAACTTCTTGAGCAAGGCTGACTTAGCTACTTCAGACAAAATCGTTTCCTCGAATCTCCTTCGAAATTCCGCCCAAGTCAATTCCTCCTCTGGTACTCCTACGGTCACCCCGTTCCACTAGAACAAACTAGCTCCTTGCAGCTGTCTCGAAGCCAACCTTTTTTCTACTCATCAATCAGGCCCAAATTAGAAAAAATCCTTTCATAATGTAACAGCCAGTTGTCCACTTCTATTGCATCATATGTCCCTAGAAAAGACTTCCCACCCAGACTGATATAATCTCGGCACAACTTAGCATAGTTATTACCAACCAGTGCTACGGGATTGACTCCTCCCGCATTAGCAGCATTTCCTCCAACTACTCCTACAACGGCTCCAGCTTACATCGGATGGACGAAGAACTGATGCATAGTCCTCATATCTAGTGGTGGGGTCGTACCATCTACATTGGCATTTGCGTTTTGATTAGCATTTGCAGGTTGACCCTGGTTCCTTCAAGTGTTAGGTTGAGTATTTCATTGGTTGTGGTGCTTCCGCCACCAAGATTCACTCTTCTGTTTCCTGCTTCCATATCTTTCTTTCTCGTAAATCTGCATACGAGCCTTAGTAAGATAAAAAAGAATGGTCTAAGAAATAGGGAGAATAGAGATAGAATACATGCTTATATATAGCAAAGACAAGTACGTTACTATAGCGTTATCCAATACACCAGTCTTATCCTTTGATTCATTAGGATTATATTTTCAAAGCTCTTTAGGTTACAATGCTTTAATCATAAACCTATGTTTTGATGCCAACTTGTAACATCTCTTATTCTAAGGCCCAAAACTAACTGCTACGGATGTTGCAGTCATCCATAGTTATTTATTTCCGACGATAAAATGCAGATATGTTAGACATATTAATAATCAGAAGCATATGAATATGAAAAAAATTCAAACACAAATTAATAATAGATTTTCACATTTCATTTCACAAATGATATTTTATATTCAGTACATAATCTCATTCGCAAACTCACGTTCATAGAAATTATAATTATTACAAAATACTCCAAGAGCGACATATGAAGTGTCCCCATGGCTATTCAGAGTCAAATACTTGGCAATTATACACATTGTCATTACATCCAAATAGACAAAACCAAGTTACACGGTGGAAATAGATAAAGCTCATAATAGTTAGATTGCCTCCGGCACATCTCGAAAGCTTATTCATCTAACTGGAACCTAAAAGCCCTTAATCCCGACTTACTCAAATGAGCACCCGAGTGTTTAAGAGGAAAAACAAAAACTTCAGATCAGACAACGGTCAGGTGTGAATAATAACCTACCATCTCGAACCAAGTAGATATCTAGTGAGACCGCGTCGCTGTGTGGAATGTGTTTTCCCTCACTGGTACCTTAACCAAAACTAATTAACCATATACTGTCTCTAGCAACCACAATGGTTCAAACAAAAAAAGCATTTAAAGTCATGCAACATATACTGGATTACCCATCCTAATCTATTAGATTACCCATCTTAATTTCAAATGACTACCCATCACAATTTAAACTGACTATCCGTCTTACTTTAATCTGACTACCCGTCTTTTAATTATATGGACTACCCATCTCGCATTTAGACATATTCATAGTTATGTTGACTATTCATCCAACATGCAATTATTACTTGAATTACACATCCCCTACCATATTAACTACCCATCACATAGGGTTGCATTGTTTAAATAATGTGGACTATCCATCACACATATTCCATTTAATTTACAATGAGGTGAACTATCCATCACACATCTCATAGTTTTCCTAGGATGACCATAAACCCTTCATTATCCTCATAGAGACTATCCATCTCCGGAATGATGTGGACTATCCATCTCACATCTCATAGTTTTCCTAGGATGACTATGAACCTATCATTTACCGATTCGATTCAAGTTACACATGTTTAACCTATGTTTATTTGTGTTCCCAATTAAGTTATATCCCCTTAAAGTTATATCATTTCAATGTGACATACATTGGTATCCCCAAATGATCAATGTCGAACTCATTTAAGAAAATACATTGGTATCCCAAAGGATAAAGTCTCATTTATAAAACATTTAGTTTGTCGAAACTAACCTACTTTGGTGTCCCCAATGATAGTATCGACATCTATAATCAAAATGGCATTATTATACCCAATGGTTAAAATTGAAATCATAAAATGATAGGATTGGCGCCTTTAATTTAGTTGATAAAAATCTATGTCGACATCAACAACAACGTCGGCAAAGGAGCTTAAGGCTCTCCGCCTTTAATAAAATAACATGCGAAACCCACGGAGTTACAACTTCATCGACCTCTATCCAAGGTCAAAGACATCCCTTAAATTTTTTCAAGTATTTAAACTCTATATCGAGGATGACGTCGATGACATATATAAAATATAGGTTACCCACCCTTTTCGAAATAAAGCTTAGTGTTTGTAAAAACAAATATAACATCGCTGACAATGATGAACGACGACATTAATACAAGTGGCGTCGTTATAAAAACATACTTAACTTACTTCGGCTATTCTTCCACGTAGTATATATAAAAACAAGGTCAACGCTAAATGACGTCGAGATTTATCAAAAAGATAGTATAAACAATTGGATAACTGCCGAACACCAAATATATAGGGTCGCCGACCCTGACTAAATAATAGCGGTAACAAGACTAGCGAAGTCTTTAAAAGCTTTATACTTAACTTCGACTATTATACCAAAAATATATAAGTGCAAAGTCGAGACATGGGAGAAGAGATGCAGCATCACTTCTAGATGAATCACGAAGTGCCAATGCCACCAATGCTAAGTGGTCAATGAGGTCGACTTCGTCCTACTTGGAAACATTTCATAACTACCAAAGTAATTATCTTATGCTTGCTTTCACTTCGACGTCGACACTCATGGACGCGGCCATGTATTAGGCTCGAAGGCGGTACTGGCGACATGACACTGTCGTAATTTATGTAAAAACTGATATATTTCCAATAAAAGCATATACTTTTCAAATCCAATTTCTTGTCCAATTTCTATTGAATAAAAACATCTTTTAACATTTCCTTTGCAAAAATACCGTCGATACCATTTTCAAGTTCCAAGATATTTATCAACTTTAATTAATTCATATCATTAATTAATTATTAATTTAAATACTTATTTATCATATTAAATTCATAATAAATCATATTCACTTGAGAAAAAACTCAAAAATTCACATAAATTCGAGAATATCTTTCTCTTTACCATATAAAAATTTAAGGGCCAAAAACGATATTTAATTATTTTAAATAATTAAAACCCAAAATTAAGTTATTTCCTCCTAAGGAAATTCATAAAATATTCAATATAACTTGAAAATTTATGAAATTAAAAAATCATCTCCAAAATATTGTTTTACATAGCATATTTAAAAATAAAAACATTTGGAGACTAAAAGCTTAGGTTTTATCCTTAAAACTCCTTCAAAAACTTCATAAAAATTCTCATAAATCATTATTTTATCCAAACAATGATTTTACAAACATATCTTGGCAAACACAATCAAACTAATTCGGATCACCCATAACAGAACTCAAAACAAGAAAATTGAGATGGATCATTTATTATTCACCTTAAAATCATATGTTGAAGTTTAGATTTAATATTGCTTAGCTTCCCTAAACATTTTGCTCTTGATTCCTCTTGATTTCGTGCTTCTTCCTCCTAGGTTATGGTCGGCCACTTTAGGTTTTTCTTTAGTTGTTTATGTTTTGTGAAAATGAGAATGATATGAGGAAAAGAGGATTTAAGGGATATAAGATAGGTCTATATGTAAATTGCCCCTCTCATATATCCTCCTATATGTAAATTTTAAAACAATCTTACTTAATTTATTATTATTGGTCCGACCTTATAAGTTTTCAAACTCATTCTACTTAACCATTTACATTATTTTATTTAATCTATCCAGTTAAATATCCTGAAAAATGTTAAACTAAAATTAAAGGTGTTACACTGAGGCATGAGCAAACAATTCCCAAATTAACAGGAAACATTTTTCCTTAATGCCACAAATATTCATTAAAATATACACTTCAACTTCAAAATAATGTAAGCAATCAACCAACCATATGAGACATTTATCTATGTTAAAACAAGACAATATGTAGGGACATAACCACATATAAAAGCATGCTGCAATCTCATACAATTTCACTACATAGAAGAAGGAAAAAATTACATTATCTTTTTTGAGTGAAAAATGAAATCAGCACAGTTACTACTGCTCTCATTTCTTATTCTTCTTCTAGCACAAATAAGAACATCTCAAGGTTCTACATACCTATAATCATAATATATAGCTAATTATAGATATATTCAGTTAGATAATGATATTGTTAGCGCCAAACTTGGTCACTAACACCCAAATGTAAATGAAAGCACCAAATCACAGTCACAGCTATAAATAGAATATATGTAGAGAGTAATAATATGAAGAAAAAATGAAAGCAGTAAAGAACAACAGATTTTATAGTGGTTCGGCGAACTCCGGCCTACGTCCACTCCAGAAGTTTTCTTTTTATTGCTGTAATAATCGATTACAGTTACAAAAATGGTAGATTAGCCTTAGCCTTAGAAAGTAGAAAGTCAGAGAGCAAAAGAGAAGATCCCTTTTCTGAACCCTCACATGCTGTATTTATAGGCAAATCCTGAGTTGTTGGGCTTTCTGAATGATCCGGACCCATCAAGGCCTTCAACCGAGCCACATACCTCCACAATGCCGAGCCACATCAACCTCTCCACAGTGCCAGGCCACACATACCTCCACAATGCCGAACCACACCAACCTCACCACAATGCCGAGCCGCACCAGCCTCACCACAATACCAAGCGAGGTTCGATGCCGAACGCCTTCCAATGTCGAGCGAGGTATAATGCCGAGCGAGGTACTATGCCGAGCGACTTCCAATGCCGAGCGACTTCCTGTGCCGAGCGACTTCCTGTGCCGTACGACTTCCTGTGCCGAACGACTTCCTGTGCCGAGCGACTTCTTGTAGCGACTTCCATGCCGAACGACTTCCATGCCGAGCGACTTCCTGTGCCGAGCGACTTCCTGTGCCGAACGACTTCCTGTGCCGAGCGACTTCCAAACGTGCTGCGCTACCTATCCATTCAGTCGACTCAAACCTACCACATTCCATCCTTGGTAACTGAGAAATCGACTTAGTTAAATCCGCCTGCCTACAGCCTTGCCAAAAGGCGGGTTAACACTTTGCCCCCCAAAACATGCCTTGCTATTGGAAGGTGTGTTTTGAATAGCCTCAAACCCGAATCTGATGTCCATATCCCGTTCATGACCATATTATTAAATTCATGACCTCTCCGGGTTTAACCTTGAATCCATAGACCTCGCCGGGTCGCGTTATCTTGTTCCAGCCTCAGCTCTTCGGTCAAGAGCTTGTAAGTTCCCTGGCCTCGGTCTTCCGGCCAAGGACTTCTTATATTCTTCGGCCTCGACTCTCCGGCCAAGGACTTTGATATTCACCGGCCTCTACACTCCGGCCGAAAACTTTTATATTCACCAGTCTCGGCACTCCGACCGAGGACTTTGATATTCACCGGCCTCGGCACTCCGGCCAAGGACTTTGATATTCACTGGCCACGGCACTCCGACCAAGGACATTGTTATTCACCGGTCTCGGCACTCCGACCAAGGACTTTGATATTCACTGGCCTCGGCACTCCGGCCAAGGACTTTGATATTCACCGGCCTCGGCTCTCCAGCAAAGGACTTTGATATTCACCGGCCTCAGCTCTTCGGCCAAGGACTTCTATATTCTGTTCGAGTCCATTCCATCGCTCTCCGGCGAAGGGACTCG
Source organism: Allium fistulosum (assembly GCA_030737815.1). Taxonomy (NCBI): domain Eukaryota; kingdom Viridiplantae; phylum Streptophyta; class Magnoliopsida; order Asparagales; family Amaryllidaceae; genus Allium; species Allium fistulosum. The sequence continues at coordinate 841,740,226 of CM060907.1, forward strand.
TAACTCGCGATCATTACCCCGTCTCTCCGGTCGGGACAGTAACCGCAAAACCTGGACTATTTATTACATTGATCCGAATTCAAGCAGAAAACCAGAAATCCATATCAAAAATCCTACTCAAAATCCAAATCAAAAATCAAACATCCAAACCAAAATGGCAAACCAAAAAACCAACCAAACCGGGAGTTCAATCCAAACTCCAAATCCATACCAAAGAAAAGTAAATGTCCAAAGTACCAAAGAGGAAACCCGAATTTGTAGAAACACAGAAAGAAAACAGGATTTCATAGACCCGAGCAGTACAGTTTTTCGTCATCTCAGAGCACGCCTAGGGACCGTCCTCGATCCCGTACGTGTGTAAGTGACCTAGCAGTATTACTTTGGTACTATTACTTATTCAGAACCATAAAACCATTCAGTTTATAACAAGCCGGCGGTGACCAGATCCAGTGCCACCATCGTTCGAGGTAGGCGGTGGCCGCTCCTGCCCCCTGCCACAGCTCGATTCCTTATGTACTGTTGTAGGTGATCATTCCTTACATGCTCCTCCATGATATCTTTCAAATGCCTACAGTCGTTTGTGTTGTACCCATCCAGCTCATGGAATAGGCAATGTTTTCCCGATGCCCGCTCGTATTTAGAAGGTTCCCTTCTTGCCGGCCTTCGATACTGGAGGTGCCCCCGAGTATCCAAGTAAATCCTTTCTAGAGTCTCAGTTAAATCTGTGTAAGAAGAAAACTTCAACTCCATCCGAGGCCTCTTCGAAGTGCCACCGTTGTCATTTGTTTTCCTTTTTCCTTTGTCGTCTTTACTTGGATCCTCCCTGGGTGGACCTCCACCCCTCACAGCATAAGCTTCATCCTCTCTCCCTACTCTCTCAGCCTGCGCATCTTCCTGCCTTAGGAATCTTTCCGCCTCATGGTAGAACTCTCCGAGAACCCTCGGTGGGTCCCGTTCCAACGATATCTTGAAATCTGAATTATCTGCAATTCCTGAAACTGCTACCATCAAAACCATCGACGGGTCGGGTCGATCCACTGAAGCTACCGCTGCGTTGAATCTGGTTAAGAAATCCCTCAGCGACTCTCCCTTCCATTGTTTCATCGATGTCAAGGTCATTATGTTCTTGGGTTTGACTATATGGACCCGAAATTGCCTCATAAACCTCTCAATCAGCTCTATCCAAGTGTCAATAAAACCACTCTCCAGCTGTCTGAACCACATAGCTGCGATATCCGTCAAATACAAAGGGAAACATCGAGCCATGACCTCATCTGATGCTCCCCAGTACCTCCATATGCCTCATGTACCTTGTCAGGTGAACGACGAGATCCGTTTTCCCATCATACATCTCTAACATTGGTAGCTTAATATCCGGAGGGTTCCTAGCTTGCCTGATAGTAGGAGTAAAGGGACACCTATTCACATCCTCCAAGTCTTTATTTACCAATCCACCTCTCACAGCTCGTCTGACCATCTCCGCTAATCTGTCATTGTCGCCAAACTGTAATCCTTGTCCGCTACCTCTGATCTGTCCCCCGAGTTCACGATGGAATCCTGGCACATACTCCTCATCACGTACTCCTGCACTCCTGTTGGTGTCGGGTTGCATAGCGTCATCTTGTATCCCTCCATGGATTGGTCCAGCATTTCCTGGTGGTGTGCCCCCGAGTCTAGGTCCATCCAGATTGATAACCGTCTGCTGATTGGGGGCTGCCCCCTACTGAGCAACTCCCTCTGCTTGCTGGTTGAGCGCTTCTGATCCAGCTCCACGGATCTGAGCTCCTGCATTTCCTGCTTGTGCAAATTGTCTGAGAAGAGCCTGCATCATCTCCTCTTATCTTTTCAACATCGCTTCTATCTCATCTCTGGTGATGTAGATGGATGCTTGACCTGCTCCAGCTCCAGAGGAAGCCTCTTGACTTCCCTCTTAATTGATCCTTTCTTTCACTTGCTTCCTTGTTGGTGGTCTAGCCATTACTTCCTAGAATCCAAGTTCCTAAGCTTTTGAATCCAAAATCCTACCTCTGAAATCCCCGAGTGCTTGCTTCTCAGTGAAAGCACCAAAATGTTAGCGCCAAACTTGGTCACTAACACCCAAATGTAAATGAAAGCACCAAATCACAGTCACAGCTCTTAGATATGATATATGTAGAGAGTAATAATATGAAGAACAGTCAAAATTAAAATGAAAGCAGTAAAGAACAACAGATTTTATAGTGGTTTGGCGAACTCCGGCCTACGTCCACTCCAGAAGTTTTCTTTTTATTGCTGTAATAATCGATTACGGTTACAAAAATGGTAGAGTAGCCTTAGCCTTAGAAAGTAGAAAGTCAAAGAGCAGAAGAGAAGATCCCTTTTCTGAACCCTCACATGCTGTATTTATAGGCAAATCCTGAGTTGTTGGGCTTTCTGAATGATCCGGGCCCATCAAGGCCTTCAACCGAGCCACATACCTCCACAATGCCGAGCCACATCAACCTCTCCACAGTGCCAGGCCACACATACCTCCACAATGCCGAACCACACCAACCTCACCACAATGCCGAGCCGCACCAGCCTCACCACAATGCCAAGCGAGGTTCGATGCCAAGCGATGTCCAATGCCGAGCGAGGTTCGATGCCGAACGCCTTCCAATGCCGAGCGAGGTATAATGCCGAGCGAGGTACTATGCCGAGCGACATCCAATGCCGAGCGACTTCTTGTGCCGAGAGACTTCCTGTGCCGAACGACTTCCTATGCCGAGCGACTTCCTGTAGCGAATTCCATGTCGAACGACTTCCATGCCGAGCGACTTCATGTGCCGAACAACTTCCTGTGCCGAACGACTTCCTATGCCGAGCGACTTCCAAACGTGCTGCGCTACCTATCCATTCAGTCGACTCAAACCTACCACATTCCATCCTTGATAACTGAGAAATCGACTTAGTTAAATCCGCCTGCCTACAGCCTTGCCAAAAGGCGGGTTAACAGATATATATCAAGCATTTACTTATATTTTCTTTTGTGTTTAATCCCTGTGAGAATTCGGTTACTAGAAGAACTCTGACTGTACTTCAACAAGCTAGTTAACGTAGCCTTATTCCTTTTGACTCGACTATTACAAATTCTGACTAAGTATCTCATTATTACAAAAGAAATCTTGCAATGATAATGAAGTTTGCATGTGTACGAAGAACAAATCTTATAGTGAAGTCGAAGAAGTGCACCACAAGCTACCAGGTTTTCATGAAGATTATTTCGGCCCCAGGCAGCGCAAACCTCATCATCATTGAATTGATTACTATTTTATTTTTGAAAAAATATGCAAGATTATACTTCTCTCTCCACAATTTTGATTGACATTTCCTTTTCCATTTAGTTGTTAAGGTATTAATGTAGTGCTTTTTCCTTAATTTTGAAATAGGATGAGGCAATAAAAATTGATGAAATTCGGTTTGTATTTCTACACAAACGTGAACTTATCAAATGTAAACATGTAGTGCATGTATGTACCTCATCATGTAATGTAGTGTAGTTTCCTGGTTTATGTTCAAATACATATTTTACTATACCAAGGTTTTAATGGAAACAATTTTAGTAGACCAACGATTCTATAAAATACATATTTTACTATATGGAAATGAAATGATATTAGACCCAACATTTTAGACCCTATTTGGTTTGCTATTTTTAGTTTTGTATTTTCGTCCAAATAACATGCACACGACGCATTTATTTTTGAAAAGTGATCATTTTGAAAAATAACGTTAACATATAAAATAGAAAACAAATTTATTTTATTTTCCTGTTTTGAAGAATAACAAAGGAATGGAAAACGATCAATCCCTTCCGTCATCTCTTCATCCTCTCCGTCCTTCCATCGTCATTGTAATGGTCTAAAACTTTAAATTTATTTTCCGTTATCCTCATATTTTGTTACGAATGTAGAAAACTGAAAACACAAAACACGACGAAACCAAACAGGCCCTTAGGTAATGTTTGATTTAAAAATAAATTTTGTGTTTTCGGTTTTAAACATGTATGTCAAATATGAGAAGAATGAAGGAACGATGTAGAGAATGAAAGAAAGACGGATGGAAGGACAAAGAGGATAGAGGGACAACGGAAGAATGATTGTTTTACGTGCTTCTGTTATTTCCCAAAACACGAAAAATAAAAAAAATTGTTTTCTATTTTATATGTTAACTTCGTTTCTAAATTGATCGTTTTCGACGTTATACATGCGTCATGTGCATTTTTGTATGGACAAAAACCCAAAACTAAAAACAACAAACCAAATGCTACCTTAGTTTTCTGGTTTTTGCTCATTTCAGGGTTCGAGCCTTAGAAAGTATGCTAAAGCATAGAAATGAAAGGTTCACATAGACCAGAAAATTCTTGAATTGGCAAGTGGCAAGTTCAATCCATTTGGTTTTTTAATATAATATCTGAACTAAGCTCACTCCATCGACAAATGAAGTATGTATTGAGATTAATATCACTTTGCCATCAAAACAATATACTGGAAGCTGTACTTGATTTAAATAAAATGGCCATTTTATTCACATGCAATGTATGCGAAAAAACAATGAACCAGTTATGCTGATAATGGTTTCATTGTTTACACATAGAAGCTTAAGACTTATTATTAAATTTCAGATTCAAAACATTTCTTGTAACATTCTGTTTTTTTAAACAATTTTTGGTCTGAATATTAACTGAGTTCTAAAGTTCACATGTAGTGAGCTACCAATAAACCAGGTGAAAGAGAGTTCAATTCAAACAACAACAATAAATCCATTTATTAAAATTTAAAATTTCTAATATTTTTATAAGAGTCTATGAACAATATCTGATTTATCCAAGTATTTAGAATAAAACGACTAAATTTTATGCCTATAAGTGAGTACAGAAGCAGCAGTCCAATACTAAGGGATATATTCCAATTAAGAGATGATAATATACCAATAAAATGTACATAAATTATTACAGTGATACACCAACCACACTACATTACATGTGAGAGGACAAACTCTGAACAATGGGAACATTACAGAAAAGAGGTGATATGTAGTTTATATGGAAGAAGGTAAAATTCAGCTATTTTTTGCATAGGTATTCTTTGAATTTCACAAAGATTGGTTGTTCATATATCTGCATAGATTGTATATCTGTGAGGCATTAAAGCCCAACTTAATCAAAACTTATCTGATCGTGAAATTTCAAATTCACACTCATCAAACAATAAACACCAGAAAAACACTGATGATATGAAGGAGAACCATGACATGGGCTATATAAAACATGTGGGAAAACAGGAGGACATTAGAGGAGGAAAAAGAATTAAATATATCTCACTCAAAGTATCATAATGGTCATAGTTATTTATTCAGGGATTGACTAAATAAAATAGAATAAGAAACTAAATTGAAAAACTATGAATGCAATATAGCTCACGCAAAGCGAAAATCAAACAAATTGAACGCAACTGAAAATCGAACAAAATGGGTCTCAAACAAATCAAACAAAATTGAACAACATAAGAACAAATCGAACGACAGAGAACAAAATCAAACATAAAATCGAACGCTCACCTCAAATCCAATTATGCACCACTTCTTCGAGTCAGCTATGGGTTTCGTTTTTTGATAAGTCTCGTAGATATCGATCGAACAGCTGGACGTGGACGAGTTTTTGACTTTCTTCTCGTGGGTTTCAACTTTCGATTTAGGTTTGAAAAGAAAATGGTAAAGTGCTATGTCTAAGATAAGGATAGAAGCGAAATATTTAGAGCGGGGGGTGTAATTTGTTTTGGCAAAGCGCTATGTTGTGTATTATAGAGAAGTGAAGTAAAATAATAAAGAATTGAAGTAAACTAATAGCGCTTTACAATATCGAGCTATCTATTGGCGTAATGAATAGCAAACTTTGTTGTAGTGGTGGTGCACTGCATGGTTACTGGGAACTCATTCTGCATCTGTGCCTAACATCTAAGGTTCATCCTTCTTTTGCTAATTTTGGACAGGATTTAATTATTTATCTCATATGAAAAAAAATTAATGACTGGTAAGGAAGAAGTTTGATAGTTTGAAAATCATTTTGGCCTCAAATCAGAATATTTTGTACGGTAAGAAGTTCGCTTTTATTATATTGCAACTGATCATGTTTACAACATTGAAATACTAAATGAGCGATTGAAAATTTAATACTTGCGGTTTTCTTTTCTTTATTCTGTGTATTTTCTTTTCGAAAATCTAATTCTAGTTTACTATTTTGGGATATACGATTTAATTTTCTAGTGGCTACTCCATTTTCATATACATGAATATTAAGGTATCATAAACTTGACAAAGTACTGTCAATCAATGTACAAATGGTGCTTGCTGAAAATATGATGGCATGGGGTATTACTAACCTAGGATACTCAGCCTTGAATTGAGTGAAAGCAAATTCAACTATCTCCTCGTTACTACCAGGTTCTTGTGCTCTAAATTGTTTGCATGGGAAGGCCAAGATTTCAAGACCTATACATATGACCACAATTCATTTACAAGTGAAACAAAGAACAAATTTCTAGCTACTACAGACATTTCAAAATGCAAGTGATGCAACTAGGAGTATATCAAGTAAAAGTAATTTACCTAGCTTAAGGTGGGTATGAATTGATCATGAATAAATAAGCTCCTAGTACCGTTTGAATTTGTTCACATCTGTCGGCTCTAATACTTCATGAACATTTCTGAAATCCTGCTGCATCATTCATATATATGTTGAATGTTTTAACACAAAATTATGAGGCTCCATTTATCATATAGCACTTGCCTTCCTAATTCTATGAAACAACAAAACTATAACTAAATTATACTTTTGCCTTGCATATCAAGTGATGAAACTAAACTACACTTTTTATGGGCGGAAACTGACAAAAGCATAGTCAATAACTATTCGTAAGTCGTATAAAAACAATCCAAATTACAATAAAAAATTTAGCAACAAAATTTCTTATCTTTTTGGGAAAACAGGAACCAGTCTTCTATGCAATGATTCATAATTAACAACCGAATACAATTAATGCTTACAGTCATTTACAAAAACCCGTTAACCATATCATAAATCAATAAATAAGCAACTACCAACATACAAAATATCTCTTTTCAATCATCTTACTAGTCACCTTTGTTTGCTAATCAGCATTGAAGTTCATTGTATTGATTTAAAGCTTTTAATATACAATAACATGAAGATTATTTATGCAACTCGGTCTTTACTTCAACCGATTGTGAAGTTGTGTCATCATCTACAAGCCACTTTGGTTCACTTACCTCCATACAGTAAATAAACTATCACTTGATTGGTTACCTGCCAATCCTTGAAGTTTCTCATCAGATTTCGCATCAGCTGATTCTTCCAACTTGTTTGATTCTTCTGTAATCGGCCCTTATACTTATCTTCTTCCAACTTGTACCGAATTAATTTATTAGTATTATTGTTTTATTGTTTTTACTATTATATGAACTTAGTTAATTTTATAGAACTTAGTTATGTTGGTTAATATTTTATAATAATAAGAATTATTATTATTATTCTTATTAGTATTAATTATTATATACTTAGTTAATATTCATAAACCTAGTTAATTTTTATTAACTTAATTTTTAAAACTTAGTTAACGAACAAGGATAGCAACAGCTTCCTGAATAAAATTCATTTAGTAGTAGTAGTAGTAGTAATAATAATAATAATAATAATAATAATAATAATAATACGTCATTCGATCCCACATCCCATAAACCTCACTTGCAAGAAAGAGGAATTCAAGTGATCCATCAACCCCTTTTTCCTACATCAGCATAATAAAAATCATTTACTCACAGAAATTACTCAATAATAATCAGTATATGCACTTCAATTGCAAAAAAGCGCACAACTAGAATATAACTTGAAGAAAGTACCTTAAATTCAGGCTAAGCAAAAACATTTGCTTTACTTTCTCGAATACGAAGAGAAGATGGAGTGGGAAAAGGAGGTGAATTTTCATTACTTTCTTGAATGCAATTATAAACTGCATTTTGGTTCCGAAATCCTAAATCTATTAGGGACCTTAAAAGTACATAAATATAATGCAGAACGACCGCACTGAACTACACTAAGACCAAGTTGCGGTGAAGTGTAAAACTGAAATCTTGTAAGAATCATATAGCATGAAAGGTTCTAAATTCCATCCGGCATGCCGGAATACTGCCATTTTCGTTCCGGTCCCGACATGGACCGGGTTGGATTTTCAAAAAAACCCCGTTTCAGGATTTAAGAGAGAGTAAATTCTAAAAAGTGAGTTTATACTGTAATGACCCTAACCTAAAGGCTATGATGAACAGGGCCTGCGGTGAGAAGACTGAGAAAAAAGAAGGGATTGCCACTGAATTGTGTTCACGAGAGGAGACCACAGTGATCGAAGAATAGAGAGAGCACATCAGAAATAGGCATGGGAACTTGGGAGGCATATCAGTGTGCATGTGTCAATATGTTGTGTAATATCAGTAGTGCTGGGCTTATTACTTGTGCTTGTATCTTAAGTGTTTGATTTGTAATTGGGCCGAGTATGTGTGGCTTAACATCTATAAATACTGTTGAAAGTGTTGTAATGACAAGAGAGAAAATTGATGAAATAAAATTCCATTGCTTTCATTTTTTGTTACTGTGTTGTGAATCATTGTCTTTCCTTCATTTCCAGTTATATTCTTTCAATTTCCTTTCAGTTCGATACTTAGTTTTAATCATTTGTTACTCTTTTTGTCTTAGTTTAATTACTGTTCTTCATTAATAGTTGTATGCAAATTATATTTCCAGTTTCTTGCTTCTTGAACTTATTTCATCTATTGTTTCTTGCAACTTAATCTCACTGTTCTTGAATCTGCATCCAATTTCCATGTTAAATTCAGTTCTTGATATTATTAGCCAATATTTTCTTGAATTCTGTTCAAGTTTACAATTGTCAATGTCTTCCTTTGATATCTTGCCATTTATCATTTCCAATTCTTGATACCTCTCTTCATTCCAAGATAATACTCATCTCTATTCTTGCATTACAAGTTCATTTTTTTATATACAATGCAAGCTGTCACCACAAAATCTGGTATCTTCTTTCCAGAATTTCACTTCGAGTAAAACCCTGAAATTTCCTTCACTTCCTTCGAGTCATCACAAGAATTGCTGCGAGTTCTTGATGTTATTCTTCATTTGAGTAAACTGAGTACAGAAAACAATCTGTGCACGTGCACACACCCAATTCATCATCTTCTTCCCAAAACTTATCATCCCATTTCAGAAATTCCTTACAAACACCATGGCCAAGAATTCAGATCAACCTGGGCCTTCCATATACTATGAAAATTAGTTAAAAACGACAATAAATCTCAAAATCACCTAGGCTTGGATCGTCTAATTCGAGCAGTAAGTTGAAATTGAACTCAGATTGCAGTTTTCTCTTCATCGATTTCAAGTATTCATCAATATTTTGCTTTTTTCTATTGATTAAATGACGTCAAAACTGAGTTAGGCTAGGGCATGGGTGTTTTAAGAATTGGTTTCCTTCTTTTCTTAATTTGAGCAGAAAGTGACGAAGCAAGAGAAGGAAGAAGGTTTTTGTATTTTCTTAATTGAAGAGTGTTTTAGTCAAGGCTGGGTAAGACTATTGTGGGCTGAGTTTTTACAAAATAATTTATTTAAAATAACTTACATAAAATAGTTGTATAGGTAAAATTAGTTAATGATTTGTATAAGGTTTACATAAATGGAGTTGTGTTAATAATATAAATTTTAAAGTTTTTATAAACTTTTTATAAATATATTCGCACTTAAATATTTATTAAATATAAAATAATACCGAAAATTTTAAGCCGGAATTAAAAAGGAATTCGGAATATACCGAAACGGAACCGAAATTTCAAAATTTTATGATAACCGAAATGGAAACAGAAAACGGAATTTTGAACCTAAATTTAAAATATACTCAGTAGAACAATCAATTATTGTGTATATTTCTAAAGCAACAATAATTACCTGAAAATGCATTGCAGATTGACTAGATATACGGATCGGTGACTGAAAACATCTTAACAGGATTCAGAATGCACTAAAGAGGCAGGAAATTGGTTTACTGTGTACCAAGCAGACCGGCATTCAGAGGATCTGATCGTATAAATCTTTCAGACCAGCATTGAAGCAGGCATGCCGGCTTTGAGAAAAAACATAAATGTTGAATGTTTTTAAGATCGTCATTTCCAGGTAGCTAGAAATGTCTTGAGGTCATCATGAACTAAATCTCAAATTGAACAGTATCAGAAGTATACTTCTGCAAAATTCAATAGCTGAGAGGATAAATTCCACTGAAATATTTGTGAAGAAAATGGTAATACCCTCTAGTTTCCAGTAGGAGCTAACTATTTTGAGGGTGAAGATCACTACTATTAGAAGAATGGAGAATAATACGAGTATGTATTATTCCTTATGTAACATATAGCAGCTGTAAGCGGGTAAGTAGAAAGCGGGTTAAAAGCATATGAGTGCACCATTATGGTCCAAGCCCAGTAAGTTATATTGTTGTATTATGCTTTCATTCTGTATATAAGCATATGTATCTCCTCAGTTCCGCTGTAATGAAAATCAGAGGTAATAAAACATTTTCACATTCTATCAACTGCATAATCTTTCAATATGGTATCATAGCAACAGAAAGTCAAACGACAATCATTTGATGCTATTTTCTCTCCTCTCAGATTGAAGATCTGATGCAATCTCATTTTCATCATAGAGGGAGTTTCTTTTACTCTTTTATTTCGTGTTTCTCTTTTAATTTCCATGCTCAATACATTGAATATATCATTGAACCATACCAAGAAAACCATCAGATCTCTTTCATCACTTGGTTTTCTTGATTGCTGTCAGTTTTCTATGTTTTTTTCTCATCTGACTGATTGGATTTTTTCATTAATCATCATAATCATTATTAAGTCTCGCCAAGAAAATCTAATCGCTGGCTGCTTTCAAACTCTTATTGTTGAAATTTATCATTGAAATTGCCAAGAAAACAGTCATTTCATCCCATTTTCTTAATCATTCTCTAAATTTGTTTTTTGTTTTTTCACTGAGCCAAGAAAATCTAAATTTCCAGGTCAATTTATCAACTCACTGAATAATTGTTCTTCAATGAGCGTTGTCTAGAAATTATTTCTAGCAGCTCTTAGAATCCTTTCTTCTTTTTATTTTATCAAGATACTTAGAATCATACCTGGGTATCTTGATTATCTTTCTTGATTAAATTCAAGAATTGCTTATAGTTTATATTTTTGAGTCTCTTGCAATCTTGTTATCACCATGGCTGAAGGTGACATTGGAAATAATGGCTCCTCCTTTACTCCAACTTCCACCTCAACGCAGCAGCAAATCACTGAAAATCTGTCAAAAAACTTAGATAACTCCACAAAACCAGACAATATCCAGTCAATTGGATGAATCCAACTTTCTTCTTTGGAAATTTCAGATCATCACTGCTGTGAGAGGGTATGGATTAGAAGAATATTTTCTTGGTACCAAAGTCATACCAGAACAATTCACTACAGACAATAAAGAAAAAAGTATTAATAAAAGAGAGTTCATCATATATAACAAACAAGATAACTTGTTGAGTTATTGGATCTTATCTTCTATAAGTTCAAGCCTATTGCCTCAATCAATATGTTGTAAGAATGCACACGAAATCTGGTGATCAACTGTTGAACAAATATTTAGTGCTCAATCAGCCGCTAGAATCATGTTCTACAAGAGGCAATTGCAAAATGTAAAGAAGGAACAATGGCAATGAGAGAATATTTAACTAAAGTCAAGTCATTATGTGATCAACTTACTGCTGCCGGTCATACTGTATCAGACACATAGCAAGTTATATCCATCTTAAATGGGCTTGATGATTAAAATGAATCTGCTGTAGCGGTTATCTCATCAAGAAACACCACTCCATCCCTTCAATATGTTCATTCCATTCTCCTTGCACATGAAGGAAGAATTAAACAAAAGAAGCCACTGACTTCTGATTTTTCTGTCAATTACATAACAAATAACAACAAAGGAAAGAATCAAGACAAAAGAAATGGATTCAACAATTTTCAAAGGGGTGGTCTAAACAACAGAGGAGGAGGAAGGAGTCGCATAAGGAACAACAATGGTAGTAGACTTAGATGTCAGATATGTGAGAGATATGGCATGCTGCTAACAAATGCTACTTTAGACTTGATTTAACTACATACCTGGGCAACAAAATACTTCTAATAGTCAAAGAAATTTCACCTCAAGTGCCAACCTGACCAATATGCAACAAGAGCAAAGAAATCAGTCAGAAAATGCAAGAAGTAACACTGTTAGCACTAATGACAGTGCCAAGATTGATGATATTCATGATGAAATTTGATACCCAGATTCTGGAGCAACAAATTATGTGACAAAAATCTCAACAACTTAAACCTTGAAAACAAAGAGTATAGACGTAAACAGTGTATTCACATGGGTAGTGGTGTGTCAACTAGAATAACACATACTGGTAATGCACTTATACAAGGTGAGAGGCAACTTTATCTCAACAACTTATTGAGGGTTCTTAAATAAATAAAAACTTGATAAGTGTATCACAATTTGCTAGATAGAATAATGTATTTTTTGAATTCTATCCCAATTACTGTCTTGTTAAAGATATACTAACAAAGAAAATTCTCTTGCAGGGTAATGCAATCAAGGGACTTTACAAATCTTTTTTTGTTGACTCCAAGAATTCTGATAATGTAGAAAATTGTCGTAATATTTTTGGATCTACTCAAAGTGAGCCGAGTAAGAGTATTTTTAACTTGTGGCACTGTAAACTGGGACATCCCAGTATTGATACTGTAAAGAAAATATTGAAAAGAAATAAAATCACTTTTGATAATGTATCTATACCCTACATATGTACCTTTTGTCAGATGGGTAAGAGTCACCAGCTCACTTTACAAAATTCTGAAACCATATATTTATTACCTCTCGAACTTGTGGCCATTGACCTATGGGGCCCTGCCCTATTAACACTGACTATGGATACAAATATTATATCTCTTTTATAGATGCACATTTTAGATTTGGTTGGATCTATTTTTTAAAATCAAAATCTGAGACTCTCTATGTAGTTATACAGTTTATAGCTCATGCAAAAAAGTTGACAAATCATCAAGTCAAAGCTATACAAACAGATGGAGGGGCAAAGTTCAAACCACTCAAGGAATACTTTCAGAAAAAGGGAATTAGTCATAGAATCACTTGTCCCTACACATCTGAACAGAATGGGTTAATTGAGAGAAAGCCCAAACATATAGTAGAAACAGGACTTACACTATTAGCTCAAGCCTCGTTACCTCTAAAATTCTGGCCAGATGCATTTGCCACTGCTGTACGCTTGATCAACAAACTACCTACCAAGATTCTACAAGACAAAAGTCCAATTGAAGTGTTATTTGATAAGTCACCTGACTATCATAGCTTGAAAGTCTTTGGTTGCCTGTGTTTTCCCTGCTTAAGGCAGTATAATTCTCATAAGTTAAGCTACGGATCTGCTCCCTGTGCATTTCTTGGATATCCAACCAACATAAAAGGATATAAGTGCTTAGATAACAAGAGAAGGATATTCATATCTAGACACATTATATTCAATGAACATGTATTTCCTTTCAGTGACTCTAGTTTCAAGACATCTCAAAAAATTTATAATACTAGATTTTCAATTCCACTTATACCAACCAAGAGATAATCTTTCCAAAACAGGAGGAAGCTCCTCAGAATCATACAGAATCTCAACACACTTTATCACAGTCAGGATTAGGTCATGATTCAGTTGATTCTTTTGAAAGTCTTGCTCACTTGCTAGAATGCCAATCAGGCTCACAGTCTGAATCAATTTAAAGTCATAGAGACAATACCTCTACTAGCACTCAACCTGAAAATGAAAATAATTCATTAAGTCAGCAAGTTTCTAATGTTGGTCATCATATGATTACTATGTCAAAAAGTGGAATTTTCAAACCTAAATTGTATATCACTAACTTTGAGACTGATGAGCCAGCTACCTATCAACAAGCAACTCAAATTGAAAAGTGGATAAGAGCTATGAATGAAGAATACAATGCACTCATGAAAAACAAAACCTGGGATTTAGTTTCCTTTGCCCAGACATAAAAATGTCATTGGTTGTAAATGGACATATAAATTGAAGAAAAATGCTGAAGGAGCCATATCTAAGTACAAAGCAAGGCTTGTTGCAAAATGATTCTCACAACAAGAAGGCTTTAACTTTAATGAAACTTTTTCTCCAGTAGTCAAGCCAACATCTATAAGAGTTATTCTCACAATTGCTCTTCATAAAGGATGGAGTATAAAACAGCTAGATGTTAATAATCCTTTTTCAAATGGGATACTAGAAAAAGAAGTTTACATGGAACAGCCACTGGAATTCAAGAGGGCTGAAAATACAGGACTTGTGTACAAATTAAACAAGGCTATCTATGGTCTTAAACAGGCCCCCAGAGTCCGGTTTGAGAAATTGAAAACTACTCTGATCAAACTGGGTTACAAATCCACAAAGTCTGATAATTCTTTATTTACTAAATTTCATAATGCAATTGTTATTTACATTCTTTTTTATGTAGATGACTTTATTGTGGCAGGAAATAGTAATGAAGAAATCAGACATTCTATTGTGCAATTGAATAAAGAGTTCTCCATCAAAGACCTAGGTGACCTGAACTTCTTCCTTAGCATTGAAGTACAAAGATCAAATTCAACAATTTTCTTAAGTCCAAAAATATATATTTCTGAAATTCTTCTCAAAACAAAAATGGATCAAGCAAATAGCTTTCCCACACCTATGATAAGTAATCTTCACTTGTCCAAGGACAAAGGTGCACCTATTCTAAATGCCAAGTAATATAGAAGTACGGTTGGTGCCCTACCGTATGTGACCATTATCAGACCAGAAATTGCATACAGTATAAACAAAGTCAGTTAATTTATGCAAAATCCTTGTGATGATCATTGTAAAGCTGTAAAAAGAATTTTAAGATATTTAAAAGGAACTATAAATCATGATTTGATTTTAAAAAACCATTCTAACTAAAAAAATTCTGGTTTTGCAGATGCTGACTGGGCTACATATCTTGATGATCGAAGATCAACAAGTGGATACTACATTTTCCTAGAACAAAACCCTATATCCTGGTGTCCAAAAAATCAGTCAACCATATCAAGGTCAAGCACTGAAGTAGAACATAGAAGCGTACCAGTGCCACTACTGACATAATGTGGATAGCCCATAGTTGTGCACCCGCATCCATGTTGTATTTGTATTCTCTACAGAGCCAAAACACTTTTATTTCGTCCCCTCAAACCCTATATCAGATCTAGGGTTTGGAGAGGAAAAAATAATGGCGCCGCCGACTCTATTTTCCTTCAAAAAAATTTCCTATCAAATAGAGTTTTACTTCAAATATGATAGCAAATCTTCTGCATCTCTCTCCATAGCCTTGAATCATCACAGATAAGTTGAAGATCTTCAATTTTTAAAAGTCTGAAATTTTTTCTTTGGAAATTTGCTAACTTTGATGCGATTTGTTTTTTTTTGGAATTAGATTTCGATGAGGATGGAGATTAGATCTGAATAACTAGTTGCTTTCAGTTATCGCATCGGATCTGGTAAGATTTTTTTATCTCATACTTTCAAACGAATAGTTATGATCAGTAAGACTTTTCTTAAGAAGATTTACTAACTTAGATTTCCTTGATGTAGGTTTGGTGAATAACACACTCCAGATCTATGAAACTTGATACTCCAGATTTCGATTTGATGAACTTCGAGCTTTAGCTTAAATGAAGTTGCTTCAAAATTGATGATCATTGTTAACAGCGCTGACCTTGAGCTTCTGCTTGAACAGTAGGAAGTTCTTTTTAGATAACGGCTTTGTCAATATGTCTGCAATTTGGTAAGATGTAGGTATATGATTTACATTCAATTTGTTGCTGGTGACTTGCTCTCTAACGAAGTAAAGATCAATCTCCATATGTTTAGTTCTACTGTGTAGAACTGGGTTTGCACTGAGTAGAACAGTGCTAAGATTATCACACCAAATTGTAGCTTTATTGTTAGTTTTGACTTTAAGTTCACTCAATAGTGAATTAACCCAGATTATTTCCGCAGTAGCATTCGCCACACTTCTATATTCTGCTTCTGTGCTAGATCTAGATATAGTTGGTTGTTTTTTTAGCACCATGATATAGGGTTTTTGCCTAAGAATATATAGTATCCTATTGTAGATCTTCTACCATCAGGGTCTGTAGCCCAATCTGCATCTGCGTATCCATTAATGTTTATATTCTTGCATGACTCCAAGATCTGTCAATGTTTCATTGTGCCTTTTAAGTACCTTAGAATCCTCCTTACTACTTTCCAATGCTCATCCAGTGGGTTTTGCATGAATTGACTGACCTTATTTACACTAAAAGCAATTTCTGGTCTTGTGATTGTTGCATATTGCAATGCTCCAACAATGCTTGCTATTTTGTATTGCTTCACCTTTATTTCTGGATAAGTGTAAATTGCTTGTCATGGGTGTGGATAATGCATTTGCCTTGTCCATTTTTGCTCTAAAAAGAATTTCCGAGATGTATTTTTCTTGACTTAGTTGAATCATTGTGTTGGACATTCTTTTAACTTCAATTCCTAGAAAATAATTTAAGTACCCTAGATCTTTAATTGAGAACTCTTTATCTAGATGTTCGGTAAGCTTGATGATTTCTACATCACTACTACCTGTAATAATAAAATCATCAACATATATTAGTACATATGTAACTTCAAGCTTACTGAATTTTGTAAATAAAGAGTTGTCAGATTTAGTTGGTGAATAGCCAAGGCTGATTAAGGTTAACTTCAGTTTGTCAAACCAAACTCTGGGTGCTTGTTTGAGTCCATTAATTGCTTTGTTTAATTTGCACACAAATTTTTCATTGCCCCTCTGTCTGAAACCTTGTGGCTGCTTCATGTAAAATTCTTCCTGCAAAATACCATTTAAAAAGGCATTATTCACATCAAGTTGTTTGATGGCCCAATCTCTACTTAAGGCAATAGTAAGAACTATTCTAATAGTAGAAGGTTTCACAACAGGTTAAA
Organism: Allium fistulosum; assembly: GCA_030737815.1. Lineage (NCBI taxonomy): Eukaryota > Viridiplantae > Streptophyta > Magnoliopsida > Asparagales > Amaryllidaceae > Allium > Allium fistulosum. The sequence goes on from CM060907.1 coordinate 841,757,445, forward strand.
ATGTCTCATTGAAATCAAAACCATTTTGCTGTGAATAGCCTTTTGCTACAAGCCTTGCCTTGTACTTAGAGATTGAACCATCAGAGTTTTTCTTTATTTTTTGATGTCCATTTGCATCTAACAACATTTTTATTGGATGGCAAAGAAACCAAAGTCCAAGTATTATTTCTTATTAATGTATCATATTCTTCTTTCATTGCTGTTTTCCATTTTTCATTTTGTACAGCTTCAAAATAAGTGCCTGGCTCTTTGATTTCTATGACGGTATTATAAGTTTTTGGCTTAAAAATTCCACTTTTAGCCCTTGTTCATGTGATGTCCAGTTGTTGCAGGTTGTTGATCACTGCTTCTAACTGTGGCTTCATCATCATTAGATGATTGTGAATCATCTAATGATTGATGACTGCCTGATTGAATATCTGCATCATGATGTGTATCTTGAATTTGAGTTTCAGATTCTGACTACTCATGGCCTGGTTCATTTCTGACCACTCTATGTTGTGAGTCATGACCTTCTTCACTTGACGTAGTGTGTTGAGCATTTTGCCTCACCTTTGTATGAGATCGCATAACAATCTCAGAGTATTCTGGTAGCTCAGGTATTGAGAATCTTGGATTGTATAATTTTTGTGATGTTTTTATATCTGTCTTGCTAAAAGGAAACACATTTTCATTAAATACAACATGTTTTCATTAAATACAACATGTCTTGGTATGAAAATTTTCCCCTTATTATCCAAACACTTGTACCCCTTTTTGTTTGTGGCATAACCTAAGAATGTGCATGGTGATGATCTGAAATTTAGTTTATGTTTGTTATAAGGTCTTAGGCAAGGAAAACATAGACAACCAAACACTTTCAAACTTTGATAATCTGGTTTAATTCCCTGTAACATTTCTATAGGACTTTTAAAATCTAAGACCTTTGTTGGCAGCCTATTAATTAAGTACACAGTTGTTGAAAAAGCATCAGGACAAAATTTTAGTGGTAATGAAGCTTGAGCAAGTAAAGTAAGACCAGTTTCAACTATTTGTCTATGTTTCCTCTCAACAAGACTATTCTGTTCAGATGTGCATGGACAAGCTGTTTTATGAATTATTCCCTTTTTTGAGAAAAAATCTTTAAGAGGGTGAAACTCTGTTCCACCATCAGTTTGTATGGTTTTCACATTACAACCTGTTTGATTTTCAACCTGAACTATAAATTGCAGAACTGCATTATAAGTTTCAGATTTTGATTTCAAAAAATAAATCCATACATATCTAGAATAAGCACCAACAAATGAGACATAATATTTGTATCCATAATCAGTATTGATTGGTGCTGGTCCCCATAAGTCTATAGCAATTAATTCTAGAGGTTTATTATATTTGGTTTGTGAGTTTGGAAATGCAAGTTTATGGCTCTTTCCCATTTGACAGTATGTGCAAACATATGGTAAAGAAATTTTCTTAAAGGAAATTGCATTATTATTCAACACATGCTTAACAATATTTACATTTGGATGACCTAGTTTATAATGCCATACATCAAAAGTCTTACAGTCATTTTCATGTTTGATTTCAGAAATATTACAGCATTTTCCCTTAAATCCAGAATTTCTTGACTTAGCAACATTGAATTTGTACAATCCTCTAAATTCTTTACCCTGCAACAAAATTTCTTTGGTTAGAATATCTTTGACTAAACAATATTTTGGATAAAATTCAAAAAACACATTGTTATCTTTTGCAAATTGGGATACACTTCGTAAATTTTTTCTTATCAATGGGACTCTTAAGAGATTGTTAAGATAAAGTTGTTTCTTGCCAATAAAACTTGCATTTCCAGTGTGTGTAATTCTAATAGATTTACCATCACCCATATGCATAGAATGTGTACCTTTGTACTCTTTGCTTCCTAAGTTTAGATTGTTCAGGTCATTTGTCACATGATTAGTAGCACCTGAATCTGGATACCAGCATTCGTCATGAATATTTTCAAGTTTGGCTGCCTCACAGTTTGTGTTTTCTGAATGATTTCTGTTATCTTGCTGAGTGTCAACCATGTTAGAATTTGGTTGGTAGTTTCTTGCATTATTTGGTTGTTGTAGCACATAATTGCCATCAAATTTGAAATAGCATTTACTTGCAATATGACCATACTTTTCACATATCTGACACCTGATTATGTTGTTGTTATTCTGTCTGCCACCCCTTCCTCTAGCTCTATTTGCCTGGCCACCTCTTTGACTGTTAAATTGATTTCTGCTATTGTAGCTCTTTTCTTGGTTCTTGTATCTGTTATTACTAATAAAATTTGCAGAAAAATCTGAACCAATAGATTTCTTTTGCTCTATTCTACCTTCATGAGCAAGAAGTATAGAATGGACATATTGAATAGTGGGTGCTGTTTCTTTTGATGAAATTACTGCTACAACGGCCTCATATTCCTCATCTAGACCATTTAAAATTGATAGAATTTGTTCATAATCAGAAATTTTATGACCAGCTGAAGCAAGTTGATCACACAACATTTTAACTTTAGACAAGTAATCTCTTATTGATAGAGTCTCCTTTTTAAAGTTTTGCAACTATCTCTTATAGTACATAACTTTTGCTGCTGACTAAGTATTGAACACTTGTTCAATTGTAGACCAAATTTCATTTGTAGTCTTGCATCCAATTAATTGTGGTAAAAGATTAGAACTGATTGTAGAGAGTAACCAAGAACTTACTAAACTATCTTGCCTTTGATGTAATATGAATTCTTGATTACTTATCAGTTTTCCATCTTTATCAGTGACAAATCTAGGTGGTGTGATTAATGTTCCACGAACATAATCCTCCAATCCATAGCCTTTGATTGCTGTTTCGATTTGAAATTTCTAGAGAAGAAAATTTGATTCATCCAATTGTACATTGATAATTTGACTTTGTGGTTTGACCAAAGCCTTGATCAAATCTTGTGTTGCAGATCTTTAGGTTGTTGATTCTATGTTTCTTGCTATGGATGAGGGTGATGACTCTTCTTCAGCCATTGATGCAAACTGATATATGATGAAAAAACAAGATCTTGATTCCTTAGTGCTGAGATCTTGAAAAAGAAACTGAAAATGCAGAACAACGGATAACAACAGATTGCAGCTAGAGGTTAACTGGATGATGATGCAACTTAGACGGTTACTTCTTGGCGTGGCACTGACAGAAACTTGATATAGAACTGATAAGAGCCTTGATACAGACTCAGGTATGGCCGAACTTTTACAATCAAATGATGAGGATCTTGATTCTCTGATGATATTGGATGTGCAACCTGATCTCTGTGATGATATTGAATCTGAGAGATTACTGGCAAGGCGTTACCCTTTGATTGCTGTTAAGCATATGGTTTTCGCTCTGATACCAAGAAAGAATTTGAAGAAAATGATTTTATTGATTTCAATTTGATATTGATTTCATAGTTGCTTCCTTCGTTTGAAACTTAAGCTCAAGGTCGATATAATTGACAGCAAAAATACCAATGACAAAGAAACCCAACCTCGACTCAACAGCAATATCAGATCTACCTCTTGCATTGCTCTCAACTCAGCCGAATGATAAGCTCTCTCTTTCTTACATCAAGGCTAAATCCAACAAGCAATGTTTCAAACATTACTTGCTGAAGTGCTTGACGATAAAGATGAACAATGATCTCAGCAAGGATATTAGAAGAATCAACAGAAGATTCGACAACAAATGCTTAACCTCATATTTACTTAAAGTAAATCTTTTCTTTCAACTCAGCTGCATGAAATAGCTCCTCATTAACTTCAAGCTTAACTCAAATAAGCAATCTCTCAAGAATTATTTGTTGATTTGCTTGAGAATCGAAGATTGATAAAGAAGTCGACTTATTTTAGGGTCAGCGGAAACTCTAAGTATAAACGGAGGGAGGATATTAGAAGAATCGAGAATAATACGAGTATGTATTATTTCTTATGTAACATATAGCAGCTGTAAGCGGGTAAGTAGTAAGCAGGTTAAAAGCATATGAGTGCACCATCCTGGGCCAAGCCCAGTAAGTTATATTGTTGTATTATGCTTGCATTTTGTATATAAGTATTTGTATCTCCTTGGTTCTGTTGTAATGAAAATCAGAGATAATAAAACATTTTCACATTCTATCAATTGCATAATCCTTTCAATAACTACAACTATCAGATATTGTTTATTGAATTGTATATTAGTTAGAAATTATTTGAAATATATCAATTTTACATTTTCCTCTTCCCTGCAATTGATGTTCTAAACATAACAGGTTCATTACATTCTTGTTTGGATATCTAAAAGTCAGTGTAACTTTGTGACAACAGGATAACATAAGAGTTCGACATATTTATTTTAGTTGATATTACAAAATCACGTATAGTAATATAAATGTCCTGGTAAACATTTTATTTTTGGGATATTTTAAGTGATTACCGTGTGACACTGGAATTATTTTAGAGCATCTCTAGAAATTTGAAGGTTTATTTCAAGTGAGAGAGACACGTAGAAAATGCAGCATTGTAATGGAAAAATAGGTGCAGTGGTTTTTAGATAACTGCGTAAACGCCATGGGTTTCCAGTTTCCACACACTTACCTCATGAAATCTGCACTATTATTATATTTGGTTTTTTAATTGTTCTCGTTTAAATATAATACATGCACATTACTATATCGTAAAAACAAAAGGTACATTGTGTCATAATATTAATTATTGATATGATTTGTTTTATCATTAAAACAAAAGGAAATGGCTTGAGTTCTCACGAATTATTTTAAATAAAGCATACCTTTCAAGATTTCAAAGGCATGAGTTCTCGTATGGGCTCATGGATCTATTGAAATATTTTTAAGCAGGATTTCCCTTTATGGTATGGACACTGTGGCAGTTTGAAAAGGTTAAGGAGCTTTGGCATATACCAACACAATTGTTTATCCATTCACATCCATTTGTTTGCTTGCTTGTTGCATTATTCCAGCTGTATTCTTGCTTATTGGAAGGTTCATCATTCTTAGTGTAAGTTAAATTATATCCATAAATCAACTAGCAAATTGTATTTATTTTGCATAGAATAACAATGAATAGTGCCATATCAGGCAGCACAATCTTGTTATTCACTGGATTATCATTTGCTACATGGTCTGATAATAATAAAATGCCATAAAAATTCAATCTGAAGAGTTAAATTCATTATTTAAGAGTCTAATTGTCAACTACTTATAAATAGTTAGAATAATCTATAAATTATGCATTTGTACTTTAGCATGTTTGACAATCGACAGCTTACAGGAGAAGTAAGTTAGAAGCTGATAAGCCATGAACAACAAACAATGCATGCTTATGACTTAATCAACTTTTACAACTGACTATCAAATTTTCAGTCTATCCATTCAATCACTGCTTTCTCTATATGCAATCATCAAATTCCAGTAAATATCATGCAAATTTTTGGGCTTACCAAATGTACACATTGCAGCTAACCAACTTTGTCAACAATTGGTTCATGGCGCTCTTCATCTCCGTCATAGCCACAGGCATCCTCGAGCTAAGATGGAGCAATGTAAGCATCCAAGGCTAGTGGCGAAACGAGCGATTATGGGTCATAGAAGGCATCTTCGCTCACCTCTTTGCAGTATTCCAAGGCCTCTTAAAATCCTAGCTATAGTCGACATGAACTTCACGGTCATCTCCAAATTTGCAAACGATGAAGGAGAAGATTAGTTTGGCGACCTTTACTTGTTCAAATGTACTACTCTTCTCATTTCGCCTACCACATTGCTGATCATTAATATGGTCGGTGTGGTCACCATACTATAAGGAATACATTGATTTCCGATGGTTCCGAGCCGTCGACGGCTATCGGGAGCCTTCGGAAATACCGTCGGTATAGAGAACACGGCTTTCGTCCTTTTCCGACGGAAACGACAACATTTTTTCGACGGCTTTCGACGGCTGTTTCCACAGCAATTTCGACGGCCTTTCCGATGGTTAAGACATCCACGTGGCTTGAAAATTCATCGAAAAACCGTCCGGAGCCGTTGGGAGCCGTCGATGATTTTTGGTCAATATGTCGTCGGAAACCGTTGGCAGCCGTCGGGAGCCATCGGTTATTTTTAGTCAATAAGCCGTCGGAAACCTTCGACAGCCATCGGAAATCTAGGTGATTTTTTTATATTACAGCAGCCATTCGAATTTCAAATAGTACATCAATATCAATATATATCGCAACACATCAAAATCAATATATATCAGATATATAAGCTAAAATCAATATCAATATCAATAACAATATAAAACTCAAATATTACCATCTCAATCTCAAACTCAAACATTACCAACAATAGAAAACAAACCGTTCATCATCAATCTCACACACTCAACATCAATATGTACATCCAACATCAATGTACAACATATACAATGTCTAAAATGCCAACCAAACACATCAGTCCAACAAATCAACCTCACAAATCACCATCAGACACCACATGTCCACAAATCAACCTCACTATCTCTCATTGTATATATACACAAGTTTCAAAACAACAATGCAAAACGTACCTCATGACTCGTCGTCCGCTCCGAAACCACCAAACGAAGGGAATGCTCCATGCTACTCCAAGTACTTGGCCAAATGTTGGTTCAGTTGCTCCATTTGCACTGCTTGGAGGCGGTCCTGCTTCTATAGCTGTGCAATCTGCTGTCGAATCTTATTAATCTCAGTTTTGTCCTAAGCCTTTTGATAAGCCTATTGTGAGGCCCAAGTCTATAAAACAAGTCGAAATATATTTAAGTTATTTGCGTAACTTTTATAAAAATTAAGCAATTTTTACAACTTAGTTAATTTTTATAAATTACCGCTTGATTGCCATAGCCATAACGCATATTTCGCTGTGTCGGGTCCATAACGGAGTCGAAGATAGCGTCCTCCTCATCAAGGGTCAATTGCTTCCGTCCCGATTGCTCGAGCATCTACGCACGTGCTTGCATAAATCTTTCCTGTAACGCAAAATTAAATACAACTAAATATTACGTGACATTAATATAATATTTTATAACTAATTAATTAAAATGATCATTATTAATAACTTACAACTTAAAATATACTTACATGGGCGGCGTATGCTTTATCATGCTCATGCCAGACATACATCACTGATCCTTCATCGTCGGTATGCCTAATGGTATGGGTATGTGCAAATACGTCCATATACGAGATAGGAGCCCTGCGTGCTCTTTCCTGCAATAATTGGTGTATATTATTGTTGTTCATACAAATTTATACAAAAAATGTAATAACTGTTCGTAATTGCAATTAATTAATTTACGAGGTCCTCGCAGTGATACTGAAATGAGCCACCACGGTATGTGACTGGATTTTTCTGCCTGTTCACCGAGTTTCTGTCTAACTGCGCCTGCAAATTTAAAATTAAAATTATATTTTATAATTATAAATTATGTATTCTCTATTTAACAAGTTAAGGTGATATCTGATAGACATACCCTGAATTCATCGCTTCTTCACCATACGACCCAAATATCCCATATACTGGCGCCCATCTAGCTTGGCTTCTTCCTAAATTTTCTGATGGTAAACATCGTATCCCGGTAATTGTTTGCAACATTAGAGTTCCAATGGCGCTGGCAAAGAGAAACGTCCTCTTCTTGTAGGTCTACCGCCCTCTGTATGTTGAAAAAATATAAGCTATACATTAATACTTAGTTAGCCAATTGTAAAGTGGTTATATATAGTGATGTATAAATTTACATTTACCAGGAAGTCCTGCCAGATGCTCCCCGTACGTGCTCTGGGATCCTACTCCATTTGGGCCAGCACGCAGACATACGGCTCATGTATGTCTTCTTAGAAATGCTGAAAACTATATTCGAAGGCTCAAGCTCAAAATCCCTGCATTAAATATGATACAGAAAAATCATGACTAATATATCATATAAAATATTTATAATGCTGAAGTAAATTTAATATTTACGATCACACTGCCTTTGGTAGCAATATGACCACCGTACGCGGTGCATCCTGCGATGGGCCGCTGCCATCACCTCCACGGTGGACGGTCCCTCTATAAGACGAAAAAGGGGAACTGGACTGCGAAGAACTCCGATGCCTGAAGAAAGACATCTACAATACATTTTATATATACATTATTTTATTATGGCAAAACATATCATTAAATTATGAGTAATCATATCAAGATTTAACATCAATAATTGCATATAACATAAAAAATGTAACAACAATACTTCCATAAATTACCTTTTTTCAACATGTATACTATTAATCAGTCCTTGTCATTTTCTGATTCAGACTCGACCTCATACTCTATATTGTTTTCCTCTGTGGTCTCGAATACTTCTACTAATACATTTGATTCATCATTTAGAGGTCCAAAATCGGTTTGATCATCTATTATTGTAATTTCGCCATTTTCCTCGATATCCGCTTGATACGCTTGTTCGTTTGGAATATTCTTTCCATCAATCGTAAATCTTGCCTTCGTTTTAAAAACTGTCGACCAATCTTCTTTATCTCTTTTTACAGATAGATAAGAAGCATAATAAACTTGTAGGGCTTGTTTTGCTAGTATAAACGGATCATACTTATGATAACGTGATGTATGCTTTATTTCAATAATATTATATTTTTGGTGCACGTTGATTCCGGAACCTGAAACATTACTGAACTAGTTGCATCTAAACAAATAAGATTCTTCTGCAGGTCTGGTGAAATATGTTAATTGCAAAACTTGAGTTAACACGCCATAAAAATCATTTATGTGATCATTTGGATCATCACTACCTTTAACATATACATCGGTATTGTTTGTTAATTTTTCAGCCTCATATTCTTTGGTGTTGAATTTGTATCCATTGACAAAGAATATTGGATATGTCTTGACTTTTCTTTTTGGTCCCATCGCAAGATGTTTCAATCCTTCATTGGCCACACAATTTACCGGATCATATACGTAGTTCGAAAACCAAGTAGTAATTTTTTTGCCGATATCGCCTCTTGGATGCTGTGATTTGTAAATACTGCATATATAGATAGTATATTGCATTATAATTAATACACACATGTATTATTCAAGTAAATAATTTTAGATGTGTTATTTAATAATACCTAACAAATGGCGCAACTTCTGCATAGTTAAAAAAAACATATGTGTGGGCTGCATGGTAATCTCTGTCGTCTAACCATACTTCCACACATTTTCCAGCAGGGCGTCCTTGCTGTCTAAAATAGATAGCATTGATTCAAAGAACCTTGTTCAACGCCCTCATTATTTCACGTAGCACTTTCAAAAGATAAGTTCACATGGTCACTGAAATAATGAGAGAAAACGAATGAAGCTTCTTCTATGATATATGATTTGCATATCGAACCTTCAATTCGTGCTTTTTGTCTCACTTTTTTCTTTAGATGATTTAAGTACCTATTAAGAATAATTAGAATTAAATTTTATTACATGTAATTAAACTAATATTTAACATACTCAATATTAATACCTTTCAAACGGATACATCCATCTATATTGCACGGGACCTCGAAGATGTGCTTCAAACAGAAGATGAACTGGTGAAAATCCATCCGTACATAAATATTTTGAACCAAATTGAGAGAATAGTGAAAATCCATCCGTACATAAACCAAATCTAACATACGGCTCTCCGCTGCGAAAGCAGGGTATGTTTTATCAAAATGCTTCCATGCTTCTCCATCAGCTAGGTGTGTTAACGTACCTCTTCCTGTGTTCTCACACAGTGTCATCTCATATGATGCACGGTTACAAAAGATGGATGTAACCTTTGAAGCCTAGGAGTGATGGATAAGTAATGCATACGCTTGTATGGAACTTCCTTTCCCTTATTTTTTCTTAGTTTGTATCTTTCCTGATTACATATTTTACAATTCCTAAGATTGATGACTTCTTTCCAAAACAACATGCAACCATTTAAACATGTATCTATTTTTTGATACGGAAAACAAAAAGCATACATAAGTTTTTTCACTTCATAATGATTTTCGCACATTAAGTTATCGGGTGGCATATGCCGTTTTGCAGCTTGTACTATAGCTGTAAACCTGACTTCTGTGAAGTCGTATTTTGGTTTCATCACAATGTATTTTGCAGTTACTAATAGTTGAGTACCGCTTGTACAACCATCCCAAAAGGATTTCTTAGCAGCATCCAATAAATCATAATTTGTTTTTCTTCAATACTAGGTTCTTCTTCGACATTAACATTGTTACCATCACCTTCAATAGTAGGGAACATTGAATGTGCTGCATTTTCAACCATATCTTCTATGAGATGCGTCGAAACAATTTCATTATCCACCTCCTTCTCCGAATGTACAAGATTAGATGCTATAAGTTCTCCATGACGATCCCACACCAAATAATTCGGCACGAAACCATATTGGCGAAAATGAACTATTACCATATCCGGTATTAAATGCTTCAATAATTTGCACCTACTACATGGACAATGAATTTCTTCGTCGTTCCCATTATTACTTAAAATGAATTCAATAAAGACATGTACACCATTTTGAAAATGTTCACTTATTGAGCTTCCAATTTCTCTTCTTTGTTGGTACATCCAGCTATGATCGATAAAATAATTGACCATTTTTCCTACTTTAAAACATAAAACGTATTAATCATTTATGTATTGACATTTTATTTTTCAATTAAATCATATATTTAAATTTTTGCAAATATATATTATTATTCTATTTAATTTTATTTTCAAATAGATTTACACAAATTATATGAATATAACCATAAATTTTTAGGTTATTGTTTTACACTTTGATGGTTGGTTATCCGACTTCCCATTACAAACACAGTAGTAGTTATATTTTGTAAATCATTTCATTAAACAATTCAATAAAATTTTGGTAGCACTTCCCCTTTGTTCTCTATATCGTACACATATACGTGTATGTAGGGAACAAAATGAAAGCGTTGTCAAAATTTTGTGAACCGTTTAAAATGAAATGATTTGCAAAATATAATTACTTCATTGTGTTTGTAACTTGTCCAATACAGGGACAAATCCAATAAATATTATATCAAATGAATATAATGTCCGTTCTCTGATAAAAATGAATATCCATATAACGGTCATATACAATACTTGTCAGACGGTGCCAAAAACTATCTAAGAGATTTATAAAAAGTAAAGCGTATTATAAACAATTTTTACAATAATTTATTTACATTCTAAGAAACGCATACACTAAATCATTGTTTTTGTCATCTTAAAACGCATACACTAAATCCCTAGCATCAAGTCTAATTAATCCAAACTAGGTCTAATGCGCGTATGCACTAATTAATCAACATATATATACCAATTAACGCACATATACACTAAACAAATTATTCTTCTCAACATTTAAATGATAAACTAACAACCTAATTAGCATTCAATAGGGTATAACAAACAATCAATGGTGTATTATAAACAACTATAACAACAAATTAACCCTAATTTACCAAATCAAAATTAAATAGGGTTTATAAATTAAACCTTTTTGAAGAGCGATAGCTAATGAAGAGACTTGAAAATTAAAGATGGAGATAGTCTTGGAGGTGGGGAGGCTTGCTGACGGCGTGGAGGAGGCGAAGGAGGTGGTGGAGGTGAGATTTGGGAAGGAAATTTGGGTTTTAGATAATGAAGAAGAAATGTCGGCCTGGGGCTGAAGTATTCGCGACTTTTCGACGGCTTTCGGCGGCCGCCGATGGATATTTTTACGACGGCTTCTGACAGCTGCGGACAACTATTTTATTTTCAGTAATGCTACGGCGATTACTAGCCGTCGGTAGCCATCAGAAAAAAATGACGAGCCATCGACGGCCGTCGGAAATGGACGTCGCAATAAATAGTGTTTCTATTAGTGCTGGCATCTCTTATACAACTAACAACAACTTTGAACTAGTTTGATATTTAGGGTTTACGAAGGAGGATTTGAAGGAGTGATTTGGGGATTTGTTAGAGAGGGAAAGTTAGAGAGGGAATTAAGGTTTCTTGGGTTTGAGAGATGTAGAAAAAGGGAACGAAAATGAAGAGGAAGACATAAATAATATGAGGAATTGACGGCCAAGAAAGTACCTAGGGGGAGTCCAAGTGTTATGTAGATACTATTTAACCTAAATAAAATAAATTAATGCAACTAATAACAGGAATAAAGTACTATATAGCTTATTCTATATCTTATACTTTCTTATACTATTACCAGATCTCTCACGATTTCCTTCCTACTTTCATAGAATTTTAGAAATAAAATACCGCTCTCTCCTTAATTTGCCTCATTCTTCGTAATATAGACCTCCAACAAAAATATTATTCTTACACTATCTATTCTATTTTACATATAATATAAAAGTTAAATATAAAAGAGAATAAGTGACTATTTGAATTCTTGTTTCTCATTCACTCTCATTCATAATCCTCTTCTCTCATTAAATTTGAGGAAAAAGTTTCACATACACCTAATAATTATTTACTGCTTCAAGCTAACATATAAATTTCCATCATATTTGAAAAACCAAAATAGTATGACCTTTCATTGTAACGACCCAGAATTTTGGATATTTTAAATTGGAATATTTGATTGATTTTAAATATTTAAAAGTTAATTTTTAACTTGAATTTCAAAAACAATGATTTATTTGATAATTTAATAATTGGAAATTACTTAAATAATTGAATCTTGAGTTTTAAGCTTGATAAAAATAATATAAAGGTTTGTAAAATTTATATTAATAAGAAGGAAGATAATAAAAATTTTAAATTGGATTTAAAAGCGATTTTCTCGATTTTAAAAATATCTTGTTTAAATTAACGAGAAAAATAGCCTTTCGGGGCACAGTCTCTGATTTCGATGAAACCAGTTCTATTGGATCCGTAATAGTGTATAATTATCGGATTTCAAAGCTTTTGGAGTTATCATTTGGTCATATGGGATAGAAACACGTTGAATTTAATATCGAAAATTCAATATAATAATTGGGTTCAAAAAGCTATCTTCTCCATACGATCGAATTAGGACTCGAAACCTTTTCCATTTGCGTTCGGAATTGGGGTATAACTTTATGAAAGCCTAGCGGCACGCCTCGATAGGGGTTCGAAATTTTGAGATGTGTAAATCGAGATATTTTGAAATTCAATTAATATATTGTCTAGTCAATCCTTCTTTTCAGATGCAATTCCATCCCTTCAGTCCACACTACTATTCATTGAGCCACCCTAGTCTACCGTCCTTGCTCCTTTTACACGTCTCCTCTCCTTTATAATGCACGCTTTTCCCATTTCTTTGTTTTTAAAACAGGCATACAAAGGAAAGTAAAATCAAAATCAAAATCTATTCGAGATAAAAACAATTAAATGAAGCTTCTCAAAAAAAAAATATAGCTGATGCTCGACTCTCCTCTTCAACCTCTCGCTGCTCCTCCACAATGCCGATGTGAGATTCGTTAGGTCTACAGTGGTGGGGCGGCAGCATAGAACCAGGCAGCAGCGTTGACCAAAGCTTGGGTCTTGATTATTGGAGGCAGCTCAGGCAAGGATAGGCGTTTCAAAGGGTGCAGTTGTGGTTCCCGACATGAATAGTTCGACAACAGTGAGATTGAGCTAGATGTTAGAAAAAAAATCAAAGCTTTTATGCTCGATTTGGTTAATGGAGACTGTATTTGGGATTTTGAATATCTCTGGCTTTGATTTGGTGATGTACGGATAGCTGGAGGGGGTTGCGATCACTTAGGACGTGTGCGTGCACATCAGAGCATGAGTCGGCTTCACGGAGTGGTACTCTTGATTTGGGAAGGTTGGCTAGGTGAAGCTTTAAGGTGATGGTCAAGAAAGCTCGTTGTACGCGGAGTTCATCAAAATTGATTCGAGGTGATTTTGTCGAGAAACGTGCGTGGGAGGAAGGAGGGATGATCGGTTTTGGACAGTGGTTTCTGTATATATCAGTGTATATGGGCATTTGGGAAGAAAAGGGCCTTGTTGTGTTAAGGTGGTGTTTAAATTAATCAAATGTGATTAATTATTATTTTATTTAAATTCAAAAGCTTATAAAAATCATAATTATTTCATACAAGGTTTGTTCGAGACGTCGTCGATCATGTTGGATTCATATTAACGAGATTTTCACTATGAACTAAATTCGCAAAGATTAGAGCTAGTTGAATTTTGAGCTATAGTCGAACGTAGACCAACTAGAATGTTTTGGCAACAACTAAAAATCAGGGTAAGTTAATCTCATTCATATTTGGATTACTAGTTTAATTTTAAATAGTTAAAATTAATTATTGGATGTCTGGTTGAATCTGTAATTATTATCAGTTTGGATGTTACTATATATAGTAGTATATATATTAGTAGTTGGTTTGATTGTTCCTGCATATTTTAGCGGATGAGACCCTATGCGCCCCGCGTAATAGCGGATGACCCTATATACCACGATATCCCCCTCAAAGTGGGATTGGTATTTTTATGTTGTATTAATATCTGTGGATGCAAGAAAACAGGTTGGAGGGATCCAACTAGATTCCTCAAAAATGTTGAATTTAATTTCATATATAGTGATATATGATTTGTTTTAAATAATCCGTGATAGATTATTGTGTGATTTGAATTTATTGGACGCTATGGTAACATTGGCCTAGATTTTGGTATTTTAAAATACTATAAATATGTGTTTTGAATTTGAAAAGGAATTAAAAAGGGATTTTGGAAGTGGAATATTTATATAGAATTTTTGATTAGTTAAAGAAATTGATTTAGATAAACTAAATAGTTTGACTTTAAAATTGTACTTAACTATTTCATGGTATTGTAAAAAAGAGATTTTGAAATAATATATAAAGGATTTTAAATAATAATTCTTAAGTGATACTGGTTAAATATAAAAGATTTTTAAATCAAGATTTTAATAGATTGGAAGAATAGAAGTGAATTTGGAAATAATTATAAAATTGGTTATACTGGATCTTAAATAAGATTTCTAAATTATGGAATGGAAGTAAAATTGAGATTTGGTTGTTTTTGGAATATAGTTGGGTTATTTAAGAAGTTAATTTATAAATGGAATTTAATTTAAGAAACTGATTTATAAATGGAATTTAATTTAGAAATCAATGTATAATGGATTTAAGTGATGTGAAACCATTATATACGGGAAACTAAACTGTGGATTTATAAATAATGTTTATAAGTATAGTAGGTTGATAAATTGAAGATTTAAATTCACTATAAGAATTTATAATGGGATGGGTAAATCAGTTTAAAAATAGATGATAGATTTACTTTTAGAAATGTGAAAAGAGGATTTATGTAATTGGGAACGTAAATCGATTAGTGATAAATCGAGAGAGATTTATAAATATTAGATGTGTTATATTGGAAATGAAAAATATGTTTTGTCAAGAAGATGAGTTGTTTTAAAAAGGGGATTTTTAATTATTAAACTAGGTAATTTAAAAATGTTTTAGCAAAAGAATATTTCTAGAAAGTTAGTTATTTAAATATTTTTAAATTATCAAAATAAATTATAAGTTTCATAAACAAGCCTTGTAAATTGATTAGAATCTTATTAATAAATCAGAATTAATTATCGTTTCAAAGTTATGTAATTGTTTTGAATTGTTTAAAGTATATTTAATTATTAATTAAGTTAGTTATAATAAGTTGATATTAAGTTAATTATTATTTAAGAATTAATCATTATTATTATTTTAAAGGATAAATTATTCAATATTAATATAGTTTATATAATAACTTTTATTTAAGAGTATTTGCCTAAATTAAACTTGGAAAATTATTATAGAAACCTTATAAGCATTATTTTAAGATAATTATTAAATAAAGTTTTCGAAAAGTAATGGTATACTTTCATGGCGAAATCGAAGGCAGAGGTTGTCTGCAGTTAAGTTTTGGATTTTCTCTGGGATAGAGACGTAATCATTGAACTGTGAATCCATGGTTGATGCCGCGTGGTGCTTTCCGTATTCACTTTAAAATGTTTTCAAATATTTTTGAAGGAAATGGTTTGTGTATACTTATTTCAGTGAGATAAGTATATATTTTTGAATTAAGAGATTTAATTAAGGAACCCGGAACTTGTAGAATTCGTTATAAACAAGTTAAGGAATTTACAATATAAATTATGAAGGGTTTTGAGAAAAGAGAAATAAGTGAAATTTTCCTAAGTGTTGGGAAGTAAGGGGTTTATGAAATATATTTTTAAATATTTTTCTAAGTGTTGAAATAAGAGATGGTTTGAAATATCCTGATATGGATATAAGTATTTGAGTTGTCTCAAATATTGAAAATTTGGAAGGGATTTGAATATATATCTTATAAAGATATTTTGAAATTAATTTCGGAAAATCTATAATATGGCCTTATGTCTACTTATGGATGTTTTATTGATAGTTAAATAACCGACTATCAATTTTGGCCAAATTCGTTGATCGTTTCGAAGAGACCGAGATCGGATTTAGTTATTCCAAAACTACTTCGATCCGATTTGAGCGTTACGAATGGATACCGTGAAGATGGTGAAGACGGTGATTCGGTTTGTCCAGACCCAGGACAACTTGTATGGACGAATGCTATTAGAACATCGTCATTGGAGAACGATGAGCATTCTAAGTGAAATTGTTCTTGAAAGGTAATCGTAGCCTCAAGCCTCATCAACCGGAATGACTGAAAATCAGGGGATATGCAGCAAGGCTAAGTGGGTCATACCTAATTAGGGTATGTTATCACCTTTCTAGATGCCCTCAGATATTATAAATACGGTGCGCGGAAGAACTCGGTAAGGGTGGGAACACCCGGGGTGATAGCATATTCGGTACTATCCAGGGTAGGGTAGAACCGGTCTTGTGTTGTAGGGGATCCTGGCGAGATCCTCGGTACATTTTTCTAGACGTGTACCGTGATAGGTGGTACCCCAGTGTCTAGTCATTGTATGGAATCCATTCTTTAATAAGCGCCATACAGTTTTGATTGTGCCCAACTATGCTGAAACGTGAAATGCAAGCATTTAAGCTATTTTCTATTTACTTTGTTTAGACACTATTATAATATCATACGATTTTGATATAAAGTGTTTTGGTTATCGTAAGGTAAAAAACCGTCGTGTTTATGTGTGACGCGGTCTTACGAGAAACCTTTTTTTTCAAAGGATTTTGATAACTTTAATAGTTCAAATTGAGTGTGTTTTCTCATGCTGGTTTTTCAGACCGACTCGGGTGTTATTTTATTATAATGCTCGGGTCAGACCGAGTATTACAGATAAAGCAGAGGATGCTATGGAGCTCAGGAGACGAGCTGGATGACGAAGACGTATTACACGTATTTGATTTTATTCCGCTGTGTATTGTAGGCTGTATATTCGGCACTTGTGAGGACAAGTTATTATAACTGTCCAGTATTGAGTTATTGATGTGTTGTACTCTGATGAGTTATTGATGTATTGTAGGCTGTATATTCGGCACTTGTGAGGACAAGTTATTATAACTGTCCAGTATTGAGTTATTGAGTTATTGATGTGTTGTACTCTGATGATGTAATGTATAAGTAACAGTTTTAGTTCTTTTTATATAAAGGCATGTTAATATCTATTATATGTTATTCCGCTGTGATTGTGAGATTCTATGTTATTGTTTTCTATTTTCTTCTACTCTTTCTTCTTTTCCTCTAACGATCTGGTATTTCTGGCACTCGATTGCTTGGCATGCTATACAGTGGACATATTGAAGTCGATTTTCGAGGGTCGAAAATCTGCGTCTGTTACATTAATTTTCTATTTCATCTACTCAGAAATATATTTCATCTTCACTTTTCAATTTTACTTTTATTTCTTATCTTCTTTATCTAATTTCATTAACTCAAATGTATTGTCCACTTTCATTTCCCCATGTTACTTTCATTTTTACCCCCTGTAATCCTTAATACTATCAAGTCCAACTCTTTTGTTTTCTTTCCTTTACATCCAAGTGGAAGTTTGCCTCTTTCATTGGTTGAGTTTCCTTCTAACTTTGGTTGTAATCGTAGAATTACCTCTTCCATCATTAATGGCATGAGGTTAGGTACATAATATTTTATTTTATTCTATATTAGTTTGGTTCAAGGGATTAGGGTTGGCTTGTTCAAAAAATTAATATGTAAAATAAAACATTACCTAGTTCGCAACAAGTAGTCAAGTTAAAAGATATCATTTTCTGAAAAGTTATTGTAGTTGTCTTCTTTAGTTGTAGATGGTCCGTTTGCTGAAATGTCAAAGTAAAGAAATTGGAAGGGATTTTGCCTCAACATCCACGATAATTTCAATACACATAATTTTTATTTATTTTTGAATTTATTATATTTTTGTATCAATTTTTCATTAATTCTAATTGGTTTAACTTTTTTATCCATTCAATTGTGTTGTTGTATCTATATTATTAAATTTTTATCTCAATTCATTTCTCTTTTCTACATTCATTTCTCTTTTGTATTTTTAGCTGTAGGTAATTTGTTCGTTGAAATGTCAAAATAAAGAAATCGAAAGAGATTTTGATTCAACTTCCATGGTAACTCTAGTACACATGGTTTCAATTTATTTTAGAATTTATTACATTTTTAAATCAATATAGGCTCTAATTCTTATTTGTCATATTTTTGTATCTATTTAATTATTTTGTAGTATCTACACCATTCAAATATGTGTGTGAACTTATTTTCTTTCTCAGTTCTTAAGTACATATATAGTTTTCATGTTTTAGCATAATGTAGTTGAAATTTATGTTCTTTATTTTGATTACTTTAGATATCCCTTTGTATTGATGATCGCTATTCTATCATGTGAAGGATAACTTATGAGATAACATACCTACCTTGAAGTGTGATGGGTATAATTTGATTTCTATAGTATGTTCTACTGGTAGATAGCTTATGCATAAATCTATTTGTTCATTATTGGTATGATTGATATTGCTTTATAAAAGAATCGATTCTATTATATAGATAGATAGAAGTTCGATCATAACCATCTGTATTCGTTTTCTTTTATAATTTCAGGAACAAAATCCTAATTATGTACCAATTAAATCTTTATTATACTAATTTCACATTAAAAATTTATACATTTTCATTCACTACACTTTTTACCTTAATTATACCTTTATAATCTAATAGCGTGTTTCTTTCTCTTCTCCACACTTTTAGTATAATATTTTTTTTGGAACTTCTTTGTTTTTTCATATTAACTTTTTCTATATCATGTTTCATATTTTGTTCTGATTTCTCTCCTTTCCATTTTTATGTTCATATTTATAACACAATTTAAAAACTGTATTCTCAATCTATATCAAACTAAGAATTCATTCCAAATAATTTTTTGATTGATTTTATTAATTTCCAATCTTTATATAATTTAATTTAATTATTCAATAGTGCTTCATTTTTTTTCTCTCCTTGAATTTTATCTGATTTTATCATTTCCAATAGCCATGTTTCTACTTATTATTTTTAAGGATTGACTTTTCTATAAACAATATTTATAAGTAAAAAATATATTTGTTTATTAGGTCAATTCAGCATAATTTAGAGGTTTGATCTTCATTTTTTTAACTTCTCTATTTATTTACTTTATGGTTAAAATTTTCGTTTTTCCTTCTAGATTTCAAAATTCAAGTATTTTCTTCGAGTTTTATGTTTGAAAATTTATTTTTGAATTATTTTTGTTTGGATTAATATGATAATGAATTTAGTTTTCTTTATTTGTTTTATAGAAGATTATTGGATTATAAATACATGGATACATAAAATCTTCAATTATTCTTCAAATTTTGTTATCTTATACTATATACCTTATTAGCAGATCTCTCATGATTTCCTTCCTGTTTTCTTAGAATTTTAGAAATAAAATACCGCTCTCTCCTTAATTTGCCTCATTCTTCGCAATATAGAACTCCAACAAAAATATTATTCTTATACTATCTATTCTATTTTACATATAAAAGTTACATATCTAATACTATACACCTTATTAGCAGATCTCTCACAATTTCCTTCCTAGTTTCTTAGAAGTTTAGAAATAAAATACCGCTCTCTCCTTAATTTGCCTCATTCTTCACAATATAGACCTCCAATAAAAATGTTATTCTTATACTATCTATTCTATTTTACATATAAAAGTTACATATCTTATACTATACACCTTATTAGTAGATCTCTCACGATTTCCTTCCTCTTTTCTTAGAATTCTAGAAATAAAATATCGCTCTCTCCTTAATTTGCCTCATTCTTCGCAATATAGACCTCCAACAAAAATATTATTCTTATATTATCTATTCTATTTTACATATAAAAGTTACATATGAAATAGAATCTTATACTATATACCATATTAGCAGATCTCTCACGATTTCCTTCCAATTTTCTTAGAATTTTAGAAATAACCGCTCTCTCCTTAATTTGCCTCATTGTTCGCATCTAGTAGTAATAACCTTATATTATTCTCATCAAATGTTAAATTTATTATTTTTCAAAACATTTGACTTTTTTGAAGTTAATTATTCCCAAAAGATGTTATATCCCATTTTCATCAAATATATATCGTGTACGTGCATTTTAGCACAGCATATAATAATGCATCATAATTGGGCAGTTTAAACACGACAATTCATACGTTCACAACGTAGAAATCATATGGAATATAAATATTCATGGGTATAATTGCATAGCATGGGCGAAACGTATATATTCAATCCTTTATACTGAACTCAAACAAGAACTTTAATCATACAAATATATTCATATAATAAATCCACTTATTATACACATAATTCATAAAATATATATACACTTGATATTCATTTTTCAAAACCATATTATACTCATTTGATTAACCAAGCATTTTTCACTTCGAATTAGTATTTATTTAACCTGCATTTATAGCTTACAAAATAAATATACTTGGCATTTATTTGTGAAACCACGTTCACAACCATTTAAATAACTAGATATTATCAATAAAATCATTATTCATTTATTGTGCATTCCATATGCACATACTCTTCATATTTAAAGCACTTAAGCCTTTATAAGCAATTAGAAAAGAATTCAAAATCCTTTTGTATTATAAAAGTCATATAATAATGAATTTAAAATTCATTTATAAATGTACCTTTGCATAACTTTCAAAGTCAATCAAATATACCTTTTCCAAAATAATTCAAACTATACACCTTTATTAATATTTACACTGGTATTTAAATAATTTTCCTTTTATTTAAAAATAATCAAATACGAAATAGTCACTTCCAAAATTATACTTAAAAATGTATAGTAAATTTCCACTAGTGATAATTTTCATACAGCAAAATAAATCACACTCAAAATTTATTATCTTTCTCGACGTATTAAATGACAAAATTTCTGTATTTATTCAATATTTCTTAATAAATGTAACACTCCGTAAAATTTAATGAGAAATAATTAATTAATAATAAGGCTAAAAATATAAATTTTGTAAATGTCAGAATTTGGCTATAAAAGTTATGCCGTTGCATTCATGGCAATTTTTTGATCAATTTTCATATGTAAAGTTTTGAAATCGGAGCTCAGATGGAAAAGTTCTCGACGTTTGAAGTTTTTGAATTTAAAATAATTCAAATGAAATTAATATTAAAATTGAAATTTCAAAAGTTAACGATCATTAGGATTGGGGTTTAAGTAAACGTTAAAAGAAACAACAACGTTAAAAACTAATAAAGGAATTAAATAATAATTAAACGGCAGTAATAAAACATTCCATTATATAGGCAATCGGTCGAAGCTAACTAGGGTCGGTCGACTGCTACATAGCAGCGGTCGACCGGTGCATGTCGTGGTGGCTGGGATTATTTAAGCCTGGAACGATATGATTTTATTATTTTAAACCGGCTTAAATCCGACGGTTCTGGTGACTTCTGGCTACTATAAATAAGAGCGTAGCCCCTCACTTTTATTCATAAATTATTTGGAAATGTAAGCGAAGCTCTATCAGTTTCTTTCTTCCACACAATTCGGAAATTTTTTAAGGTCTTCAGGTAATGGATTTTAGACATTAATACTCAATTTCTAATTCTATTCTCCTAAATTCTGAATCTAATTAATATAAAATCTAATTATTGTATATTTCAAAAGGAAGGGGTCTTAAAAGATAAAAAATAAAAGCAGGCGTATTCAAATTCAAATGAGAAAGCTAGGAATCATCTATGAGTGGAAATATATGTTTTTCTTATTTTAGTAATTGTATAGTATAGGTTGGATTTGATATGTCTTGGGGGAATTTTGTTGACGAAAACACCAAACTAAAACCCTTAAAATTCCTCCAAAGCGAAATGTCAATTCTTATGTTTTGGAATCTCAATTATTCTATAATAAAATAGCAGAATTTGTATAGGTATTGCAATTTTAATATTTTACATTCTATTCCACTTCTCACTTATCTCCTTTGATGTGATTAAGGGTTAGAAATTAAATATGAATCCCTTTTCATTTTATATGCAGAAGTTGAATAGAGCATAAAAGGTTTTGAATTGTAAATTCTATTGATGATAATTCTACTATTTTAAAATAAAAACAAATTTGGTAATTGATTTTATTTTCCTATACAAGTCTATTGTTGGGCTAAGGATATTTGCTAATTTGTATGTTATGGCATGAAATTAAACTTGTATGAATTGAAAGTTTTGACATTCAACAATTATTATAGAGTGCAATCTTTGTACCCCTAGGAATATTTTATTTAGGTATTTATAAATATATTAGCGTATGAATAACTTATAATTAATACTGCACCAATTACGTAACAAATAGGCTAGTAATTAGCATTAAACCCCGTATAATGGAAATTTATGATGGTTATGATTAGTAGCGGATTTAAAGAATATTTCTTTATATCTTAGTGGAATACAGTGAGGTATGTGGTAGTATGATTGGAGAAGTGTAACTTATGAATAAGTTATAGGGATACAAGGCCAGTCAAAAGCACACAGAAGTCTACCTGGCTAATCTGGTTACTAGAAATGTGACTTTAAGGGCGATGTGAGACACCGCCTATAATAAATGCCCATGGAAGACGCGAGGTTAATCCTAATTTTGTAGGGTAAGTCTCCCTAGTTAATCTGGTTACAAGTGCCTACGAATGGTCAGACTAATGAGAGACGTCATAGTTGGGTCACATGTCATAATACATAGGACCTGCCTCGGGGGTTGGGGTTAGTAAGTGGTTGTTGTAGGGTCTGTCTCCTCCCTAATTAGGAAGTATTAAATAGTTGGAGATAACATTTAGGCATGGTAGATGGAAATCTTGGGAAGTTTCGCTTCGGGTTTGAGGTATTAAGTGGCTATTGTATGGTTCGCCTCTTCCAAAAAAATGTATTAAGTAGCCTGATGAGATTCCATGCGATGTCAACTAGATAGTGCCAAAGAGGGGTCTGCTTTGGGTTAGGTATTAAATGACGGGTACCTACCTAAGATATAGGTATTAAATTGTCAGATTCAGCCTAATTCCCATTGGAAAGATATTAAATGGTCTAGGTACTTTCTCTTATATTGTTAAGACATGATTGATGGTAGATGCATGGGATTGAGAATGGCTTTGGGCCTATAGTTGAAGGTGAGTTATAGAATTGGATTAGAAAAGTGTAAGTTATAGGATTGGACAGGGAGAGCCTTCGGGCTTATAATTGAAGGTATTTATAAGAAATATAATAAGGATACGTAAGACATATTCTTGTCTAAGTCATACTGCCAAATACTATTATGGAAAGACTCGAAATGTTATTCACCGTACATTATTGTTCTGACTCCCCTCTCATTACAACATAGGTTCGAGATGACGATGCAGATTTAGAAGATAAAGGCGGAGATGGAGTCTTATTAGCAATTATCTATCTACTTATGTTTTTGTTATATTTTGATGTACCCATTTAGACATGATGTTATTGTATTTTGAGATATTGTACCACGGATGTGAGATGTTATGTTTTCTTATGATGTTGGGATTTTTATTAAATAGGTACTGTTTCTAATATTATATATTATCTATTTCGATATGAGAATTCTGATAGCATAAGTAGATAGCTCTGTGCAATGTATTATTTTACCAACCAATAGCCAGCTTTGGAATAGGTCCAATGGGCCTTTTCTAGGTTAAAAATTAGGCTCGTTTCAAGGTAGGTTGTTACAATAAAATAATCTCATCGCTTTTAGAAAGTAATTTTAAATCTCTTAGTTTATAAAATTACTTCAAATACTTCTATAATTAAAGATGAATAAAAATATTCATTGATAAATCCACTTACATAAAAATTCCTAAATTCTCCATTTGCTAAAGTAATTTTATTCAAATAACTATCCCAAATATTTTCTTTTAAATAGTTTATACCCTCAAAAGTATTTTCCAATATTACGTATATCATAATAAAAATAAATCGTTAAGGGCATCTAAACATCTTATAATCAATTCAAATTTATCAATAACCAAGTCAACTTCAATGGATAAGGAATCACAAGCACCTCCAAAGAAAACAATCATATATTGCGAAAATTATATTTAGTAGCATTATTTCAATAAAATTCA
This sequence comes from Allium fistulosum, assembly GCA_030737815.1. NCBI lineage: Eukaryota > Viridiplantae > Streptophyta > Magnoliopsida > Asparagales > Amaryllidaceae > Allium > Allium fistulosum. The sequence continues at coordinate 841,782,107 of CM060907.1, forward strand.
ATCAATTTCTTAATATTTAATTCAACTCTATATTACTAGAATGTCGGTTTATTTGATTATTAAATATTTAATTCAAAACAATATATTGATATATTTAACTAATAATATTGATCATGTAATTAATCTACAACTCATCTCAGGACACTGCTATAATTTTATTTTATTCAAATCTATTATCACTATATATATATATATCCAAGCAACAATTGACAAAATCAACATTTACCGATAGTAATTCAAACATATTAGGCTACCAAGCCATCAGCAATTCAACATATAATCAAATTAAATCAACTTGAAATTAAAAGAGGAGAGTTTAATTCATTGAAATTGCAACAACTTAATATGAAATTGGTATATTCATGGTAAATCATGGCAAAATGTTATACTCACAAAAGTTCGATGTTTACTTCGTATCAACATTCAAAACACTAATCACCATCACTGCCTCACTACCTCGTCAAACCATCGTCATCCATAAATTCGCACTGCTAGTCTATGCGAGACACCTAGTCTTCTCCCTTCCTCTAAGTCATCGTGCCCGCCCGATGCCTTCGCTTTCTCTGTTGCGAGTGTAGCAGCAGCCGCCTTCAGCAATCCTTGCAGCTCCTACCCCTCGCATCACTTACCTCGTCATGGCTTTACTGGTTGCAATTCCATCGCCCTTTTTTTCTTTTCCTGAGTACATGATTTGGGAAAGAGACTGGGTTTTGGGAGAAAACAAAATTAAGTGGTAAATGGGATAAGAGTAGAATGGAGGGATATGGGGGAGCTTACGGCTATGGGCTTTGAGAGGGAGGTCCAATAACAATAAAGGAATTATCAATTCCTTTTTAAGTTCAAACACACCCCAAAATAACTTTGAACCAAAGTGTTTTGCACATTTTAATTACAACTAAATACATTTTACCAATTTAAAAATATATCCGAGACATTTTGTAATTTTATTTCCTTTATCAAAATGTCGCATTTCGACATTAAACAATTTTAAAATAATTGTTTTATTCTCAAAACAATTATAAAATTTTCAAATATCCTTTATTTTGCCAAAATAAATTTCCAAACAACTTTTGGATTTTTAAAACACAATAGAAATTTCAAATTTGAGTTTCATTTCAACATTCTCATTTTATTATAATAAATCCAAAAATCCATTTTATTGAATTAAATTCAATGAAATATCCAAAATAACTCTTCAACTTTATTCAATTGCATAAAACACTCCTATTGTTATAAAAAAGTATAAACTAGGTCATTACTTAAGGCATATTGCTTCTCCCATTATTATAAACATTCTTTACCTTTGAGATATAAATGCGATTTTTAATTTTGTTAAGATATTCCTTATAGAGAACATATTTAGCTATTCTGCAACCCTATTGCAACTGAAAAGCGTAATGATGTAAACCAGGCTATCATAAGGAGTATTAATGTTATTAAACATTCTTTGGTTCCTTTCTAGCCCTAAATACCAATAAGGGATGGTGAAGATAGTATTTAGTGATTAATTATTATAAAAAAATTATTTTTCAACTTTTTACTATTTTTAAAATTATGGCGAACTAAATAAGATGATGATAAGCATATATATGAACATAAATATAGCTATTGGAATATATTTAATATAAAAGGATTACCACCTTCTTATGATCCTGTAGATTGTCCAACGCCTCGACCGTTGGTTATTTCCTTCCTCAAACACCTTGTTGTATCTTGTTGGCTATGGGATACAATAATATCTCTTTAGCTTCACTAATATCAACTATGGAGGCAAGGCTTAGGGCTAAGTTTGTAAAGATAATGAGAAAGGGTGGCTATTTATAACCAACTAGATCGTAATTATTTACCATCTTTCTTTCTAACCCTAGAAGACCAAGTCTTTAACTGAGTTAAGGTATGCATTCGAGGCACTTTTGTAATTTATTGTAAATTATTAACTCTGTAGTAAAATCTCGTTCGAAATAAAAGGTGTTTTTCATTCTATTATATACTTGCTATAATGTGTTATTATAATTATTAGTTTAACTTAAGTATACTTAATAGAAAATTAATAAATGATATGTTTTGTGATAGTAATTATAATGTGTTGTAATTATGAGTAGTTTACCACAATATAATAAACACATTATTTTAAATATTCTCGATCAAGATGCATTGAGACCGGTTATCGATACATCCATTGAGACTAGTGCACATAACGCTCTCCAAATGTTATGCAGTGTATTATTAATGGCTGTTGGGAGCACCAAGAAGTTAAGTACTGATAGTTATTGGACAACTACGGAATGACTCACTCGGTAGTTTTCTACTGGTTAATATAACCAAGGTCAAACAATAAATATCGAAGTGAGGGTATTACACAGTCCTCTCGACTTGATAATACTATTGAACTTTAATATGGACACTCCACTTTAATTATAGTTAAACATGGCATGGCATCCATCGAACGACTATAATATGGCCTGAGTTGAAGCATTTGAAGTGAAACACTATTCCATGAAGAATTTATCTCCTCTATTATATGAGATTAGTATCACGGTCAACTAAAGTCAACTCAAAGTCAAAGTCCCTGGCCAGAGCAGTTTGGTTAATAATAATGTTATTGAACCAAAGACTTTTTGTTTGGACTATACAAGTTAAATACAGACGATATTAGAATTTTTACCAATACTAAATTCCATAAGTCCTAATGTGATATAATTTTGATGAAGAGAATTGGTGTAAATAATTATCACTACCAGGGACTGCTTAGTAAAATAGGATTCTACTAAAATTGTGTGAGTTAATGACTCGACCAAACTGTCATACCACTAGCTAAAATGATGTGTGAACGTTAATATTCATATTGTTTGATATTAATCACTGACCGAATTTATGCCTAACAGTCACACACTGTAATGCTGAATACTTCGAATACTACCTAATTTAATTAAATTATAATTGTTAAAAATTAATTAAATTAATTAATAATTTTGAAGTATTAATTATAAAGTTTTATTTTATTTCCATTGATCGGTAGTGCTTATACAAAAGTTATATACACATGTATAGATATACGATATTGAATTTGATTAAAATGTAGATTTACTAATATGGCTTGAAGTAGTATGCAGGCCCACAAGACCCTGGGCATAGCCGGCTATAGATAGGGTGAATTGGGTGATATTTTTGATATTTGGGTTTGAATTTGTGGAGAAAAGAGATCCTCCTTTTACTATCTCTTTCTGCATACTTATTTAAACCCACCACCCCCTTTCATTTTGATTCCAATCTCTCTACTCCTCATCTACCTCTATAATCCACAAGCACCTAGCATCCTTAACCACCATTTTTCATGCCAAAAACAAGATTAAATGAAATTATATCAAAATGTGTAAAGACCCGCAAATCCGTCTTCCGAAAACCCGACACTGCTACGTCCACTGTAGCAATTGCCGAACAATCGGATGGCGAAAACGCGAAACTTTAATATTTAAAAGAAGAGGAGGAAGAGAAGATAGAAGAAAAAGAGAAGAAGAACGACACAACAACAACAGATACAGAACAGAGACAATATCAGAATCTCACATATCGCAGCGGAACAATATATAATAGATAAACACTAGTCTTTTAAAACAAAGAACTATATCAGTTTATACATACATCAATCATCAGAGTCAATATACGACTCAATACAACAATGGACAGTTATATAACTTGTCCTCATACAGAATACACAGCGGAATAATTACTATCAGATACAAATACTACGTCTCGCCATCCAGCTTGCTTCCAACGCTCCAGAATATCCAGAATATCCTGATAATATAACTCTAGGCTGCCCGTGTGGAAATTGGTGGGCACCCAGAGTTTAGAAGGGAAACAATAAACTCCGAGTCAGTCATGGTGACTGGTGTGAGATCGTAAAACAGTTATTTATCTTTAAAATAAATAGCAGAGAATTTTAAAGTCAATTCGCAATGCTTTTTGGAAAATGAAACTACCATAAGACCTCCCGCCACACACACAATGCAAACGCAGAATTGGAGGAGATTTCTTCTTATGATAGTCAAAGATGCTTACTACGCAAAAAATCAAATTCTTTTTGATATTATTATTAGTGCATAGTGGAAAACATTTCGAAAGTATAATATTAATCTTAGCCAACATACGACCAGTATCGTATGCCTACTATAGCTACCATCTAAACAGTGGTGACCACCGTACGTAAATGGCAGGTTCTACAACTAATACCGTACAAAGTTCGTATTGGAGTTTGGATTTCCAACAAATGGTCAGGCTAAGGAACTTCCTATCCACGATGGGTACGTCCCTGGAATAGACGACCCGAGAAATAACCTAACATTACGGTTAGATCTCTGCCAACACAAGGCCGGGTTACCTCTGCAAAAATAGGTAACTACTGACACGCGTATGCCATCCCCCGATCGTAACCGATCTTCCCGAGGATCCCCGATTTCCAACAAACCACATAGATAATAATGCAGCAACCACATAGGTTAAGTATCTGGGCTCCATACCATGATACCACCTCTATCCAGAAGGAATGACATACACTAAGGGGCGCTACTCCCTAGAACCTTGCCGCATTCGTCCTGTTTCGACCATTTCCGGGGTGTGAGGCTCGACGAAGTCTCGTCCACAAAGCTACGCTTTCTCAAAAAGCCCTGCTTCGGGTCAAACAAAAATGATCAACCTATGATCACAAAGATATAAGATCAAACAAATGATCATATCGCAAATGATCAAACACTGATCATTTCACAGCAACACTCAGTATGCCACGTTACCAAATTGGGATATATCGCTGATAAATTTCAACTACATAACCTCTGAGCTCGTACGTCTCAGAGAAGGGTGTTAAGCTAAGAGAATAAATTCTCCGCCACCAACAGAAATGTATTTGAAAGAAATCAACTTTATATCTCAAATTGTAACGTCAGACACACAATCCATACAAGTCTGTTCCGGGATCGAACAGAACCGAAGGCACTTCTCACGAAGCCCTTGCATTTCCGGATAAATTTCTAATCACGTCCGGACTTCCCGTCACTAAGGGTGATAAAACCTCTAAATCGAAGATCAGTCGATGTAGAGTAACTCGACGGTAATCCTTCCGTTTTCAAAAATATCCGGTCTTCAACACCGGTCTTCAAATGCGATTCATAACGACGTATCACATATTCGGAATGGGTTATACGACCCCATGGTCCTTTCCCGGCTAACCCAAATAGTGAGCGATTGTTCAAAAATAAGTGTGGCATCCAAATTCATCCAATTCACAACAAATACCTATCTAAAGGTAATTATTGATAGTCGGTTATTTAACTATCAATAAAGATGCGCAACATCATCAGATTCCAAATAATCTTCCAAATTATTTCATCTTCCAAAAATATCTTTACTAGATATAAAATTTCCACACTTCAAAAATAAACCAACGTTTATTTCCTTTAAAACGAATTTCCATTTCTTTTATAAATTCCATAGTGAATTTATATTTCAAAAATATCTACTGATATACGATTTTCAAATCGATTTCAATATTCAACTTCAATTTATCTTTTCAAAGATAATTTCTCAAAACAGTTCATTTCATATTGGAAAAGTATTTCCATACTTATTAAATAACAAGTAATTCACAAATCTATTTATTTTCAACATTTGAAAATATTCAATATACTTAAATCAAATTAAGTATATATTTCATTCTTTTAAGGAAAATATTCTTTTAACACCTTTATTTGAGTCAAAACGAATGTTACGTAAAACATCGTTACGACGACTCAAAAATCACTAGTATAGGGATTCGGATTTTAAGATAGGTATATAAATCCCAATACTACATCAAAACATTTCCTTTCGGAAATCATTTACTATAACAACAGTGTTATAGTCCACCATTTCCTTAAATTTCTCGAAAACGTCTATTTCAGCAATAAATGTTGAAATCTATGCTTTCGATTCATAACACATTTTAAAACACCTTTAAAATGTTTAACTTCATTTTTAAAATATTACTTCTTCAAAAATGAATCCATTTTACTTAACAATATATTCACTGTCCAAAATCGTGAATAAAATTTACTTAACCCCATTTCAATCATTCCTACACATTTTTATTTCAATAAAAATTCGCTATTCAAAATCGTGAATATATCTTCCTAAATAATCCTCTATATTAAATTTATCACATTCAATCTATTTTCGAATTTATAAGCACGTTTATAAATTCTATTTCTCTTTTAATAACAACTTCGACTTATAAACCTTCTTTTATCAACTTCTATATTTAACTTATCAAAATAAGTGACTTTGGGTTTATAACAACTTTTATAAATTTTAATTCTATTTATAAAAGCTTCAATACCAAATCAATCTCAATATTGATTTCTAATTTTATTTTCAACGTTAAATAAAAGATCCCATACTAATTTCTCAAAAATTCATTTCCAATATTAAATCAATTATAGATTGATTTCTAATTTTATTTATCACTACTAAATAAATTCCTTATTTTTCTCAAATTATTCAATATTCTGTTTTAAAATGGATTCTTCAAATTGAAATCATTTTACATTGATTTCACAACTTATTTCAATTTACCAATTAAATTCCAAACTGAATTTCCAACTTATCTTCTTTTAAATAAATTCCCTTTTTAGAAAATAAATTTCAATCGTTTCTTTCAATCTATAAAAAATCCAAATTTAAATTAATTTCTTCAATTTAAAATCACTGTTTTATGAAATCCATTTATTTAGCATTTTCACTTTATTCTGGAATTTATTCGATAAGATTATAAAAACAGCTTTTATACTTTTAAATTCTTTTCTTCAAAATTTCTTCAATTTCAAAAATTGATTCACTTAGAAATTTTCTACTTGAATCTCAAAAATTCAATTTCGTTTATCTTTGGAATCCAATGATGTCAAACATCCATTCAGCTAAATTTTAGCTTTCAAACAATTTCCAGATATCAATATGATTAATAGCATCACTATAATCATTCACAGATTCATATCACAATAGAAATAAATTCAATCAATGTGAGGGGTCCAGTTGGATCCCTCCAACCTGTTTCCCTGCATCCAAAGATGTTAGCACAATACCAATTCCGCTCCAGTACGGAATTATCGCGGTATATAGGTTTTTATAAATCCGCTTACTAACGGCGCAATAGGGTCTCATCCGCTATACGAGGCGGGAAATCATCAATCCAATATATACATATGCCAATATGTATATATTGCTATATATATAATAGATATATCCTACTATATCTAATAGCACATACACATAGCAATCATATCAAACAATCAATAACTGCAATCAATTTTTAAATCTGAGTGAGAAGATCTCACCTTTGCTTTTATTAGCAATCCCATTTTCCCTTCCAGATTGATTTTCTTGATTTATACCTTGTATAACAATCATATAAATTTATTAACATTCGAATTTAAATCGAACTATCAATTTTCCGTTATGATAGTTTTAATTAACAACTTCTCCTTTATTTAAATTTATCTAACTTCAATCTAAAATTTTAAAATTATCAGTAAACATTTTTTTCTCGGGAGATAATTTATTTTAAACAAATTTCTTCTTTCAATTTAACCCAGATTTAAATTAAACTGAGATTATCATAAATAAGAAATTTCTATACCTCTGCTACCTCACTGCAAACTGAGCAACCCAGGCTTGACTTCGAAACCGCCATGACAACACTTCGTTCCATGATCGAGCACGAACCAGGCCTCCATTGCCTCGAAACCCTAACTCTGACTGTCGTTCGACAACAAAGTCGATTGCTTGAACCCTTGCGACCACCACAGCGATGACAACAGCTCCCCAAGATGCCGTGCGCCTAAACCTCGATCGCGACACCACCAAGTTCCACGTCACTATCTCCTCGATCGCGAAGCTCGTCGCCGATCGAACCCTAGCTTCCAACATCGCCGCCTCCACGAATCTCGAACTCGAGCTCCACCATAAATCGCGACTGCCATCGCCTCCCTGAATCGCGATGATGCCCTAATCGCCTACCACCGCTAGCCCTCCTTCGATTTGCGGTTTGCAGGCATCGCGATTCCCAATCTCGCGACATAGGTCTCAACATTTTTTTTCGAACGAGTTGGGTTTGACCTCAATTCGAAATGAAGGAGAGGGGTTCGTTTTGATCTCCTTACGTTTGAAGCTACGACCATTTTTTATTTCACTTGACTTTTGAACGAGATACTTGATTTTGATTTCTGTCTACAGCCCCTTTGATTTTTTTGCGTGAATAAAGGAAAAGAAGAGGAGACAAGGGTACGCGATGCAGCAGAGAATAGGTACGAAGGAAACAATCCGGGTGCGTGATGTACGTATTGTCGTTTAACAAAATTTTTAAGTTTAAATTCAAATATCAAAACGTCTCGATAAAATTTCCAACGCGTTTATATGTCGTACGTTCACATAACAACTCTGAAAAATACGAAATTTGAAATCCGGTAATAATAAAATATTACGGACCCAATGGAACTGGTTTCGTCTAATTCCGAGACTGCGCCTCGGACGGCTATTTTTAAATATCGATACGAACGATATAATTTCAAAACTGAACGAAACAGTTTGAAATTAGATTCTGAAGCTTCTTTTATCTTCAGTATTATCAATACGAATTTTAAAAGCTTTTGAAATATTTTTCTTCAGCTTAAAATTGAATATTCAATTTTTCGTTCAACTTACAATAGATTAAATTTTTAATGTTTAATCGCAAAATTTAGAGTTATATCGGGGATTCAAATTAAATCATCGTTCGAATATTTAAAATTAATTAAATATTTCCAATTTAATTCATTCGAAATTCTGGGTCGTTACAGACTTCCCTCCTTAAAAGAATTTCGTCCTCGAAATTACAAGTTAGGGAAAATGGTCCTTAACTCGGCTACTATTTTTCACAATCTAATAGTTTTATCAATTTATCAAAACAAATCTTTCTATTAATGATTCGTTATCATTCAACTCGTTTTCCAACTTCAATTACCGATTTCAAACATTGTTTTCTTAACAATTCAATTTTTAAATTTAAATTCAAATTTAAACTTCCAAATTTTCTCAAAAATTTTCTAACACCCTAAATTTCCGAAAAATTTCGCCAGCGTCTCCTTTGCGCGGCTAATACGGTACGACTACAAAACGTCCCTACGGACTCTCAGATTTCAAAAAGCAAAAGAAAAAGCCAAGCGGCTAGAGAAGAAATCATCAAAAACTCATATTATAATTCAAATACGTACCTTTTGTCGAGCAATTCAAATTATCTGTGAAATCAAATTCAATTTCCTTTATACCTGTATATCTACTAGCCATAATATCTAGTTATAACATCCAACTATTTTGCAAATTTTATTACAAAATTTTCAATCTATACTTCTTATATCATTTCTAATTCACTATTGAAGTTACATATTCATTATCATTCAATTTCACATTTCAATTTTATTTGAATTCAATTCAGTCTCATTTACTTAAATTCAAAATGAACTTTAACATTCAATTTCATTTTCTGGCACTTGCAATCGCAATTTATTCATTCATTCACTAATTCATTCGTTTTCAATTTGAATTTCATTCTAATCAAAATTCAAATATTCTATAAGTTATCAACTTATTAATATTTCGTAAGTATTTTGAATAGGATTCCAGAGTCGTTTCCACTTTTTTCAAAACCATTTGAAAACAATTCAAATTCCATTTGAATTTCCAAAACAAAAACCCAAATTTTCAAACAACTCCTATTTAAAACAATTTGACAGCAATTTCTCTTTTGGAAACCCGAAAATGAACATCGATAATGCTGCAGTCATTACCGAAGTTATTTTCCAGCGACCTAAAAGAGTTTAGAGCTTTCATCTCTCAAAATACTTTTCAAAACCTTTGAAATTCATTTTCCAATCAAAAATGATTTAAACTTTCCAAATCACCAAAATTTTCAATTTCTTCTCAAAACATTTCCAAAAACTTCTCTGGAATCCCGTTTTAAATTACAATTCACATTTACAGTTTACATTCTCAAATTTCATTTATATGTGAATTTATTTCTTTACTTTGGAGTTATGATTTGAATTTCTTATTCAATTTCAATAATAATGATGTCATTTCAATATTATCACTTTCCTAACATCCATGCAACCATATACTATAATACTTCATAGAAAACCATTTCTTTTCTATACAAAAATAGTTTTGGGCAAAATTATTTCATTCACCCTATTTAAAACAATACTGTGCCGAATTGTTCTATCCAAGTGTTTAGAAACCCCTTCGATACAGTTTTGCAAGACTGTGCCGACGAAGGTTCATATACCACTCAATAAACCAATCATCACAATACAAAACAATTTTTATATTAACTAACAAATACGCGCTCGTATCTATTATTACACTCAACTCATTCTAGAGTACTGCTGACTCTATCTCTAATGAGTAACACCCAACAGAGCAGGGTTGTCGCTTAACCATATGCTCTGATACCAACTGTAAAGACCCGCAAATCCGTCTTCCGAAAATCCGACACTGCTACGTCCACTGTAGCAATTGCCGAACAATCGGATGGCGAAAACGTGAAACTTTAATATTTAAAAGAAGAGGAGGAAGAGAAGATAGAAGAAAAAGAGAAGAAGAACGACACAACAACAACAGATACAGAACAAAGACAATATCAGAATCTCACATATCGCAGCGGAACAATATATAATAGATAAACACTAGTCTTTTAAAACAAAGAACTATATCAGTTTATACATACATCAATCATCAGAGTCAATATACGACTCAATACAACAATGGACAGTTATATAACTTGTCCTCATACAGAATACACAGCGGAATAATTACTATCAGATACAAATACTACGTCTCGCCATCCAGCTTGCTTCCAACGCTCCAGAATATCCAGAATATCCTGATAATATAACTCTAGGCTGCCCGTGTGGAAATTGGTGGGCACCCAGAGTTTAGAAGGGAAACAATAAACTCCGAGTCAGTCATGGTGACTGGTGTGAGATCGTAAAACAGTTATTTATCTTTAAAATAAATAGCAGAGAATTTTAAAGTCAATTCGCAATGCTTTTTGGAAAATGAAACTACCATAAGACCTCCCGCCACACACACAATGCAAACGCAGAATTGGAGGAGATTTCTTCTTATGATAGTCAAAGATGCTTACTACGCAAAAAATCAAATTCTTTTTGATATTATTATTAGTGCATAGTGGAAAACATTTCGAAAGTATAATATTAATCTTAGCCAACATACGACCAGTATCGTATGCCTACTATAGCTACCATCTAAACAGTGGTGACCACCGTACGTAAATGGCAGGTTCTACAACTAATACCGTACAAAGTTCGTATTGGAGTTTGGATTTCCAACAAATGGTCAGGCTAAGGAACTTCCTATCCACGATGGGTACGTCCCTGGAATAGACGACCCGAGAAATAACCTAACATTACGGTTAGATCTCTGCCAACACAAGGCCGGGTTACCTCTGCAAAAATAGGTAACTACTGACACGCGTATGCCATCCCCCGATCGTAACCGATCTTCCCGAGGATCCCCGATTTCCAACAAACCACATAGATAATAATGCAGCAACCACATAGGTTAAGTATCTGGGCTCCATACCATGATACCACCTCTATCCAGAAGGAATGACATACACTAAGGGGCGCTACTCCCTAGAACCTTGCCGCATTCGTCCTGTTTCGACCATTTCCGGGGTGTGAGGCTCGACGAAGTCTCGTCCACAAAGCTACGCTTTCTCAAAAAGCCCTGCTTCGGGTCAAACAAAAATGATCAACCTATGATCACAAAGATATAAGATCAAACAAATGATCATATCGCAAATGATCAAACACTGATCATTTCACAGCAACACTCAGTATGCCACGTTACCAAATTGGGATATATCGCTGATAAATTTCAACTACATAACCTCTGAGCTCGTACGTCTCAGAGAAGGGTGTTAAGCTAAGAGAATAAATTCTCCGCCACCAACAGAAATGTATTTGAAAGAAATCAACTTTATATCTCAAATTGTAACGTCAGACACACAATCCATACAAGTCTGTTCCGGGATCGAACAGAACCGAAGGCACTTCTCACGAAGCCCTTGCATTTCCGGATAAATTTCTAATCACGTCCGGACTTCCCGTCACTAAGGGTGATAAAACCTCTAAATCGAAGATCAGTCGATGTAGAGTAACTCGACGGTAATCCTTCCGTTTTCAAAAATATCCGGTCTTCAACACCGGTCTTCAAATGCGATTCATAACGACGTATCACATATTCGGAATGGGTTATACGACCCCATGGTCCTTTCCCGGCTAACCCAAATAGTGAGCGATTGTTCAAAAATAAGTGTGGCATCCAAATTCATCCAATTCACAACAAATACCTATCTAAAGGTAATTATTGATAGTCGGTTATTTAACTATCAATAAAGATGCGCAACATCATCAGATTCCAAATAATCTTCCAAATTATTTCATCTTCCAAAAATATCTTTACTAGATATAAAATTTCCACACTTCAAAAATAAACCAACGTTTATTTCCTTTAAAACGAATTTCCATTTCTTTTATAAATTCCATAGTGAATTTATATTTCAAAAATATCTACTGATATACGATTTTCAAATCGATTTCAATATTCAACTTCAATTTATCTTTTCAAAGATAATTTCTCAAAACAGTTCATTTCATATTGGAAAAGTATTTCCATACTTATTAAATAATAAGTAATTCACAAATCTATTTATTTTCAACATTTGAAAATATTCAATATACTTAAATCAAATTAAGTATATATTTCATTCTTTTAAGGAAAATATTCTTTTAACACCTTTATTTGAGTCAAAACGAATGTTACGTAAAACATCGTTACGACGACTCAAAAATCACTAGTATAGGGATTCGGATTTTAAGATAGGTATATAAATCCCAATACTACATCAAAACATTTCCTTTCGGAAATCATTTACTATAACAACAGTGTTATAGTCCACCATTTCCTTAAATTTCTCGAAAACGTCTATTTCAGCAATAAATGTTGAAATCTATGCTTTCGATTCATAACACATTTTAAAACACCTTTAAAATGTTTAACTTCATTTTTAAAATATTACTTCTTCAAAAATGAATCCATTTTACTTAACAATATATTCACTGTCCAAAATCGTGAATAAAATTTACTTAACCCCATTTCAATCATTCCTACACATTTTTATTTCAATAAAAATTCGCTATTCAAAATCGTGAATATATCTTCTTAAATAATCCTCTATATTAAATTTATCACATTCAATCTATTTTCGAATTTATAAGCACGTTTATAAATTCTATTTCTCTTTTAATAACAACTTCGACTTATAAACCTTCTTTTATCAACTTCTATATTTAACTTATCAAAATAAGTGACTTTGGGTTTATAACAACTTTTATAAATTTTAATTCTATTTATAAAAGCTTCAATACCAAATCAATCTCAATATTGATTTCTAATTTTATTTTCAACGTTAAATAAAAGATCCCATACTAATTTCTCAAAAATTCATTTCCAATATTAAATCAATTACAGATTGATTTCTAATTTTATTTATCACTACTAAATAAATTCCTTATTTTTCTCAAATTATTCAATATTCTGTTTTAAAATGGATTCTTCAAATTGAAATCATTTTACATTGATTTCACAACTTATTTCAATTTACCAATTAAATTCCAAACTGAATTTCCAACTTATCTTCTTTTAAATAAATTCCCTTTTTAGAAAATAAATTTCAATCGTTTCTTTCAATCTATAAAAAATCCAAATTTAAATTAATTTCTTCAATTTAAAATCACTGTTTTATGAAATCCATTTATTTAGCATTTTCACTTTATTCTGGAATTTATTCGATAAGATTATAAAAACAGCTTTTATACTTTTAAATTCTTTTCTTCAAAATTTCTTCAATTTCAAAAATTGATTCACTTAGAAATTTTCTACTTGAATCTCAAAAATTCAATTTCGTTTATCTTTGGAATCCAATGATGTCAAACATCCATTCAGCTAAATTTTAGCTTTCAAACAATTTCCAGATATCAATATGATTAATAGCATCACTATAATCATTCACAGATTCATATCACAATAGAAATAAATTCAATCAGTGTGAGGGGTCCAGTTGGATCCCTCCAACCTGTTTCCCTGCATCCAAAGATGTTAGCACAATACCAATTCCGCTCCAGTACGGAATTATCGCGGTATATAGGTTTTTATAAATCCGCTTACTAACGGCGCAATAGGGTCTCATCCGCTATACGAGGCGGGAAATCATCAATCCAATATATACATATGCCAATATGTATATATTGCTATATATATAATAGATATATCCTACTATATCTAATAGCACATACACATAGCAATCATATCAAACAATCAATAACTGCAATCAATTTTTAAATCTGAGTGAGAAGATCTCACCTTTGCTTTTATTAGCAATCCCATTTTCCCTTCCAGATTGATTTTCTTGATTTATACCTTGTATAACAATCATATAAATTTATTAACATTCGAATTTAAATCGAACTATCAATTTTCCGTTATGATAGTTTTAATTAACAACTTCTCCTTTATTTAAATTTATCTAACTTCAATCTAAAATTTTAAAATTATCAGTAAACATTTTTTTCTCGGGAGATAATTTATTTTAAACAAATTTCTTCTTTCAATTTAACCCAGATTTAAATTAAACTGAGATTATCATAAATAAGAAATTTCTATACCTCTGCTACCTCACTGCAAACTGAGCAACCCAGGCTTGACTTCGAAACCGCCATGACAACACTTCGTTCCATGATCGAGCACGAACCAGGCCTCCATTGCCTCGAAACCCTAACTCTGACTGTCGTTCGACAACAAAGTCGATTGCTTGAACCCTTGCGACCACCACAGCGATGACAACAGCTCCCCAAGATGCCGTGCGCCTAAACCTCGATCGCGACACCACCAAGTTCCACGTCACTATCTCCTCGATCGCGAAGCTCGTCGCCGATCGAACCCTAGCTTCCAACATCGCCGCCTCCACGAATCTCGAACTCGAGCTCCACCATAAATCGCGACTGCCATCGCCTCCCTGAATCGCGATGATGCCCTAATCGCCTACCACCGCTAGCCCTCCTTCGATTTGCAGTTTGCAGGCATCGCGATTCCCAATCTCGCGACATAGGTCTCAACATTTTTTTTCGAACGAGTTGGGTTTGACCTCAATTCGAAATGAAGGAGAGGGGTTCGTTTTGATCTCCTTACGTTTGAAGCTACGACCATTTTTTATTTCACTTGACTTTTGAACGAGATACTTGATTTTGATTTCTGTCTTCAGCCCCTTTGATTTTTTTGCGTGAATAAAGGAAAAGAAGAGGAGACAAGGGTACGCGATGCAGCAGAGAATAGGTACGAAGGAAACAATCCGGGTGCGTGATGTACGTATTGTCGTTTAACAAAATTTTTAAGTTTAAATTCAAATAACAAAACGTCTCGATAAAATTTCCAACGCGTTTATATGTCGTACGTTCACATAACAACTCTGAAAAATACGAAATTTGAAATCCGGTAATAATAAAATATTACGGACCCAATGGAACTGGTTTCGTCTAATTCCGAGACTGCGCCTCGGACGGCTATTTTTAAATATCGATACGAACGATATAATTTCAAAACTGAACGAAACAGTTTGAAATTAGATTCTGAAGCTTCTTTTATCTTCAGTATTATCAATACGAATTTTAAAAGCTTTTGAAATATTTTTCTTCAGCTTAAAATTGAATATTCAATTTTTCGTTCAACTTACAATAGATTAAATTTTTAATGTTTAATCGCAAAATTCAGAGTTATATCGGGGATTCAAATTAAATCATCGTTCGAATATTTAAAATTAATTAAATATTTCCAATTTAATTCGTTCGAAATTCTGGGTCGTTACAAAATGTGTGTAGATCTTTTTGACTGGTGGTGCTTTCTAGAAAAAACTAGATTCGATTCTAGGAGTTCCATTGATTCAACATTAGAAGTGTTATTACTAGGCTATAACTAAGGTTTGTTCTATCTATTCCATATATATTTGTAAATAATTAGTTTTGTCATCTATATATCTAAATAGGCTAAATTCATATCACGAATCCATATATACATTTGTAGTCGTTATATGAATATATATAATTATTGTATGAAATGGTTCGTTTTATGTATATATGCATATTTACATTTGGCCTTATTAAAAAAATCAAATTTAAATTAATAAAATTTTCCCATAAAATAGAATTTTAAAATTAATACGTACGCATGATTCAAAATATAATTTTAATACTTAGTAATCTAAAATATTAAATTGAAATCTGCTTATATATATATATATACACATATATTTATAAAAGATAAATTTTATTTAAAAAACATAATTGTTTGATATGGAATTTTTTGAAAAAAAATCTTTTAAATAAATCCACATGGATTTTTATAAAAAAAATTGATTTTGTTAAACATATATTATGACTGAAGTTAAATATTACATTTATATAAATATAAAGTATACATATTTAATTATGAAAAGTTATTTTAATACATAAATTATTTAAATTTCTGATATCCAAAACATATTTATATTTTTTCAAAAAAAATTTGTGTTACATATTTATATAAATATATAATTTATTTATGAATTTGAATTTGAATTTTAAAATATTTTTAAACTAGATCAAATTTTAAAACTGAAATTTTAAAATTGTTTTATATTTATATTATAAATATTTATTTTACAAATGAATTTGTGTATATATATGTATATATGATTACTTTTATAATTATATGTAAATAAATATATATATATATATATACATATACATAAGTGTGTGTTTAATTATAAAATGTTTATATTATATTAATACTATAGTAGAGACACAAATGTGTATATGGAGGGGCTAACATGTCTTTTTGGGGTGTAAATCGCAATACATTGATGTGGGCATGTTAAACCATGCACACTTTACTTGTTGCTTGTGCACTTACACATACATGCGTATATGATACACATGTGCACCTTATATTAACTTATGTACAATAAAATTCTTTTATTAATTACTTAAATAAAAAATGATTTTATATAAAATTTATTTAGATTAGATATAAATTAGTTTAGACTTCATAGGCCCAACAAGATCCAAAATGGTAAAAAAAAATCGAAATTTACCCATTTAACCCGCTACATATTGGCCCTGATCTAACAATGGTTTAAGAGCCCAACGCCTATAGGGTCTAAATTAGCATTATTAGGGCGAATAAATTAAGCTTACCCATTAGTAGAGTGTCTAGAAAAGTAGTGTCTAGGCTGAGTTTGGGTAATCAAGTACCCGACTATCTAGCTACTTGCCTGGCCTGAAGATGAATTGAGCCCAAAAGGTTATCCCTGATATAAAAGCCTAATTTGAATTCGGGCCTTGGCCTAACTTTCAAAATCTGTTTTGAAATTAAAATAAAATTTAAAATTTAAAAGGTTAAGTATAAAATAATTTTTTTTATAAATGTTATAAATTGATTTTTAGATTTTTTTGAAAATTTATGAATTAAATTTTGAACATTATTAAATATTAATTATATTAACAGATTAAATTAATTAATTAAATAGTTAATGAATTCAATTATATAATAAACATAGTGATATATGTTACATTACCTTAAACTGTTTAAGGTATGTAAGGATATAATTTCTATATATAATATAATTAATAAAAAATAATAATTAAATATGCTAATTAAATGTTAATTAATAAATAATAAATACATACTTATATACACACACACACACACGTAGAAAGATATATGTGTATAACTATAAGTGTTATGGTGTACATATCCAATTTAAAATATTTAATTAGAGAATATCAAATTAACTAAAATGTTAATTAATTAATTGTATTAATCAAATACGATTTGATTAACAAAATTAATATAAGATTATATATAAGATTATTATATAAGATAATTAAACTATATAAGTTATACAATAATTAGAACTTATAAAATATGAATGCATAAAAGGTGGAACAATAAGAAACCCTTATTAGATTTAAGGAATAAATACATATGTATAGTCCGTATAACATGATTTCATATGTGTTTGATATTTGAATCATGAGGGTATTTCATAAGAAACACATTATTCCGTAAGTCGATATCACTCAATTAAATATTTTAAAGATTATAAATTTTTAGTATAAGTTGTCCTTTACCATTTATATATTGATAGATTACTTGCATACTCCTCAGTTGTTGAACTTTCCTTAAGCTAGGGATGTTGTGTGTAGTATTATTTATATATAGAATGGACGAGGTAAGATAACTGCACTTTTTTTAGCTTTCCTCAAGGTATGTGCGTTATACATAGACCATCGCGAAATGGTAGGTACAAGTGAATAGTATCTCTTTATTTATTGAGATTTCCTCAAAGTAAAGATGATATTAAGACAAAGACCACAAGGTTAGGAGCTGTTTATGATACAACCAATAATGAATTATCCAACATACATGGGACTATGATTTGTTAAGCTTTCCACAAGGTCAGAGTCTCAAGGTATACGAATCCTCACACCCACTAGTGAAGTCGAAAGACCTATATGTTTCGTCTTAGGGTTTTGAGAAACATAAAACAGTAGTGGGAGCTTATTAGCAAAATGAAATGTAATGTTTAACCCTACTAATATCCTGAGAGCATCTACGATGAATAATGTCTTAATCACTTAAGTTAAAATTTGCAGAAAATGTCTACACCCGGGTTGCTTTCTAAAAATGACTAACTCGCTGAACCTAACTACATAGACTAGTTAAGGGCAAAAAAGATAGCACTAATATACGAACATCTATGGTCGTCAATAACTAAACCTCCAAGGGAAAAAACTCATTGATGATGCGGACCTCGAACTAATCTTAGACTATAACAATTGTGTCTCGGACCTAGAGATTGAAAGTGTGGTGGATTGTGTATATATGACTAAGAAATAAATATAACTGTATAAATAAAATTCTAAGCTAACTATAGATAAAGTATTGCAAAGTAAAGAACGTGCATACCAATATTTTTTATACTGGTTCAGACCACCATCCTACGTTCAGTCCCAGAATCTCTATTTTCGCTTTTTACGCACTAAACACCTTCGCTTCACTCGTAGGAATAGCTCTATACAAATAACTAGGCCGTTGAACGGGTCTTGTCCACTAACTTGATACAAACAAACTTTGGCAGTATACGTGTCTAAATATATTGATATGCCTAATATAGTACAAGTTCCTTCAAATCATAAATTTGGTTTTTAAATGAATGTACATAAATTTAGGAGGTAAGAAATTAGAATGTTGATGATAATATTTGAATGGTCATTGATTTGAAAGTAGCAAGTAAACTAGGGTTTCAAAAAATATATAAGAGAATTTGAAAGCATGTAAGGTGGTTGATCCTCTTGAAAACAAAGCTGTTTATAGAATTTAAAAGATTTGAAGAGAGGAGACGATCGTTTACCTTTGGAGAAAGTCGTGTCTGGAGGAAGAAGAATAAATATGATCATTTGGGTTGAAGAGCAACGAGTGATCACACTTTAGAATTTTTGAAAAGATCCATGCACCGGTGGCCTACCACCAGACCATTGGCGGACAGATAAAATCAATAATTCTAAGGT
The DNA here is from genome assembly GCA_030737815.1 of Allium fistulosum. Taxonomy (NCBI): domain Eukaryota; kingdom Viridiplantae; phylum Streptophyta; class Magnoliopsida; order Asparagales; family Amaryllidaceae; genus Allium; species Allium fistulosum. The sequence continues at coordinate 841,801,858 of CM060907.1, forward strand.
TTTTAAAAGCCTTAAATTTTTTTTTATAAAAATCGTAGAAAAACTCTTAAAAATCATATTGTAACGACCCATCTTTTTGGACGGTTTAAATCGACAATAAACCATACATGTCAAACTCAAACCATTCAAAAGGGAGGATTGTTATTGGGTAAATAAGAAAAAGAAGAGAAAGAATAAAGCAAACACAGAATCTCACAGCAGAATGACAAAATATAATAATCAAATAACGGTTCATGAAGCTATTTTACAAATAACATTTGATTACACCTTTATAATACAGATCAGAGTTACATACAACAGAAATAAATAAATAATGTAGTGGAACAACATGATGTAGTAGTATAAATATAATAAATAGCATACAAATCTTCGTCTTCGTCCTCCATAGATAAATGGTCTTCAATACACTGAAAAGCTCAGACCGACCCGAGCATAATGAAAGGACAAAATACTCGAGTCAGAACTAAAAGATCTTATGTAAGTTAAATCAACAGTAGATAAATATGAGTGTGACAGCTTCAGAGATGTTTACGGGGTTTGACATCTCCTATCCAGTGTCCAACGTGAGTGCAATAACTTAAGAGATGTTCGGGATTCCATCTCCTAAGGATCCGTTAAACTATTTGCTATGTAGTAATATACGCTATTATAATATGTCTATCAGTAAAGTAAAGTATTAAAATAGCGTTAAGGCGTTACCTATATCCCCCTTAACACATTTCTATATATATTCCCGTAGTATATATAGATATTGTAAACTCTACCAAACCGGTGGTTTACTCAGTGAGCACTCCATAGGTACGGTACAAACCAAACTCGTAATGGGCGTGATAAGGCATGTGACAGGGCACGCGATACAATGCCCAGGGTAGGATACTACCGTTTTACGGATGCAGACTGGTGGTAACGCATAGCAGCTACTATCGCCCACCTTAGAACACACTCCCAAATCAAATCGAGGCATGACCACCAAATCAATCACAAAGCAATAAATATGGTATCGAAGAAGCATGTTCGATCGGAGGTGCGACCTCATTTGGCCCGGCGTGGCTCCTATTTTAGTCACATCAAGCTGACTCGAGGTAGTCAGGGCTACGTTAATACCTCATACATAATCGTTCGCCAAATCGTCCCACTTTATTCTGGAATCTCCACCACGTGCACAGTTGTTAAAGTGGTTTTCGGTATTGGCAGAGAGTATGACAATATCCGATCCCGGTCTCTTTAACAACCAAACGCTTATTCCACACCGGATTTTCTTTTACATTTCCAAAACCGATTTATAATTGATATTCAAAATATCATATTCTCAAAAATCATATCACTTTCGAAGTCATATTCATTTTCGAAATCATATCACTTCCGAAATCATATCCACAAAATAAGTTAAACCCCCATTTTCAAAATCATCATATTTACTCAAATATGTCATTTCACTAGAAAATACCATTTCAAATTCCAACGTAGGTTATAACATTCATTTAACCATTTCGCTTTCAAATCAAGGATTTAAATATAATAGTCCAACCTTGCACCGTTTTATTTTTAGAAAATAGTTTAGATAGTTTTAAAGTAGTTTGAAATAGTTTAAAATACTTTAAATGGTTTAAATAGTTTAAAATAGATTAAAATAGTTTAAATAGATTAAATAGATTAAATAGTTTAAAATTTATTAAAATAGTTTAAAATAGTTTAAATTTTATTAAAATGGTTTAAAATAGTTCAAAAATAGATTAAATATAGTTTTAATAGTTTAATATAAAATGGTTTGATTATTAAAATGGTTTATATAGTAAATATTTTGAAAATCTAAATAAATCTGATTTTAAAATAATATATCTTTAAATGGTTTATATTAAAATAATCAAATTGGGAATAATATCAAATTAAACTATTTCTTCCATTTCAACCAATATGGACTATATCCAGATTTTAAATCAACAAAACTCCATTTTTATTTCTCAAATTCCGATAAAAATAATTTCAATTTATCGATTTCAAATCCATGTTTGAACTACAATTTTAAACCACTTCAAATTCCTTTTAGATTTCAAAGTTTAAAATATTCAAACGTTACGATAACTCAATTTTTAATAAATCCATTTATATTTCAAAATTCAATTCAAAATTTCAATTTTCAAAATTTTAAAAATTGGATTTGAAAAATAATTCAGTTTATATAAATCAAATTTTATATCATAATATCATTTAACTGAATTCAAAATTTAAGGATTTAAAATCATTTAATTTAACCAATCCGGTGTCCGTATATAATTTTCTACCATATGGTCAAGTGATACGGATATATATTATTTCAACCCGCAATAATTTAAAATTTACGGGTATATATCATTTCAACCCGCAATCCCGAATTAAAATTCAAAATCCATAAAATCGCTTGAGTCTATCATTTCCACCCATAACGATTTTTCCCTAATCTGTAGATCGTTCGGGTATGTATCATTTCAACCCATAGTGATTTTCCTAACAATAAATAAGGGAACTCATAGTGTGATAACAATATATAGTTTAGACATACAATCAAATCATCCAAATATCAGCAATTAACATCCATCACAATCATCATTCAAATTAGCCAATAAATCACAATAATTAACCGGTTATCATTCCTGGTATTAAATCAACAATTTAAATTCAATATTAAATTAAATGCAATTAAATTCAGTATAAATTCAAATTAAACTCGAATGGCAATTTAAATATACCAAATATCAGTCAATCAATTTCTAATCACATCGAAAATTTAATTTAACTAACATAAGATAATTTAGTAGTTGTGAGTGGGTTAAAACACTCACCTTTGATTTTTCGATGATTTAAAATCCAAAAATAGCCCGAAAATTTAACAGTTTCAGAATTCAACCAAACTAATCCCGAAATGTCTGGAATTTTGATACGATTACAATGGAGAAAACCGCATGTGAATCCGAGCTCGTATGCAAGATATATGCACGTTAGAACATTTAAATTTTAAAATAATTAAATAAAATAGACAGGGGCAAAGTTGTAATTAGCTCTACCTCTATCAAACCCTAGAACAATGCCTGTGAACCCATCTCAATCAGCCGCCACGAACGATCGCTCTTCCCTCCACGTACATGCTGCCGCGAGCCTCAGCACAACCATCCTGACCTCGCCTCGCCGCCCCCATCCAGATCCCCCATGACCGATCACCCCTTGGACGCTGATCGCCGTCAATTTTGAGCAGCCGCCGCTAGTCTATTTGAAACCCTAATCAAATTATCAGGCCAAATCCAACCATCAAATCGTCGTCCAAGCTGCATGGATGAACTCCCCATGACGATCTCCACCATCCTGCATTCTTGAATCGATGGATCGTGGCCGTTGATCAACCACCCAACGAACGGTCGAAAATGCTTTGGTCAATTCCGGACAAACCAAAAGCCGATTGCAAAAATGAATAACAGATTTGGATTGCGCTTGTCGAGAGCTTTCCATTGATATATAATATGTCATAGTTTGGATAGTTTGAATTTTGGAGTATGATTTTGAAATTGGGTATTAGGTTTCTGACATTAGAGGAGAGAAGCAGGTGAGAAACAGAAAAGTACGTACAAGAATAAGAAATAAAAAGACTGTAAGGGTTTGAAACAAAATCTATTTATATAGACAAGGCCCAATAAGAATGAATAACACATCAAATTGGTTCGAAACGATAATAACGACCGAAAAGCCTGTTCCGCTTCCGAGACGAAAGTAGGTCATCCCATATATCAAAATAGATGTTTTTGATATTTTTAAACTCAATGGAACATGTTTTAAATCCAAATTCTATTGTATACAGAATTTAGCTTTTAAAATCAGCTTATTTTATGATTTCATTAAATTGATTTCTATGCGTTTTGAGCCCACACGATCAAACAACAAGTCTGATCGTTACGAAACATGAAATCCTACAATAATTCACTGTTATAGATCCGATGAAACTGGTTCCGTCGAAATCCGAGATAGTGACCAAAATGGCTATTTTCATGTTAATTAAATAAATTATTATCAAATTAATTAAATCACTTTTGAAATTCAAGTTTTATAACTAACAATTTCTATCATTTTTAATCATACAGAAATTAAAAAATCTTTTAAAACAAATTCCCCATGTCAAATTCAATATTAAATATCGCACAAATTACAACGTTCAATTTCAATTGCAATAAATTCATTAATTATAATTTATATTCCAATAAATTCATTTATTTTGATTCACAGCTTATTATTCAATCAGCTATCATCTTATGGATATAATTAACATTGGTTTACGTCTTATTACATTAATATTCTACAATTATCAACTTAATTCATATCAACTGCCATATTTAATTAGATTAATTGCAATTGATTTCCAAATTTAATTTCAACATATTAAATAGATAGGTGATAAATAACAATAGTTACCTTTTGCTTAATTTAATCACATTTATAAGTTTATTATCTACAAACCAATGTTATAACTACTTACACAGCACTGATTATATTCAGTTTCAATTAATTACATACTATCTCACCTTTTAATGTAACATTTAATTTATTTCCTTATTTACAATTTCTAACCAATTTAACTTTGCAATTATTTCAATTACTTGAGATTACATCCAAATAGTCATCGATTACATTAAATTAACATTATTAAATTTCATTCTAGTTAGTTTTCTCATTAGTAAATCATAAATTTTATTTTCTTCCAATATTAAATTACAAAATCTTATTAAATTCTGTATTTTTAATTATAAAAAATACGGGTCGTTACATATATTAAGGGTCCTTAAGGCTTTGGAATGATAGCGTGTGACTCTTGTTGGTTTTACAATATAAATCTAAGACAAAACGACTCACATATACAAGGTCTTCGAGTGTTCTTCATTTAGACAATTCTCTAAAGCTGTAGCACACATTCTTCCGTCTTTCCGGAGGTATGTGATGACATTACATCGACTTCCTACTTAGATCATAGTGTGGAGTTTTCATCATCAAAATCTGGGAAATCTTGCTCTAACATCCTTCCCCTTTTTGATGATGACAACTGATATATGCATTCATTCAAAAGATGGTACAATGATGCTTATACAAATGCAATACTCACCCTAACTATGTGCCCAACATATTTTATAATTTTATAACCCTGGAACTCCCCCTGAATGTATGCTTAATTGTAAATATTTCTCACCCTCTATCATTATAAAAAAGAGGAGAACACACGACAATATAATGAAAGAAAGGACATTATAGGTTAAAAAACATAGAATGGACATGATCGTTATAACACAAACAGAATGATCACAATGTCCCAAGATCCATACTAAATATCAAATAAATGTCAGAACCAAACATAATATCAACTAACATAGAACAACACAAACGTAACACTGGATGTCAAAATGCAAATACTGAATGAAAAGAAAACTAGATGTCCATAAGAAAGATGGAAAACATGAAGAGCTGCTGACTAGGGCTAGTCATGATATCCTAGAGGGGTAGAAGTGTCAGACTCTATGAATCATGTACGCTCCTTGGATGGTGCTAGAGGATGTAATGGAGAACCTGAAGCATGAGTGATAGTGGCATATGATCTAGGTCCTCTCCCTCTAAAACCCATCCTAGTAGGTCCAGGCTGCTGAAGTGAAGGTCCTACAGCTTCAGTGCCTAGTGCTTTTGTTTAAAAGTCATAGACTAAAGGCTGAGATAATATAAGGGGCGGAAGAGCACTACCCTCAGTGCTTGTTCAACCTCCACTCTCCCTGGCGTGGACTGAGCAACATAGATGAGTGAGAAGTGAACGAATAATACCCAACTCTACCTTCTTTTCCTACCACTTTTCTCTAATAGTATGAATCCACTACTTCTGTCTATCGAGCATCCAAATAATACGCTCCTTTGGAAATGGAGAGGCATGCTAGGGGAAGTAGGATTCTAAGAGGATGAGCTAGGAAATCTTGCTCCATTTGCTAGTACATAGGAATCTTTACTCTAATCTCATCTAATGCAGCAGATATCTTTATTGCCTTTAATACTTTATCATCAAAATAGTAGAAGAAAGGTTCCTAAGTGGAATTTCATCATCTAATGCTACACCGAAGTGATGAAGAATCACCGTAATCAAATTTTCATATGGATTATATCTTTTCATTTTACCCGAATGTTTGCAACCAAATTGGCCACAAACACCCAATAATAGATTTGTGTAGTGAAATAAATGAAGAAAGTAAATTAAAATGGAGGAATATATCAAACTAATAAGAAAATCACAACAGAAAACAAGAACAACATGATTTATAGTGGTTCGGCGTTGATTGCTTATATTCACTTTGAATATTCTCTTTATTGATTCACAATAATCTTGATTATAGTAAGAAACAACAAAAGACAAGAGAATAATAGAGGAAGTTGATTACAATAATAGTACTATTTATCCAACAGCGTAAAGATCCCCAAAATTACCCCCTAGGCCTATATTTATGGGTGAAGGCGACCACCAATCTACTGGAATTTCGGCAACAGAACCTCCTCATCCATATAGGCCCACCATAGGGAGAGCTAGGCCCAAATCTCAATGGAGAGGGACTGGTACAGATCCCTTCATATGTTGAATTTGGGGCAGCGATCCCTATAGTAGCTTCCTCATGCTAGAATATGATGGTATCTCAAATGTCATGATGATTGGATGTGTGAAGCTCGAGTTTTCGCTTGACCTTTGGTTCGAATCCCCATTTATGTCATTGTTGCTGATCCCTCCAATAAGCTGTGTCGATCCCTTTGATTCAATTGTGCTCTACGGGTCCATAATGCTTAGAACATTGTGTCGATCCCTCTGGCTTCATAGATATATGCCGGTCCTTCTTGCTTTATAAATGTATGCCTATCCCTAGTCATTCGCATACAACCCTTAGTCTTCACCATAACACGCTGATCCCTCCTATGTCACAACACTACACCGATCCATTTCGTGCATGAACGTTATGCTGATCCCTCCTGTTCTAGGAAACTATGCCGATCCCTCAATCATTAACAAGTCACGTTGAACTAGGCATGATCACCTATGCTGACCCCTCTTTTACACTTCTCATGCTGATTATCCATTCAAATAGACATACCAATCCCTATGTTTCACTTTGCTATACTGATCCCTCTAGTATTATATCTTGGTTGACAAATGACTGTGCTGATCCCTATTCCATCCAAACTGGTTTCCATGTTTCTGACATCCTACATTGTATGTCTATCAACAACCCGAGCTTCGTATAGCTGTCTGAACTCTATTTCTGGGTCCTATAGCCATTGCTTCACGGTCATCCTTCTTGACAACAGTCGAGTCTGTCTTGCATGATCAGTCCAATATAGCCGGGTCAAGGTACCGGATAACACTTGCCCTCCAAAGTAAATCTTGTGAGTAACATGACGTGCTTTGAATTGGAAAAAGTCTGAGTGGCCGGAAAGGAAGCAATCCAACTTCCTGACTGATCTCTATTTTCTTCATCAACTTTCAATAATATAAGTCCGATGTCGCATTCCGCCAGCATATACAAATTCGATCACGTGGGGCTTATAGGCCTTTTTCTATCTGATCCGATCTTGAACTTGAGAGTTTAAGGCTTGATTGCATTTTCAATTGATTTCAAAAGGTCGAACTTTTAAATCGTCCCTATGCATATCCACATACACGTTTCTGTTGTTGGCTCCCGGACGTGTTCAAATATTCACATGTTTTTGCCAATTTTTATAGTATTTTGTATGCTTGTGTTTGCACTCGAACCTTTATGATAACGATCGTCAAACGTTTTTCAGTTGTCCGCCATTTCTTTTCTTCCGGCTTTCATTCCATTTATTTTTTTTTAATTTTTCGTAAAGGGATCATCATCCGAGATGTCGATCCCTTAGTGTGTACACGTGAATGGGGATCGGCAACTCTTAATGTCGATTCCTCTTCGATTCCTTGACTGGTTCACCAAAGATGACCAGTTCTTTCCCCTTATACGCACATGTATATAAGTACACCTTTCTCTCTTCCTTCCCTTCACTTCATTGCTTCTTGACTTTTACTTTATCATTTTCTCTTGCCCTTGCATACATTTCTTGCTGAACCTAGGATAACAAATTTCTTCAATCCTAGTTCTTAACTCAAACACGAATTCAACATGCTCCTCAAAGTATCTCCTCCTTTATCTTCGATCCAAACCATGAACGCTCGCCTTTCTAATTTAGCTTGAGATATATAGGTACGAAAACCCCTTTTAATCATGTAATTTACTTTCGAATCTTGAGCTTGGGTGAGTTCGTGCATCTGTTAGGTAGATAGCGTGGTGGGTTGTACTAAAACACGATTGAGAGGAGAAGAAGATAAAAGAGAAGGAGAAGGGGAAGGAAGAAGAGGGTTTGGCTGCAGTCTGTAAAGGGATGAAGGAAAATCGATGTTTTAGGACTAGGAAGGAGATATTTGGATAGGGATCAGCATTGGATTGAATGGCGATGGGGTAATGGGATGTTAGGTGAGGGGTCGATGAGGAGGTTATATTGGATGAGAGATCGGTATGGGTAGGTTTAGAAAGGGTTCGGTAGGACGTTGTACTAAGGAGGGATCCGTAGGAAATGTGTTGATGAGGGATCGGTAGGAGATGGTTTAACAAGGGATAGGTGTTGACAGTTAGACAAGGGATCGGTATTGGTAGCTTAGGTGTAGGGATCGACATAAAATTGGTGGGGTAAGAGTTCGGCATGGGGTAAAGGGATCGGTATTGACACTAAAGACCAACTTTATCTAAGTCGTTGGAACACTTAACTTCCTACAGCCTTGCCTGAATATAAGATGACTAAGGACGATGCAATTTTCATACTTGGACTGTTGGACTTAATCCTAAACGAACAAACTTCCGGACTTCTCAATATGGACTAAGTAAAAAACTGGCTAATAAACTTGGATAATAAACGTCATAATTCAATATGCCGATAACTGATCCTTAAGCTTTCGTTGCTAATCAACCTTCTTGTCCATTGAGATGGTCAGTGATGACAGTCTCCCTGGATAAAGCTCCAAGTCTTATCATTTTATTCTTGCTTTTCTGATTTCAAACTATTTATGCTTGTTTCACACTGCACTGCACTACATTAGTCCACACTTGACACATGGGGGATAGGTTATTATTTCTAATCTTGATTGTCTACTGAATATACCTGACATAGATCCCATATGCACGAAGCGTTCAGTCAACATGTCTTCTGAATCAATGGCGAGACACATCGGTTCCGAAGCAAAATCAAGTTCTACCACTATATCCAAAAGAACTTCTTTGAGCTGCCGCGCAGAGCAACCAGAAGCATCTAATCCTCAAATTAATCTCTTCTCTGATATTCCAATTCTACCAACAAAAACCATCAACCCAACTCCTGATGCCGTTGAGGGTGACATTGTTCTGGATAACCCCGTTGAGTCACAAGCTTCTCGAATTAGCGAAGCCGCTCTTCTTTGATTGTGCTCTATCCACAGGATCCTGTTTGAAGATGTATTAGTTCCAACGAGGCAAGATAGACCTCACTTGCCCCCAGTCGAATATACAGCATGTAACAAGTTCATGTGCTGGGCTGGATACGTTCCACCTTATAACTCCTTCGTCTTGGAGATGTTGAGGTATCTTGGGATCGCCTCTACTCAGTTGCATCCCAACAGCTATGCTTTTATTCATGGGATTTTCCTCTTATTCATGAATGTTCTGTTCTATCCGCCGACTCCCGAAGACATCAGATTTATCTATAACTTTAAAAGACGATCAGGGAGTCCTTCTTATGTCTTCCTTGAACCTTCGTCGAACTGTCAAGTCTTGACGAGCGCTTGGAACAAACTTTCTTTATTTAAGCACGAGTGGTTCTACGTGCGATGTCCTCCCGGCTTCACAAGGAGATGGTTAGAAGGACGTAAGTGTTACTTCCATTTTCCTCTTAAGTTTGATGACTCAAGTCATAACTTTTCCTTTGAATATACTAACATCTGAAGCTCTTTCAGGTGTTTGTCCACGTCCCCAAGGCGCCAAGTTTTCTAGAGCCATCGCCGCCATCCATGCCACTCCCGTTGAGGACCAGAATATTAAACTCCTCTTAACTGATGAGCTGCTATCTTTATTTGGGTTGTGGGAGGACGGTCGCAGAATCGGACTCCCCGAAAGCCAAGCAGTTCCGAAGACTGTTGTTGAACGAAGAGAAGAAACAATCAACCCTATTGTGCCCAATGCCGAGGGGACTCAGGAAGGTACCGAAGAGGGGGAAATCAAAGATTATCAAGCTGATAAACCTAGAGATGATGGTGCATGCCTTGAAATAGCACCGATGGCTGGTCAGTCGCAATTCGGCCAACCGCAGACACCTCCGAAGAGAAAGAAGAAGTTGGTGTACCGACTATGCAAAAGAAAGGCTGGATCAGATCCAAATTTCGTTATTACTGCCCTTGGAGAAGAGTCGTCTTCTCAGTGATTGGAAAGTTTGTTAAAAGGATTCTCCGACCTTCAAATTCCGGATGATATAATGTCCTATGACTTTCCCAATATTAATATCGAAGGACATAACTCCTTTACAAGAAGCGACTAAGGCGTCCAACCTTCCAATAAAGGGGAGAGCACTGCGATGAGAGAAGCTACCGCTACCGGTCCATTGGGGGGACGCTAGAACACTCACAAACACTTGCACTCCACTGCACACTTGTTATTAATCTTCTGTACGACAACTTTTAATATGTTCTTATTTGGTTTCTACAGGTGCAATGTCTCAGTTTCGTGCCTTCGATCGTCTCCGGGGTTCTTCTACTTATCATTGGCCAAGCCGAGACTCTGAATGTGCGTGACATAGAGAGAAGGATGATGGACGAGATAGAGATTATTATTCGAGGGAGTCCTCTTTCTCATCTAAGCGGAAATCCTAATCCCATGCTTCTTGTCATGATGAACACTCTCACCTTCCTGCTTATAGTGGAGAAAAACCTTCGTATCGTGGCCCTCATGCCACCGCGCCTCACGAGCAACATTCTGGCTCGTCTAGTTCAAGGCAGTCATGTGAGCGCCGCTCCGGCAAGCATCCACTTGCCATCTCTGATCCACTTCCGCCGGTTGCCGCTCCCGATTCTACTACATCAGAAAAGTTAGCTGAACTTAAAGCTACTTTTCCGAAAATCTGCTTCGATGGTCTCAAATTCCACCCCTCCACACATGTCATTCCTAGACACGCAAAAGAAAGCTCATTAGCATGCGTGAACGATGTATTCGTTCAGCATGAATCCTTCATTCATTTGGTCGAGAAAGTTTCCGAAGTCTCCATAGAGCGTCAGCATGAAACTGACCGTCTCAAGTTGGAGGCCATCCACGACAAAGATATCATCAAGCATCAGGACCTTGAGTTGCTTGAATACAAGACCTAACTTGCAGAAGCCGAAAAGAATGCAAAGGAGGCAACAGAGGCGGTAAGTCGCTTGGAGACTTCTCATAAGATGGGGCGCTTCAACGCAGTGGCACGCTTGCCTTAGAAAAGTACTCCTTGCAAAAGGAGAAAGACTTTATAGATTGCTGCATTGAAGAGCTTGAAGAATTATTAAAGAAGGAGAGGGAGGAGAAAATTGAGGCGCAAGAGGAGTCACAGAGATACTGCAAGGAAATCATCGAGGCAAGGAGCTTGAGAACAAAGCTCGACGAACAATTCACCAAGATAAAAGCTTTGAAGGAAGAAGTCCAGGAAGAGGGCAGAAAAGAAGTGCTTGAACAAGCTAACTCTCAGGTGGAGGCCGCCATCGAGTCTAGTAGGAATGAGATTAAGGACTTGTTAAATCCACTAATTATCGAATATAACGTGAAGGTCCTTCTCCACCGCGACTTAAGCTTTCTTAGAGAGGGATATCTTGAATCATTTGCCGAAGCCTGGGAGCACATCGTCAAGATAAAGAAGGAAGAGTTGGGAGAAGCATAATTCAATGAAGAAGAACTTGTGAGAGAAGCGCTTCGAGAAAACGAACCGTTTGATCTGGCAACCGCCAAACTTTAATTTTTTATGGCTCCTGCACTGACTAAGGAAGGAGAGGATACCGTTTAGTCTTCCAGAACCAATCCTAAGGGTTCCTCTCCTATCCAAGTAGCCGGACCATTATCTTCTCATGATATGGAGCACAACTTGGCTATGATCCAGATAGGCCTAGCTTTGGATCACATATGCTGTCTTCCATTCTCGAACGAAGCACTCCGGCGACCACTGAAAGCCAACCGGACGCTGGTATCATACTAAACTTTTTCGAATTTGAAAAGTTTCTATTCTCCAAGCGCAATGTCTTTTAACTAATGTCCATGCTTTAACAAATTTTTGCAGAACTTTCGGGCCCTGATCAGACTCGTAGGAGCGGTGCCTCCATGAAGTAGCAGGAGAAGACGACCGAAGTCCGGGCCGCTGTTGATATCTTGGGGCCCGATGCTCAAGTCATCGGTGCGCTTGATGAAGATAAGCTTGAAGATTCACCCCCTGTTTATGAATCAGAAGATGTAATGATCACATGTGCTTCAGAGCACACTACTAAAACCAGCATGAGGGAATAGATCAAGGAGGTGGAGAAGTCAAAGCGTAAAGTTAAAGGCGAGCCCGTCGAGGTGGAAGTTGAAGATCTTAATCTTGTACCACTGCAAGTTATTCCACCAAACGGGACGATTCCAGGCCAAATCCCTCCTTCCTCTTTAAGCATTTTGGCCAAGGGCGACAAAGGTCCCGGAAAAGAAGCTCAACCGACTCCACTCCTGAAAAACCAAAGAGGGAGAGAAAGTCGAAGAAGTAGTCATTACTTCATGTCATTGTACATAATTTCAATAATTATTTTTTTCCTCAGTCATAAGTGTTCTGGTACGAATCCTGATTTTTTGAAATAACTTGTACTGGAATTTTGGGACTTGTGAATAAAAGTTTTTGCTTTCGATTAATCATCGTGTGAATCGTTATTTTGGTAGTTAAATGATTACTTTCCATATGAATGTACTTGTAAATTATTGATTGCAAATTCCGTTAACAATTCACCGTCTCCATCTCAAGGCCTCCTTGTGGTCGTTGCCTTAAGTCGTAAAAAATGCTAAGCCGGAGATGTAGTGAGCTGTCATATCCAGTCTTCAGTAGTTTGTATTCCTCCCGTCGATTTCAGGTCGTAGTTGGTGGGATAGAGAATAGTCGGAATTCGTTTATCTGTCCATTGGAGTTTACATGTCAGTCCGCGACCTTGGGACTTAAAGTTATTTTGCGAGTGGTCGATCCACGCTCGATTTATGTTTTTGTCTTAGTCCAACTCTGGGGACTTAGAATTATTCCGCCGGCGGTCGGTTCACACCCAATTTGTTTATACTCCGGTCCGTGCTCCAGGGACTTAGAGTTTTCTCGTAGGCGGTCGGTTCACACCTGAATTGTTTATACTCGGGTCCGCACTCCGATGACTTAAAGTTTTCTCATGGGCAGTTAGTATCTGCCTGATTTGTTTATACTCCGGTCCATACTCTGGGGACTTAGATTTATTTCGTGGGCAGTCAGTATCCACTCGATTTGTGTTTATACTCCAGTTCGCACTTTGGGGACTTAGAGTTATTTCGTGGGTAGTCGGTATCTGCCCGATTTATGTTTATGCTCCAGTCCTCACTCTGGGGACTTAGAGTTGTTTCGTGGGTAGTCGGTATCCATCCGATTTGTGTTTATACTCCAGTCCAAACTCTGGGGACTTAGAGTTGTTCCGTGGGCAGTTGGTATCTACCTATTTATGTTTATACTCCAGTCCGCACTCTGGGGACTTATAGTTGTTTCGTAGGCAGTCGGTATCTGCCTAATTTATGTTTATACTCCAGTCCACACTCTGGGGACCTAGAGTTGTTTCATGGGCAGTCAGTATCTGCCCGATTTGTGTTTCAGTGCCCTATTCGGGCAGGAATTTTTCAATCTCCGGATTATCGGTCACATTTGTTCCCTATTGTGTGTCCCATCCTCTAGATCATTAGCGGGAATCGTTAATCAAGCAAATAAATGGAGCTCATCTTGTTCGATCCCATTGGGGATTAGTATGGTTGATCGATTTCAAACTCCGGGAGCCTGTTTACATATCACATATATCGATATCAATTAGTTCCATTATGTACTTAGTATAAAATGCAATGACGGTCATATAAGCAAAGGAAGTTCGGGTCTATATTCATCAAATGGAAAAGAACAAATTATTCTGTCTTATTACATATTTGGAGAAATCAAATGCTGAAGCAGATATAAAAAGTAAATAGAACTGAAATGCAAAGGAAATGTTCTAAGTGAAATAGTGTCATAAATGCTCGCTATTCCACGCTCTTGGAAGTGTAATGCCATCGACAGCCGCTAGCTTGAAAATTCCTTCTCCAAGCCTCTATTCAATGACATACGGTCCTTCCCATGTAGGATTCATGTGTGTTGGGGCTGGAAAAACCCGTTTAGGACGAGATCGCCAACTTCAAAGGTTCTTGATTGAACTTTAGCATTGTAATATCGGGCGACTCGATGTCGGTGTGCCGCTACTCTCAAATCGGCTTCCTCGCGCTTCTCATCTATAAAGTCCAAGGATTGCAAGAGAAGATCTTTGTTCATTTTGGGGTTGTAGTAAGTCACTCGATGAGAAGGGACTTCGAGTTCCACCAGAATAATAGCTTCGGAATCGTAAGCAAGAGCAAATAGAGTATGGCCAGTCGTGGACTTGTGAGTGGTTCTGTAAGCCCAAGGTGCCGTAGGAAGTTCATCCACCAACTTGCCTCTAGCCTTCTCCAAACGCATTTTCAGAATAGACTTGATAAAAAATTTTACAGCTTCAACCTGTCCATTTGCCTGAGGGTGTGCGACCACTGCAAACCTCTTTTCAATGCGATATCTTCGACAAAATTCTTTAAATTCAACACTATCGAACCAAGTCCCATTATTTGTTACGATAGTTCGTGGAAGGCCGAAGCGACATATGATGTTTCGAACAACGAAATTGATTACTTTCTTGGTTGTGATTGTGGCTAATAGTTCCGTCTCGGCCCATTTGGTAAAGTAATCAACCGCTACAATAGCGTACTTTGCACCGCCTTTAGAGATTGGCAAAGAGCCGATGATGTCAATACCCCACATAGCGAATGGTCATGGACCGATCATTTGCGTGATCTCTGTTGGTGGAGCTCTCTGGACCTTCGCATATATCTGGCACATCTCGCACCTTCTCACATAATCAGCTGCATCACGGTTTACCGCTGGGCAATAATATCCGTAATGAAGTATCTTCATTGCCAGAGTTTGCCCTCCAGTGTAACTGCCGCATTCTCCCTCGTGAACTTCTTTCAGAACACTTTTTATCTCATCATGAGCGATGCACCGGAGTAAGGGAACGGAAAACCATTTTCTATACATAGTTCCTTCGTGCATAATATACCACGAAGCTTTGCGAAGGACTTGTCGCTTTTCGTTTCTCCTTTCAAGCAAGATTCCATGCAACAAGTAATCTTTAAATGGAGTCATCCATAATTCCCTCTTGGATTCTGCTTCCAGTACTTGATCAGCTTCCATCATATTTATACTTGGGGTATGTAATATCTCGACTAGAACCAAACCCATCTGTTGCGCATCGCCAATAATAGCGAACTTAGCCAATGAGTCAGCCTCTCCATTTTGCTTACGTGGGATATGTGAAATGTCATAGTATTCGATATCCGCCAACAACTCCTGAACTCGGGTAAGGTACGAGGCAAGTCATCGCCCCTTAGCCTGATAGTCCCCTCTGACTTGATACACCACTAATTGTGAGTCAGAGAACATTTCAAGAGACTTCACTCCGAGCTCTCTAGCAAGTTTAAGTCCAGCAATCAACGCTTCATACTCAGCCTCATTGTTTGTAGCAGGAAAATCAAGCTTCAAAGCATAGCAAATTAATCGGTTCTCAGGGGTTACAAGTACAATCCTAACTCCGGAACAGTGACTAGTAGATGCTCCATCAGTGTACAACTTCCATCACACGATAAAGATTCTGCTGCCTTAAGGAAGCTCGTCTTGCATGGTAAATTCTACTATAAAGTCTGCCAGCGCTTGACCCTGGATAGCTCTTCGAGGAAGATATGTAATGTCGAACTGGCTGAGCTTGATGTTCCATTGAAGTAGCCTCCCAGACGTCTCAGGTCACTGTAAGACATGTCGTAACGGTTGGTCGGTGTAAATGTTGATCAAATATGCGTGGAAGTACAGACGATGTTTCCGTGACGCGATGAGCAAGTAGTACGCCAATTTCTCTATCTTCAGATAGTTCATTTTTGCTCCTGTTAACCGATTGTTGACGTAATACACTGACCTCTGAAACCGGTTGTCCTCGCGAATCAAGGTGGCACTTATAGCATGCGCTGATACTGCCAAATAAATGTACAACTCCTCGTGATCTACCGATTTTGACAAGATAGGGGGTCTCTCCAAATGATTCACCAGAGCTCGAAACGCGCCTTCACAATCCCGCGTCCATTCAAAGTTTCTCTTTCCCTTCCTAATCAAATTAAAGAAAGGAATGCATTTGTCAGTTGCCCTGGAGATAAATCGACTTAAAGCAGCAACCTTCCGATTCAAACTTTGTACTTGTTAATAGTTTTGGGGGCTTGAATATCTCGAATAGCCTGGTCTTTTTTGGATTAACTTCAATTCCTCGAGCATTGACAGTAAAACCCAAGAACTTTCCTGACGCAACACCGAATGAGCATTTCAAAGGATTAATCTTCATGTTATAAAGTCGGAGGATGTCGAACATCTCTGCCAAGTCTCGAATGTGGTCATTTGATCCTCGTGACTTCACGAGCATATCATGTACATAGACTTCCATGGTCCTCCCAGTCTGATTTTTAAACATCCGATTAACTAAGCGTTGATAGGTTGCTCCGGCATTCTTCAACCCAAACGGCATCACCACGTAACAGTATAATCCATCATCCATCACAAAGCTGGTGTGTTCCTGATCGCGGACATGCATCAGGATTTGGTTATATCCCGAGTACGCATCCATAAAGGATAACAATTCATGCCCTGCAGTTGAATCAACTAGCTAATCAATCCTTGGAAGGGGAAAACTATCTTTAGGACATGCCTTGTTCTAGTCTGAATAGTCGATGCACGTTCTCCACTTCCCGTTCGCCTTCTTCACCAGCATGGGATTAGATATCCATTTAGGATAGATGGCGTCGCGAATAAACTCATTGACTTTCAGTTTATCCACTTCCTCTTTAAGAGCAACGGATCTCTCCGAATCCATGCCTCGCCTTTTCTGTTTTACCGAAACATACTTCAGATCAACGTTTAATGCATGGCTCACGATGGAAGGCGAGATCCCACACATGTCAGAATGAGTCCAAGCAAATACATCCAAATTCGCTTGGAGAAAATCAGCAGGTTCTCTCATCATTGAGGGGCTGATCTGCGATCCAATCTTCAAGGCCCGTGATGGGTCATCATAGCTGACTGTTATATCAATCGTCAGCTCAATCGGCGTCACCTTGGTCTCCTTGGGCTCCTCTTCGTCATCCCTCAGATCTATATCTCTATAGAACCGACTGTGGCGCCTAAGCCAAGGCTTAGGCACCATTTGTCAATCTTCAGTAACTTGGATGCGGCAGATTTGTCCACACCCTTTCCCTTCTCCTTACGTTGAGCTTCTCTCAACTTAGACAAATAACAGGAACGTCCAGTCGCCTGATCACCATACACCACTCCTACTCCATTATTAGTCAGAAATTTCAAAGTCAAACACCACGTGGGGAGAGCTACCCGAAATTCAGCCAGGGCCGATCGGTCTAGAAAACATTGTACGGTGATTCAACATCCAAAACAATGAACGGTAGGATCCGCACTCTCCTACATTCTCCTTCCCCCAATTCAACTAGCAACTCCACATAACCAACAGCCTTAGTCGCCACACCATTGAAACCATGTATCTGAGCTTTAGATGGATTCAGATCATTAGCCTCCATTCTCATTTGATAATAAGCCTTCTTGAAAATAATGTTTACCGAACTTCCATAATCAATCAAAATTCTTCTCACCAGAGCAGGGCCAATCACGGTAGAAATGGCCATCGGGTCAATCGTAGGAGCCTCTATTCTATATGCATCCCTGCTTCTGAACACTATATCATCAGTCATTGTACGTTGTTGCTTGGCCGGAGTTCCGTCCTCCGTATTTGAACAATACTCAAAATCCACATGCCTCATCGCGCTGGCCTATTGCTCTACTTCCTTCCAGCTCCTATCCGTAGGATGCGGTCCTCCAACTATCGTGTTTATCACTAATCTTCCTCCGGTCCGTGCAGGTTCCTCAGCTCTACGCGGAGCTTGTCCTCGATTGGGGTCAGATGTTCCCTGCCCTCCATCCTGCGGAGTTTTCACGAACTGCTGCAACTTCTTTTCCCGAATCAACTTCTCGATAGCATCCTGGAGATGCCTGCACTCGTCTCGTAACACTCATGAAATCGGTAATACTTTCCAGTTTGTTTCCGTGCCTCTATTTACTTCTTTGGACACGACATCTTGTATTGAAAAGTATTACAGATGGATAAGTAAATATTCTCCAGGGATGCATTTACAGGCGTGTAGTTGTCATACATAGGAATCCTAGGCTTTGATCTTCCAGGTTCCCTCTTCTGGTCTCGATTCCCTTCACCATTTCTCTTCTGTTGATTCGGCTTGTTCTGAACATTAACCTGAACATTCCCAAAACTCTCATTAGACTGCTTTATTGCAATGTTTCTTTGTACCGCTTCTCCTCTCGATCCCACTGCATTGCTTTTTCTAAAGGACCTGGCCTCCTCCTTTCTCATAAACTAAGCCCCCTTTGAATAGAAGCGTTCGAACATGGCCGGTGGTTTTCCAGCTAGCCAATCACCGAACTCGGAATCCGGATCAATCCCTCTCATCACAGCCATTAGTATAGCATAGTCATTTGGGTTACTGACTTCTATAGCAGCGATATGAAATCTTTCCAAGTTGTCCTTCAGGGATTCCCCCGGAGCCTGGATTTTGCTGGATAGTGAATCATGTCTTTAGGACGAGCGGAGTGAATCCGGAACCGCTCCATAAACTTTGTTGCCAGTTCATCAAACCTTGAAATCGATCATGGGGGTAATCTTGTAAATCAAATCGTTGCGATCCCAAAGAGGGTTATAGGAAAGCATCTACATTTGGTTGCATCATTGGCTCTCGCTGAGTCCATCAACCATTTGTACCTCATAATGTGCTGTCTGGGGTCGGTTTTTCCCTCATAGGCAGGCATCGTAGACATATTGAACTTTCTCGGGTATTCCGCATGTAAAACGTTGTCAGTAAACGGGGTATGGCTCCTCGAAATTCCCCAATCATCATTCGTCAAACCCTAGTTCTACATCACTAGCTGTCTGACCATCGCCGATAAGTCCGGTGTCTTGATGGGTGGTGCCATGTTGTGGTCGCGCTCTACCACATGTGAATGGTTTGGTCGATGTCTATGGGCCATTTCACGCCTTCTTGGTCTATCATCCTCTTGATGTGCACCTTGAGCATTCATCTCATCATTATTCTGGAGGGATAGTTAGTCAAAATTCAAACGGACTTCTGCATCCAAGCCTTTGGAAACAGCTCCGGACCGATTTACCAAGTGCAGCTGGGGAACCCCTCCTCTGGAGGAGGGATCGGTACCGATCCCTAGGGAGGGATCGACACCGATCCGTCTTGGCAGACCATGTTGGTCTGCCAAGCGATGCTCCGACGTCCCTACTTGCTTTCCTTTGACCCTACGACGTATATGTCTGTGATGTTCATCTAATGAAGTTGAACTCTCCGATATCGAGTAAGAAGCAAGATCCCTTCTGGCTCTCTGACGCTGCTGTTGAGCAATCTGGTTCATTAGGTTAGCATTAGTTTGGATCTGCCTGTTCAGCTTCCTACGGCTCTCCATTAACTCCCTCATCAAGTTGTTGAATTCAGCTCTAGTTATAGAATTAGCAGGGTTCTGGACTTCAACAGGCTCCACATTCAAATTGCAAGCTAGTTGCTTGGAGCTCCTTGTTGAATGCTGGCAGTTTCATTTGCATCAACATTATGGGAAGTTGATCTGGTATGCCTCACCATTTTGGATTTCTTTGCTTATATTCTAGTAAATCTAAGTAGTATCTGCAAGCTTTTGAAGATGAATCTAGATCTCCTTCAGGGAATTTTCTCAATCCAGTAGCAGCAAAAGGGATCCTAATGGGCTGAGAATCAGAGTTCTCAGTGAAAGCACCAAACTGTTTGCAACCAAATTGGCCACAAACACCCAAGAATAGATTTGTGTTGTGAAATAAATGAAGAAACTAAATTAAAACGGAGGAATATATCAAATTAACAAGAAAATCAGAGCAGAAAACAAGAACAACATGATTTATAATGGTTCGGCGTTGATTGCCTATGTTCACTTTGAATATTATCTTTATTGATTCACAATAATCTTGAGTACAGTAAGAAACAACAAAAGACAAGAGAATAATGAAGGAAGTTGATTATAATAATAGTACTATTTAACCAACAGCATAAAGATTCCCAGAATGACCCCCTAGGCCTGTATTTATAGGTAAAGGCAACAACCAATCTGACTGGAATTTTGGCAGCAAGACCTCCTCATCCATATGGGCCCATCATAGGGAGCGCTAGGCCCAAATCTCAATGGAGAGGGATTGGTACCGATCCCTCCATATGTTGAATTTGGGGCAACAATCCCTATGGTAGCTTCCTCATGCTCGAATATGATGGTATCTCAAAAGTCATGATGATTGGATGTGTGAAGCTCGAGTTTTCGCTTGACCTCTGGTTCGAATCCCCATTTATGTCATTGTTGCCGATCCCTCCAATAAGTTGTGCCGATCCCTTTGATTCAATTGTGCTCTACCGATCCGTAATGCTTAGAACGTTGCGCCGATCCCTCTGGCTTCATAGATATATGCCGATCCCTAGTCATTCGCATACAACCCTTAGTCTTCACCATAACATGCTGATCCCTCCTATGTCACAACACTACACTAATCTCTTTCGCGCCAGAACGTTATGCCGATCCCTCCTTGATGTGCACGTAAATGTGCATATATTTACATCCATATTTTATCTCTTTTTATTTAAATAAACATCATATTTGGACATTTGTACATGTTAAAACCAAAATTCAATTCTTTTCAAACCATCGTATTTTCATCTTCATTCAGGGACAAAATGGTTATTTTTGTGCATGTGTAAATTTGAGAATTTTTACTTGGACACTTTTGATGATTTTTATAGGAATTTGGATGCATATGGAAGAGGCTTATATGAAGATACATGCATGTACAAATGAATACAAAGGAAAGAAGAGGAAAATAATTCAAAGTGAAGATCATGGAGGACCCCACCTACCCACCTACCTTAATGTACAAATTAGAGGCTAATGAACATGCTTATGGAATTAAAGGCTTCATGTACACTTACATGATGATTAGTAGAAGCTAATGATTACTTGGCCTCCACACTTCCTAAGGGGTATTTTAGGAAGCCAAAAAAAATAGAATTAGGGTTTTATGCATGTATAAATAACCCTCTTATGTACATGAAACTATCTTCTACTCTTTCATTTTAATTAGGAAACTAAGAGATCAAATTGTAAGCTCAATGTTCTATGAAATAAAAATGGCTTCCAAGCCTCTTTGTTCACCGTTTTCTACATGCTTCTCTTTGATTTATGTTAATGCTTTTATTTATGTTCTTTTCTTTTCTTTGTTAGTAGAATAGTTTTACATTCATGCAAGTAGTGTAGCTTAATTTCTTTTGTTGTAAGTAGTTTAATTACATTCTCTTCTTTGCTTATTCTCTATTTTCTTCTCTTTTTAATGTTGAAAGTTACTTGTGTTGCTTCAATGCTACAAATGAGTAGCTAAACCCCTTCAATTTAGGGGTAATGAAGCTCTCAAATATTATGTAATTTCAACATTTTTTATGATTTATGATCTCTTTGTTTGTGCTTCATGAAAGTCAATTTTGATGCAAGTTTATACAAGTGAGTTTGATAGCTTATATTGCTTATGAAAATGAGCTATTCTTATTCAACATAAACACAATTTGCATCATAATTTGCTAATCAATTTTTGATTGTGAAATTAAAGTAAAAATGAAATTTGATGATCTATATTACTAGTTACAATAGTAAATAGATCATACTTAAAATAGCTTTTGTTTTGCTTCATTTTCATGAGAATTATAAGTGGTTAATTTGTTGTATTATAGTTTGATGGTTTGAGTTATGTTAACTAGTAACATAAACAAACCATACTTATGATAAATACAACAATATTTCACTTAATATCAAAACTAGAGATCACAAATTGTTTGTTTGTTGATTTACAAAAATATGAGAGTGGATTTGCCTCTAAATTGTTCTCTAGTTCAATAGTTTTTTAATCAAATTTTTATTCTAGTTTAGCTTCATTTTATTTCTAGTTAACAATGTCTCCTACATTTGGTCTAATTTGATTGAATAGATTTTTAAACTCTAACAATTCCCTGCGGATCGACCCGTATTCGCCACGTACTACAAAGTGTACGACGTGTGCTTGCGGTAAATTTTAATTTCTAAATTCGTTCGACGGTTTTCTAACTCAATAGAAAATCCATCGTCGAACAAGTTTTTGGCGCCATTGCCGAGGAGTTGTTTTGATTTTAAATTTTTATTCTTCGGATTAGTTTTCTTTGTTTGATTTTTGTGTGATTTTTATTTTTTGTGTGTGTTTGCATTAAAAAAAATTGATGCGTTTGTTTGATTTTTATGTGCATTGTGTTTGTGTGCTAGTTTTTCTTATTTGATTAGCATTTGCATTTCATATTTTAAAAAAAAACTTCCATTGAGGAAAAAAATATATATTTTATTTCCACTTCATTTACAATTTGCATTTAATTTTTAAATTGCAGTTACAATTTACAAAAAAAAGGGGCATTGCAGTGCCGTTATTCACTCTCCTCTGTCTCTCTGTTTACTGCACCTGCATACTCCACCACTTCTGCTCTTCACCTCCCATTCACCTTCCACTCAACAAACACCAATATAACACCCTCTACAAATACAACATTCCACTGCCTGTATACACATCCAACTCCATAGACTTGCTGCTACAATTGCCACTGCAAAAACTACAACAAAACAACATTCACATACTTCCTCTCTGAAATCACACTTCATAAATACAAACTTATCATCTATATCACACCACAACTACAATTCCATATCATCAGCAACTTCACCTTACTTCACCATTGCCTTGCTCAAGCCAAGCTTAACAACAGTCATATACAACTATCAGTTCATCTCCACATCATTTGCCACCATCTACATCACCACAAACTGCTCCTGTATTCCACTCAACCAACCATCCGACTACAACCAGCAACTCAACCCCATACAAATTCCCCTTCACAATCAAACTTGAAACATCACAGTCCTCTCTACCTTTACCTTACATCACATACGACTGCTCTGAACCATCAAATACCAACAAACACTTCACTGCATCCCCTTCATCACACTTACTCTTCTGGTACAACTATGCATTTCCTAACACCTCTGTGCACCATCCACTCAAATAGCAACTTCACTTCAAAACTACTTGTCAGCAAATACCTACTGTACAAATACAAAACCACACTCCAGACCATACTATTCCTACAGTACAAGCCTTCCCTCTGATCAAACTGCAATTTCCATCCATCAACTGCTTCCCTCCCTCTGTCAACAAGCCACTTCACCAGTTGCTACAACAAACAGCGAACTTCCAATCCCCTCCTATCCCCTCTACACTCCTACATACACAACCTTATAAACTGCCCATCATCACCATTACTGCTGTCATTCTCCCCAAGCTAATTTCCAATTTCCAAAAAAAAGCACACATACCAGTCAACCTGCCCAACCACTTTTTGACCATAAACATCCCATTCAACCACCTCCCCACCCTTGCAAACCAGGCCTGTCACTTGATCACTTCAATTCCCAGCCATACATCACCATTTCGTACAAACTTCACTGTTCTGACATCCTTGCTTCCACCATCCTCCCACTGCTCCACTACAAATCCTGCCCATTGCCTCACTCACCTCACCATCACATCAACTGCAATCTCAACTTCATCGAATATCGCCATAGTGCCTGCATTCCCCACCCTGCCTGCTCCTTCCAACCTCACAACACTCCTCTGCCATTCATTAGCAACCATCAATCTGCACTCCTGACCTGCCTTGTTCCACCGAGTCCTCCCATACACCCTCAACCTCAACAATTCGAGCTTCAACTACCGCCAGTATCCTCAAGTCACCGCGACTTCAACCACTCAACTGCCTGCATATCTTCCCATCAATACAACCACCCTCTAACAGCCAAACACTGTAAGCACCGAGCCTATCAGAACATCAACTTCAATTCGCCACTTGAAATCGCCCAACAACTCGACCACGAACCATTAGCACTCATGCTCACCAAATCACAAATTCCTATCCAAATCGAGCAAAGTACATCTGCATTTGAAATCGCCTGCAAATCGACTTCCAACCCGAATCGCGATTTGAAATCACGTTTCCTCTTTTTTGTTTTGTATTTCGTTTTTTTATTTCTTTTTCCTTGTTTGGAGAGAACAAATTTGCGTCTGAAGTTGTTTTTAGGATACTTTTTAGGAAATAATTGCCTGTGGTGCTTGAAGTTGCATTGGGCTTGGCTGCTTGCATTGTGGGCTTTTGGGCCTCTTTTTATTTTCGTTTGGTTCAGCTGTTTTCCTTTTTTAGTTAAAATTAAATTTTTTTTAAAAGTAAAACTTCACTTTTCAATTTTCTTTCTTTTTCAACAAAAAACAAAAAAAAACAAATTTCATTTGTTTAGCTTTTGTTTTTTTTTTCATTTGTTTTGTTTGGACTTCCTTTGAATATATAAAACAAAAATTTGTATTTATTTTCGTTCACTCCTTTTCAGGTTGCCAAAGCAGATTAAAAGGAAGAACTGCTAGCCCAAAAATAATTGCTGCTTGCTTATAAAAAAATAATTGCTAATAATCTGCACGCTCTGGTATTGTGCTTTCATCTCTAGTGCATTGTTGGTTGCTTGCATTTGCATTTATATATACAAAAAAAATTTCAAAATCCAAAAACAAAAACAAACTTCATTTTAGTTGCATTGTAAATTCACGTTTAATTTTTGTTTTGCATCCATCTCATCTTTTATTTCTCTAAGGGCAATACCCCAATTCACATAAGGTGAGGGATTTCATCACCCTTTCCTTAGCCCACAAACGCATTACATCGTAGAATTTGACTAATAATAAAGGTTAGACATTCGACTTAAGGGTGTCGCGAGCCCATCTAGGGCTTAATTGTATCTTCACAATTGTTTTCTTTGAACAATTTTATTTCTTGGTGTCTAGGCTATGGTATAGTAATAACTAGTTTTAAAAATTACGGTGATACGTAAATATTATACTGGTTGTTCCTCTGAAGGTACTTAAACCTTCGGCTGCATTGCTACGGTGATTCGTGGTGCACCGATAACCCCTGCCCGTTACGTGGCTGAGAAATATTTTTGTTGATTTAAGACAAAGTGTGATTATACAATTTTGGGTTAGGAGCTACTAAGGACAGAAAACTGTAATTAAGTCCTTTGCATTCATTTAGTTGCATTAGTTCATGCATATAAAAAAAATCCAAAATCTAAAATAAAAAAAAATTGTAATTTTTTCTTAACTTAGTTTTTAATTCCAAAAAAATAAATAAAACCTTTTCAAAAACAAAAAAAAATTGAAAATTCAAAAACAAAAACAAAATCAAATTTCCATTTTCTAAAAACAAAAACAAAATTTTGAAAAAACCCTTTTGATAAAAATTTGAAAATTCAAAATAAAAAAAATTTACAAAAACAAAAAAATATAAAAATTTGAAAAACCAAAAATAAAACAACAAAAATCAAACTTCTCTTTTGAAAATAAATTTCACTTGGTAAATAGTTTTCTTCCTTGTAAAAAAAACAAAAACAATTTTTCACTTCGATTTTCAAATCTTCTTTCATTCACTAAACTCGATTCTAACTTATTTCTCCTCGACTTTCACTTGTGCATGAGTACTTGGACTCGTGACACAACAACAAATCGTTGGACTCGCGACTGAACAACTAATCATTTAACTAGAACAGACGATCCTCCCGAAATGGCGAACGAAAACGCCCCTCGAACTCTTATGGATAGAATCTTTCCCGATAGAGTTTCTATTCCATCTTGCATCACGTTACCCGCCCCTACGAGTAACCATTTCGAAATTCACTCAAACCATATTGCCACTCTTCCGAAATTTGGCAATTTCAAACACGATGATCCATACATCTTCTTGACTAAATTCAAACAAGTTTGTGCAACCATTAAACTCCAACAACTTTCTGATGACGGAATCAAACTTCGATTAATCCCATTCGCTCTTACGGATTACGCTGAAAAATGGTTGTACAGCTTACCATCGAACTCGATTAAAACGTGGGAAGAATTCGTAAAAGCTTTCTTTAAAAAGTTCTAACCTTTGGAAAAAACGAGTAGAATCCGAAACGAAATTGTAAACTTTCATCAATTCAAGGGAGAACCATTCGGAAAATATTTTGAAAGATTCAAAGAGCTTTTGATAAAATGTCCACACCATAATTTCGAAAAATGGACGATTTGCCAAATTTTATACGATGGACTCGAAAATAGCTCACGTACCATGGTCGAATCAATGTGCCAAGGCAACTTTCTTGCCCAACATCACGACGATGCTTGGCAATTTCTTGAAAACCTCGCCGAAAAATCATCCCAATGGGAACGTTCGAACGAAAAATCAATCTACTCACGATCGAGTGCACACTCGATAGGATCTTCTGTTGCTTTGGAAGCTAAGATCGACGCAATGATTAAAAAATTCGATAACGTTTTCTCATCGAATAATATGAACCAAGCTTCCCAACCGATGTTATAAATGCAACGATCCTAATCATATAGCTGATCAGTGTCCCAATTCCATCGAACAAATCAATGCTTTCAACAAAGCCAAAAATGACCCGTTTTCTCCAACGTACAACCCTGGTTGGAGAAACCATCCAAATTTTGCGTGGAACCAAAACAATCCCAACATGAATAAGATTCGTCCCAATTTGCAAGCATTTTCGAATAATGCTTCGAATCCTTCCTTTCAACCCAACAATTTTCAACCAAACTTTGCGGGCCCATCCCATAATCAACCGCAACAATCAAATTTTCAACCAAATTCTACTCATCCTCCCCAAGATGATAAACGTTTAACTTCACTTGAGAAAACTCTTGAAACGTTGGCTAATGCAACTAATCAAAGCCTTCAATCAAACAACAATTTGCAAAATTTATTGACTTCATATATGCAAAACACAAACCAATCAATTGCAAAACTCGAAATGCAAATGAGTCAATTAGCCATGTCTGTGAGCGAACGTGAACGAGGAACATTCCCAAGCCAACCCTTTCCAAATCCCAGAAATCAAAACGCAAATTCAAATCAAGCCCATGTTGTTCAAGATAGAAACATCACCCAATTGAATGTTATCACAACTGTTTGTTCCGGGAAACAAATCGATAATCAAGTCGTTAATCCAAACGATTTACCGAAAACTTCTCTCGATACTTCTAAAACAACGAATGAATCTGAACAGAACGTGGAGCCAAACGTTGAATCGAATGCCAATCAAAACTCTTCTTCTTCTACTCGAGTAGACCCGCCTACCGAGTATCGTGTCCCATTTCCACATCATCTTCGACCAAATGGAAAAGATGTTGGAAATTTTTAAACAAGTCAAAGTTAACATTCCGCTTATGGACATCGTTCAACAAGTACCCACTTACGCGAAATTTCTTAAGGACTTGTGTACCCAAAAGCGACACACTCAAGTGCCAAAAAAAGTCTTCTTAGCCGCCAGTTTGAGTGAAGTCTTGTCCCAATCCATGCCCGTCAAATACAAAGATCCTGGCTGCCCTACGATTTCGTGTATAATTGGAGATAAGACGATTAACAAATGCTTGATAGCCTTAGGTGCAAGTGTCAACTTGATTCCATATTCCGTGTACGAACAATTAGGCTTAGGTGAGCTCAAACCCACAAAAGTTACGCTTCAATTCGCCGATCGTTCCATTATGAAGCCCGTGGGAGAAATCGAGGATGTGCTCATTCGAGTAGGGCAATTCATATTCCCCGTTGATTTTATCGTTCTCGAAACACAACCAGTGACGAATCCCTCGAGTCAAATTCCATTGATTTTAGGCCGACCATTCTTAGCCACCTCAAATGCTTTAATCAATTGTCGTAACGGATCGATGAAAATCTCTTTTGGAAATATGACTTTGGATCTTAATATTTTCAATCTCGAAAGCCAATCGAATGAACCTCATGACCAAACGTTGGAAGTTAGTGCCATTCACGAAAGCTTTGAAAACGAAACACTTGACCTTAACGATGAACGCAAGGCCGAGTATGAAAAATTGTTTCACGAAATTCCCAACGAGATCGAATACACTCTTCCCTTTGAATCACTTCAAGTTGAGTCCGAATCTCAACCCAACTCTTTGATTGAAAAAATCCCGAAGTTGGACCTCAAACCACTTCCCGATCACCTTAAGTACGCATACTTAGGTGATAACGAAACGTTGCCCGTCATAATTTCCACAACTCTCTCTCTTGATCAAGAAACTTCCTTACTTTCTATTCTTTCGAAAAACAAGGAAGTGCTGGGATGGTCGATCTCCGATATAAAGGGAATTAGTCCCGCTCTTGTTCAACATCGCATCCATTTAATTGATGATGCCAAGCCAGTTCGTGACGCGCAATGAAGGCTTAATCCAAAAATGAAAGATGCGGTGCGTGATGAAATTCTTAAACTTCTCGACAACAGAATCATTTACCCAATCTCCGATAGTTCATGGGTTAGCCCAATTCATGCTGTACCGAAAAAGTCCGGGCTAACCGTTGTCAAGAACGATTCAAACGAACTTATTCCAACTCGTACTCAAACGGGTTGGCGTGTTTGCATTGACTATCGAAAACTAAATGCCGCAACACGTAAAGACCACTTCCCTCTTCCTTTCATTGACCAAATGCTCGAATGTTTAGCCGGCCACGAATATTACTGCTTCCTTGATGGTTATTCCGGCTATAACCAAATTCCAATCGCTCCCGAAGATCAAGAGAAAATGACTTTCACGTGTCCATTCGGTACCTTTGCTTATCGACATATGTCGTTTGGACTTTGTAACGCTCCTGCGACTTTCTAACGCTGCATGGTTGGAATCTTTTCTAACATGATTGAACGCTTTCTAGAAGTTTTTATGGATGATTTCTCAATCTTTGGAGATTCTTTTTCCCAATGTTTACATCATCTCGAATTGGTTCTAAATCGATGTAAAGAAAAACATTTGACTTTGAATTGGGAAAAATGCCACTTTATGGTCAAACAAGGAATAGTCCTTGGAAATATCATCTCAAATAAAGGCATTGAGGTAGACAAAGCGAAAATCGATGTCATTGCAAATCTACCCATTCCCAAAACTGTTTAGGACATTCGATCATTTCTAGGACACGTTGGCTTTTACCGACGCTTTGTGAAAGACTTTAGTAAAATCGCTCGTCCTTTAACGACTCTTCTCAGAAAAGACGTTCCTTTCGATTTTAACTCTGATTGTATTTCTTCTTTTGAACGTCTTAAGAATGAACTCATTTCTACTCCAATCATTTGTGCGCCCAATTGGGATCTTCCTTTCGAAATAATGTGTGATGCTTCGAACTTTTCCGTTGGTGCTATCCTAGGACAACGCATCAACTCAACTACTCAACAACCGAAAAAGAGCTTCTAGCTGTCGTTTTTGCTCTCGAAAAATTTCGACAATACTTGATAGGTTCACACGTTACTATGTACGCGGACCACTCTGCACTTCGATATCTCTTCGCTAAAAAGGATGCTAAATCCCGTTTGATTCGTTGGATCCTTTTACTTCAAGAATTTGACCTTACAATTAAAGACAAAAAAGGATCTGATAACGTCATAGCCGATCACTTGTCTCGTCTTCCGAACGCACCATCTTCTTTGCCAATCAATGAAAACTTTCCCGATGAACAACTCCTTTCAATTTCTATCGACCCATGGTACGCTAATATAGTGAACTACTTAGTCACTAAAGAAACCCCCTCATCATGGTCCAAACAAGACAAATGCAAATTCATGTCCCAAGTGAAGTATTTCTATTGGGACGATCCATACTTGTTCAAATATTGTCCCGACCAAATCATCCGACGTTGCATTTCGGATAATGAGATTAGGAGTGTTCTTTCATTTTGCCATGATCAAGCATGTAGTGGACATTTCGGTCCTCGAAAAACTGCGGAAAAAGTGCTTCAGTGTGGTTTCTATTGGCCTTCTCTTTTCAAAGACTCGTTTGAATTTTGTAAAACTTGCGATCGATGTCAAATGCTTGGACGAATTTCTCGACGAGATATGATGCCTCTAAACCCCATTCTTACGATCGAAATCTTTGATGTATGGGGTATAGACTTTATGGGACCTTTTCCCAATTCTTTTGTAAACTTGTATATCCTTCTCGCTGTCGATTACGTTTCAAAATGGGTCGAAGCCATTCCTTGCAAAACCAACGACCATAAAATTGTTGTGAATTTCTCAAAGAAAACATCTTTTCGAGGTTCGGCACACCTCGCTCAATAATCAGTGATAACGGGACCCATTTTTGCAACCGTTCTTTTGAAACTTTAATGAAAAAATACTCGATAACCCACAAGTTATCCACTACGTATCATCCTCAAACTTGTGGCCAAGTTGAAGTTTCAAATCGACAAATAAAACAAATCTTGGAGAAAACTGTCAATAAAAATCGAAAAGATTGGTCTCAGAAATTGACCGATGCACTTTGGGCTTACCGTACTGCTTTTAAAACTAAACTTAGGATGTCCCCATTTCATTTAGTTTACGGTAAAGCTTGCCATTTACCCGTTGAAATCGAACACAAAGCGCTGTGGGCAATTAAGAACTTAAACTTTGATCTTGAGAAAGCTAGCGAAAACCGAAAACTACAACTCAACGAACTAGAAGAACTTAGGAACGACGCGTATGAAAACGATAAAATTTAAAAAGAAAAAACCAAAGTTTTTCATGACAAGTCAATCCTAAGGAAAACGTTTTCGCCTAACCAAAAAGTTCTTTTATATGACTCAAGACTTCATTTATTCCCCGGGAAGCTTAAATCGAGATGGATCGGACCATTTGTGGTACGAACTGTTTTTCCACATGGTGCCGTAGAAATAGAAAACCCCAGGGATGGATCGGTTTTCAAAGTGAACGGTCATCGTCTGAAACCTTTCTTGGAATTGCCAAATAACCAAGAGGAGGAGCTCATGATCCTTCATGAGCCAAGCTACGTCTAGTAAGAATGTTAACCCTCTTTTGTAAATATGTACATAGTTTTCCCCGTTACACTCATCGACTGTGGGGACACAGTCAAAATTAAGTGTGGGGGGAGTCTCATTTTCATTTTTTTTAATTTCATGGCATTTTTTATTTTTGATTTTTCTTTTGACTTAAAAAAATTCTCAAAATTTCGAAATCTCAGAAACATTTTCTTTTAAGCATTTTGATTTATTTTTGTGGAAACACTATGGGATAAGTATAAGTTTTGGTTAATAAATTGAAATTTTTGAAAATTTATTTGTCTTAACAAAAATAAAAATGAAGTTTGATTACAAATAACAATGGTTTAACTATTATATAGGAAGGTTGATATATGTTAATTATGAAGTATGTTCTAATTGAAAATCTTTGTTTAAAAAAAATGGTAAATTTAAAGTAAAGGATATAACATTTTTATCTTCTAAGTTAAATGGTGCAAAGATGATTTTGCAAAACTCTCTCTTTCTAAAAAAAGAAGAAAAAAAAGAAGAAAAAAAACATTTGTATATATGTATATATATATTTTTAACACCTAGAGTCATGTGTTCACACTCGTGTGTTCACTCGCCATGCTCTGTACCCTTCTCACGTAAGCCCGAAAGGCAGTGCATGATCGGTATATCTGGCCTCAGTTTATCTGAATTAGGTGTATGTATATAAAAATTCTTTTTAATAACGCCTACAGTCGTTAAGTGTTCACACTTGTGTGTTCACTCGCCACGCTCTGTATTCCCCTCACATCAGTCCGCAAGGCAGTGCACGGGTAATATATCTGGCCTCAGTTTATCTGAGTTAGGCATATGTAAATATTGTTAATATCAATGAAATTTTCAAGTAAGAGAGAGTAAGCAATTGAAATCCAAGCACCATTTTAACTTGTTTGATTTAACTTATTATTGAAAAGAAATGAGAATACCACTTTGACAAACTTTGATAATCAACTAAGAATCCATTTCATAGTTACACTTTGTTATCAACCGAAACAGCGAGTTAAACTATCGTCTATTTGCTATGATAACTTGATTTTTGTTGGAAGTTTTGCGAGTAAATAACTTAAATTTTCAAGACAATGACCAAAACCTATATTTAACTTATGAGTGTCGAATTGAAAGTGAATCCTTCATTTGTAAATATTTTCAAAAACTTGCATTCATCCCATTGTAAATAAATCTTGCATTTTGTAAATATTTTCACTTTGCATTTGGATTTTGTGGGTAGTATCCGCTGAAAACCCTCACGAGACAACACTCGTCCTACTGAGGACACCCAGAGGTTTAACGGCTTGTTGCATACGCTCAATGCAATCGTGCTCCCTATGAAAACGGATTTATCTTAGTTTTCATTTATTCGAGGACGAATAAAAAGATAAGTGTAGGGGTATTTAATGTGCACGTAAATGTGCATATATTTACATCCATATTTTATCTCTTTTTATTTAAATAAACATCATATTAGGGCATTTGTACATGTTAAAACCAAAATTCAATTATTTTCAAACCATCATATTTTCATCTTCATTTAGGGGCAAAATGGTCATTTTTGTGCATGTGTAAATTTGAGAATTTGTACTTGGACATTTTTGATGATTTTTATAGGAATTGGATGCATATGGAAGAGGCTTATATGAAGATACATGCATGCACAAATGAATACAAAGGAAAGAAGAGGGAAATAATTCAAAGTGAAGATTATGGAGGACCCCACCTACCCACCTACCTTAATGTACAAATTAGAGGCTAATGAACATGCTTATGGAATTAAAGGCTTCATGTACACTTAAATGATGATTAGTAGAAGCTAATGATTACATGGCCTCCACACTTCCTAAGCGGTATTTTGGGAAGCCCCAAAAAATAGAATTAGGGTTTTATGCATGTATAAATAACCCTCTTATGTACATGAAACTATCTTCTACTCTTTCATTTTACTTAGGAAATTAAGAGATCAAATTGTGAGCTCAATGTTCTATGAAATAAAAATGGCTTCCAAGCCTCTTAGTTCTCCTTTTTCTACATGCTTCTCTTTGTTTTTATGTTAATGCTTTTATTTATGTTATTTTCTTTGTTAGTAAAATAGTTTTACATTCATGCAAGTAGTGTAGCTTAATTTCTTTTGTTGTAAGTAGTTTAATTACATTCTCTTCTTTGCTTATTCTATATTTTCTTCTCTTTTTAATGTTGAAAGTTACTTGTGTTGCTTCAATGCCACAAATAAGTAGCTAAACCCCTTCAATTTAGGGGTAATGAAGCTCTCAAATATTATGTAATTTCAACATTTTTTATGATTTATGATATCTTTGTTTGTGCTTCATGAAAGTCAATTTTGATGCAAGTTTATACAAGTGAGTTTGATAGCTTATATTGCTTATGCAAATGAGCTATTCTTATTTCAACATAAACACAATTTGCATCATCATTTACTAATCCATTTTTGATTGTGAAATTAAAGTAAAAATGAAATTTGATGATCTATATTACTAGTTACAATAGTAAATAGATCATACATAAAATAGCTTTTGCTTTGCTTCATTTTCATGAGAATTATAAGTGGTTAATTTGTTGTATTATAGTTTGATGGTTTGAGTTATGTTAATTAATAACATAAACAAACCATACTTATGATAAATACAATAATATTCCACTTAATATCAAAACTAGAGATCACAAATTGTTTGTTTGTTGATTTACAAAAATATGAGAGTGGATTTGCCTCTAAATTGTTCTCTAGTTCAATAGTTTTTTAATCAAATTTTTATTCTAGTTTAGCTTCATTTTATTTCTAGTTAACAATTTCTCCTACATTTGGTCTAATTTGATTGAATCGATTTTTAAACTCTAACAATTCCCTGCGGATCGACCCATATTTGCCACGTACTACAAAGTGTACGCCGAGTGCTTGCAGTAAATTTTAATTTCTAAATTCGTTCGACGGTTTTCTAACTCGATAGAAAATCCGTCGTCGAACACTCCTTTTCTAGGACACTATGCCGATCCCTTAATCATTAACAAGCCATGTTGAACTAGGCATGATCACATATGCCGACCCCTCTTTTACACTTCTCATGCTGATTATCCATTCAAATGCACATATCGATCCCTATGTTTCACTTTTCTATACCAATCCCTCCAGTATTTTATCTTTGTTGACCAATGACTGTGCCGATCCCTATTCCATATCCAAACTGGTTTCCTTGTTTCTGACATCCTGCATTATATGTCTATCAACTCCATTCAACCTGGGCTTCATATAGCTGTCTGAAATCTATTTTTGGATCCTATAGCCATTGCTTCACGGTCATTCTTCTTGACAATAGTCGAGTCTGTCTTGCATGATCAGTCCAATATAGCCTGGCCAAGGTAACAGATAACACTGAACAATTCTCAATCATATTATTCATTAATCCACTTGTCCAATTTACTTGAATATTTCTACGAATTGCATAAGTGGATTTGCGGACCAATGGATATATCTCATCTAAACTACTTGTTTCTGAAATTAAATTGTGTTGCAGAATTCTAACTATTATACAAGCTTGATGAATTAGGTTTAACGTTGTCCAACTAGCGTTATGTCTTTCAACTATCTAATGCAAAAGAAACTCATCATCCATAGTTACATCATCCAATGTTAAACCATCGGACGAGATTTCCAAAATTTCTCCTAATTCTTATTCGTTAAAAGCAATTTCAACATCTTTAATAGTAGTAGACAAAACCAATCCATTATCGTCATGATATACTTAAGATTAGCATAAAAGAGAGCTACACACCTAGGGTAGATGTCGATATCAAGGCTATTCATATTTATAATGTTTACCAGGTATGAGTAAATAAATTATGGATATAGTATAAAGATACAGTATTCAAGTTTACCTGACGACCGCCGAGAGATTCATTCAACATTAAGATCTTGAATTTTTTAATGTTCTCCTTCTTATTTTCCAACCAAGCCTTAACTTCATCGGTGAGGATTTCATCGATTGAACCAAAGGATGTTAAGGAGATGGTCCTTTTTCCTCTTCCCATGTTGTAAATCTATGAATTTGAGTGGAAAATGTTATGGATATTGGAGGTTTTAAGGCTGGAGATAATGAGGTTAGGGTTTGAAATCGTGTAGAACTGAAATAATGAAGTGAGGAATGAAATAGTGAGGTTAAATCGAGTCTGGCAAAATTTTGTGTCGCCTAAGTTATTGAATTTAAAATTCATTTTAGGTAGATCTCTTACAATTTCACGTTTTGATAATTTATTTAATAATTTAAAGTTAATATGATAGAAATGTTTATACCAAGGCCATGGATCATTCGAGTTTGCTACAAGGCACATATTAATGTTGTTATTAACTTTCGTATTTAAGATATAAATATTTCATTTCTTTATATCTTCAAAAATTATTTTTTGTTTTATCAAAGATATTACAATTATCTTTTCGAAAATTAATTTTTAAATCTTTATTGCGTAGTTGACTAATACTTAAAAGATTATATTTTAAATTTTAAACCAAGTAAACATTAGTAATTAAGGGTGAATTTGGATTACCATCATTGTTGATGTCCCCTATCTTAATGGTATAGCCTTTGGAATTGTCACTGAAGGATACGATACCTCCATCCATTGGTCTGATATTAGTTAGCATATTGGAGTTTCCCTTGATGTGTTTGAAACATCCACATTCTAGAATCCATCTTCTCCTTTTACTAATGTGTGTGGATACCTATAAAAAATAAGTAAATTTATTACTACCCACTTCCTACGTTAAGGTCTTAGGGTTAAATTTTCAATAACTATACCTAGGAGGGTTTGGTAAAATATTTGAAAAATAATTAATATTACTATAAACATTAAAGAAAAATTTATCTATACATTTCTTTGTAATAAGATTTTTATTGGTTTTAGAACTCCATATTTTTGTTACCTTATTTTCATATATTCCTTTCTCCTTTTTAGAGCTACCATATTTTTTAAATTTTGTATAAAGGAAACTATTTTTCTTTGAAGTTTTCTTGCTTTTATCTTTCTTGAAACCTAATACATTTTTATTATGTGATGGTTTGGTTAAATTAGATAAATTTTCTTGACCTTTATTAAATTTCAAAATATTTGTAGAACCTTTTTTAGTTTTTCTCTAAAACCTAAATTTTTTATTTTTGAAGTTAGTTCACAAATTTCTTTTGATAATTTGACATTTCCACTTTTGTAAGAGTCAAGCTTACTTTATAATATAGAAATTTTATTTGTTAATTTTCAAAAGTGCATTGTGAGTTTTCTAATTCTTTAATCCTTTTAACTAAACCAATATTTTTATTTTCTAAATAATCAATTTTAGAATTTAAATTATCATTTGAAAATTTTAAATCTTTATTTAGATCCTTAATATAATAGCATTCTTTAGATAAATCCATTTTTTCTTGAAATAAAAATTTATGTTCCATTTTCAGAAATAGATTTTTCTAAAGATCGTTTTTTATTTACAATTACTTCTTCCAAAATATTTTTCTCGTTTTTAACATGGTTATTTCTAATTCTGGCATATTTAAGCTAACTTTAGTTTTTTTATGAGTTTTTTTTTGTAAATTTCAAGATTTTTTTATCTCATTCTACGTATAATTCAATTAATTCATTATAAGTTAAATCGGATTATACCTCATCTTTTTTGGCCATAAAAAAATTAGATTGTTCACTATTGCTATCACTCTCCAAAGATAATGAGGAGTCTCAATCATCCCAAGTAACTTGATATGCAGACGTTTTCTTTTTGTTAAATTCATCGAATTTATTTTTATCCTCGAATTGCTTCTTTTTATTATTTTGAAGTGGATACTCCTTTGTGAGATGATCAACCTTATTGCAGCTAAAGCATTTTCGTCCTGAGATATTGTTCCCATTGTTATTTCCTCTCTTCTGCTTTTTGAATTTTCTATAATTTTTTGCGATGAAAGCCATTTCAACCTCATCTAATTCAGAGTCCTCTTTAACTTGTAATGCTAGTCTTTTTCTCCTGATTATGGATTTTCCTAGCTTACAAATTCACTTATTACTAATTATCTCATCAACCTTAAGTTGAGAAAGATCGTTAGCTTCTTCAATGGCTAACACTTTTCTTTCCTAATCATTGGTCAAAGAGTTTAAAATTTTGTGATAATGTCAAATTCAGATACAGTTTCACACAGTCCTACTAGTGCATGTGTAATACCTTACATGTGAGAGTATATATTAGAAATATTTTCATTATCCTTCACTCTAAAGTTTTGAAATTGACTTTTCAGCATAGAAATTCTAGATTGTTTAACCTTGTTAGTACCTTGATGGGTGAGTTGTATAGCGTGCCATATATCATAAGTAGTTTTACATATCATAACTCATGTAAATTCATTTTTATCTAACGCAAAAAAAGAATATTCAGTGCTTTTGAGTTATTGGTTGCAGTTGTTCGGGAGTCCATGTGTTCGATAGTGTAGTCAGAGCTACATATTGAGTTTGTGTGGCATCCCAAATTTCAAGACCATTTTCTTCCATACATATTTTCATCTTAGTTGACCAAAACTGTAATCACTGCCAGTAAATAATAGGGGTCGTGCAATAGACTTACCTTCTACAAAAACGCTTATATGTGCCATGTAATAAAATATTCAATAAATTTTGTTATGCTTTATGAATTATCCTACTCTGATACCAAGTGAAAGTGTAGTGGATCATGTATATATGGCTAAGCTATAGATATAAGTGTATAAATAAAATTATAAGCTAACTACAGATAAAGTACAATATGAAGAACGTGCACACCATTATTTTTATACTGGTTTGGACCATCGTTCATCCAGTCCTAGAATCTCTATTCAGATTTTTGACTCACTAAACACCCATTTCACTTGAAGGAATGGGTCTATACAAATGCCCAAGCCGCTGAACATGACTTTTCCACTAACTTGATACAAACAAACTTTGACAGTATACGTGTCTGAATACA
Organism: Allium fistulosum; assembly: GCA_030737815.1. Taxonomy (NCBI): domain Eukaryota; kingdom Viridiplantae; phylum Streptophyta; class Magnoliopsida; order Asparagales; family Amaryllidaceae; genus Allium; species Allium fistulosum. The sequence goes on from CM060907.1 coordinate 841,840,360, forward strand.
ATGTATGCCTGGTATAATACAAGCTCCTGTAACTCACAAGAACCGGTTTGTAGATTAATGTGCAGAAGTTTAGGAGGTTATAAATTAGAATGTTAATGATAACATTTGAATGGTCACTGATTTGAAAGCAGTAGGTAAACTAGGGTTCAGAAAATAGATAAGAGAATTTGAAAGCATGTAAGGTGATTGATCCTTTTGAAAACAAAGCAATTTGTAGAATTGAAAAGATTTGATGATGGGATACGATTGTTTACCTTTGGAGAAAGTCGTATTTGGAGTAAAAAGAAGAATCGTGACCATTCGAGTTAAAGACAAATGATTAATTGCACTTTGGAATTCTAAAAAAAATCATGCATTGGTGCACCGGTGGCCTACCACCAGTGGTGGACAAATAAAATCCAAAATTCTGATATTTTTAAAAGCCTGAAAAGTACTTTTAAAAAATCATGAAAAAATTCTTAAAGATTTTATTAAGGTTTCTTAAGGCTTTGGAATGGTAATGTGTGATTCTTTTGAGTTTTAACAATATATATCTAAGACAAAATAACTCACATATACAAGGTCTTCAAGTGTTCTTCACTTAGACGATTCTTTGAAGCTATAGCGTGCATTCTTTTATCTTTCTAGAGTTCTATGATGACTTTGCGTGGACTTTCTTGCTTAGACTATAGTATGGAGTTGTCATCAAGGAATCTGGGAAATCTTGCTCTAACAGAGATCATCTAAGTTTAGGTGCAACACACCACATAAATTTATTTTACTGGGCCAGCACGTAGTAGGTTAGATGGGTGAATTTCAATTTTTTTTACCATTTTGGATATTATTGGGCTTATGAAGTCTAAATTTATTTTAGATCTGATCTAAATTAATTTTAAATAAAATCAATATTTTATTTAATTTGTAATATTTTTTTTATTTTGATAGTATATTTATGTTATATAATATGTACATGTGTAGCATATAAACATATGTGTGTACATGCACGTGCAACATATATAGTATACATGGTTTAACATGCCCGTATATAAGCATTGGGATTTACACCGCAATGGACATGTTAGCCCCTTCTTATAAATATGTGACGTCTAATATATATATATATATATATATATTAATGCAATACAAAATATATCTATAACAGTATATATATAATAATGTAAAATAGTTATAGTTATATTTATAAATGCAAATGTTAATAATTGTAAATTTAGACCTAAATTTAAATTTCAAATTTTAGATCCAGATCTAGATTTTAAAACATTTTCTAATTGCAAATTTTAATCAGTAAATAATATTTTGATAAATATATATATATATATATAGAACTAATTTCTTTATGAAATATGCATATGTGTGTATATGTTAAATTTCAAATATAAAATAACATTATATGTTTAAAATATAAATAAATAAAATTATATATATTTTTTGACCTAAAATATGTTTGACAAAACCTATTTTTGTTAATATCCTTAGCATTTTAAAAATATGTTTTTTATTTAAATCATTTTCTTACGAAAATGTTTAAAAATATCAATTTAAAAATAATAATAATCATAAGTATGATTATGTATATTAAAATATATGTACATACATATTTGTAATACATATATTATATTAAAGTAATATGTTATGTTTCTTTTTCTTTTTTTGCAGAGCAAGTAAGATTGATTAGACCCTTACCAATTTATTTCATTGGAGAAAAAAGAAAACCAACCGAGATCAACAAGATGACCATAGGAAAAAATACAGAAAAAAGGAGAGCAAAGATAAGAATCGCATGGTCAACCCAAGGAGAAAAATCAGAATCCTAAACAATCTAAAGACAAAAACATAACAAATAAGACAAGCTTCAAACAATCAGAACCTAGAAAAACTAAAATTCTAAAAATCACAGCCAAGCAACCTTGAAGCCAAATTCCAGATCAAAGTTCGAGTTGTTTAGACCATAGTCGATATCTCTAATCAACATAGCAAAGAGCCCAGCTTTAGAAGTTCTGGTTGCATTGAAAACTTTTTGGTTTCTTTCATTCCATATGACTGCAAGAAAATTCTTTAAAACAATTAGCAAAGTGACGATTACTGAATTTTTCCATCTAGTAGCTTTGGAAAATGCTATGCCATTCCTTTCTACTATCTCTAACTGGGTTGTGCAACCCTCCCTGATTAAGATTTTCTTCCATAGATCAAAAATGAAGTTGCAGTTGAAAAATAGGTATGGGAAGCAGGCACTGAAGCTAATCATTTTGGTAGTAAGAGGGATACCTAAATAAGACATATTAGATCCTGTAGGCTGAAGAGAGGAGATCCGCCTCAGATGGTCAGAATCATTTTGGGATAAGCCACCAAATAATATTTTAGATTGTTCAAAGTTCACATCCAGGCCAAAGAAGGAATGAATCTTGCTTAGACTAGAAGTAAGACAGTTGATAATTTGCAAGGATGACTTAATTATAAGATCATTAGCAAACATAAAGAGAGGAGACCTTGGGATCTTTGCATTTTGGGTGGAGTTTGAAGGAACCAGAAGTGATTTCCTGATTGAAGACTTGAGTGAGAACTTCCATGAGTAGAATAAAAATGTAAGGGACATAGGATCACCTTGCCTAATCCCATTATTTCCTCTAAAGTAGCCAATAGAGGATCCATTTAAAACTAGGGAGTAATAAGGGGTAGAGATGTAAGAGTGAAGTAAATTAATAAAATGCACAGGAAACCCTACCCTATACATGATGGCAACAATAGCATCCCATCTGACTATCAAAAGCTTTTTTCAGATATATCTTCATCATGGCTCTAAGGGAAATAGAAGCCCTACCATAGCCTTTAAGAAGATCATGAGCAAGAAGAACATTATCCAAGATACTTCTATTCTAAAAAAAGCTGCCTGATTAGGGGATATGATGGAAGGCCGCACTGTCTTTACCCTTGAAGCCAGAACTTTAGAGATGCATTTATAAACAAGATTGCAGCAGGCAGTAGACCTAAATCCAGAGATTGGATTAGGGTTGTTAATCTTAGGGATTAGCACCAAATTTGTACAGTTAATACCCCTTAGCATTTTGTCATGTTTAAGGAAATAATGAATGGCCTTTAGTAAGTCCTTGGAAATAATATCCCAATAAGAAATATAGAAACAAGCATTGAAACCATCTGGTACCCCACTAGAATCCTTATTCATGTTGAAAATATAGGTTTTAATTTCATCATTGGTAACATCAGAATTTAAGAAGTACAAGTCAGAAAAACTTATTGGGTTAATAGGAAGAGAGTTGAGGTCAAGCTGATGGTAAGAGGGTTGGTTAGGGTTGCCCAATAGATTGTAGTAATAATCAAGGAAGGCAAACTCAATGTCCTCTTGATTCCTGCAAGTGTGTCCTAGAGAGTCCTCAATTTAGATAATGTTGGCTTAGCATGTTTAGTTTTAAGAGCAGCATGATAAAATTTAGAGTTTCTATCCCCATGTGTGTGCCAAGAAATTCTGAGTTTTTGCCTTTTCATCTCACATTCAGAAGCTAAAGCCCTGTCCAGCAATTCATAAAGCTCATGCTCCTTGGTAGAAAGTTGAGAGTTTGAAGGTTGATTAAGCATTTGAATTTGAATACCTTCAAGCTGAGCAGTCAGGTAAGAAGAAAGAGCCTCAGCATCTCTAAACAAGTCTTTAGCCCAAGCCCTAAGAGTCTCTTTTATAGCCTTGAGTTTTTGCTAAAATATAAACATTGGGTTACCAAAAAAGTAAGTAGACCAAATAGAGTTAACAGTGCATAAGAAAGAAGTTTCTTTAATCCAACTATTAAAAAAATTAAAATTTGATTTTATGTTCATGGCAGCTTCCCCAAAACAACCGAGGATAGGGCAGTAGACATCATAGGAGGAAGGATATAGTTGAGGATATTTGACCATGAATTTATAGCTGAGAAGTTAAGGAAAGCCTGATCAATTATACTCATGGTTCTAACCCCACTCCTACTTTTATTATTCTAGGTAAAAAGAGGGCCAAAGGATTACATTTCAAGAAGATAGGAGTTTGTCAAGGCAGAATTAAGGGGAGTAATGTCTGTGAAGGAGGTTGAAGAACCACCAGATCTATCAGCAGTTCTCATCATACAATTAAAATATCCCAGAGCAAACCAAGGATGTGAGTTAGAAAATGAAACGTTCTCACCATTCCGTCTACAGAAGATACCAAGACATATGTATTTGTTAGCATATCGGGTCTTGGCCTTGGGCCATGTAAACAAGCCCAATATCATTGTATTCTATATAATGGGCTGAAGATAATTGTAAACAATTATTCAGTCTTTCATTTGATTAATACAAAATCACTCTCAGTTTGTTTTCAATTCTCTCTGATCCTCAATAATCAGTAAACACAATGGTGAAGTCAATCAAAGCACAACCACAACATCAGAACACATACATGATGAAGGCTGGTACCCAGACTCAGGAGAAACCAATCATATAACAAATAATTTTGACAACTTAAATCTTGGCAATAAGGAATATAGAGGTAAATAGTCTATATGCATGGGGAATGGTGAGTTAGTCAACATTACTCACACTGGAAGAACCAGTATTAATGGGAAAAGACAACTATATTTAAACAACTTGTTGAGAGTACCAAAAATAAAGAAAAATCTTATGAGTGTGTCACAATTTGCAAAAGACAATAATGTATACTTCGAATTTTATCCTGATTACTGCGTAGTTAAAGACATACTAACTAATGAAAATCTTTTGCAGGGTGAAGCAGTCAAAGGACTATACAGATTCAATCTTAAAAACAGTAGCAAATCTGAGAGAAATCAGAGGTGTTGTAACATAGGTGAAATGAGTCAGTCTAAAGAAAAGGGAAGTGTGTTTGATTTGTGGCACTACAAACTTGGCCACCCAAACACAAATGTTGTGAAACAAGTACTTGAGAAAAATAAAATTGTGTTTGATGATATTTCCTTACCATATGTATGTACATATTGTCAAATGGGGAAAAGTCATAATTTACCCTTCAATGACTCACTAACCAAGTATTCAAAACCTTTAGAATTGGTTGCAACTGATTTATGGGGACCTGCCCCAATCTATTATGACTATGGTTATAAATATTACATATCTTTTATTGATGCTTATTCTAGATATACATGGATTTATTTTTTAAAGGCTAAATCAGAAGCTTATAATGCAGTGATACACTTCATATCATTAGCTGAAAAGCAAACTGGCAATCAAGTTAAAATTATTCAGTCAGATGGTGGTACTGAGTACAAAACCCTTAGAAATTACTTTGCTAAGAAGGGAATTGTACACAGAATCACATGTCCCTATACATCTGAACAAAATGGTCTAATAGAAAAAAAGCACAGACACATAGTCGAAACAGGACTAACACTGCTTGTTCAAGCATCATTACCACTAAAGTTCTGGCCTGATTCCTTTAATACTGCTGTATATTTGATTAACAGACTACCCACAAAAATTCTTAAAGGAATCAGTCCAGTAGAAAAGCTATTAGCTGTTAAGCCAGACTATCAGAGTTTGAAAATGTTTGGATGTTTATGCTTTCCCCACATAAGACCATACAACAACAATAAGTTGTGCTTCAGGGCCAAACCATGTACTTTTATAGGATATGGGTCAAATAAAAAAGGATATAAATGTCTAGATGAAAGTGGCAAAGTTATAACTAGTAGACATGTTGTGTTCAATGAGCATGTTTTTCCTTTTAGAAGTACAGGTATTAAAACAACTCAAAAGATACAGAATCCAAAGAATTCTGTACCTTGTATACCTGTCTACAGTGATGATTTCCATCCTGAGGTGATTGAAAGGACTGCTGAGGGTCAAGATCCACAACTCACAATGTCAAACCGACCAGGTCATGAATCATCAAGCTCACCCAGCTATCTCAGTCAAACTCTTGCACATTCAAGACATCAAACAGAGTCAGTTGATGAAAGAGAAGCTGAAAGCATACCAGTACAATCAGAAAATAACAACAATCAAACAAGTACAGATGTATCACTATAGAACAGAACTGGTCATCCAATGATTACAAGGTCAAAAAGTGGAATCTTTAAACCAAAATTATACACAGCTGCATCAAATCTAGAGGAACCAGAAAACTTTGAACAAGCTGCAAAGGACAATAACTGGAAGGCAACAATGGATGAAGAATAATACATGGGAACTTGTACACCAACTAGATAATAAAAACATCATAGGATGCAGGTGGACATACAAATTAAAAAAAGAATCCTGATGAAACAGTGTCAAGATACAAAGCAAGACTGGTAGCAAAAGGCTACACACAGCAATATGGGTTTGATTTTAATGAAACCTTTTCTCCTGTTGTCAAACCAACAATTATAAGAATTATTCTAAGTATTGCTCTATATAATCAATGGAACATTAGACAATATGATGTCAATAATGCCTTCCTGAATGGAACATTACAGGAAGAAATATACATGGAGCAACCACAAGGGTACAGGGAAAATACAAGTCATGTGTGCAAACTGAAAAAGGCCATATATGGTCTTAACAGGCTCCAAGAGTCTGGTTTGATAAAATGAAGGCCACACTAACTTATCTTGGCTATTAGTCTATAAAATCAGATAATTCCTTATTTATTAAAAACAACAATAAGACAAGTGTGTATATTCTAATATATGTTGATGACCTGGTTGTTACAGGAAATGATGAGGATGAAATTAAAAATCTTGCTCAATATCTTGACAAAGAATTCTCCATCAAAGATTTAGGTCTACTAAACTATTTCCTAGGCATAGAAGTCAAGAGGAAATCAAAGTCAGAGATCATCCACAATCATAGAAAATATATCCTAGAGCTATTGGAAAAGGCAAAGATGGAAAATGCCAAACCTCAGCCTACTCCAATGATAAGCCACCAATACTTATCTAAAAACAGGGGAGAAAACATAACAAACACTAAACAATACAGAAGTGTTGTTGGTGCTTTACAATACTTAACCATTACAAGGCCAGACATATCTTTCAGTGTTAACAAAGTTTGTCAATTTATGCAGGAACCAAGAGATGATCACTGGAAAGCAGTAAAAAGAATATTGAGATACATAAAGGGAACTATAGATTATGGACTGCTAATGAAGAGAAGCAACAATCTAAATATAACTGGATATACTGATGCAGATTGGGGAACCAATCCAGATGATCGCAGATCAACTACAGGATACTGCATATATATAGGAGACAATCCAGTGTCATGGTGTTTAAAGAAACAAGCTGTAATCTCAAGATCCAGCATAGAGTCCGAATACAGAAGCGTTGCAAGTGAAACTGCCGAGATCATGTGGATACAGTCTTTACTACATGAGCTAAACATCAAATCGCAAGCCAAACCAACATTATGGTGCGACAATCAAAGTACAGTATATATGTCAGCAAACCCGATATTACACTCAAGGACAAAACATATAGAGATAGATCTGTACTTCGTCAGAGAACAGATACAAAAAGGAAACTTGCAGGTAAATCACTTACCATGAGCTTACCAAAGGGCCGATACACTTACCAAGGCCTTGTCAAAGCAAAGCTTCATCAAATTCAGAGAAGAACTAAAGGTGGCTACGACTCTCACAAATCCAACTGAATCTGAAGAAACATCAAAGTTCACTGGACAAAAGTCAGGAACTTTAACAAAAACAATAGCAGATCCATCGCCAGCACTGATCTCTAAAATAGATTGAAGTATCCAGACCAAAGGAACCACTCAGATTCATACAATTTTGCCCTAGATCTGATTAAAAATCATCAATTTCTTGAGGCAGCGCAAGGAGAAGCAGCCATGAAAACCCTAATGTTGGTTTGAGGGGGCGAGTTAGAAAATGAAACGTTCTCACCATTCCGTCTACAGAAGATACCAAGACATATGTATTTGTTAGCATATCGGGTCTGGGCCTTGGGCCATGTAAACAAGCCCAATATCATTTTATTCTATATAATATGTTGAAGATAACTGTAAACAATTATTCAGTCTTTCATTTGATTAATACAAAATCACTCTCAGTTTGTTTTCTATTCTCTCTGATCCTCAATAATCAGTAAACACAACATCTTGACATTATCAAAATCTAATGATGTGATTATTGACTTAGGTAAGGGATATGATCTAGCATTTTTTGCATGATTACTGGGTTGTTTTGGCCATAAATGAAAGTAATATACAATGGGGTAGAAGAGGGAAGGCGGATAGCATGGAAGTGCCTGAATTGGGAGTGAAACAAAATGGGATAGAGAGTGTAATATCCAGGGTTAGACATCACCATTATTCGACCAAAAGGAGATTAAACAAGATTATGAAAGAGATTCCAAGATGGGTTGATGTGGTTAGCAGCTCTAACAATGAGAATAAGGTTAAGTTTTATCTCAGTGATGGCTATAATTTTTATGTTGTGAGTTTGGATGTGTTTTTTTTTGCTTTATCAAGCTTGTTTGGATTATGGGCACTTGTAATATTCCAAAAGCAGAAGCTGTTAAGCATTAAATAAAAAAATGGGGGTTTGATGATGCAAGTCTGGTACTCTACCTTGAGGGGTTAGCCAATTTGTTAGTATCAGAGATTGTTTCATCCAAAGAGAATTAGAATCTTTCACTAAGATCCTTGTCATTAATAGAGGCTGCATTTTTTCCCTTTCTGATTTCTTTTTATTAATAGAAAGGGAAGGGATGATGGGAGAATCAAACTGAATTGAAGAGAAGTCAGTGATAGTAGAAGGAATTTGAAGGATGTTGATGATAGGGACTGGCTGGGAATTGTTGGAAGGAAGGGATGAAGCTAATTAACATTGCCATGGGAATTTGCTTGATTCTTGCACTGGGTAACTGAATTTGAATTAACCTCATGCACAAAAGAAGTGGAAGGTTCATGGATAGCATCATCAAAATCTTTTGGAGGAGGAATATTAGAATTAGGATTAGATGGAGTTGAAGTGAAGGATTATAAAGGACTAAAGATAGATGAAGGGATTTAATGAAAGTTCAGATTTGGGTCAATTAAGGAGTTGCAATTTCGAACAATGGAATCATAATTTGTAGTGAAAATTGGATTTGCATGACCCAAGCATTGCTTTAAAGTGTTTGCATTTATATCTTGCGGAATTGTATACGTAGGGACTTGCAGGTTTCACGAACCATGCACAAGTCAATTAATTGTGCATTAGGAAGTGCACAAGGAACATAAAGGTGCACATGCATATCAGGTTTTTTGCCCAAGAAAGCAATAGAGGGAAGAAGCACCAGATCTGAGCCTTCAACTATCAAAGTCAATGGCACATTTGACCATCCGAGGAAGGAGAAGCAGATGATATAGTGAATTCATAGATGACAACATATGATGCATTTTCATGCAATTCTGGTTTGCTTTCTATATCCAAAGAACCTAATGCATTTCCTTCCTCATCAGTGCCCAATAAAGCATCAAATTTATCATAGAGAAGTTCTTCAATCTCTCCCCCTTCAATAATACTATCCTTGTAGATTAGTTTGTTAACATTTTCAGGTTTCTTAGAGCTTACAACAGATTGAATCATGTTATTTGACTGCTCCTCATCCAGCATCATAGGAGATTCTTTTATGGAAATAGATTTCTCTTGTAATCCAGACTTACCACTTCCAACTTTAATCCACACTTTCTTATTAATTTTTCCTTGCTAATTGTCCTCTTTCTTCTTTTCAAAGTTAACATGCATTCTAGCTATTCCCATTTTAACATTCTTGTCCTTGCTTGATCTAAACAGTGACTAAATACTTTACATTTGGAGCAAGTATCAGGTTTCAATTTATAGTATACTCGAATTAATTAATCAGTACCATCTAGAAGTCTTACAGGGAAACTATTAATAAGACTATGAAAAGGAGATATTTCAATTAGTACTTTAGCATAAGAAATTCTTTCCAACTTTTCAGTGTTTTCATCTATGCATTTCATCCAACCTATTCTGATGGCTAGCCAGTTAGTACTTGGAAGAGACCAACCAAAAATAGAGATATTAGAAAAATGTACCCATATTGGAATTGACTTGATGGAACCACAAACATTGCTATCATTTGGATTCCAGGGTTTCACAACGAAAATCTTCATTTTCATAATGGTAGGATCTCCTTCATAAATCTTTTTCTTGTCTTCTTCATTAGAGAGAAGAAAGAGGAAAACAGTGCCATCTGACTTAACTATTATACTTCCTTTCAATTTCCATATCTTCTTTAAGTGATTAATCACTGCCGTGTAAGAAAGAGGTTTGTCTAAACAGAAACCTATTACATACTCACTCCAAATTTTTCTTGCCTACTTCAACCACATCAGCAGGGGGACCAAAGCATTACCCGAGAAGGAAGGAATCATGTCAATAGGGTAGTAGGAACGAACATTCCTAGGCAGACGTTTGAAAAGACAAGACCAATCAAGAGGAGAAGTAGGAGCAGAGGAGGAGGAGGAAGAAAGGAAGGGAGGGTCGTAGGAGGGAGGTGGAGGAGGGATGGGGATGGCCAAAGAAGAAGAGGATGAAGCATGGGCAGAAGGAGGGTCCAGTAAGGGAGGAATGAGAGGGACAGAAGCATGAATGGCAGGGAATGGGTTCTAAAGTGACATGAGAGGGTGGAGTTGCCATGAACAGAAGTATTTTAAAATTATATATATATATATATATATATATATATATATATATATTTATACAAACAATTCTCTAATTATATATAACTTATTTATATATTTTCAAAAATGCTTACATGCACATGATTTAATAAAATATATTTGCTTATATTATATATATATATATATATATTAAAGACAATTTTATTTTAAAACCTTTTAAATTATTATTAAATTTTGAAAATTAATTTTTTTATTTTTTCGACCGACGGCTATATGCTTATATATATTAATCACATTACATATATACATATACACATCTAATGTCCGGAACACAGGTATATAACGATTATTGACATCATGATCTAATCTAAGCATATATGATTCAAGATAATTATCAAATAAATATATAAAATATGTAATAACCCACACTTCGCAATACCCAAAAGTTATCGTCTCATATCAATGGAAAGCTCCCGAATACTGCAGAAGACAAATTGTTGGGATAAAATTAGAACAAAACACTAAACCAAGACATCGATGAGATCTCACAATGGAATGATAACATATAATATATTAAATATACATAAACATAATACAATAACAATATATAAGAGACCGCACTAGTGTTAGAACCTCTAATTTATGTTTCAATGATAACAACTATACAATCATATACATATATGACCTTATCAAGATTACAGGTATATGCTACAAGAAGACACCATGCTCAAAGATATTGAGACTCAAAGAGAAATGAAGATTCATTGACCATACTGCTGTTAGTAAGGTTATTCTACTGTAAAAGAGTCCTAGATAAAATATTGTTATGGTCTTCTTGAGTATATATGCATACACGATCACACACAATTTCATATGCATCAAAATTAAGATGAAAAATTGTTTTTACACCTCATAGACGTCTGAGATAAAACCACAGACGTCTGTGACAATTCTCGGGTTAAAAATTCTTTGAAGTCACAGACATCTGAGGTTTTACCACAAACATCTGTCATGTGCAAAAACTGTCAATTTTGAAAAGACACTTCTATTTCATTCAAAAGGAAATCACCTTTTAATGAAAGGTTGCAGCCATTAAATTGAATAGACTTTCTCAAATAGTAACAACTTTTCATCTGCACCTTTTTGAATCTATAAATACTACTTTGATTGAAAAATAGAGATCAACTAGCTTGAATTAATCTATTCTTTACTCTCTTGATTTCTAAACATTCTCTTGCGTATACATTATTCACATACTCTCAATCTATTGTAACCAAAATATGATTTTGGTTAAATCACTTCCTACAACTGAAAGCATTCATATTCATATACTCAAAGGAGATCATAGGAAGATTTGTACTAGAAGACAAAAACTGTGTTATTCGGAACACAAAATTGTCAAATATACTTTTCTATTAACTTATTCCTCTGGACGAAGCGAGGGTAATTTGTTTCAAGGAAATACCGAAGGGGATCTTCGGGACTGGACGTAGGACGGGTGGTCCGAACCAGTATAAAACTCTGGTTTGCATATTTTTTATACTTTACTATTTATTGTCTGCTATTGCATTAACTTATACACTTGCATATTATACACAAGTTAGATAATATACGATCCACGAGATTTTCATTTGGTATCAGAGCAAGGTTATTTCAATCTACAGTAACGCGTAATTGAAATCATTAAAATGGCAAGTACATTTCAAGAAGGTCTATCAACTGCTCGTCCCCCACTATTTACTGGTTTTAATTATGCTTATTTTTGTGGAAGCAAATGGATTAGAAATATGACTAGCAACTCAAAATAAATATGAAGCACCTGACACTGATATTGGCACATACACTGATGCATAAAAAGCAGAGGCATCTATCAATGCCAAAACTATGAATGTTTTATTTTGCTCACTCGATAAAAATGAATTTTCACGAGTCATGCCTTGCACTACTGCTTATGATATATGGCGTACATTACAAATTACCGATGAAGGCACAAACAAAGTTAAGCAAACAAAAATTTCTGTTCTACAAAATAAATTTTCATCTTTTTAAATGAAATCAAATGAATCAATTATTGACATGTATGCTAGATTTCAAACTATACAAGACGATCTTATAGCACTATGAGTTAAATTCACTGATTTTGATTTAGTCACATGAATTTTGAACTCTTTGACAAACGAATGGCATCGAAGAAGCTAACGATCTTTCCCAACTCAAAGTTGAAGATTTAATAAGAATCTCATGTCGTATGAAGCTAATTTACAGGCAAGAAAAGAACAAAATCAAGAAAGGAAAAACATCGCATTTTAGGTAAATAATGACAACTCAGACTTAGAAGAAGATGAGATTGTTTTCATAGCTAAAAATTACAATAAGTTCAAGAATTTCAAAAAGATGATGAAATTTCAAAAGATAGCAACACAAATTCCTTAAATCAAACATCAGTGAAATGCTTTGGGTGTGATAAATTTGGCCATATGAAGAAAGACTGTCCACTACTCAACAATGATAAAAGGAAAAACAAATTCGAAAATTTCAAGAAAAAGAGAAGAGCATTTCAAGTAACTTGGGATGATTCCGACTCTTCCTCTTCATCTGATAGCGACAGTGACTCGGACAACCAAATGTTTGCTTCATGGTTAGCAAAGATGAGGTACGTCCTAAATTAGCATGATGAAATTCTTGAAATTAGTATACAATTAGATGACAAGTATAGAGAATTAAAAAAATTAAATAAAGAAAATGTGGAAAAATTAAACAGAGCTGAATTAGAAATTGGATTGTTAAAATATGAGAAAACTATTTTAGAATAATAGTTAGAATTAGCACAAAAAGAATGTAAAAAATTATCTTCTCAAAATGCTACTTTAACACATGATATAGAGACTAACAAAATAGAGAATTATAAACTTGAAAAAGAAAAGTATGAATTGAAATAAAATTTAGAATTAGCTAAAATAGAAATTTCTGATTTCGAAAATAAATTAGATAAAATTACTAATAATGTTTCAAAATTTAATAAAGGAAAGCAAAATATAGATAATTTGATAAAAATTTCAAAACCATTAGGAAATAGGAAGGGATTAAGATTTAACGAAAAAATTCATAAACATTCTAGAAACAATATGGTTTCTAATAATAATCGATGATTTAAAAACTATAGTACATTATATACAAATTTTAGAAAAAAAATCTAAATATGAAAATAAGGGAACAAAAATGATTAAAATATGGATTCCTAAAACAAATAACAAATTGATTAGACAAAAACACATAGATGTATATCAAAAAGATATAGTTCATAATGAAAATTATATCTCTAAAGGTTCCAAACCCTCATGGGTATGGCTACCTTCTCCTACTAACACATAGGACCCTAACAAAGGAAGTTGGTACCAGTTAAAACTTTTTATTATTTTACAGGTTCCAAAAACAAAATTAATAATAAGGAGAAATCGATACTTGATAATGGATGCTCCAAACATATGACGGGAAATGCACACATGCTATCAAACATCACTTACATGGACGGTGGCACGATCACTTTTGGGGATAATTCCAAAGGATATGTTATTAGAATTGAAAACGTCATCAATGTCAATATATCTACTTCTCCTATTATTTCAAATGTTTTATTAGTTAAAACTTAAAACTTAATTTATTTAGTATAAGCCAATTATTCGATAAGGGATTTAGAATCGATTTTGAAAAAGATAAATGCAATATCTTTGATCAAAATAAAACTTTAATTCTTGAAGGAATAAGAAATCGAAATATTTATATTCTAAACATGAATATTAATCATAATAATGATTTATGCTTAACCACAAATCATGATGATCCATGGATATGGCATAAAAGATTTTGTCACATAAATTTCAAATATATAAACAAATTAGTTAAAACAATTTGATAAGAGGATTACCTAAAATAAATTTCAAAGTTAAAAATCTATGCGATGCATGTCAACTTGGAAATTAAAGAAAAGCTCATTTAAGTCTAAAAAGTAAATCTCTACTAAACAACCTCTTGAATTACTTCATTTGGACTTATTTGGTCTAACTCAAGTATGTTTGATAAATCATAACAAATATGTCTTTGTAATTGTAGATGATTTTTCAAGATATACTTGGACGCTATTTTTAAAACATAAAAGTGACACATTCAAAATGTTTAAAATTTTTGCTAAACGAATTAAGACTCTAATGGATTTAAAAATAAAAAGTATAAGAAGTGATCACGGTGAAGAATTTGAAAATGAATTATTTACAAACTTTTGTAATAAAAAGGGAATTACTCATAATTTTTCATTTCCACGAACACCACAACAAAAAAGAGTAGTTGAAAGAAAAAATCGCACCTTGCAAGAATGTGCTCGAACTCTCCTAAATGGCAGTGGCTTACCAAAGGATTTTTGAGCCGAAGCAGTTGCTACTGCATGTTACGTATTAAATCGTGTAACTCTTAGACCTATGACTAAAAATACATGTTATGAAGTGTTCTACGAAAATAAACCAAAAGTATCATATTTTCAAATATTTGGATTAAAATGCTTTATTCTAAATACGAAAGATAATATTGGTAAATTCGATTCAAAAGGCGATGAAGGAATTTTTGTTGGATATTCCAAACAAAGTAAAGCATACATAATTTTTAACAAATGTTATAGAGGAAAGTCTTTATGTCTTGTTTGATGAAAACTTTAAAAATATAAATAAAGACGACGAAGAATTTTTTGACATTAATCAAAATAAAGCCATTGAAATTATGGTTGAAAATAATAATGATAATCAAAATAACAGTGATTTGAAATCACCACCCTGTATTTTAAAAGATCATCCTATTGATAACATAATTGGAAATTTATATAACAAAGTTTTGACTAGAAGACAAATAAATCAAATGAGTAATGTAGCATTTATATCTAATTTTGAACCAAAAAATTAAAGGAAGCATCAAATGATGATTTCTGGATTTTAGCAATGCAAGAAGAACTTAATTAGTTTGAACGAAATAATGTTTGGGAACTAGTACCAAGGCCAAACGATCAATCAGTAATTGGAACAAAATGGGTTTTTAAAAACAAAACAGACGAAAATGGTAATATTATACGTAATAAAGCAAGAATAATGGCACAGGGATACAATCAAGAAGAAGTAATTGATTATGAAAGGACTTTCGCACCTGTGGCACGTCTTGGAGCCATAAGAATATGATGCAGCGCGAGATAAGATAGGTCGCGAATACCAAGGTCGCGAAGTGAATCGCCTCCAGCCTAGATCGCTCACCCTAAGTCGCCTCCAGCCTAGGTCGCTCACCCTAAGTCGCCTCCAGCCTAGGTCGCTCACCCTAAGTCGCCTCCAGCCTAGGTCGCAAACGAGCAAGATGAAGAAGGTCGCGAACGACGTACTGATGTCGCGTAACCCTAGGACGCTCCTCCTCTGCCTTAAGTCGCGGCGAACCATAGGTCGCTCCAGATTCTTATGTCGCGAATTCCTCCAGTTAGGTCGCTCCAGAGAAGGTCGCGAACGACATTCCAATTAGGTCGCTGAAGTTAGGTCGCTGGAATCCTGATGCCGAAGTTCTTAGGTCGCGAAGAAGCTTAAGTCGCTGAAGCTTTCCTTATGTCGCGAAGCTTAGGTCGCGAGAAGTTGTTATGCCGCATTTGTTAAGTCGCTGCCTGGTTCTGTTAAGTCGTATGTTGTAATTAGTGATTGTTAGGTCGTTGTTTCTGATGTTTGTATTTCTTAAGTCGCACTGTTTTGTTAAGTCGTTTGTATTTTGTTTCTTAGTTCGTTGATGTTGTAACTTGTTAAGTCGTGTGTGTGTTGTAACTTTCCCTATAAATAGGAGTGTATGGTCATTTGTAAAAGGAGTTGATTTTTGGAATAAAATTTGGTTTGTGCTTTATGCCTCCATTAAAATTAGAAGTTGAGTGTTATCTCCTTTCTCCATCTTCGGATATTCGAGTGCGCTCGAATCAACAAACTTGAAGCCGATTCACGGAATCTCATGCGCGAGATCAACGTCGAAGAATCGTAGATCTTCTAAGGCAGTATCGTGCGCGATCAACGTGTTGAAGATAGCTAGAATCCGGTATTTCGAGAGATCAACGGATTTGGGCACTTGGGTATCTTCAATTCATCGATTCATTTTGTTTCACCGATTCATTTTCCGCGAATTCATCAATTCGAGAGTTGTGTGATCCTGTAGGCTGCGTCATTTGGTATCAGAGCTAGGAGACGAATTTTTCCAAGTTCGTTGGGTGTGAAGTTTCGAGATTTGAAGTTTGTGTGTTTGGATTTGTTGAAGATTTGACAATGCCTCCAAGAAGAGTTAATCGTCATCAGAATGTTGCAGATGTGTATCGAAGAGAAGATGCTGAACAAATGGAGCAACGAATTAGTGATAAATTCAATGAGAAGTTTGATGAGGGAATTGGTAGATTGGAAAGGCTCATGATGGATATGAATCAAACTCGACAAAGAGCTTCGCCAGGTTCAAATCAAAGTGGACATAGAATTTCGCCGTCAAATTCCGAGAGGAGAAGAATGTCACCAACATCAGATCGGGAGAGAAGAGAACCGTCAGTTTCAGGAGAAAGAGACGTGCGTGGTAGCAGAAATATTGATGGTCAGAATCGACATTGACATATGTCAGATTTGGAGGAATCCAGTGATAGTGGTAGTAGTTATGATCGAAATCGTAGCTAAAGGCGAATTCGAAATAGAGATTACGAAGATGATCGTCGATGGGAGTCGGGGATGAAAACAGAAATTCCAGAATTCAAAGGGGGAATGCTAGCGGAAGAGTTTCTGGATTGGTTATCAAATGTTGAAGAAATTTTCGACTTCAAGGAAGTACCCGAGCATCGTAGAGTTAAGTTGGTTGCTACACGATTGAGGGGAAGAGCTATGGCATGGTGGCAACAAACTAAACTTACACGGGAAAGAATGGGAAAGTCGAAGATTGTTACATGGGAAAAGATGAAGAAGTTGATGAAGGCTACTTTCTTGCCTTATAATTATCAGTCTCTTATGTATCAGCGCTTACAGAATTTGAGACAAGGGACAAAGTCGGTAAATGATTATGCAGATGAGTTTTATCAACTGATTGCTAGAAACGATATCATGGAAATGGAGGAACAGTTGACATCCAGATTTGTTGGAGGATTGAGAATGCAAATTCAGGATATGGTAAATATGTTTGATCCGAGATCCGTTGCTGAAGCACACCAGAAGGCTCTAGCTTGGGAGAAGCAAGGTAGAAGAGGAAGTGGTGCGTTTACAAGTTCGAGCAATCAAGTGAAGGGGGCTAGTAGCAATACTAATGTTTCCAAGGCTGTTAGTAAACCGGTTGTCAATGAAGCTGCTAAGACCAAGGTCAACAACAATTTCAAATGTTATAACTGTCAGGAGTTTGGTCATAAGAGCAATGAATGCCCGAAACCTAAGAAGCGAGCGATGGTTGCTGAGGTTGAGGATGAGGATGCAGAAGTAGAATGTTCTAATTCACCACAGGTTGAGGAAGAAGAAGAATTATTGACGGGAGACGAGGGATATTCTTTAATGATGAAGAGATCTTGCTTGACGCCAAAGCAGGAAGAGGAGACTAGTTGGTTGAGGAGTAATATTTTTCAGTCGACATGCACTATTTTGGGAAAAGTTTGTAAGTTTGTTATCGATGCAGGAGTTGTGATAACATCATCTCTACAGAAGCCGTAAAGAAGTTGGCGTTAAAGACAGAGAAGCATCCCAAAACCTAAAATTGGCTTGGCTGAGGAAAGGTGGGGAAGTGAAGGTTGGTCGAAGAGCTTGTGTAACTTTTTCCATCGGAAAGAAGTATAAGGATGAAGTTTGGTGTGACGTGGTGGATATGGATGTATGTCATTTGTTGTTGGGAAGACCGTGGCAGTTCGATAGAGCCGTGCAACACGATGGTAGGACTAACTGCTATAGTTTCATGTTCGATGGCACTAGAATCACTTTAGTTCCTAAAAGGCGACAACAAAGTGAAAGCAAGTTGGAGGAAATTGAGGAACTAAAGACTCTGTTATCTTTGAAGGAATTTGTCAAAGAAGTAGAGGATAGCCTTGAAGTATTTCTGTTGATTGGACGTGAAAGTATTGAAGCGGTTGAAATTCCTGAGGAAGTTAAGCCAGCGTTGAAGGAATTTGAAGATGTGTTTCCTGAAGAATTACCAAAAGAGTTACCACCGTTGAGAGACATACAACACCAGATTGATCTTGTTCCGGGAGCTGTGTTACCACACAGACCACATTATAGAATGAGTCCAAAGGAGCACGAAGAGTAGAGAAGGCAGGTGGAAGAGTTACTTGAACAAGGGCGCGTACAAGAAAGTTTAAGTCCTTGTGCAGTACCAGCCTTGTTAGTGCAAAAGAAGGATGGAACTTGGAGAATGTGTACAGATAGTCGAGCACTAAACAAGATTATGGTGAGGTACAGATTCCCGATGCCAAGATTGGACGACTTGTTAGATCAGTTGAGTGGAGCTGCTATCTTTTCAAAGATTGATCTGAAGAGTGGGTATCATCAGATTCGAATTCGACCAAGGGATGAATGGAAGACAACCTTCAAGACACGGGAGGGGTTGTATGAATGGCTGGTCATGCCATTTGGTCTTTCAAATGCACCTAGTACTTTTATGCGAGTGATGAATCAGATCTTTCGACCGTTTATTGGGAATTTCGTGGTGGTATACTTTGATGATATATTGATATACAGTGGAAGCACTGAAGAGCATCTACAACACTTGCGGGAAGTGTTGATGATACTTCGCCAGGAGCAATTTTACGCGGCAACAAAAAAATGCACGTTCATGACACACAGTGTTTTGTTTTTGGGGTATGTATTGTCCAAGGAAGGTATCCAGGTGGATCAAAGTAAAGTTGAAGCAATCAAGGATTGGCCACAACCCAGGACTGTAACTGAAGTGAGAAGTTTCCATGGTTTAGCATCATTCTACCGAGGGTTTATTCCACATTTCAGTAGCGTGATGGCACCAGTGACAGATTGTATGAAAGGAAAGCAGTTTGTGTGGACTAAAGAGGCTGATTCTGCTTTCCAACAGATCAAGACACTCTTGACTACAACACCGATTCTTAGATACCCAGATTTTCAATTACTATTTGAGTTACATATAGATGCGTCCAAAGTTGGAATGGGAGGAGTGTTGAGTCAGAAGGGTCGTCCAGTTGCCTATTTCAGTGAAAAGCTTTCTGGAGCCAAGACAAGATACAGTACCTATGACTTGGAGTTCTATGCTATTGTCCAAGCCATAAAGCATTGGAGACACTATTTGTTTCATAAAGAGTTTGTGTTGTATACCGACCATGAAGCATTGAAACATTTGCAGGAATAGGATAAGATTGCAGCCAGGCATGCTTCATGGATCGCATACTTGCAACAGTTTACATTTGTTGTAAAGCATAAGTTGGGAGTTACAAATCGTGTGGCGAACGCATTGAGTAGAAGAAATCATTTATTGACTACGATGAGAGTTGAAGTGACGGGGTTTGATGTATTTCAAGATTTGTTTGTTGAGGATCCTTACTTTGCCAAGATTGTAGATGAAGTAGAGAAAGGGAGGACGGATGAGTATGTGTTGGTAGAAGGTTTTCTATTTAAGGGAAATCGGTTGTGTATACCAGAGTGCAGTTTGAGAATGAAGATTGTGAAGGAATTGCATGAAGAAGGTCATGTGGGAAGAGATCGTACCTTGCAGTTGATTTCTCAATCATATTTTTGGCCTTCCATGAGGAAAGAAGTTGAAAGATTTGTGCAGAGATGTCACATATGTCATGTTTCCAAAGGGACAGCTACGAATGCAAGATTATATATGCCATTGCCCGTGCCTACTAGACCATGGGTTGATGTTAGCATGGATTTCGTTTTGGGTTTGCCAAGAACTCAACGAGGGAATGATTCTATATATGTTGTGGTGGATAGATTTTCGAAGATGGCACATTTCATAGCTTGTAAGAAGACCACCGATGCAGTCCGTGTTGCTCAATTGTTCTTTAAAGAGGTTTATCGACTACATGGGCTACCTGAGTCTATTGTTTCTGACCGGGATACTCGATTTCTAAGTCATTTTTGGTTGAGTCTGTGGAAGATGGTTGGGACTAAGCTGAATTTTAGTAGCGCCTATCATCCACAAACGGATGGGAAAATGGAAGTGGTGAACAGATCTTTGGGAAACTTATTGAGATGTCTTGTGAAGGATAATTTGAAGAGCTGGGATGTGAAATTGTGTCAGGCAGAATTCGCGCATAATCATGCCATTAATCGAAGTACTGGAATCAGTCCATTTCAAGTGGTGTATTCAACAATTCCGAAGGGACCGTTGAATTTGTCGACCGTGCCACTTCAGAAAGGGGTTGTTAAACGAGCTTGTGATTTCGTGAATGAGTTGCAGGAGTGTCACAGGATTGTTCATGAACGATTGCTTAAGTCAAATGAGAAGTATAAGCAATTGGCAGATAAGAAGCGAAGGAGTGTGAACTTCAAAGAGGGTGATTTTGTTTACGCAGTATTGACGAAAGATCGCTTTCCAGTTGGAACTTACAACAAGGTAAAAGCTCGAAAGATTGGTCCAGTAGAAATCTTGAAGAAGATCAATGATAATGCGTATCAGTTAAGGTTGTCGGAAAATGTTCATACTTCTGATGTTTTCAATGTCAAACACTTAATTCCATATTATGGGGAGAAGCTTGTCGAAGAAGCGGAGAGCGTGAATTCGAGGTCGAATTCTTTCCAACAAGGGGAGGATGATGCAGCGCGAGATAAGATAGGTCGCGAATACCAAGGTCGCGAAGTGAATTGCCTCCAGCCTAGATCGCTCACCGTAAGTCGCCTCCAGCCTAGGTCGCTCACCCTAAGTCGCCTCCAGCCTAGGTCGCAAACGAGCAAGATGAAGAAGGTCGCGAACGACGTACTGATGTCGCGTAACCCTAGGACGCTCCTCCTCTGCCTTAAGTCGCGGCGAACTATAGGTCGCTCCAGATTCTTATGTCGCGAATTCCTCCAGTTAGGTCGCTCCAGAGAAGGTCGCGAACGACATTCCAGTTAGGTCGCTGAAGTTAGGTCGCTGGAATCTTGATGCCGAAGTTCTTAGGTCGCGAAGAAGCTTAAGTCGCTGAAGCTTTCCTTATGTCACGAAGCTTAGGTCGCGAGAAGTTGTTATGCCGCATTTGTTAAGTCGCTACCTGGTTCTGTTAAGTCGTATGTTGTAATTAGTGATTGTTAGGTCGTTGTTTCTGATGTCTGTATTTCTTAAGTCGCACTGTTTTGTTAAGTCGTTTGTATTTTGTTTCTTAGGTCGATGATGTTGTAACTTGTTAAGTCATGTGTGTGTTGTAACTTTCCCTATAAATAGGAGTGTATGGTCATTTGTAAAAGGAGTTGATTTTTGGAATAAAATTTGGTTTGTGCTTTGTGCCTCCATTAAAATTGGAAGTTGAGTGTTATCTCATTTCTCCATCTTCGGATATTCGAGTGCGCTCGAATCAACGAACTTGAAGCCGATTCATGGAATCTCGTGCGCGAGATCAATGTCGAAGAATCATAGATCTTCTAACGCGGTATCATGCGCGATCAACGTGTTGAAGATAGCTAGAATTCAGTATCTCGAGAGATCAACGGATTTGGGCACTTGGGTATCTTCAATTCATCGATTCATTTTGTTTCACCGATTCATTTTCCACGAATTCATCAATTCGGGAGTTGTGTGATCATGTAGGCTGCGTCAGAATATTACTTGCTTTTGCTTGTAATCATAATTTTAAGCTATTTCAAATGGATGTTAAAAGTGCATTCTTGAACGGTTTTGTAAAAGAAAATGTTTACGTTGAACAACCACCATTATTTGTTCACGAAAAATATCCAGATCATGTTTTTAAACTTAAAAAGGCATTATATGGTTTGAAACAAGCACCTCGAGCTTGGTATGATCGATTAAAATAACATTTAATAAATTGCGGTTTTCAAATTGGTAAAATAGATACAACATTATTTATTAAAAGAGAACAGAAGGATATATTAATTGTTCAAATTTATGCTGATGATATTATATTTGGATCTACTAACGAAAATTTATGTAATAAATTTTCTACAATAATGACAAATGAATTTGAAATGTCCCATATGGATGAATTGAATTTCTTTTTAGGATTACAGATAAAAAAATTTAAGAATGGAATTTTTATAAATCAAGAAAAATACCGTAAAGAATTACTAAAACGTTTTGGAATGGATAATACATCGAGTAAACCCACTCCAATGAGTACTACTAATCATCTAGACAAAAATGAACATGGAAAAGAGTATGATCAAAAAATATATCGAAGCATGATAGGATCTTTACTATACTTAATAGCTAGTAGACCAGATATTATGATGAGTGTTTATTTATGTGCAAGATTTCTAGCACAACCTAAGGAATCACATCATCGGGCAGTTAAACAGATTTTACGATATTTAACCAACACTAAAGATTATGGTCTATTTTATCTAGAAGGCACTATGTTTGAACTCGTATCTTACAGTGATGCAGATTTTGGTGTATGTAAATCAGATAGAAAAAGTACAAGTGGCACATGTCACTTTATTGGTCAGTCGTTAGTTTTGTGGTTTAGTAAAAAGCAAAATTATGTTTCTCTTTCAACATGTGAAGCCGAATATATTTCTGCTGCCTTAGCTTGTGCTCAAGTAATATATATGCAACAAACACTTAAATACTATGGAAAAATAATTAACAAATCTCCAATATATTGCGATAATACTAGTGCTACAAATTTATCTAAAAATCCAATTAATCATTCACGAACAAAACATATCGATATTCGTCACTATTTTATGAGAGATAATATTGAAAAAGAAATAATAACTCTTGAATTTGTTAATACCGAAAATCAAATAGCTGATATTTTACAAATCCGTTAAGTGAACTAACTTTTATTAATTCAAGACGGGATCTAGGAATTCGATCGTACATTGAATTGGTTAACTAAATTTGTAGAAATAATATTATGTTCACTTAAATTGTAATAGCTTATATGGACTTTCAATTGCACAATTGATTTTATACACTTAGAATTAACAACAACCACATAAAAAATTAAATAACCACCATTTAAAAACTAATCAGTATCTGTTAAATTTTTATGGCTTAACTCATTTTCATTAACTTATTTTATAAATATAGCAAAACCTTATCTCATAAATTCAGCTTATATTCTACTTAAAAATAAACAAACATTAAAACAGATAATACAATGTCTTCCGATAACGACTCCACCTATTCAACTATCGACTATAAATCCCCTTCGTCAGATAGCACTTACGTATCACCAACTAAATCCACCCCTACATCAACTCGTTCAGTTTCTCTAAACATTGTTGCATCACCAACATCCACACTGGCTTTTCTCCTAAAGAAAAGAAAGCTAAATGTTCGATTGATCTGAAATCAACATCTCTCACCGACAAAGTTGATGAGATATATCACTATCAACAAGAAATGATCGGTGTTCAACATGAAATGTATTACGAGCAACAACATCAAGGATCTCATCTAAATTTTCTCAAAAAGTGTATTCTAGCAATTTGTGGTCATTTACCAACAAAAAAATGCATACATCAAAAGTCTCATCGATTACAAGAAACTCCTACAAAAGCGCATAACATTACTTCGAGAAATCTATGCAAACCGGGACCATCAAACCAAGCTTGGATTGACACTCCAGCTTGTCTTAGTTGGTCTCCACTAAAGCCATTAATTGACGATACAAAAGTTGAACCAAATTCATGGGATATACAACAAATCAATAATTCTGAATTCCCCAACAAAAACTAAAACTTATGTTACACATCATATAAATTATGTTTATTTATCAACTTTTGGTACATATACTATTTATTGTATTAAAATTTTAATAAAATCTTCATTAATATTAAAAAAATTCACTATTTATCAAAAAATACATATCACAGACGTCTGTGAGTATACCACAAACGTCTCTCACAAGTTACAGATAAAATTTTCCTATAGCCACAGACGTCTGTGAAAACCTCATAGACATCTGTCAAAACTCTCTGTTTAATTTTTTCTGTAGCCACAAACGTCGGTGGAACCATCAAAGACGTCTTTCGAATCTTTCTGCTTCATTTTTACTGAAGCCACAGACATCCGTAACTCTCTCACAGACGTCTGTCGCTGCTTTAGCAAAAAAATTTCAACAGCCATATATAAACAACTTTACCCTTCTCTTTACGTTACCTCCATTTCAATTCCCAATTTCTGAAACCCTAACTTTCAAAACATTCAAATTCATCAATCAATGGCTCCCAAAAAGGTTACCGTCTCTAAAAAGCAAAAACAAGGCCAATCTTTCTCCTCTCCTCAAGCCCCGGTTATGCAAGCTCACATTAACCAATGGCTCCGCAATAATCCCAATGTCATCAAACTATTTGAGGCGATTTACCGAAAGAAGATCCACTCTGGTCCTTTTTATCGCCTTGGTAATGTGATGGAATATGAAATTCTAGGAATAACTACGGATGTCGGTTGCTACAACCTAATTAGCTATGATGCAAATAAGGTAATCATCGACCCTCTAGCTATTTATTTCTTCTACTCCAATCTATGTAGTATGGAGATATGGAATCCAGAGAATGATGATGGTTGGTTATGGTCTGTTTATGGAAAAGAAGTTAAAATTGATGTATGTATGGTTGGTCGTATGTTAGGATGTTCTTATGAGGGAATTAACTTAACGGATATTTCAGATCATAGTTTTTTACCCAAAAATGAAGTTACCCATCAAATATGGGAAGATCGGATGTCCTAATGGAAATCCATTTATCTTCGGCCATGTGCTAGACTTCTAAATCGAATGATAATTAACAGAATCATTCTCCGTCTAGGTAGTCGCAAAAAATTTTATCCCAACGACCATTGAGCTTTGTATGCAATATTTGGTCGCCTATCGGTAAATTAGGCAAAATTTATTCATGACCAAATTAAAGGTTTTTGGACTATGCATCGTCGCACAGTTGTATATGCTCCATACATAATGCGCATCTTGCAAGATCTTGGAGTTCCTTTGTACTTATCCCAATACGAAGAAATTACAACAAATGATTGTGGTCCACGATATCTATCACTAATGCATCTTCCCAAAAGCCCACCTCGTATCATCCCCTTCAACCAATGGATTCTGCAACAACATCAACAAGAACATCATGGTCCTCCTCCAACTAGCGCTCCTCAGCAGACCTACTCCCCTCATCCTTTACAACATCCACCTTCCTCTAGTCATGCTACCGAATATTATTCGGACTCTGAAATACAAGAAGCTCGCGTTGAACCAAAGCTAAACGAATCTCTACGTGATTTGGCAATCAAAACCAAAAAATAATTACGGCTAATCAACGAGCTTTAAACAGAAATATGACTAGATTGGAACGTTCTTTCTCCACAAGGACGACTAAGATGGAGAAGACTTTGGACAAAGTGGTCTCAGTTTTAGGCAAAGTGATGCGCAAAGTACCTGGTCGATCTTCTTCACGCTCATCATCTTCGCCTTCCCCAACACCTCCACCTCGGGTTCAAATACCATTTTTTCGCTCTCAAGCCTCGCCCGAAAGTATGTCTCATGATAGAGCTGATCGAGGGAAGACTCCTATTCACACTCAACCTGAGGAAGAATAAGAAGACAGTGGTGACATGTACGTGTCTGACACTCTGCATTTTCAACAACAATCGTACATGGCATTCAAGGCCTTTCAATTCATGAAGATGAGGAGTACAACGACCAAACTCAATGGCCGGGTACATACGAGCAAGATCCATCTTCTTACTGGGAGTATTACGAGAACTATGAGGGCTTATCTTATTCCCAAAATTAGTACAATTAGAGTTTTCTTTTATTTTGCAACTCTTTTGCTTGTTTGTTTCCCAATTTACAACTTGTTCTACAATTGTTTATAATTTTATTTTGAACTTCCATATTTGATTTTCCATGATCTTAAGTGATTACATACTATGTCTATTTAATATCTCTGTATCTTATATCGTTTCCTTCCATTTTAATAATGACAAAGGGGGAGAAATCTATGCATATACATAGGGGGAGACACATATACATAGGGGGAGACAAACATAATAATACTTCCATTGTATATGTTGATAAGAAAACGTGTCAACACCCCAAATTTGAAGTTGAAATAGGAATAACGCTTTCGAAACCTCCTTTCAAATGGGTGCAGTTTGCTTGAGCTTTTTAGATGAGTAAAAATGATTAAAATCTTGTCTTCGGGACCTTTCGACCACTACAACAAAAATACCATATTACAACGTCCTTTTTACAACGGGCATTGACTGCCCGTTGTAATAGAATGCTATTACAACGGTCCTTCCAGGCCCGTTGTAATAGATGCCCTATATAATGCCCCTTTTACAACGGGCTATGACTGCCCGTTGTCATAGAATGCTATTACAACGGTCCTTTCAGGCCCGTTGTAATAGATCCTAATTTTACAACATTCACAAAATGCCCGTTGTAATAGATGCCAATTTTACAACGGTTACAAAATGCCCGTTGTAAGAGGTGCCAAATTTACAATGGTCATAACGTCCGTTGTAATAGGTGCCAATTTTACAGCGGTCAAAAAATGCCCGTTGTAATAGGTGCCAATTTTACAACGGTCATAAAATGTCCGTTATAATCAATGCCAATTTTACAGCGATCATAAAATACCCGTTGTAATAAATGTCTGTTGCCAATTTTCGATAATCAATAATTAATAATTACAATGCTTTCTTAAAATTAATATTTATTATTTATTAATATTTGATAATTAATCATTAATAATATTATATTAATCATATGTTACTAATTACTAATTATAATATTATATTACTAATTACTAATCATTAATAATATTATATTATTTATTAATATTTAACAATTAATCATTAATAATATTATATTAATCATTTATGACTTATAATAATTAATGATTATTAATAAATAATCACTATTACTAATTATTATATATAATCAGTATTCCAACAGGCTTAATTTTACTTTCCAGTTATTAGTAATTAATATCAACTAATTAATATTAAATATATAAAAATTTATAATTAATAATAAATATTAATAATTATTATTAAAAATTAATATTAAAAATTAAAAATTAATATTAAAAATTAAAAATTAATATTAAAAATTAATAATATATACATATTAATTATTAACAGTTAATAATTAACATTAAATTATAATTAATAAATATGAAGTAACATTTAATAATTAGTTTTTACTAATTAATAATTACGATTAAATAATTAATCTTCACGATTATTTTCATTAGTCGTAAATTTTTCTTTAATTAATAGTTTCATTATGGTATTAATTAATTAATACACTACACCATATCAGCCAATTTGCAACACTTACCTTTAGGGCTTCTCTAGTGGTCGAATTATTCGCTGAATACGCTGAAAAAAATTCTCCAGTCGTCAAATTAAGGCGCCGAATTCAGCTGAAAGTTCAGGATCCGGTTCAGGATCCTGAACTGGGCTTAGGCGCCCATTTAATGGGCGCCCAAGCCCTGGCGCCTATTTTATGGGCTCCAGACTTCTGGCGCCATAAAATGGGCGCCAGGGCTTGGGCGCCCAAGCCCCCCACCATACCCCCTCTTATCCCCTACAAATAGTCTTTTTCCGAGCGGCAACGGCTATAAACGGCCGTATTTTAAACCCCAACGGCTATAAACGGTCATATTTAAAACTACAACAGCTTTAAACAGTCAAATTTGTGATTTCATTACATATATCAGACTATTTTTCAGATTGTAATACACACATCTCTTCTTCTAGTACAATTATAATATCAGTTCCATAATATTGAAAGTATGTCTCATCCGTTTCAATCATACATCGAAGCGATGAATATGGATAACTGGGATTTTGATTCCCAACCCTTTCAAAATGTTCATCCCCAGATCGCTCCCCCTCTATCCTTCCATTCTTCTGCTCCATGGTCCGGCGATGAAGATAAAGATTTGTGTTATATTTACTGTCATTTTTCTAACGACTCGGTAAAGGGGTATGACCAAAGTGGAGAGGCGTTTTGGGCAAAAGTCATGACTGCGTACAATAAAAATCATGTTGAAAAGACGAGGCCAATGTCTGCAATCATGGGTCATTTTGGGAAGATTAATCGACAAACACAATTCTACGAGTCTCAGATTCACAAAATAAGAACAGCAAATCCAAGTGGAATGGGTGGCAAAGCTGAATTGGTAGCGTTTTGCAAAATATCATTTTTAATTTATATCCGTATTTGATCACTTTGTTAATATACAATTTTGTGTTTCTGTTTTTTAGAAAAGAATAGCGAACGATCAATTCTTGAAATTATTTCCAAGAGAAAATGGTACAAAGAAACCCCACTACTATCAGTTTGCAAACTACTATGACTTGCTTGTTAGTCAACAAAAATGGAGCTCAAACACCGCAAAAAGCTTAAGAGATGTCCAGACGAAGTCGAAAGGCAAGAAAAAAACAAGTCGGACTAATTATAGTTCTAGCCCAGGCAATTCTTCTCATATGGACTAATGTATGCCCAAATAACGAAGACGAAGAAGCAGAACCCGCATTTGATGAAGATGCTAGACCGATGGGGCAACGAGCAGCTAAGAAGAAAATTGATGTTCAATTCCAAATCGATTCTCGTTTAGCCCTAATGCATGAAAAACATGCGAGAGAAAATTCAGAACGTCAAAGAGGGAGTGCAAAAAAGCTTGTCGTGTTAAAAGAACTGACCGAGATTGAGAAGGGCCGGTTTGAGCTAGAGCGGCAACGCCAAGAGACCTTAGTAATGGAAAAGGATGTCACCGGAATGGACCCAATTACAATGATGGAGTACAAACAACACATTGTTGAGAGTAGATCAGGAACAAAAAATATGTAGTTGAAATATTCATGTGCTATTTTTAGTTATTGCAGTTTAAATATCCATGTACCTTCAGTTTATATTTTCAATCATGTGCTATTTTCAGTTTTAAAATATTCAATGGTATATCATTTTTTTCAATGCATTCTGTAGATATCATTATAGATTTACTTCACCAAACATAAATGCTATTACAAACATCAAAATTATAGCATTCTACACTTCGTTACACATATAAAAAGGCAAACAGATGTAATTAAACAAAGATCCACCATAACGAACTACTGATTTCCATGTGAATTCCAAATATGCTCCATTAAATCCCTCTGGAGCCTATTATGAATAGCTGCATTACGATATACTTCATGATGATCGACATGAATTACGTACTGTCCTTCAGTTCGTAACATGGCTGTGTGAAACAATTTGGGGGGTTGTCTTGCCCCATCATACTCGAAATCGGGATAGTCCATACCGCATTCATCTTCAATGATCATGTTATGCAGAATTATACAACAGAACATAATTGTAGCCATTTTTGATCTCTTCCATAATCTACATGGATTGCCGACCATTGCAAACCTTGCCTGAAGGACCCCAAACGCCCTTTCTACGTCCTTCCTTTGTCCTTCCTCCATTGCACCAAATTGTTTCTGTTTTGCCGTCATTGGGTTTGCAAATGTCTTTACAATCGTACTCCATTTGGGATAAATTCCATCTCCTAGATAGTATCCATGCTCATATGTGTTATGACCAAGAGTAAATGATACGGGAGTTGACTTACCTTACGCCAAATCATTAAACAAATGAGATCGTTCGACAACGTTTAAGTCTTTAAGAGAACCTGGCATTCCAAAGAAAGCATGCCAAATCCACAAATCATGAGAGGCAACTGCTTCTAAGATGATAGTCGGTTTTTTTTCTTTGCCGTTATATGCTCCATGAAAAGCTTTTGGATAGTTCTTCCACTCCCAATGCATAAAGTCTAGACTTCCAAGCATGCCAGGCCAGCCTTTGCTTTCATGCATTTCACGCAAGCGCGTTACATCTGCCTCGTTTGGAGAACAAAGATATTCAGTCCCATAAATGTCCACAATTGATTGACAGAAGTGATCTAGGTTTTCCAATGCCGTACTCTCTACAATACGATATGCGTCGTCAAGAGCATCGGCGGGTGTACCGTATGCTAACATCCTCAAAGCTACGGTCATCTTTTGATGCCCACTCAAACCTTGTTTTTTTGCAGCGTCCTGCTTGTAAACAAAATAATTATTATTCTGCTGAATACTTTCGAGAATTCTTAAAAACAATGGACAACTCATTCTGAATCATCGTCTAAACATCTCTGGACCGTAAGTTGGATCACGGGCAAAATAATCTTGCATAAGTGTTTTGTGAAATGCTTGCTGGTTACGGTTGATGTATTTCCGACCCACAACTAAGCCACCGTGTTTTCCAGAAGTTGAACCGTATGCTTCATGGTATATCTCCAGCAGTTCCTCCTCCTCTTGTTGATGTGCTAACGCATACGCTTCTTCTTCAGAGTCACTGTCGCATAGCAATATAGCTTTTAGTTAATTTCCAAACATTATTTTTGAGGATAGTTGTTTGTTTTTTGAATGTTTTGTTAGATTTAATTGTGGTGAACAAGTATGAGATCCATATGGTTATATATATAGGACTAATTCGTGAGTGGAGACAAGGCGGCTCAGTGTGCGGTTATATCATGTACTGTAGCCATGTTCCGCTGTAGCCCTCAGCTAATATCTTAATTGAGTGGAGACAAGGTGGCTCAGTGTACGGTCAAATCACATACTGTAGCCACGTTCATTTGCCGGCCAAAATTCCTTGCTTTCTTTAGTGGAGACAAGGCGGCTCAATGTGCGGTCATATCATACACTACAGCCACGTTCATTTGCCGACCAAGATTCCCTGCTTTCTTTAGTGGAGACAAAGCGGCTCAGTGTGCGGTCATATCATACACTGTAGCCACGTTCCGCTATCGGCCTCAGCTAATATCTTTATTGAGTGGAGACTAGAAACATCCATTATATAAATCCACAAATCTTTATCTGTTTAAATCTTTTAAAAACTTAACATTATACAAACTACAATGTCCAACATGACATTTACGTCTCATGAATTGAAGCTGCTTATGCAGTACTACGTACAAACCGATAAGAGTCATAAAACTGGGTAATGCACATAGCCCAACTACCCCGACAATGAATGTAATGGTCCTATAGATAATTTATGAACTAATAATTTTGGATAGAGTAACAGTTATTTAATATGATTA
The DNA here is from genome assembly GCA_030737815.1 of Allium fistulosum. Taxonomy (NCBI): domain Eukaryota; kingdom Viridiplantae; phylum Streptophyta; class Magnoliopsida; order Asparagales; family Amaryllidaceae; genus Allium; species Allium fistulosum. Next base: position 841,872,270 of record CM060907.1, read on the forward strand.
TGTGATGTACATATAAAAATAAACAGATATATTAATGTGCAATTTATACCTTTATGGTCGTCAAAGAGGTTTCGACTCTGTGCCGATAACCATCTGGAAGCTCGTGTAGTCCACGTAGATCGTCTAGTAAAACTCCAAGTGGCGGTGGAACGTGTAACGGTCCAGCTTGCTCCGCTGGATATTTGTGAACCGTTCTTCGAGGGATTTTGGTTGGACGCGGTGGCATTTCGTTTAGGTTTTCTAATTAAAAAAAAATTTATAAGTGAAAATTTAGATGGAAAGTGAGCAGGGGAGTGGGGAGAGGGGTATATGAAGGGGGAGGAGGGCTGGCACCCATTAAATGGGCGCCTGGCCCATGGGTGCCCCTCCCCCCTTCAGTGGTGAATATTCAGCCCACTGAATATTCAGCCCACTGAATATTCAGCCCACTATCCACTGGAGTTGCCCTTATATAATTTACCACGGTTATTACTGTAATAAAATACCAACGGTTATTTTCATTGTCAAACCGACCATTAGGAAGGTTTGCTATACTGTGAGATAAAATCAGATTACTTTGAACCCCAAAAAACACGTTTTATATTCCACTCTTTCTGTTTCACGCAACTTTTACATCAACTTCCATCTGCAAAAATTCGTCTGTGCTTTTCTCCTCTCAGACTAATCCTATCTCTCTACCCTTAAATAACTCGTTAAAATCAAAACTCATACAAAGATCTAGCACTCATCACAAACCCTACGTCCTTAAATCAAATCCCATACCTAACCAATCATTGCCTACATCTTAACCTGAGGCGACAACCAACCTCCATAGTTCCTCATGCCGCCAGCGACGTCACATAAATCACAACCACCTCCTCACGCCTATGGCCCACCACCAACAACCCGTTTACCTAGCTAACCCTAATTCTAATTTCTTGGTGGGCTCGAATCTGCAAAAAGATGATAGAAGAAAAAGAGCTAATTTCTTCGATAGTCAAACTTTGTTCCATATTTTTGTTTCACTTCATTCCACTAATTATGCTATTTCAGGTGAGCTTCGTAACCCTACTAATAGTTTCATTTTTGTTATTATACGATAATATTATTTTAGTTGGATCGACCGGTTACACTACAAGAAAATGTTCTTTTAATAGCAAGTAAGTATTGCATACAAAATTGACTTGCTATGGTATGATACTTACCCCCTTTTTAGGTCAATAGATGACGTGCTTTGCTGCAATTACTTAGGAACAAAACTTAATTTCATGCCCTATTTCTCCTCTTTATTCATGCCCGCCTAAATTTCTCTTTTCGCTTCTCTGAAAACCCGCTTTAGCCCTAAATCCCTTCTTCAACCCACGAAGCCCTCTCAAATCCAATCTGTAATAAACACAGCTTGATAATGCTTGTTTCAAGGATGAAAATTTTAAGTGGCAACAATTTTTGGGTCAGATCATCAGTGTCCGGTCAGAATTCGTCGGAGGTGATGACTGAAGATGGACAGAGCATGTCTGTAGTTGAAGGAGTTGCTAACTGTAGCGAACCAGGCTTGGGGAAGGAGATAGATTGATGTGTCACTTGTGCATGTGTACACGTGTATACATGCAATTCCTTATTTCTAGACTTGCTGTTGTATGTATGTTGAACTGAGTCATAGGAGGTTTTGGGCCTGGTTGAATTGGGTAGTAATAATGTTATGAAAGTGATTGAATGTACACACACACACATATATACTGGTGAACTGATATTGTAATTTTTGTTATGTGGAAAATCTGAAGCATTTATCTTCTTCTTCAATTTTTAGTTCTTTATTTTTCAGTTCTGTTGCAATTTTTTTAAATCAGTATCTTCCCTTATAAATCTCATTAGCTAGTTTACTTAACTTGTTAGTTACAAACTCTATTCCAATTATTAGTTCATATTGTTCTTCTTGTCAATTCAATTCTCTATTTGTTAAATTCCTGCATACATACATTTTTTAAGTTCTTGTTTTTCTTTTCCAATATTGCAAAGCATGTTCTTGATTCTTGCACTGTGATTTTATTACAACTTGTTATGGTTCCTTGTGTTTTTCTTGTTCATCACTACAAATTTTAAATCTTGTGCCTAAATTCTGTGTTCATCTTTTCCATATAATTTCTTTCATTTTTGCTATATTTCATTAATCAGCAACGGGATATCAGTCAGTTCTTGATTTCCTTGCAATTAAATTCCAGTTCATAGTTCTGCACATTTTCTTTTCCAGTTGCAATTTGATACCATTGACATTTCCTTTTCTTGTTGACTCTTACTATATATTGCTTGTTCTTCTTTCCTGCAAATTACAACTTTTGTTCATGTTATTCCTAGCAACTTATTACTTGTTCTTTGTCTCTGCCATATACCATTCTTGTTATAATTCATTTCAGTTCTGTTATTACATGTTCTTGATCTTTTAATGCAAATCTTAGTTCAATACCATTACAAACTCTAAGCTTTGATCTAATTTTCCAGTTAATTTCTTGATAATTCTTGCATTACAATTCTCAGTCCTACAATTTCTTGCATCTTCACAATTCCTTTTTGTCAATACTTGTTTCGTTAATCTTGCCTGTGTTATTCTTCTAGTATACCAAAATAGAGAATAATCAATTATAAAATTGTGTCACAAGTATATCAATCAGATTTCCACTACTCTGGAAGTCTGTATTAGCTAATTAAAACAATAGGTATGTTGTAGTTAAATTACAACAACAACGTTATACTATCATAAAAAATAGCACAACATAGAAACCGAAAAGATAAAAGAATGATGTATAAGAATATACAAATAGACTAGAACCTGACTGGTTAACTAAGGAAATTCCGTCTGAGGCTTGTCGAAACAATTTCCTTAAGAATTTTTATTCAAATTCTCCCAAGATACAACAGACGTAATCTCACTACAAGAAAAACTAGTATCAGTAGCACAATATAGCAGCGTTTCAAGTTTAGACGCTACTATTGTTCATGAAAGACGCGTCGATGAAAGATGAATTGCTGCTAATATTAAATTTGGCGGGGCGCAAAACATTTAGGCGGCTGCATTTATTTTGGTCCGAAACTCATTTTCCTTTGCCCCGTTTTTATTTCTCAATTTTCTTCAAAGAGAGCTAAATCCAAACTTCCCCATCCAAATCCTGGCTTTCCCAACCAAAATCCTAACATCCCTAATCTCAATTCCATCGATTCGTAGGGAAGTCTTCAAGATCTGGAGATGTATTTTTCTCTATGTTCTAGGGTAAGCAAATCAGACCTTGCCTCCATAGCTTTCGTTCCATGGAGGGATGACTAACTCAGCGTCGATCTCTCCTGATCCAAAAGGGAAAGCTTGCTGTCCAGAGTAGGCGAACAAGATAGCTTAGCTACATAGCAATCTCTCCTCAGATCTAAAGAAAGTCTATTATTACTCCATGCTCCATAGAATTCTCTAAGGTATTGTTTTTATTAGACACCTTACCTTTCTATTATTTTTTATGGAAATTAGTTATATGATTGATCGATTTTCCATAACTTGTTCAATTTTTGATTTCTTTTCATGTATCATGTTAATGTGCTAATTTTATTCTAACATGTAGATTTTAATTTTCTTTTTTTGTTGTTTGTTGTTAGTGTGCTAATGAGTAGTGATTATGGCAAACACTAGATTCCAATTTACCTTTTTCTTAATCTTCATAAGTTCACTGGCATCTCCATGATTACATGACAATAAATTATCCTTTTTTATATAGTGTTTTTGTTTGTAATAATACTAGATGGAACAACGTAGTGGTATCATAATTTTGAATTTTGTGATTTATGCACCATCAATTTTAGACATTCCTATCTACAGCCTTGAAACAGTATGCTGATTACAAATATTAGTGTGGTTATTGTTGTGTTCTTCAATTTTTAGTTTAGATGATAGTTCTTCCTACTTAAGTAATACTTACCATTTTGTCATATTTAAACTCCCTATTGGTAAATTCTAACACCAAATAAAACTCGTTTAACCTGCATATCAAATCACTCCCCTATTTTTTAGGTTGCACTGGTTCATGACAAAATGTCACCAAATTAGTTGTCTGTTACATGAATTGAGTACTGTGGTCAGTAGTCTTAATTCTCAGCTTAAGACCATATTCTATAAACCAAAATACCTATGGTTATAGTTTGTTGTTCCGATATTATCATTTAGTTATGACAAACAGACTCTCACAAAATTAGAATAAACCAACAGTTTGATATGTTTGTTCCGTAAAAGCTCTTTTATTGTACGATGTAAAAATGTTAAATTATGGTAGGTGTCACATAATTGCTTCTTTCTTTAGTTTAAAACTAGGGCTTTTGCTTTGTACGAGAAGGGTAAATCAAAATTAAATCATAACTAATTGAGAGGAAAGATAGAGAATTAGATTTGTTGAAGAATTGAAATTAAGCTAGTTATATTACTTCTCTATGTTTGAGTAAACATGATTACATAGGACAACTTTACAAGTTATATTGCCTTTGCTAATTGAGTAAATGTGCATGATTATGTAGAGGAAGTGTACAACGTTTTGATTTTTCCTCATCTTCTCTAGTAAGTTACATCTAATTAGTATTGGCAATAGGCTGCACCCCATTAATATAGGCAGTAGGCTGCACCTCATTAGCCACTGCTTGCTCAATTTGTGCAGTAGCAGTAGTTCATTTATTTTACTATCAAAATTTCATATTCATGTATAACTTTCCATAAAACCCTTGAACTTACCCATAAATTCAACTTAAAGTACAATTACAAGTGCAAAACTGTTGGGAGCTGAATAGAATTTATAACGTACTACATAAACAATAGAATATAATATTACAATGTTAAAGGTAATAAATTAATGGATAAAACATGATGAATTTATAACCGAGGATTGTATCGCTAATATATATATAACTGCCGCTTTCAAGTTTAAGCAGCAAAGTTCTAAGGTTTAAATTTTTAGTTGTCTACAGCAAAAGCTTCAATATTATCAACAGAGACAGCTACAGGCTTGCAACAAATGGAAAGAGCCTTCCAAATGGTTTTGTAATCATTTGCACAATAAAGATTTTGTTAATACAAATTTTACTGTCAAAATAAATATTTTTTTCCTCTATTGGTCGATGAACAAAGATATTTGAATGTTATTATTAACATCTTCGAAAATAAACACTATTTTTTGATTCGGCAACATTGTTACATCATATTAATACATATTAGCTCTCGTGTAGTATAATATAGGGAAAGATTTTTATGCTGAATTGCTCGTGGATTTATGGGAATTTGGCAAATAAAAAATTTGCTTAAGATAATTCTATGGGAGTAATATAAAAGTTTTTTTTTCTAAAAATAAGTACTTTTTCATTCTCTCCTAGCTTTATGAGATCTGTCATTTCTCTAAACTGAAATGCATTGAGGCAATCTGATGTGAATATATGAAAATCATATTGTTTTTTTATTATATTTAATCAGACATATGATTTGGCTTTGTAATAAAATGTTTTAGCTGGCAAAAGTTATAAATCCACTAACCTTAAGTTATTTTTCCTCTTCCAGCTTGATGAGAACTATAATTTTTTAAATGAAAAGCAATTGAGCTAGCCTGAGGTGAATATATGAAAATGGTATTCTTATTTTCATATGTGATCAGAAAGTTTATTTTTATAATAAAATGTTTTTATATAGTGAAATTGATCCCTTTTTGGGCATTAAACAAATGCTTCAAGTCTTGAACTGATATCATATGAACATAATGTATAACCTTTTAGACTATATAGTCCTTCTTTAAGTGCTTCAGAGCCTTGGCGATCATTTAGTGCATTTGGCATATATGTTTATTTTAATTAATGATGCATGAAATGAACCAAGCCTTAACCTTATTATATTTTCAAGCTATTTATTTTCTAATAGTAAGAATTTGTATGCAGTTGACAATCCTTGCACTCCTACTTATGTCATTCAAACCCTTGATTATTAATATCGTATGATAGACATCATACATGGAGAAAGATAATTTTTTTCTAGCTTCTTTGAAATTTCAAGCATTTTTAGGTTTCAACTGACATATTTAAAGAAATAGCCTTTATTATGAAATTCTCTTAATGAATATAGTGGCATGTCACACTTTTTTAGCTTCTTCCAATATATTTTGGAAGGGAAATTTTAGTTATAAGCCCTCCAAAAAAACTTACTCCAACTATAGAGTTTGATGAAAACTAATTGCAGAATTAGGCACAATCAGCAAGTCAGAATTTGTATGTTCCTCTTTTAAATTGTATTAATACCAAACGTAGTTTACGCTTTTGCATTTAGAAAGTTAGAAAACACAAATTACAAACCCTATGAAAATTAAACCGCGAATTTGTGCTCATGCACTTTGAAAATGGGGAAATATGAAGTATAAACCTTAGGAGATTAGGTCTATTTTTAATTTAAGTTTGCATAAAAGCTGTTGGAGTAATTTTTTGGGGTTATTATTCTTTATCTAATGATATTTGGTTCTCTGTTAGAAGAATAAACCTGTTGCGTTATAAATTTTTGATTTTTCCTATACCTTGGTGTTTCTGTTTCCCTCTATAGTCCACATTAAATGTCTCGGTAACATTTACCTACAGATTAGTTTTTTCCCGAGTAACTAGAATCAAATATATTTATGATTGCTATGACATGTTTTTTCTTTTTTCATTGTCATAGTTCACATTCTTCATCCACACATGACTAGATAAATAACAAAATGGTTTATAGATTTTCCTTTAAATTTTAACATGAAGTATGCCTAGACTAATTTCATGCATAGTAAAATGTATGTCAAAACCTTGATGAAATTCTTTGTTTAAAAGTTTTATTATAATATTGATGACGAATAATCTCTCAAAATATGCCTACTTTTTTCCCTTGGATATTTTAGAAGCTACATGTATAAATACAGTATGACCAAGTATCCTATTTCTTTATTTTCCCATTAATCTTTATTCTACTTTATATTGCAGCAACAATATATTTTAGAGGGCTTTTGGCTTGCAAAACTGTTGTTTTTGAACTAAGATAGAAGCATTTGTATTACATAGTTAAAAAAATTGTTACCTTAAACTTCTTTCATATTAGTCTCTTTTTTAGGTGCAAAGGTCATAATTGTTAAGATATAATCATGAAAACAATTTGAAAAACATAAATTCAACAAAATAGGAAATGCAATGTTGAACTAAGTTGTTTATCGTAGGTGTAGTGTAATAGTCAGCTTTGTGATGCCTTAAAAATCTATTATACTTGAGACCATAATAATTTTGCAAGTTCTATAATTGATGGGTATAGACCAAGCGAATAAAATTACCAAGCTAAAAAGGCCATAGGATCCTTCATCCACATATGCAAAATATATAATAGAATCTGTCTTAGCCTTCATAAATGAATTTTTTTTCTATCTTTATACCTTTATTTGTTTTTATAAATTTAAATTTAAGAAATTGTTTATTATTCATCCCGTTTTGTTCACTTTAATCGGAGTAATAACGGTATTATTAGCTGTAGAAGTTTCACATAGTAAATGTAGAAACTCCACTATCACATATGTAAGCACAAAGAGATTTGGTACTATGATATGAGAAGATGGACTGAAATACTAACTTTCCATAGCAATCTCCATATGTGCATTCCTAATATATTTGTTTAGTTAGTTTATCATATCATGATATTTGGTATGTATTCTTTTTGAGTTGAGGTTTTAGAATATCATTACTCGGTTTAGCCAAGTACGTTTAGGATATTTATTGGAATTTATAATGACTACTATGAGCCAGAATTGTTAACATAGTTATGGAAGCAGATCAAAAGGGTGTTTACTGATCTGTATTTATATTGAGACATTCTAGGAAATTCTAATTTCCTGCTAAGTTATTAATTCTTTTTGAACTTAGCTAGATTGATGTTTCTCATTGACTCATTGTTTTTCATGCTCTATATGCTTCATGCTCCATATGCTTCAAATATAAAAGATTTTATTGGAGGGGGTATTGTGGATTTAGTTTGGAGATTAGGAGAATGTAACAATTACCACCACCGATTCGTACAACTTTAAACATGATTAAAATGTCAATTTTATCTATTCTGCATACACAGTTAGTTGATATTATTATAGGACATAGGAATAAAAGAAACATATAAAGAGAATATATTATTATACTATTCTGGTAACAAAAAATAAGAACAGACATGGTTATTACTTGATAAAATCATAATACCTGATATCAATAACAAAATTAAATCGTTCAACAATGTTTCATAGACAGTCAATTATTGGCATTCAAAAGTTTATTTTTACATGATTGTTTATATTTGTTCACTTTATTCATGGCTTAGTGTTACATCGAAAGTCACACTCAATTAACCAATGGTGATTCTAGCTCATAAGTTTCGACTATTGATGTTAGTGGTGTTTCTGATATAATGCTATCATTGTTTGGAGATGGGATTATTGGTGTAGCAACAGTATGTGCAGGAGGAAGCAACAATGGAGCTTATGTTATAATATTATCATTGTTTGGAATGAGTGGTGGTGTAGAGTTAAAGATGATAGGTTGGTCATGTCTGCTAGCTGCAGCAAATTCTGGACGGTCTACTAATGGTGAAGCAAACGTGGATGAGGCTATGACAAGTACAAAGATGATAAAGAAACTTTCTGCAGGTGACATATTTTTTGATGGTTGAGTTTGACGTTAATTTGATACAGCCTATATTGATGAGTTTTGCACTATTTTTTGCATACGAGATGCTATGTTTGTGCTTGTTTATGTAGTGTTGTTGTTTATGAGATTGGTATAGCGATTTCGCTTCCACTCATGGTGGATTATGAGTATCCCTTACATTTTATATGGAGTTGGAAACGTTTATTAGTTGCAACACAAATTTCATTTCATTTTTATTGCTTTTACAGTTTTTTCTAAACAACCTGCATTGATTTCAACCGTATCAAACAATTTCTACATTGATGTCTCAACTTCTTCTATATAGAGGAAAATATGTCACAACCAGTACATAAGCACGTCCGCTTGGACGTGTATAGAGGAAAATATATGCAAACTATTTTTCATGAAATTACTAATATATGTGTGAAAGAAGTAACATATAATATTTCATTATTGTAATTATTTACTTATATTCATACTATAACTGAAACTAAAAGATAAATGTATAATATCTGGTACGTTCATTCTTAAGATATATCTAGTTACACCAATAATATGTTCTTAAGGTTGGTTTATATTTATATATACAGATTTTGAAATTGGATCTTAGTGTGAGAAGCTTCCTTTTGTTTGCTGACTTTGACTTGGGAGATGTTCAACTATTCTAGCTTCTCATCAAATGGAATAGCTTGAACATGGTAGATTTTTTATTTTATTTATTTATATATTTTTTTCTTTAGATTTTAACATTATTTAGAACATATTATTAGGATTTGTGATCAATTGAATGAAAACAAATATATCTTTCTTCAAGCTTCGTTCATTAAAACTGTGGACTAGTAAGAACATGCTTAAGTTGTTTGGTAATTTAAGGGTATCTTTGGTGCATTGCAGGATTAACTTACTAAGTACCCAGAATCCCAATTTCTAAAGCACAGGTTCGGGAGGTAAGTACATTTGTGTTGCTAGAACTTCTTTGGTTTCATTGATATGAACTAGTAATTTACTGAAAATTAAAATATTTACACATGAATGGTTCGTTGACAATTTTTATATGCCAAGTTGAAACATTATGTTAATTTTAAAAGGTTCTCTAAATTCTCATATTAAGTAATTATAAATTTCAATGTGAAAGGATTGGCAGTTATGATTGAAAATACAACTTTTATCATCCCACCTGTAAAATTGTATTAGATCACTGTCAATATTAACATTTATTCATTAGGTCAACATAATTGAATGATGTATATACGTAGCAATATTTTTTGTTGAACAGTAGAATTTTGAACAATAGATTAGCATTTCTTTCTATTTTCAATGATATCGTCAAAAACATTTGTAATGACCCAAAAAGAAAAAAAAATGAAAGTTACATTTATTTTAAGAATTTCTGAAACTATAAAATATATAATACTTTAAAAACAGAAAAAAAATTTGGGACTCAAAACAAATATAGTTCCATGTCCAAAGAGTTATATAAATACATATATTTAATATATGGGGTGTTTTCTGTTTTATTTAAGGAAAGAATAAAATGAGGTTTAAAATAAGGTTTAAATGTCTTACATATTTATGCTAGAAATAATTAGCATGATATATATATGTGATTATTTTTAACACATAAAGGTGTATGAGGAGTTGCTGTTTTAACTAAAGGCAGAATAAAAAAAAATATACAGGATCAAATATAAATTTTATATCTTATATTTTTTTTAAGCAAATAACATAGTGTGAATGAATTTTACATCACATGATTATGTATGATAGTATGCATGATTGAATGGAAATGATGATTAGGTAGAAAACACAAGGGGATTGCAGCTTCTTTAAACTTAGAAGAAATAAAAATAAACAAGGGGTCACATGCATATGGCATGAGCAAAATAGAGTCATGAAAATGGCATGAAATGTTTAAAATGTTTGATTCCCGAAATAACTAATTTAGGCAACCAGAAATGTGCATTCCCAATTAAGGAACACACAGGGAAATGATTTGTGCATGAATATCTAAGGGCATCAAGGAAATTACCCATTTTTCTTAAACCCTAGAATGGTTTTATAAATACCTGCACATAACCATATCCACCATTCTCTCGGGATCAAAACAAAAATAAAATAAAATAAAATAGGAGAAACATTAGCTTGAAACTTTGGAGGATTTGCTGTTTAGGGGATTAAGGTAGTAAAAGGAGAACACTAAGTGAGTATTTATCCTTTGTATGCAATGGCATTAGGTCCTCTTGTAGGCAGCCTAAAATGTTATAAGTCATTTAAAATCTCTGAAATGATTTGTTATGGGTGAGATGGATGTTTGTTTGTGCATTCTTGTTTGGGGTTTTAATCTGTATGTGGGTTTTTAAAAGTTAAAATGGTTTGAGCATTTTTGTTCTATTTTATTATGAAGTATGGATCTAAATTATTTAGGAATTAGGCAGGAAGACAGAGATCTAGTTCATGTTTATTTCTTGGATAATGAAGCATGAAACTAAATATTCATATCATAAGTCAGAGGAGAATTTCTGGGTTTTTGATGGATTTCCTTAAGAAAACCCTTATTCATATATTCACAATAATATAGAGGAAAGATAGTATGATCATGATGCTTAAACTATTTTTAGGAAAAACCATAGGTAGGCTGGGGTATTTTCTGCAATAAGGAAAATAAATGGGGAACATAGGGATGAACCAGAAAATATTAAAGAAGATAAGCCTTTCTGAAACATGAATGAATTGGGAGTTTTTATGATTGAATTCATAAATGGAAGCTTAATAAAATAAGCAGAAACTGGAGGGGGATTTATTAAAGAAAATTAAATTGGTCATTTGGGAGTTAGTCAATGATCTGCTTGCTTTAGGTGGGAGTAAGTATATGCATGGTGCAACTGCACCATGAGGCCTTTGTGTGTTGGAATAAATTAAACAACCTGGGAGTTTCCTTCACAATGCATACATGGTGTTCATTTGACAAGGAGTTAAAGACCATAAAATAAATGGGGAATGAGGTTTAAAAATCTGGATTATAAATATCCAGATATGGAGATAAATCAATCAAGTTTAAATATTGTGCTTTGATTAATTGCTGGGTGAAAATTGGGAGTATAAAATCTGAGTTTACTTATTCAGAAATGGTGAAAAATGAATCAAGAAGTATATATATTTATATTGATTGTTTGCTGGGTATTGTTTGAATGAATGAATGTATCTTTGTATCACTTGGTACTAACCAATAATATGCTAAGTATGAAATCTGCTAAGTTAGGAAGCCATTGCAAGATCACCAAAAATTATGAATATGTGTATAAATTTTATAAATGCTCATACCAGTGAAAACTGACCCTTTTGGTTGCCCTTGCAATCATCTGGGTGTCTCATTAAAATTGGGGCAGCTCAGTGAATTGCTTGCAGGAAATTGAAGTTGGCTTGATGGATGAAGAAGGCATTAGCTGCTAGTATAAATAAAAGAAACTAGTTTTAAATTTGTAGTTGTTTTGTAATGAATTTATTAGTCAGGTTTTATATTGTAGTTGAAGTTAATTGGTAGGGAGTTTTATAAGTGTTTGGATTAAAATATGTACTTAAGCAAACCTGTTTTGAATGACCATTGATGATATATGGTTAACTGCTGATTTTATGAATGTATGATTTGGAGAAACAAGGGGATGGACATATCATATAAATATGATATGAGTATGTGATAATCTCTGATTTTTATTTCCTAAATTTATATTATGGTTTATGAAAATTAAAGAGCTAAGGTGGTTGATTTAAAAAATGAACTCACAAGATTTGAGTAGGGGTATTCAAGAGAAATGAATTTGTGCATGGCAGGTAAGTGATACAGGCATGTGCATGAATTCTGGAGTAAGAATCAACTAACATGTATTTGTGTATTTGATTTCTAAAAGATAAAAAAATGTATAAAATAAGTAAACCTGGAAGTAATTGTGTTTTTGGTTAATGGATTAAATGTATATGGATGTATTTCCAGGAATTTAAATTAGGCAGAAACATGCTTGTGTTAGGAATAGATCTTTGTAGAAGTTGGTAAATATGAGGGATATGGGTTTGCAAGTGGTAAAAGAGGGACTATGGCCGGCCTAGATGGCCATGGGTCAAACTCTTGTAGCCTGGAACCATTTCATTTCAACTCATGAAGTATAAGTGCCTCCAGAACAAAAAAAAACTCCAAGCAACCCTCAAATGACACCAAGCATTTTCAATAAAACACCAAGTACTCAAGTCTGCACCATGATTAAAACTTAAATATGCAGCATGATTTAATTGTTCAACCTAAAATGGTAAATAAGAATTAGTCCCAATGTTCATGCCTGCAAGTATAATTGTTGAAGTGATTTCAAACAAGTACTTGATAACTATCATAAGGTCAATTAAATACCATTTTAGTGTTAATAGAATTATTTAGGCAGAAAGTCTAGAAAGCATAAAAAAAATGCACTGTGCATTGCAATATTAAATATATAAGTATTATAATTGCCAAAAATGTATCTCTGGCAGTAGAACAAAAATTTAGGGAAGAAAGAAATGGTTATGTTGTCAACACATATGGTAATTTGTTGCCTGTTTGATTCAAATTCTCTTTGCAAATTGGTTAGCTCTGAAAGGCAAAGGGAAACAATTATATATCTTCAAATATGTAATTGTCTTAATATGTTTTGTGCACTGATATGATTATATTGGTAAATCCAGGGTCTTGGGAAAAATATTTGGAAATGATTTAAATATTCAAATATTGAAGAAATGGGGTTTCGTGGTGAATTCCTTTTGTATATAAAAAAAATCTATGTGTTTTAGAGAGGGTTACCACAACATTTAATATATATTCTTAACGGAATGTGGATTCTTTGAAAATTCGTGATTATCTTCTGTCTTCATTCCTTTAAATGACTAGTATTCACAGTAAGTAAAAATGTTGAAAATTTATGTTTTCGTCGCACGGTAAAATGGACGTCTGAACTGACTAATATGAATATATGTTTGGTAAGTAAACAACAAATGAATTGCTTTGTCACTTCTTCTCCTTTTACACCAGCTCATAATATTTCACATTTTAATTTAGTGTGCTTAGTTGGAGACATTACAAGAAAATCTTTTATTGGTAGCATACTTAACCAGCGTTTGGATATTAAATGCAACAGCTAGCCATTTTTTCCAAAAAAAGTAAAGAATGAAACGATGCCTAATGATCCCGCTAAGAATTCAGAAAAAATTTGTTGAAATTTTTTCCAGGCCGCTCATATCCTTTTTTTTCGCCTTTTCATATCCTCTGCTTTCTTATCTCATCACCTAATAATTTTTGTTAAACTCCGCCCAAACAAAGAAAAGCCTAAACAAATTCTTCTTCGATCTTCTCCCCGCTTCTACAATCCTTGTCTTGATTGATAATTATCCCTCTTCTCTCGTCCTGATTAAAGAAGCTTAGTCGGCAAGCATGTGATTCGTTCCAAATATTTTCTCATTCTTATCATCAATTTATCAACTTCATTTGAGCGAAGTTTGCTGTTTTACTTAAATATTTTGTAATTTTATCATCAATCGATTAATTCTACTAGATTTCATGCTAATCAATTAAAATAGTGTTAATTGATCGCTATTTCTCAATTTTAAAGTGTGTTAATATAACTTATAGTAGTTAGTTATTTGGAAAAAGAAATTGTAGTGTTTTCTATGAACCATTATTTGGTACAAGGAACGGTAGATGTAATATCAATGTTTATTTTCAGTTAGGTAAAGTGTAAAAAAACAAAACTGAAACAAATAAAAATAAATTAGCATTTACCGTACTATACACAAAATAATAACTATAACATTTCAACAGGCAAAAGTGACTTAGGTAGCTTACAACTATGTGATGTGTACTCCAACAACATTAGCATGTGGTAAGTTTTTGGTTTAATATTGATAATGTGAAAATTCATTTAAATATATACAAGATAAACAAACTTTATAAGATCAACTAACTGCACTATCTTTGACAAATCCATCTAACATTATTTCTTCCTCGATTATTCTTCAATTTGGACCAAGAAAAGTTAAAATTAGAATGTAATTTTATTTTTATTTTTATAGTATTATTACTATTTTTTGGTACGTTGGGCTTATGGCCCAGCCCAATCTGGCTATGCACTAGCTCCTGGACGGACGTGACCAAATGGGTGGCCAGCCCGACGGCCTGGCTCCTATCGACAACAGCGTGTGCTGCTGCTGTTTACAGCAGCAGTCTAATCTGCTGCCTTATGGCAGCAGAGGCTGCTACCACCACAATAGTGGTTGGGCCGCTAATGGCGTCTAATGTCTTCCAAGCTAGCGTTTTTAACCTGTATTATAATTAATGGTGGAGGTAAAAGGTCTAAATTAGTTAGGTATGTCACTACTTTTGGTCAGTATTCTAGAATTCTTATGTCACTGCTAAATTAGTTAGTAACCATGTCAAGGGGAGAGTTTACTATTGTGGATTATTTTCATACTGACTGTATGCTACTGACGTTAATCTGGTACCAAATATTTGATGATTATTTGATTACTAGTTAGCTGTGATTGCAATGATAACATGTTAATCCTTTTTTTCAAACGGTTAATCCTTTTGCTTATTTATTTGATGATTACGACATATTTGATGATTATTCATTTATTTGCTTATCCAACAGGGTGCAAATCTGGTACCAAATAGTAGATGTAAGCTGATTGATGTGGGTGAAACGGGACAAGTAGTGGCTGAAGGAACTATCGCTTCAACTGATCCAACAACGATGGTTCATTGTGTTCCGCTGGGAAAAGATGCGGTAAAAGTTTGGGTAAACTTTGTGAGAGTTAATGACGCATTGCTATGGCGACCTACATCTGAGTGTACGTACATGGAAGATGCCTTTGGTACTACGATAGCTTGGCCAGCAGCATATGTCATTGGAGAATCAAGTTCCAGTAAGTATTATTTTTCAGTACATCATATCTCAACATTAAGTTTTAGTTCTGTTTATTCGGGTATTAAAAAAAAAATTCTGTATCACAACATTTAAGTTTTTATCTGCAAAGCCACAACATTTCAGTACATATCCTCTATGGTAAACGTGTTTATCTGTAGAGCCATAACAATTGATACACTTGAAACTAAAACTTAAATAAACCATTTTTCCTAAAACTGTCTACCCAGATTAATCGTTATGTCATTGCACATGTATTAGACAAATGTAGTTATACAAGAGGGCTAACACAAATAAATGGAAGTAACTGACACTACAGTTGTTGCCTAATACAGTTACGGCAATGTGAATTTAGGGAATATTTTTGTTTTAGAGAACCCAATTGATAGAAAACGACAAGGGTAAAGAAAATTGTACATTTCAATTAGTGGATGGATGCATCGTCGATGGATTACGGACGTTCCAGATACTTTTTCATATTTTATAAGATTTAACTTGACCATAGTACTAAATACACAATCTGCCCATAGTACTGAATACATAATCTGCACATAGAATGAAATCCAATCAGACTTCTAACCCAGTTTTGATCTGAATATCTGTGTAAATTGAAAATTGTGTATTCGTTGGGGAACTATATAGGATGCATATTAAAATAGAACAATTTTTGTTAATATGTGTTAATATAGAATATCGAGTTATAGATTACATGATTTTCATATATACATATATATATACATACATATATATATATACATATATATACATACATATATACATACATATATATATACATATATACATACATATATATACATATATACATACATATATATATATATACATATATACATACATATATATATATATATATATTGTTGATTGTTAAACTCGTTTGCAGGTAATTAGCTATTTCGAAGCGAAGACTGTCGACAACAAAGAACTATTGGTAATCAAGCAACGAAGATACCTTTGGTACTACGATAGCTTGGCCAGCAGCATATGTCATTGGAGAATCAAGTTCTAGTAAGTATTATTTTCAGTACATCATATCTCAACATTAAGTTTTAGTTCTGTTTATTCGGGTATTAAAAATAAATAAAAATCTTTATCACAACATTTAAGTTTTTATCTGCAAAGCCACAACATTTCAGTACATATCCTCTACGGTAAACGTGTTTATCTGCAGAGCCACAACAATTGATACACTTGAAACTAAAACTTAAATAAACCATTTTTCCTAAAACTGTCTACTCAGATTAATTGTTATGTCATTGCTCATGTATTACACAACTGTAGTTATACAAGAGGGCTAACACAAATAAATGGAAGTAACTGACACTATAGTTGTTGCCTAATACAGTTACGGCAATGTGAATTTAGGGAATATTTTTGTTTTAGAGAACCCAATTGATAGAAAACGACAAGGGTAAAGAAAATTGTACATTTCAATTAGTGGATGGATGCATCGTCGATGGATTACGGACGTTCCAGATACTTTTTCATATTTTATAAGATTTAACTTGACCATATTACTGAATACACAATCTGCCCATAGTACTGAATACACAATCTGCACATAGAATGAAATCCAGTCAGACTTCTAACCCAGTTTTGATCTGAATAACTGTGTAAATTGAAAATTGTGTATTCGTTAGGGAACTATATAGGATGCATATAAAAATGAACAATTTTTGTTAATATGTGTTAATATAGAATATCGAGTTATAGATTACATGATTTTCATATATACATATATATATACATACATATATATATATACATATATACATACATATATATACATATATACATACATATATATATACATATACATACATACAAATAAGTATTATTTTTCAGTACATCATATCTCAACATTAAGTTTTAGTTCTTTTTATTCGGGTATTAAAAAAAATAAAAATCTGTATCACAACATTTAAGTTTTTTTCTGCAAAGCCACAACATTTCAGTACATATCCTCTTTGGTAAACGTGTTTATCTGCAGAGCCACAACAATTGATACACTTGAAACTAAAACTTAAATAAACCATTTTTCCTAAAACTATCTACTCAGATTAATCGTTATGTCATTGCACATGTATTAGACAAATGTAGTTATACAAGAGGGCTAACACAAATAAATGGAAGTAACTGACACTACAGTTGTTGCCTAATACAGTTACGGCAATGTGAATTTAGGGAATATTTTTGTTTTAGAGAACCCAATTGATAGAAAACAACAAGGGTAAAGAAAATTGTACATTTCAATTAGTGGATGGATGCATCGTCGATGGATTACGGACGTTCCAGATACTTTTTCATATTTTATATGATTTAACTTGACCATAGTACTAAATACACAATCTGCCCATAGTACTGAATAAATAATATGCACATAGAATGAAATCCAGTCAGACTTCTAACCCAGTTTTGATCTGAATATCTGTGTAAATTGAAAATTGTGTATTCGTTGGGGAACTATATAGGATGCATATAAAAATAGAACAATTTTTGTTAATATGTGTTAATATAGAATATCGAGTTATAGATTACATGATTTTCATATATACATATATATATATACATACATATATATATATATACATATATATACATACATATATACATACATATATATATATATACATATATACATACATATATATATACATATATACATACATATATATATATATATTGTTGATTGTTAAACTCGTTTGCAGGTAATTAGCTATTTCGAAGCGAAGACTGTCGACAACAAAGAACTATTGGTAATCAAGCAATGAAGATACCTTTGGTACTACGATAGCTTGGCCAGCAGCATATGTCATTGGAGAATCAAGTTCCAGTAAGTATTATTTTCAGTACATCATATCTCAACATTAAGTTTTAGTTCTGTTTACTCGGGTATTAAAAATAAATAAAAATCTTTATCACAACATTTAAGTTTTTATCTGCAAAGCCACAACATTTCAGTACATATCCTCTACGGTAAACGTGTTTATCTGCAGAGCCACAACAATTGATACACTTGAAACTAAAACTTAAATAAACCATTTTTCCTAAAATTGTCTACTCAGATTAATTGTTATGTCATTGCTCATGTATTACACAACTGTAGTTATACAAGAGGGCTAACACAAATAAATGGAAGTAACTGACACTATAGTTGTTGCCTAATACAGTTACGGCAATGTGAATTTAGGGAATATTTTTGTTTTAGAGAACCCAATTGATAGAAAACGACAAGGGTAAAGAAAATTGTACATTTCAATTAGTGGATGGATGCATTATCGATGGATTATGGACGTTCCAGATACTTTTTCATATTTTATAAGATTTAACTTGACCATATTAATGAATACACAATCTGCCCATAGTACTGAATACACAATCTGCACATAGAATGAAATCCAGTCAGACTTCTAACCCAGTTTTGATCTGAATAACTGTGTAAATTGAAAATTGTGTATTCGTTGGGGAACTATATAGGATGCATATAAAAATAGAACAATTTTTGTTAATATGTGTTAATATAGAATATCGAGTTATAGATTACATGATTTTCATATATACATATATATATATATATACATACATATATATACATATATACATACATATATATACATATATACATACATATATATACATATATACATACATATATATACATATATACATATATATACATACATATAAGTATTATTTTTCAGGACATCATATCTCAACATTAAGTTTTAGTTCTGTTTATTCGGGTATTAAAAAAAATCTGTATCACAACATTTAAGTTTTTGTCTGCAAAGCCACAACATTTCAGTACATATCCTCTATGGTAAACGTGTTTATCTACAGAGCCACAACAATTGATACACTTGAAACTAAAACTTAAATAAACCATTTTTCCTAAAACTGTCTACTCATATTAATCCTTATGTCATTGCACATGTATTACACAAATGTAGTTATACAAGAGGGTTAACACAAATAAATGGAAGTAACTGACACTACAGTTGTTGCCTAATACAGTTACGACAATGTGAATTTAGGGAATATTTTTGTTTTAGAGAACCCAATTGATAGAAAACGACAAGGGTAAAGAAAATTGTACATTTCAATTAGTGGATGGATGCATCGTCGATGGATTACGGACGTTCCAGAAACTTTTTCATATTTTATAAGATTTAACTTGACCATAGTACTGAATACACAATCTGCACATAGAATGAAATCCAGTCAGACTTCTAACCCAATTTTGATCTGAATATCTGTGTAAATTGAAAATTGTGTATTCGTTGGGGAACTATATCGGATGCATATAAAAATAGAACAATTTTTGTTAATATGTGTTAATATAGAATATCGAGTTATAGATTACATGATTTTCATATATACATATACATATATACATACATATATATATATATACATACATATATATATACATACATACATATATATATACATATATACATACATATATATATACATACATACATACATATATATATATACATATATATATATATTGTTGATTGTTAAACTCGTTTGCAGGTAATTAGCTATTTCGAAGCGAAGATTGTCGACAACAAAGAACTATTGGTAATCAAGAACGAACATGAATTTAATTATTATATATGTTGTCGTATTTTGTTAGTACCATTTGTGGAAACTTGTCTGTGAATGCTTGTAGTATGTGACTTATTTTGTTGAAAAACTACTATCGAATTGATATGGATATTATATTTGATTGTGAGATTAGCATTTTTTGCAATTATTTGAATATGATGATCATATGATTGATTATTTGTATATGCTAATTATGTTATTTAATTGTTTGTTTGAATATATGAAAATTATGCGATTGATCGTTCGTTTTAATATGAATAGTATATAAGCGATTGCTGGAAATGGTATAAACCATCAACCGTAAATAGTAGCATTTAAAATATGCTACCAAACAACCAATAACTTTTAGTAGCGTTTCAGAAATGCTACAGAAACAAATGTAAACTAATATAAAACTTATACAGTTGCATTTTAAAAACGCTACTGAAAATCAAAAAAAGCATATAAACAAAAAATGCAACCAAAAAATGAAGACTTATGGTAGCGTTTTTTTAACCCTAAAGAAAAAACCTATAGCTGCATTTAAAAGTGACTTTTGGTAGCGTTTTTTAAATCCTACAGAAAATACCTATAGTTGCATTTAAAAGTGACTTTTGGTAGCGTTTACTACAACGCAACAAAAAGTTTTAGACTTTTAGTTGCATGTCGTATAGTAGCATTCCCTAAAACGCTACCATAAGTTATGGTAGCGTTTTTTCAACGCTACCAAAAGTCTTTTCTGGTGTAGTGTCTGCACTAGACTGTAATGAGTATGTCAACTCTGTGATTTATTGTATAGAGCAGCAGAGAAGAAGAGGCAGAAGAAACAGAATTGAAAATGGAATAAGAATGTGATTAGTATTCTCTCCTATTTATAATTTCGTCTGCATCCCTTCAAATAGTTGCGTCTGCTTGCCGGGTCGCACCCGTTGCCTTTTTAACTGCTACTGTTTGTTAACGGGTCGCACCCACCTGCTACTCGCATCCGCTCGCGTCGCACCTGCATCGGTTTGCCTGCGCATCTTCAGTCGGGTCGCACCCGCCTGCTACTCGCATCGGTTCATCCGCGCCTCTTCAGTCAATCTGCGTCCACTTCCGAACAGATCCGCACCTGTTCGTATAGCCTGTAATTGTCTAAAAACACAGCCCAGTTTTGTAGTAAAAATAGGATCATATTAGACCCAAACCCGAACCCGGTACGGTTCGGTCGGACAGACGGCGGCGGCGCGCGCGCGTATTTGGTGGTGATGCATGATCTCCCTCCTCACAAAGAAGCAAACATTTGGGTGCCCCAAGGCCCCAACCTCTTCATTGCAAAGCTATTAATATACTAGAATAGTTTTGCAATTTTGGCGACGTGGGACTATGTTATTTTCATTCAATTTAGTATTAGGAATTCCAACAATCCCCCACATGAATGATAATATACATATCCCCCACACAAAGCGAAATATCACAAAGTACATATGGAATAATGCTTTATTGTGGATAAGTAGATATTTCACTTTGAACTTTCCCTATTTAAAACTTATCGGATCTACTTGGCTAATCGGTGAATTATTTCATCTTGGACCATCGGCCTTTATTGTATATCCAAACAACAAGCTTTACGAAGCATTGATTCCCTTCTCATCCAATCTCTTGGTTGTGTTCATTTTGGTCCTGAGCACATTTTGGTTCTGCGAATGTTATAGAGAATTTAAGCCTTTAATATTCTCATAGAGCCGACTCAGCTCACACTAACATATGTGATCGTAATCATTAAGAGTATCCTACATATACCCCACTTGTTATTTACAAGATATGGTCATCATTAAAAAACATAGTTTTAACATTTAACTACTTCTGTAGGCATGCATTATATTTTACACCATAGGAATGGAGTAGGACTAAGTCCAAACAAATGCATTGCTTCTTGAGTTACTCATAACTGGTTTGCCTATTGATCTTAGTCCGTGGGATCTCCAATTGCTAGGATAGGTTTCCGTATAAGGTAACTCTTGTTGGTTTAGGCTTTTAAACCCATTCCACTCGATGCGCAGTCAATTTTTTCTCTTGATAAACCTTTAGTAAATGGATCCGCTAGGTTATCATTTGTTCTCACATAATCAATGGAAATAGTTCCATTAAAGAGTAACTGCGTAACTGTGTTATGGCGACGACGAATGTGTCATGATTTGCCATTATACACAAAAATTTTTACTCTACTTAGCGCTGGTTGATTATCGCAGTGAATACATATGGCCGTTGCAGGTTTGGGCCAAAATGGAATATCTTCTAAAAATTGAAGAAGCCATTCTGCTTCTTGCTTGCTTTATCTAATGTGATAAACTCAGATTCCATAGTGGATCGAGCTATGCATGTTTGTTTAGTAGATTTCCATGACACTGCTGCTCCTGCAAGGGTAAAGACATGCCACTTGTGGATTTTGATTCCTCTGAATCTGCGATCCAGTTTGCATCACTATGTCCTTCTAAGACCGCATGATATTTTCCATAATGTAAAGAAATATTAGTGGTATTCTTTAAATATCCCAACACTCTCATTAGTGCTTTCCAGTGTTCCTTCCCTAGGTTACTTGTATATCTGCTTAATCGACTTACCGCGTAAGCGATACCTGGTCTAGTGCAATTCATGAGATATATTAAGCATCCTATTACACGAGAGTATTCCAGTTGCATTACATTCTCATTAACGTTTTTATGCAGTAAATCTGATGGATTAAAAGGTGTTCTCACTCCTTTAATTCCATAGTCCTGGAATTTTTCAATCACTTTGTCTACATATTGTGACTGAGACAATTCAATTCCAGTAGGTGTTCTTATTATTTTGATTCCCAAAATAACGTCTGCAACTCCTAAGTCTTTCATATCGAAATTGTTGATTAACATCTTCTTTATGGTCTCTATTACTTTAGTGTTCGGACCAAAAATTAGCATATCATCTACATATAAACAAATCATAACGTATGATTGTCTAACTTGTTTGTAATAAACACATTTATCACATTCATTTATACGAAAACCATTTTTCATCATGACACTATCAAATTTTTCGTTCCATTGTTTTGGAGCTTGTTTGAGTCCGTATAGTGATTTTACTAACCGACATACTTTGTTTTCATTTCCTTTGGAAATAAAACCCTCAGGTTGCTCCATGTAAATCTCCTCATCGAGATCTCCATTTAAGAATGATGTTTTTACATCCATCTGATGAATCTCTTGATTATATATGGATGTAATTGCTATTAACATTCTTATAGAGGTTATTCATCTAACCGGTGAATAGGTATCAAAGAAATCTACACCTTCTTTTTGACGATATCCTTTGGCTACTAATCTGGCTTTATATTTATCAATAGAGCCATCTGGTTTCATTTTCTTCTTAAAAATCCATTTGCAGCCAATTGGTTTTATTCCAGGTGGAATATCAACTATTTCCTAAGTTTTATTACTTAGAATTGAATCAATCTCACTTTGGATTGCTTCTTTCCAACATGAAGATTCAGAAGATGACATTGCTTCCTTGTACGTTTGAGGTTCGTGTTCTAACATATAAGTTAAAAAATCCAAACCAAATGTCTTGGAAGTTCTTGCCCTTACGCTTCTTCTTGGTTCAACTTCATCTTTCTCCTGATGAGTTTCATCTTCATATGTCTCATCTCTATTATCTCTTGTCCTCTTTGGGACAAGGTTTCCATCGTTTCTTTTATGTGGGAACACATCTTCAAAGAACGAGGCATCTCTTGATTCCATGATTGTATTTACATGAACATCAGCTATATCAGACTTGAATACCAAAAATCTGTAGGCACTGCTATTTTGGGCTGGCCCTAGATAGTAACAATCTATTGTTTTTGGTCCAAGTTTGACTTTATTGCGAGGCGGAGCTGGAACTTTTGCCAAGCACCCCCACATTTTGAGGTATTTAAAACTTGGTTTGTGTCCTTTCCATAACTCATATGGAATTGTTCCTGCTTTATTGTGAGGGACTTTGTTTAATATGTGATTAGACATATTTAAGGCTTCCCCCCACAAGTTCGTCGGTAGACCAGGGGTTAAAAGCATGGCATTAATCACGTCTTTGAACGTTCTGTTCTTCCTCCCGGCTACACCATTTTGTTGTGGTGAATATGGAGCTGTTGTTTGATGAATTATACCATTTTCGGCGCAGAATTGTTCAAATGGTGATTCATATTCTCCACCTCGATCAGATCTCAATATCTTGATCTTTTTATTTAACTGATTTTCTACCTCAGCCTTGTACTTTATAAATGATGTAATTGCTTCATCTTTACTATTCAAAAGATAGACATAGCAATATCGCGTATAATCATCAATAAACGTGATAAAGTACTTTTTCCCACCTCTTGTAGGTAACGATTTAAAATCACATAAATCTGTATGAACTAAACCTAGTGGTTCTGTGCTTCTATCAACATATTTGAAATGGTTTTTTAACCATTTTTGCTTCTACACATGTCTCACATTTGTAGTTCTTTTCTACTTGGAATTTCGGAATTAATCCCAAGTTTGATAATGTTTTCATTTTTCGAAAATTTATGTGTCCCAATCTATCATGCCATAGTAAAATTTCGTGCTCAAGCAAGTAAGAAACTTCAATTTTATTAATAACACAATCAGAATACATAATTTTATTGCCGATAACGGCTACATTTGCGTTAAATAGGCCATCACATAAATATCCCCTACCGATATACATTCCAGCTTTGAACAGAACCATCTTGTCTGACTCGAACACCATTTTGAATCCTTTCTTTGATAGTACTGAGCCAAAGATCAGATTCTTGCATATGTTTGGAATGTGGAGCACGTCATTCAACTTGACAGTTTTTCCAGAAGTAAACTTGAGGATTACTGTGCCACTGCCTTCGATCATGGAAACAGCAGAATTACCCATGTAGAGTTTTTCTTTCTAATCAAATTTTTGAT
The DNA here is from genome assembly GCA_030737815.1 of Allium fistulosum. Taxonomy (NCBI): domain Eukaryota; kingdom Viridiplantae; phylum Streptophyta; class Magnoliopsida; order Asparagales; family Amaryllidaceae; genus Allium; species Allium fistulosum. Next base: position 841,897,444 of record CM060907.1, read on the forward strand.
ATGTAGAAAACATGGATTTATCAGAGCAGACATGACGAGTAGCTCCTGTATCCACCCACCATTGGTTAGGATTCTGAACCAAATTGCATTCAGATATAACTGCTGCAAAATTGGACTCGTCCACTTCCATGTTGTCAACTATATTTGCCTCTGAGTTGCGTTCCTTCTTGTGTCTGCAATCTCTAGCGGCGTGTCCTATTTTGCCACAAACTCAACATTCGCTATTAAACTTCTTGGTTTTATTATCTTTGGGTTTGTTTTCAGGAGCTTTCCTCTTCTTTGAGAAGTTCTTCTTTTTGTTGAAGTGGCCTTTATTCTTGTTCTTCGACCCTTCTGTTACCAACGCCTCCTCGCTTTTTTTGGTAATTCCACGGTTATCTGCCTCAATCTTTAATCGTACAATGAGGTCCTGCAAAGAAATCTCTTTCTTTTTATGCTTTAGATAGTTGCGGTAGTCTCTCCATGACAGCGACAGTTTTCCCGTGATGGCTTCAACCAAAAACGATTCTCCAACCTTATGACCTTCCGCTTCGAGTTCATGAATGATGATTTGTAGTTCATGCAGTTGAGCAGTCACCAATTTGGAGTCAACCATCTTGTAGTCCATGAATTTGTCTACAATGAATTTCTTAAGACTGATATTCTGCGTCTTGTACTTCGTGGCAAGTGCATTCCAGAGTGCTTTTGCTATCTTTAGAGGTTGATATACTTTGTATAACACCTTGTCGAGACAATTCAGAATATAGTTTCTGCATAGAAAATCGGAATACTTCCACATATCAACATCTGATTCCTTTCCTGGTGCAGGAATTGGTTCCTCCTCGTCGAGATACCGTTGAAGACCGAGTGTGGTGGGATAAAATAACATCTGATTCTGCCATGTTAGAAAGTCGTCACCATCTCCTTTAAAAGGATCGGGCCTGTTGTGAGTAGTAGCCTTTGTTGAGAGCTCTACTGTTGCCATCTCTGTTTTAGTGAAACAGTAAAAAATCTTAAGATGTTATTCTTCTAGTATACCAAAACAGAGAATAATCAATTATAAACTCGTCTCACAAGTTTATCAATCAGATTTCCACTACTCTGGAAGTCTGTATTAGCTAATTTAAGCAATAGGTATGCTGTAGTTAAATTACAACAACAACGTTATACTATCATAAAAAATAGCACAACGTAGAAACCGGAAAGATAAAAGAATGATGTATAAGAATATACAAATAGAATGATGTCTAAGGCTTGTCGAAACAATTTCCTTAAGAATTTTTATTCAAATTATCCCAAGATACAACAGACGTAATCTGCACAAGACTGTAATGAGTATGTCAACTCTGTGATTTATTGTATAGACCTAAACCCAAACCCAAACCCGAGCCCGAGCCCGAGCCCGGATCGGTCGGACGGACGGCGGCGGCGCGCGCGTGTGTGGTAGTGATGCATTATCTCCCTCTTCACTACGAAGCAAACATTTGGGTACCCCAAGGCCCCAATCCCTTCATTTCAAAGCTATTAATATACTAGAATAGTTTTGCAATTTTGGCGATGTGGGACTATGTTATTTTCATTCAATTTAGTATTAGGAATTCCAACAGCATATACCTTAAACTGTACATTGCACTGCCACCTTATCTTCACCATATTTCATCTAAACAACCCACCACATCACCAGAAAACTCACACATCACCATGAAACCAAGATCAGACCCGCCAGCGCCTTACACAATCCCCGCTTTAACTCTAAATCCCTGCTTCAACCCTCGAATTCCTCTTAAATCCAATCCACCACCCATAAATTCCTCTTAAAATTGGCGTTCTATTGCTGCAACTCTCGAGGATGGAAGTGCTAGGTGGATGCTTCTCTGGCGCTGCTTGTGGCGGCCTCCGTTATATTTGGGTTTTCTGCTCCGAGTCCGTTCACCGCTCGGTTATCCTTCTCCCCGTCTGATGGCAAATCTGGCGATCATGATATAAAGGTACCTCCTTTTTTACTTTCCATCTAGTTCTGTACTTAACGGAGTTTACTGAATTGCTATTTTTGTCTTTTCTTTTTTTAATTCTTTTAGCCGGTGAATTTTACTTGCGTTGTACTGGTTGCGCCGCTTCTAGTGAGGTAATTTAGTGATCGAATCTTGCATTCAAACTCCAGTTGTTTAATTGTATGCTTTTATAACCGAAGTCTTAAATTTCAGAGGTTTTCTTCCTATTGTTTGTTTATTTGTATATCACAGGGTGTATGCTGGCTAATAACAATAGACATGTAGAATAACCTGAATCGAACATATCATACAGCTTTCATACATCAAATATTTATTCCCACCCTAGCTTGCAAAGTAACATTGTAAACCATCTGCAGGCTATTCTACTGCCAGTATGGTAATTGTTGTTGAAAATGTGATACAAGCTCAGAGCATGCAAAATTGTGTGTCTTGACTTTTGAGTGTTAATTTAATGTGTGAGCTTGCCAGCTACTTGTCTTAAATCCTTTTTAAAGATTTTTAATAACAGTTTAGTTTTTAGGTAGCTTTGATTGAATAGCAAGAACCAAGTGCTTTAATGTTTTCAGGCATCCAAAATTATAAGTTGTTTCAGTTTTGAAATGCTTTTTAATAATATTTTTTGATACTAATCAATTTTCAATTTATTAATACCAGAAATGTAAATAGTTGCTCAAAAAGTAAATTTTATACTTATCAATTCTGTATGTGTTTCAATATTTTTGATGCTTACATCATTTTTGAGTTGTTAGTCAGAAAGCTTTATTGGAATTTGATTAAAGCCAAAGCTGAAATTTGATGGTATCAAATAGGTTTTTCTGCTGGTTATAAAGATTTAAAAAGTCATAATGTATTGAGGTCAAATATAAGGTTTTTGATTGATGTTGTGCATACCATCCACTTTGGACATAATATTTACAAGTGGAAAAGCTCATTAGCTACTTTGTTATTATTTATTATAAAATTCAATAAAAAAGCATGTTCATATAAATTGTTTGATGATTCATTTTTCAGTCAGCTTCCTCTAGAGGGACTTATGGTCCTTTAATAAATGCTATTTCAATAACTCCAAGTAAGTTTATGTCATATTGTTAGTGACTAGTATGGCTTAACTTTTGAATTTTCACAATATTATAAAGGGATAAGTACGAAACTGAACAAGGTACAATAAAAATATGATATTAAGAATCATTGAAGTATCAACTTTGTTTATTTCGAACGTGGCATGTAATTGTGATTTCTTTTTCCCTTTTCAGATTTTGAAGTTCCCACTCCGGAAACATCGCGATTTTGAACTGAACAAGAGACATCGCGATCGCAAGTGAATCAGGGGGAGCAGCGAACGGCGGTTTCTGAGTGGGGATCGATGGCATGGGCGTAGTAGTCATGGAGGATTCGCGTAGTTCGAATGGCGCGCTTGGTGGTTCAGAGAAGTGAGGTGGTCGGTCGCGATGGGAGAGGGGGCATAGTGGCTTGAAGGCAACTTGGTTGGCCGGGAGATGTTCAAATTTGGAGGTTCTGGAGAGTCGCGATTTTGTTGCTGGTCGTGTTCACGTGCGATGTAGAGGTGGCATGCAGGCATGATGGTCGGCGTGGGTGACGGTGGTGGCTCAGCTGAGTGGAAGCGGGGGTCATCAATGGAAGTATACGATTTTTTTGGGTCGTTCTATCTAGATGTCGTGAGTTAAATGGGTTAGGCTCGGTAATTTCAAAATCCAGTTTAATGAAGGTAATTTATTTTCTAATAAAGGCATTAGTGAAACTTACATATACATATATATATATATATATATATAAGTTAATTCATGGATTTGATAAATGCTATCACTAATTTATACGAAGTCCAAAATCGTGAAACAAGTTGAGATTGGAACGGATTGCAATCAAAAACCAAGGTGAGAAATTCTCACTCATTTAGATTGCCAAACTTAATTTTAAATAGTTAAAATTAATTGATGCTTGGTGGAATTTATAAAACTATTTTCTGTTGAGTGATATTGTATTATATATATATAGTTGTACATATATATATTAGTAGTTGGATTGATGTTCCCGCATATTTTAGCGGATGAGACCCTATGTGCCCCGCATAATAGCGGATGACCCTATATACCACGATATTTTCCTTGAATTGGGATTGGCAATTTTATGTTGTATTAACATCTGTGGATGCAGGGAAACAGGTTGGAGGGATCCAACTGGATTCCTCAAATATATTGTTATATATAGTGATATATGACGTGGGTAGATAATCTGTTATAGGTTATTATTGTAATTTGAATTATTGGATGCTATACTAGCACTGGCCTTAGATCTTGGTATTTTTAATATCATAAATATTATTTTTGAATTTGAAGTAATTTAAAAGGAGATTTTGAATATAAAAATATTTATACCGAAATTGGATTTATTTTTAAAGAAATTGATTGGGAAAAAGAAAAAAAATTGATTTGGAGTTGTTCTTAACTATTCGTAAAAATGTTTAAAAATAGAGATTTAAAATAATATATATAAAGAATTTTTAATAATGGATTTTTAAATGATATTTCAAAAAAAAATTGGCAAAGAAGTTAAAAATTGGAATTCTAAACGAGTTTAAGAAATAATTGGAATTTATTGAGTAATAGATTTGTAAATGAGATTTTAATAAAAATCGATTTATAAATGGAGTGATTTATGTAAATCTGTTATAAATTTGGAAATGAGATTATTAAATTTATAAACGATGTTTATAAATAAGGGAAATGTTATTAGTTGATAAATTGGAATATAAGTTCATAGTTGAATTTATATCGAGATATGAAAATTGGTTTGGGAAAGAATAGTAGAATCTGTTTTTAAAAGTGAAAATGGATTAGGAAATCAGAAAGGAATTAATGTGTTGTAAATCAAAAGGGATTTTTAAATTGGTTATTGGGATATTTTAAGGAATTTTTTATTATTTAGAAGCTAAGTTTGGTTTAAAGGGAATATTATTTATTAAACTATGTAATTAAAAGCTAGTTATCATTGAAAAACTTCAGAAGTAAAATTCCAAGTATCAAATATTAGTTGAAATAAATTTTTAATGTTTATAATAAGCTTCGTAAATCAATTTGTTATTGAAAATGAAATAGGGAATGGAGTATCAATGTCTATTAAAGTATTTTGAAATTTTAAATTTTACTTAAACGTGTTTAAAAAAATTATCATTCTTTAAAAATACTTATTATACATATACATGTAGAATTTTGAAAATGATTTTTAATTTATTTATAAACTCTCTCGAGATGCGAAAACAGATATGATTTTAGAAGTTGTAAATGGATAGACGAGATTATAAGTGAGTATAATCGACTTTGGAAAAATGGATTATAATATTTTCCTAAGTGGAAAATGACGTTTTTTTGGAAATATTTAGAGACGATAGATTTATATCAAGAGATTTTCAAAGTAATGGATTATAAATCGAAGTTGGAAATATTTCACTAAGTGTTGAAGTGGGATACGGGTGGAAATATCCTGTTATAGGAGCAAGTATTCGAAAATCTTTTCAAATATTGATAAATTTGAAAGAGATTTGAATATAAATCTTTGTAAAGATATTTGAAATGAATGTTTTAAATAATTTTAAACGATGGCCTAGTGACTGCTTATGGATGTTATTTGATAGTTAAATAATCGACTATCAATATTGGCCAATTTTGTTAATCGTTTCGAAAAGACCGAGATCAGATTTAATTATCCGAAAACCACTACGATCGGGTTTCAACATTACGAATGGATATCGTGAAGATAGTGAAGACAGTGATTCGCTTTGTCCAGACCTAGGGCAACTTGTATGGACGAATGCTAACAGAACATCGTCATTGGAGGACGATGGGCATTCTAAATGGAATTGTTCTTGAAAGGTAACGTTAGCCTCAACCGGGAATGACCAAAACATGGGAGATGCAGCAAGGCTAAGTGTTTCGTACCCAATTAGGGTATGTTATCACTTTTCTAGATATCCTCGAAAATATATATAAATTATGGATATGGTTGTGCCTGAAAAAGGGAGCGCTCGATCTTTCAAGGGTGGGAACACCCGGGGTGATAACGTATTCGGTCTATCCAAGTTAGGGTTAGGCCGATCTTGTGTAGCAGGGAATCCTGACGAGGTCCTCGGTACATTTTTCTAGAGGTGTACTGCGATGGACGGTACCCCAGTGGCCCAATCATTGTATGGGATCCATTCTCCAATACGAGCCTTTAAGGTTTTGTTTGTAGAGCCTAGTATGCTGGAATTTAATTAATGTAACAATTTTGGCTATTTGAATAAGTATTTGTACCTAGACACTATTATAATATTAGATGATTTTGATATAAAATATTTTGGTTATCGTAAGGTAAAAACCCATCGTGTTTATGTATAACGCGGTCTTACGAGATACCTTAGTTTTTTTCAAAGGATTTTGATAACTATAATAATTTAAATTGGGTGTGTTTTCTCACGCTGGTTTTTCAGACTGACTCGAGTGTTATTTTATTATAATACTCGGGCCAGACCGAGTATTACAGATTTTGGCTAGAATGCTATGGAGCTCTGGAGATGAGCTGGAGGAGTTCAGACGTATATCACATACTTGGGTATTTCCGCTGTGTGAGTTATGTATATCAAGACATGTAATTATAACTGTTCGGATTGATGTATTGATTTTTGTACTCTGATGATTGTAAGTTTAAACAGTTACAGATTCTTTTTGTATAAAAATCTCTTATTATATATTATATTTTGTTCCGCTGCGTTTGTGAGATTCTGTGTTTGTTGTTCTATTTTCTTCTACCTCTTTCTTCTTCTTTACCTTAGTTATTCGCTCTTTCGTACAATTTGGGTTGAATAAGAGAATTTTTTTATCAACTCAAAGGGTATGGAACTGTGGGTCACTACATTTGGTATCTGAGCTGAAGGTTAAGTGAGAACCTTGGCTTTGTTGGGGATTACTCATTAGAGATAGGGTCAGTAGAACCCTAGAATGAGTTTGAGTGTACTAATAGACATGAGCACATATTTGTTAATGAATATAAATTGTTTTATATTGTGTTGACTTATCGGTTAAGTGGTATATAAATTCTGATCGAATAGTGGGACGCCACTAAATTGATAGGAGTTTCTAAACACTTGAACACGATAAACTGACACAGTATGGTTTTGAAGCGGGTAAATGAAATAATTTTACTCAAATTATATTTTAATATAAAAGATATAATTTTCTAAAATTATAGTATATTAGTGTGTTTGGATGTTATTATTATAATCAAAACAAGATTATAAAATTTGAAATGGTTATCTATATAACCAAATAGAGATTGTATAAGCATGAATTATACAAATGAGTTAAAAACTAAAAATGGGTTCAAACTAGAATTTGAAAAATTAAATCCCGGGGATTTTCGGAAGTATTTTCCTAAGTGTTTGAAAATAAAATAATAGTATTATTAGTTTGGAGATATTTTTGAATAGAAAATGGTTTAAAATGGATTTGGAAGTGATATAGCACTGAACTCACTACAGTCGCTGGAAAATAATTCCGATGATGATCAGGACATCATCGGTGTTCATTTTCGAGTTTCTAAGTGACGGGTTGCTACCGAAATAATTGATTTGGAGATTTTTGTTGGAAAACAAATGTTGATTTAGAAATTCCAAGGGAATTTGTTTTGGAATAAAACCAAGTGATTTTGAAAATTCCAAAGCAAGGGTTTGTAAACCAAAGAGAGTGTGTATATATATAATTGATTTCAAAGTGATTTGAAATAAATACCGGTATTTGAATTTTGAAATCCTTATTAAGTGTTTTAGAAAATATCAGAAAATAAGTTATGAACTTATAAATGGTGAATGATTTTAAAGAAAGATGTGGAAATTGAATTTGGAAATAAATTTTAACTTAAGTAAGTTAAAATGAATAAATTGAACTTGAGCTAAGTTAAATAAAATTGGATTGGAAATGGTATCGATTGGAATTGAGGTATATAAAAAAATTAAATGAAATTCAACTTAAGTTAAGTTGAAGAATAAAATTTTTGAAACTTAATTGATTTTGATTTGGATGAAATAAATTAGTGAAGTGAACTAATAGTATAAATTGAATGTAACGGAAGATATCGAATATAAAGTTGAGTTGTGAAATGGATATATAACTATAAGTTATTAAATTAGAAATGGAATCAACTCAAGTAAAAAAATTATGAAATGTGGAAAATAAATGGTACGAATTGGAATTTAACTTAAGTCAAGTTAAATAAAAATTGAATTGGAATTAGAAATGACATTGAATGGAATAAAAATTTAAGTGGAAATTATGGAATTGTATGTAAATAAGTCTGTATAGCTTATAAAATAAAATAATAAAAATTGGAGTTAATGGAAATATTGAATGAATCAGTAAATATGAACTTAGAGTTTTAAAGTTGAATATATATAAACTTAAGAAATGGTATATAATGTTTATAATAAAGAATAATTTTTTTTTGAGGGAATCGTTCCCGAAATGGACTTAACTCGGGTAAAGGAGTTTGAAGTGAATTCGGGATGTGTTAAATAGAATTGGATTTGAATTTGTAGTAGCTTAAATAAATGAATATAAGACTTGAATATGGAAAACAAATTAAAGACCGACAATTTGAAATGAATTCAGGGAAGGCAAGTTTAGATGAAGAAATAAAAATCCAAACTTGAATTATAAAATAAATTTGAACTCAAGTAAATTAAATGGAGTGATTTTTAAAATAAAAAAATTCAGATATTGAATAAAAAAATGGAACTTAACTTGATTGAATAAAATTGGATTGTGGATTAAAAGTGAATATTGGAATTTGAACGTGAGTTATAAGTAAAATTCAACTTAATTATAAGCAAATTAAATTAATTAGGAAATGTGATCGAATAAAATGGAATTAGATTGATATAGAGATAACTTGAGTTATAAATAAGTTCAATTTAAGGTAAATAGATTAAATATGGCCTTAGATATCATTTAAATAAATCCGAGAATGAATTCGAGTATGGAATTAAAATTTGAAGTGGATTAAGTGAATGAACTAATTAAATTTATTAGTAAATGCAATGGAATTTGATTGAATAAGAATCAATTTAAAGTTTGAATTGGAATTTGATGGCAAGGGAAATAAACTTAAGTGATATCATTGAAATAATTTAAAATAGATGAATTAACTTAAGTTAATATTTTGGATGAAAGTTGGTTCAAATAAATTTGAGAAATGGTTATTAATGAAGTAGCATGGAATGGTTCCGAGCTAAATAAAATGGGTATGAATGTAATGAAAGTAGATATGGATGGAATGCAAGTGAATTGATTGAGAATCAAATTGAAATGGAATAACATTGAATATAAATTGATGTTAAATCAATTTAAAATAGCTATAAACTGAAATGGTTATTTTATTAAATAAATACCGCCAAATTTGCATAGAAAATTATCATTTGACGTAAATGGAAGTAAATAAAATTTTATGAATTAATAGAAAGTGAATAAATTGATTTTTAAATCAATTTGGAATGGATATGAGTTTGTTTGGTAGAAATATGAATTGAATGCAAATAATTGGCTTGTAAATCATTCGAATTGAGTAAAATGATATATAAATCGATTGAAATAAATAATTGAATGTTGGAATCTTGTGGCTATTAATTCATGCTATGAAAATTATGTGTTTAAGTTGTTAAGTAAGTGGAATGTTATTGAATTTTCATGTTTTGGTACTTAAGTGTTTAAATTGATTAAGTACAGGTACCCGGAGGCAATTTGGCTGGATTTTGGTGGCGCAAATTGCATAAAAAATAAACCGCTCGCTTAAAAACGCTAAAATAAGGTACGTTTTCGGATTAAATATCGCAAAATATATAAATGTTGATATATATTGTGTTTTCCGACCATGTGGGTCGATGTATATATTTTTATCTCTTTTGTCATATTGCAAAAGGTCCTCCGTACAAAGGATACTTTGCCCAAAAATTTCGAGAATTTTGGGTGTTAGAAAATTTTTGAAAATTTTTGGAAAATTTTTCGTTAACGACAATTTGATTTCGAATTGTAATTGGGATAAAGGATTTTGAATTAGAAGATGGAAACTAATTGTTTTGGTTGAGATTAAGAGATTTAGAAAGGTGGAATGTCGAGTTTTAACTAAGTGGATTTTGTTAAGTTAATGGGTTTGGAGCATTTTCCTGCCTTAACAATTTCGAGGACGAAATTCATTTAAGGGGGAAGGAATGTAACGACCCGGATTTTTCGTCGTTTGATTTTGAATATTTAAATGTTTTAAATATTGGATTTGGAATTTTAGTTTAGTTAATAAGTTTTTAAAACTGAAATTTTAAGTAATTACGTCAATTTTTGAAATCGTCTATTTAATCGACTCGTTAAATAGTGATTTGGGACACAGTTCCGGAATTCGACAAAAATAGTTCCATTGGATCTGTAATAATGTATTATTATCGGAATTCAATTTTCGTAGTGTTTGGATTTATCATTTGGTCGTACGATCTGAAAATACCTAGAAATAATTTAATTTAATTTAAATAGTCAATTTAAAAAGCTATCTTCCACATACGTTCGAATTAGGTTCCAGAACTTGTTCCATTGGATCCGGAATAGGGGTATAACAATAGAAATGCCTGGCGACATGCCTCCATAGAGGTTCAAAATTTCATGTTATGTAATATGAGATATTTACAATTAAATAAAATTATATATCATCAAGTCAAAGTCTAGTCTAACCCGACAAACATCGTACCACATCCCCCTTTACGCATTTAAATCATGTCTCCTTTTCATTCTATCAGTTCAAAAATAGAATCACGTCTTTCTCTCCCCCTTTCTCCTTTCTAAAAATCGATTAGTATTCAATTCAAAAAAATAAATAAAGGAAACGGCGACCCTTTCTTTTCCTCTGAAGTTCAAATCGATTCGCGTTCATAAAAAAAATTTCAAGCTGAATCGCGATCGCAAGTGAATCAGGGGGAGCGGTGAACGGCAGTTTCAAAGTGGGGATCGATGGCGTGGGCGCAGTAGTCGTGGAGGGTTCGCGTAGTTCAAAAGGCGCGCTTGGTTGTTCGGAGAAGTGAGGTGGGCGATCACGATGGGAGAGGGGGCACAGTGGCTTGAAGGCGACTTAGTTGGCTGGGGGACGTTCGAATTTGGAGGCTCTGGAGAGTCGCGATTTTGTTGTTGGTCATGTTCATGTGCGATGTAGAGGTGGCGTGCAGGCATGATGGTCGGCGTGGGTGACGGTGGTGGCTCAGCTAAGTGGAAGCGGTGGTCATCACTGGAAGTATACGATTTTTCTGGGTCGTTCTATCTAGATGTCGCGAGTTAAATGGGTTAGGCTTGGTAATTTCGAAATCCAGTTTAATGAAGGTAATTTATTTTCTAACGAAGGCATTAGTGAAACTTACAGATATATAAGTTAATTCATGGATCCGATAAATGCTATCACTAATTTATACGAGGTCAAAAATCGTGAAACAAGTTGAGATTGGAACGGATTGCAATCAAAAACCAAGGAAAGAAATTCTCACTCATTTGGATTGCCAAACTTAATTTTAAATAGTTAAAATTAATTGATGCTTGGTGGAATTTATAAAACTATTTTTTGTTGAGTGATATTGTATTATATATATAGTAGTACATATATATTAGTAGTTGGATTGATGTTCCCGTATATTTTTACGGATGAGACCCTATGCGCTCCGCAAAATAGCGGATGATCCTATATACCGCGATATCCCCCTCGAAGTGGGATTGGTATTTTTATGTTGTATTAACATCCGTGGATGCAGGGAAACAGGTTGGAGTGATCCAACTGGATTCCTCAAATATATTGTTATTTTTCATATATAGTGATATATGATATGGGTAGATAATCTATTATAGGTTATTGTTGTAATTTGAATTATTGGATGCTATAGTAGGACTGGCCTTAGATCTTGGTATTTTTAATACATAAATATTATTTTTCAATTTGAAAGAATTTAAAAGGAGATTTTGGGTATAAAAATATTTATATCGAAACTGGATTTATTTTTAAAGAAATTGATTGGGAAAAAGAAAAAAATTGATTGGGAAAAAGAAAAAAATTGATTTGGAGTTGTTCTTAACTATTATTAAAAATGTTTAAAATAGAAATTTAAAATAATTTATATAAAGAATTTTTAATAATGGATTTTTAAATGATATTTTAGAAAAAAAATATGGCAAGAAGTTAAAAATTGGAATTCTGAACGAGTTAAAGAAATAATTGGAATTTATTGAGTAATAGATTTGTAAATGTGATTTTAATAGAAATCGATTTATAAATGGAGTGATTTATGTAAATCTGTTATAGATTTGGAAATGAGATTATAAAATTTATAAACGATGTTTATAAATAAGTGAAATGTTATTAGTTGATAAATTAGAGTATAAGTTCATAGTGTTAATTTATATTGAGATATGAAAATAGGTTTAGGAAAGAATAGTAAACACTATTTTGAAAAGTGGAAATGGATTAGGGAATTGGAAAGGAATTGATGTGTTGTAAATCGAAAGGGATTTTTAAATTGGTTATTGGGATATTTTAAGGAAAAAATATTTTTATTTAGAAGCTAAAGTTTGGTTTAAAGGGAATATTATTTATTAAAATATGTAATTAAAAGCTAGTTATCATTGAAACACTTCAGAAGTAAAATTCCAAGTATCGAATATTAGTTGAAATAAATTTTTAATGTTTATAATAAGCTTCGTAAATCAATTTGTTATTGAAAATGAAATAGGGAATGGAGTATTAATGTTTACTAAAGTATTTTAAAATTTTAAATATTACTTAAACGTGTTTTAAAAATAAATTATTATTCTTTAAAAATACTTATTACACATATATATGTAGAATTTTGAAAATGATTTTTAATTTATTTATAAAATCTCTCGAGATGCGAAAACGGATATGATTTTAGAAGTTGTAAATGGATATACGAGATTATAAGTGAGTATAATCGACTTGGAAAATGTAAAAGGGAATTAATATAAATTTCGAAAATGTAGGAGATAGGATAAGAAAACTCCTAAGTATTGACATTAGAATTGATTTCGGAAAAATGGATTATAATATTATCCTAAGTGGAAAATAATGTTTTTTTGGAAATACTTAGAGACGAAGGATTTATATCAAGAGATTTTCTAAGTAATGGATTATAAATCGAAGTTGGAAATATTTCACTAAGTGTTGAAGTGGGGTACGGGTGGAAATATCCTGTTATGGAAGCAAGTATTCAGAAATGTTTTCAACTATTGATAAATATGAAAGAGATTTGAATATATATATCTTTGTAAAGATATTTGAAATGAATGTTTTAAAGAATTTTAAACAATGGCCTAGTGACTGCTTATGGATGTTATTTGATAGTTAAATAACCGACTATCAATATTGGCCAATTTCGTTAATCGTTTCGAAAAGACCGAGATCAGATTTAATTATCCGAAAACCACTACGATCGGGTTTCAACATTACGAATGGATATCATGAAGATAGTGAAGACAGTGATTCGCTTTGTCCAGACCCAGGGCAACTTGTATGGACGAATGCTAACAGAACATCGTCATTGGAGGACGATGGGCATTCTAAATGGAATTGTTCTTGAAAGGTAACATTAGCCTCAAGCCTTATCAATCAGGAATGACTAAAACAGGGGAGATGCAGCAATGCTAAGTGGGTCGCACCCAATTAGGGTATGTTATCACTTTTCTAGATATCCTCGGAAATATATATAAATTATGGATATGACTGTGCATGAAAAAGGGAGCTCGATCTTTTAAGCGTGGGAACATCCAGGGTGATAACATATTCGATCTATCCAGGTTAGGGATAGGCCGGTCTTGTATAGCAGGGGATCCTGGCGAGGTCCTCGGTACATTTTTTTAGAGGTGTACTATGATGGGCGGTACCCCAGTGGCCCAGTCATTGTATGAGATCCATTCTTCAATATAAGCCTTTACGGTTTTGTTTATAGAGCCTAGTATATTGGAATTTAATTAATGTAAATTTTTTGGCTATTTGAATAAGTATTTGTACCTAGACACTATTATAATATCAGAGGATTTTGATATAAAATGTTTTGGTTATCGTAAGGTAAAAACCCGTCGTGTTTATTTGTGACGCAGTCTTACGAAATACCTTTGTTTTTTTTGAAAGGATTTTGATAACTCTAATAATTCAAATTGTGTGTGTTTTCTCAAGCTGGTTTTTCAGACTAACTCGTGTGTTATTTTATTATAATACTCTGGTCAGACCGAGTATTACAGATTCTGGCTAGAATGCTATGGAGCTCTGGAGACGAGCTGGAGGAGTTCAGACGTATATCACATACTTGGGTATTTCCACTGTGTGAGTTATGCATATCAGGACAGGTGATTATCACTGTCTGGGTTGATGTGTTGATTTTTGTACTCTAATGATTATAAGTATAAACAGTTACAGATTCTTTTTGTATAAAAATCTCTTATTATATATTATATTTTGTTCCGCTGCGTTTGTCGGATTCTATTTTTTTCTACCTCTTTCTTCTTCTTTACCCAAGTTATTCGCTCTTTCGTACAATTTGGGTTGAACAAGAGAAAAAATTTATCAACTTAAAGGGTACGGAACTGCGGGTCGCTACAATCAACCACCATCTGTAAACCTGAAAAGAAGCAGGGTATTGGAAGAAGGTCGAGATTGTAAGAAATATGAAGGTGAACGAGTTTCTTGAGAGATAGGTAGCTGCTGTGGGGAGGCTATATATATAAGAGATGATTTGGACTTTGGAGTAGTGGTTTAAGAAACAAGTAGGACCTACTTTTGTAAGTTTTAATTATCTGGTTTATTTTTCAACTCTCAAGTATCCAGGTTATCATACTAAAAGAACTACAATGCTTGTGGAATAGATCTGAAATTCAAATAATGAAAGTATTTATGAGCAAGTAGAGAAGTTTATAAATTCGTAAGAAAGAAATCTTACCTAGTGCTGTTTTGTAATGATTTAATTGTGTGATATTATGCCTTATCTAATGTGTACTAATTGCTAAGTTTTATTTAACGTTGACGATTTACTGTGTAACATCGTCCTTTATACAATAAGATTTTTTTTCCTTCTATGAGCAGTATCAAAACGCCTTTATTTTGACAGTATCTTTTCAATGTTGTCTTTTTGTTTAGTTCTTAAAGCTAAAACCGTGATGCTTTTCATCCGAATTCGAGCGCTCAACATTGAGTTGTTGATGACAAGGATCGAGAAAATTGATCGCCGGAACGAGCACTCTTTTTCCTCCAACTCAGTCAGGTTATACATTCAAACTGTGTGCGTCCCTCTTCTTCCTCCAATTCGGTGATTTGTTGGGTTGATTTGAAAATTTGGAGTTCGAGACATAAATCAAGGAGAAATGATGACATGTGAGTTGGGTAAATTTTTACCCGCTCTTAAATATTTAATTTTGCTTCAAAATCATTTTATTTTCTACTGCATAATTTGACCATGGACACAACCATATTTGACATACAATTAAAATTAAACTCAATATAATATGTTCACTTGTATGCAACAGGGTTCATCTAGGTCTTTTAAAGATGCTTCGTTCAAGAGGCTGGCCAAATCAAGTGCAGTTATGGTTATTGATTTCGATAGCTCTTTGTAATTAGTAGTTATGTTAGTTTAGGTTTATATTCGATGTTTTGTAACTGTGTAAAACCATATGAATGATGTGAATAGATAAATCTTTTTGTTATTTTGAAATATGAATTTCTTTTGCTATTTTTAGTAAATATGAATAAATATGGTCGTCATTATCATAATAATTTTGTTTCAATTCAAATTAGTTTAAAATTTACGCATGCATTATAGTAGTTTTTTTTTCTTATTTTATTTTTTTAACGGGTAAAGGATTAATTGCAACGGGTAAAAGCAGTTGCAAATACCCTTTTGCAACGGGCAAAAACCGTTGTAAAATGATTAATTGCAACGGGCAAAAGCAGCTGCAAAAGACCCTTTTGCAACGGGCAAAAACCGTCGCAAAGGACCCCTATTGCAACGGGAAGGAACCGTTGTAAAATTCAGCTACTCTATTACAACATCGCATAATACAACGGGCCTTGGCCCGTTGCGAAACCCCTATTACAACGGGCATTGCCCGTTGTAAAAGGGGTATTTTGTTGTAGTGGACACGGTCGGAAGGGTAAACTCTCTTCAAATAAATCCTTTCTAATGAACTGACTGAGGACTTTGTCGAAACCACCTTTCAGCAAAGACTAATGAGTTTGGGTTAGGATCCTAATAGTTTCTGGAAATAGCGGAATTGGAATGGCTTCGACACTATCGAAAGATGTAACACTTGTAGTCAAATGGATCTGAGCTAAGGATTCTAGGAAATATAAGAACTAAAGGTTTCGACACAATCGAAGGGGGACCTTTCGATCAGCCTAACTGCAGATAGACATGTTTATGAGAAGTATGGAAATCTGAACTTCTAAGTAAACACTATTATCATAATCTTCTTCTTATTGAACTCAATTGTACAAATTGACCAAATCCCCAATTTGATTGGAGAATTTGGGTTTACAAGTTTAAGAAAATACAAGTGAGAAGTGAAAGAAATTAGATCCCCTACAACTGACCCCTGGGGTCATATTTATAGGTGCGGGTTGGGACCTTTCGACCCTAAGCTATCGATGCGGTCGAAAGGTTAACTCCTTTGCTATCGTGAATGTCCACTAAGCCATACCTTTAGACTTGGTCGAAAGGGCTTTAGTCATTCTTCTGCTGCCGCTGGAAGCTAGGCTTCTCTCTTTTCTTGTTTCCTTTTGACTTTGACGAAAGGTGTTGCTTATAGCTTTCGACCTCATCGAAAGGTTTATTGATGCGCTTCTGTCTTGTGTTGATGAGTGCATAAGTTGATTTGGGCGACAACCTTCGATGCTGTCGAAACATGCCTTATTTTCTTCAAATGAGTCGAAACATCCTAAAGACTTTGTTATAGATAGTCTGCTTTGAAAGCTCATACCCTGACTAATTTGATACCTTGTGCTTTTATGGTAATAGATGTATAGTTCTTCCTTCATAAATGAGAGTGGCTCTAACTGTTTCGAAAGGCTAAATACGCTTTCGAAAGGGCTGGTTCGATTGAAGGCTCTTTTGATGTTTATGCATTGAGACAAAACCAAACGTATTGAATGGTTTAGTGCATGTGTAAGAAGCGCATGGCTCATTGACTTTTAAAGGTAACCTCCGATCTTGTCGAAAGCTTTCTGTTGACGCTGTCAAAATGTCCTTTTGACCTTGTCGAAAGGTATTGCTGGTGTGCTTTCTGATCTTTTTCAAAGCCCTCACTCTTTCTTTCATACTTTTTCTCTTGTGAATATTTTATGGATAACATTTAGCCTCCTCTCTAGTATGAAAGAGGCTTTTGTTCTTTAGGACAAAAACTCCAAGGAACTTCTTTCTTTATTTCCTGCAAAATAGATAATAACCTCTATTAGGATTATAACCTTGTTAGGAGACCTTAAAGAGTAATCTTAAATTTATGAAGTTAATGTTCGAGACGTTGTTTGTTGATATTTTTGGATAAAATATTCTGAAATATATATGATTAAACTTCTTCTGTTAAGAATGTGGAATAATATCACCTGATTTGCAGACATCGATTCAAACAAATGAACCATAGGAGAAAGTCAGCTACGTTCTCCGGATATTCTTTCCTTGAGTCAAATCTCTCTCGACACTACTGGTTAATAATTCTTATTTAGTAAAAAATTAGTAAGCAATTTAGTACCAATTTCATTTGGCAATATGAATATTTTGTATTGAAACTAAATTTCAAATTTAATGAAAAATTCACAAATCACCATAAAATTCAATAATAGGATATAGAATTCTCAAAGTCAGGAGTCCAATAGGGGTCCTAAAAGGAAATCAAAAGTATGAAATCCGTGAATTACCATAAAAATTCACAAGGAAGTTTAAAATCCATAAAATCTAGAAACTAACAAGAGATCATCCAAAATCCAATGAGGAAATTATGCAGAAGAAATCCATAAATCATTATTGAAACCCACAAGGAAACTTTAGAACTTATTAAACCAGAAATTCAGTAAGTGTTCATTAAAAATTTCAACTAGGAAATCAAGAATATAAAATTCACAAATCTTCACAAAAATGGATAAGGAAACTCAGGATTCACAAAATCAGGGTTCCAAAGACCCAATAAGGAAATCAGGAATGATAAAAAATCACAAATCTTCATCAAAATCCATAAGAAATTGTAAGGCTCATCGAATCAAAAAACCAGAAGGAGGCCATCAAAATTTTAACAAGGGAATGAGGTACACAAAATTCATGAACAATCATAAAAACCAGCAAAGAAATTTGAAATTCATCATATTAGAAATCCAATAAGAGGTCATTACAGATCCATTGAGGAAATTAAGCATACAGAATTCACCAATCGTCATAAAGATCCACCAGGAAATTTTGGAATTCACTAAATCAGAAATCTCATAGAGGATTATCAAACACCCAATATGGAAATCAGAAATTCATAAATCATCATGAAAACAAGCAAGTAATTTCAGAATTCTTCAAGTCGAAAGATTAATAAATGATCATCAAAAATTCAGATAAAGAAATAAGGAATTTGAAATTTATCAATCACCACAAAAATCAGTAAGGAAACTTAAATTCTATTAAAATGGAAAATCGTTATAAAAAGGAACCGAAAAATCCAAGAATATAAGAATGTAAGTAGAAAATTGCCCACTCTATTGTAGAGTCGGAAAATCAATGGGAAATCTATAAATTATCATGGGAACTCAATCAAGGAGTCAGGAAATCAAGAACTCATAAAACAAACAAACTATGGGAAATTATCCCGAAAATCCACATGTGTAAAATTCATAAATTATCTCAAAAGGTAATGAAGAAATTGTGAACCCACGAAACCAGAAATTCATTTTGAAATCTTTATAGAAATTCGCCAATAAAATTGAGAAACAACAAATTATCATAAAGTCAATGTAGGAGTTTAGGATTTGTCCAAATTCAAAAATGGAATCTTCATGAAAAGGAATTAAAAATCCACAAAATCAGGAATTTAACTAAAATCTTGTCAGGATTTCATCTGACAAATAGATTATTAAAAATTCATCCAATACCTAAATTAAAAATTTTCCTAGCCATAATAAATTTAGTAAATCTAAACAATGATTCCTAGATCTATAGGTCAGTAGAGTTTTTGCTATACTGGAGTTGGGTTATATCCGTAAACTTTGTATCCATTTAGAATAGTGGTTCCACATCTTATATATTGTTTCTTTTATCCTATGGTATTTCCCTATTTTTGAGGATTTAAGAGTGGCATAGTCATTCCATTCCTCAAACGATGTCACTTTTATCCTTGTAGTAGAATTTGTTATCTGTTCCATTCTTTTAGACCTTGTATCAGACCTTTGCTTTTGGTATCATGTTATGGATCCATTTTATCCATTCTTTTGTCTCAGGTTCTCTTTTAGGATGAATTTTTCTTAATCCTTTGATGTGGAAACCGTTCCTCAAGCATCGCATGCTCTAAGATTTGTCATTCTATATTTTGCCTCTCTTGGGTATGATTTTGAACTCTTTGTCCGTTCCAGATTTTGGCATTGGACACCTTTATCCTTTTGCCTTTATTTGTTTCCCTCTTTTGGGTTTCATCTTTGTCCCATTCGATAGATAGATTTCTTTCTTTAACCCTTTATTTTCTTGGGTTTTAACTTTAGTTCTGAGTTGTAGACATCTTTGTCTTTCTTCTCTTGTTTGGTGCCTCCACTGGGCTTGGACATCTTAGTCCACTGTTTGATGAGCCTCTCCTTGGGCTTGGGCATCTTAGTCCATTGTTTGATGAGCCTCTCCTTGGGCTTCCCTTGTCTCAAAGGGATATTCTGCATGCTTAGCTGACCTTCCTCCAAAAGGTTGCTGATGGGTGCTATCCTGACCCATCCTCTAAGAGATGGTTTTGACGTTAGGGGTTCTATCTCTCCCTTTAGGAGATGCTACAGAATAGCGTCGTAGGCTTATGTCCCTCCCTCTAAGAGGTGCCACGGAATAGCGTCGTGGGCTTATGTCCCTCCCTCTAGTAGGTGCTACAGAATAGAATCGTAGGCTTGAGTATTTGTATATAAAAATAATTTTTGGCCAATTAAAATGGAGTCTTGTTTGAGAGAAAGAATTTCGTAATTAAACCCTTCTAGTATATTGAAGGGTTATCTTTTGAAAAATAGTTTGGACTCATGAATCCTTTTGATAAAAGATTTTTTCTCAATGTAGTCTTTTGTAAGAACTTTCTTACTGTTCTCATAATAAAGACATGAATCTCAAATAGGAGCTAGGAGGTCATGATTCATGAACTGATAGTCTTTTAGTTGAGAATAGGATTCTCTAGTTTGAGTTCCAATAAACCTTTTGTGCTTTCAAAATCTTCTTGAAAAAGTATGAATAGGCTTTCCTCTGCCCATAATTTTAGCAGACTTTGAAATATTAAAATTGACAAGTTTGAAATCTTTTGTGTGCATTCGTTAATGCTATATAATATCTCAATTAGGTTGCATAAACTAGCTTTTGGAATAGATAAGCGTTTGTTTCCTCCCAAGCCGCGGGGTAATTAAAAATAATTTTATTAAGAAGATATGTTTGAGAAATTTCTTTTAAAACTTTTTGTCAAAAATAAGATTGGTAAATATAGACTTTCTCTTTAAGCTGATGTTGAATTTGGCGGCGATTTGACATTTCTTGGTGGGAAGCCTTTGTATCGTGTTGACTGAAATATCGATAATTATCTCGTGTTAGGCATCTGAGTTGTCTTCTTCAAGTAGTCTGGAGTATGTTGTGCTCTCAGAGTATGTTGAATGCTTTGGTTTGATTTTGTTTTACCTGTAATAGAACTCGAATTTTAATCAGTACATAGTTAATGCACAACACAAATCTAAGTATGAATGAAAATACAAATTGAGTTAAAAGGATATGAAAATTAAGAAAGATAGTTCATAGTTAAACTAATGCTGCAAAACTTCATGATTTGATATGAATCTGCATTTTGGAGTCGCTGAATTGCTTTCCTCTCAGCTTGAATAAGATGTCTTTCAGGTTTCTTTGACGAACTCTTACAAGAACCCTGCCCTGATCATGCCTTGAATTTTCTCTGATAGGACACGACATTCATTGGTTTCATGTCCATTTGCTTTATGGTACTCGTAGTAATTTTCTCCTTTATTTGGCTCTGGGACGGTCCGAACCTTATGAGGTGCGGTAAAATTCTCATTTCCTTTCATCTTGGTGAAATATGTAAGAGAGGGGTTTGTTTAAGACTGCATAATTTGTTTTGGAATTCTTTCTTCGAATTCCTTTCGGGTTTTCACTTTCCCTTGGCCTCTTGTCAGGACGCTTAAAATCAGATTTTCCTTCTTGGACTCTCGGTGAAATTCTTTCTTATCATGATGCATTTCGTCTTTGGGAATAAATTTCTCAGCTCGGAGAAAGAAATATTGTAGGTCTTTGCATCCATTAATGTAAAGGTCTTTCCAAAATGGAGTTTGTTCGATTAGTCCAGATCGAACCTCCATAAGCTTTTCTCTATCAGTTGTACTTTCTACCCTTAATGCTTCTGCGCTGAATCTATTCAAATATTCACCAATTAGTTCTTTGGCCTATGTCTGATGGTTGCTAGTAAGCTAAAGTCCATAGTTGTATCTCTGAATATAGAAAATTGGGCCACGAAGTCACAAGTAAACTGCTCCCAATAATAGATAGTTTCCATTCGGTAATTTCTATACCATTTGATAGCTGCTTCCTGAAAAGTAATAGGAAAAAGTTTGCAGCGAACTGCTTTGGAGCATTGTATAAATTCATCCAATTTTCAAAAACTACAAGATGATCATCTGGATCAGTTGTTCCATCGTATTTCAGTGAAGGAATTTGGATGTGTAGGGGGAGATTTGCTGCCATTATTTCTTCTGAAAAGGGAGCCTTTTGCAAGATAACATATTCTTCTGGATCATAAATCCTTTTTTCTCTAAGTGTATCCATCATTATATGATGTAGGTCGTTATCTTGGTCGGTTTCATTTCTATGACTATTTTTGCTTTTTCCTTAGCTGGGCTGTTTGATTGCTCGAGGGACCTTTTTACTCGACTTTCTTGGTTCAACTCTTGATCCTCTTCCTCATTTGGAGGTCGCGCTTCATCTTCTATTTCCATAATCCTTATTGATTCCCGGGTTGGAGCACTTTCAGAATATTATTGTATTGCTATCATTTGTGGCTGTTGATTCTGGACCTTGATCACATTGCTTTCTAATTTTGTTAGGGTCGAGGGTTGCCCAACTCCTGTATTCCCTAAGTTGGAATTTGGGACCATGTGATCTTCCAGAGTCGACTGTGAAGCAGCCGCTTCGCTTGGATTACTGTTATTGCTCCTTGGTCTTACCATTTTCCTCTTTTGGATGAAGTATTTTATGCGATTAATCTAAGATGAAAGTTGTCAGGGATCGAAGGTTCAAGCCCCCCTTCGAGCACTAAAAATGTTGACAAGAAAACTTGTCAACACCCCAAATTTGAAGTTGAATAACGCTTTCAAAACCTCATTTCGAATGGGTGAAGTTTGCTTGAGCTTTTTAGATGAGTAAAAATGATTAAAATCTTATCTTTGGGACCTTTCGACACAATTGGAAGGGTAAAATCTCTTCCAATAAATCCTTTTGAATGAGCTGACCGAGGACTTTGTCGAAACCACCTTTCGACAAAGACCAAGGAGTTTGGGTTAGGATCCTAATAGTTTTTGGAAATAGCGGAATTGGAATGGTTTCGACACTATCGAAAGGCATAACACTTGTAGTCAAATGGATCTATGCTAAGGTTTCTAGGAAATATAAGAACTAAAGGTTTTGACGCAGTCGAAGGGGGACCTTTCGATCAGCCTAACTACAGATAAACATATTTATGAAAAGTAAGGAAATCTGAACTGCTAAGTAAACACTATTATCATAATCTTCTTTTTATTGAACTCAATTGTACAAATTGACCAAATCCCCAATTTGATTGGAGAATTAGGGTATACAAGTTTAAGAAAATACAAGTGAGAGGTGAAAGAAATTGGATCCCCTACAACTGACCCCTGGGGTCATATTTATAGGTTCGGATTGGGACCTTTCGACTCCAAGCTATCGACGCGGTCGAAAGGTTAACCCCTTTGCTTTCGTGAATGTCTACTGATCCATACCTTTCAACTTGGTCGAAAGGGCTTTAGTCATTCTTCTGTTGCCGCTGGAAGCTGAACTTCTCTCTTTTCTTGTTTCCTTTCCACTTTGAGAAAAGGTGATACTTTATAGCTTTCGACCTCATCGAAAGGTTTATTGATGCGCATCTGTCTTGAGTGTTGATGAGTGCATAAGTTGACTTGGGCGACAATCTTCGATGCTGTCGAAACATGCTTTCTTTTGGCTTCGAATGAGTCGAAACATCCTAAAGACTTTGTTGTAGATGGTGTCCTTTGAAAGCTCCTGCCCTGACTAATTTGATACCTTATGTTTTTATGGTAATAGATGTATAGTTCTTCCTTCATAAATGAGAGTGGCTCTAACCGTTTCGAAAGGGTTGATTCAATTGAAGGCTCTTCTGATGTTTATGCATTGAGACAAAACCAAACGTTTTGAATGGTTTAGTGCATGTGTAGGAAGCGCATGGCTCATTGACTTCGAAGGGTAGCCTCCGACCTTGTCGAAAGCTTTCTGTTGACGCCATCGAAACCTCCTTTTGACCTTGTCAAAAGGTAATGCTGGTGCGAAATCTGATCTTTTCAAAGCTCTCACTCTTTCTTCCATACTTTTTGTAACAACCCTGTTGTTAGTTACCCGATTAATTAAATCTATTTAGGGATAATTAATTCTTAATTGTGATTTGTGAAATTTAACTGTGAAATTAAATCTAGTTTTGTGAATAATTGAATTGTTTATCTTAATTATTTTTAAGATTACTTCGGAAAATGTTGTAAATTTAGTTAAGTGTTAATATTATGATTTATTATTTTAAAATGAGAATTTCTAGTTAACAATATATTTTATTTTAATTACAAATAATAAGAATAACTTGTATTTCAAAAGTTATAGTTAATAGTACAAAATATTTCTATAATAATGGAAATGGAATTTTAAATTGTTGTTTTGTTTTGGAGAATTTGAGAAATTAAATTATGATTTTGTAAATAATTGTTTAGTGAAAATGGTGTTTTAAAATAAGCGGATTTTTGAAAAATTATAACAATTGTTTCTAAACGATGTGAAATTTTGGGCATGTTGGTGTTTGATTAAAAATTTGTGAAATCAATTTACGAAAACATTGTTGTAGTGTAATAGTGTATTTTAAATTAGAAAACAAAGTAATCAATTATCTCTTTTATGTCCAAGCCCATTCTGGGAATTAACTTAAAGGAGAGAATAACTAATATGAGTTTGAATTTATTTTAAAAGGGCTTTAGTGCAACCCAAGACCTAAATTAAAAAAAACTAATATGAGAAGCTTTCTTCTCACTACAATTAGCCTATACGTTCATCAAAATCAAAATCAGAACATGGAAAAATAGAAACCAAGCTAGGGTTCCGTTCCTCTTCCAAATACAATCAAAATCTCCACTTTTAAATTAAAAGAAAATTATGGAAAATCAAACAAAAATCAAGGTAAGCAATCTAAGATTTTGCCTATCAATTCAAGTAACTAACTCCAAGTCTTTTAGTAATTTTTGAATCCTTTTTGTATTGTTTGTTTTCATGGAGTTCTAGGGTTTGTTGAAGTTTATACAAAGCTAAAATGGAATGTTAGTGAATCTATTATGGAAGGTGAGCTAATCACTCACATATCTATTCTAAATCTTTGTTTACTGTATATAATTTGTTTGAATGATTTTTTGAATTGAATTGGTTATAAATTGATTGTAAACGTGGATGATTGTGGTGTTGTTCGCTGAAAATTTTATGCGACAATCGCTGCAGTAAAACGACAATATTATGGTATAAAATATGTCAAAATGGCTCAATTATTTTGTAGTAGAAAGATCTTTTAGTTAGCTACAAATTCTCTTTTAGTTGCATTATGAAATTCTATAGTTTAGAAGGTCGAAATTGAGTTTGAATCCGATAGTGTAGCTCTGCCCTGTGCAATTTGTTTTAAGTTGAAACCTGATATTAAAATCACCATAACTTTTGATTGGCAGATCAAAATTAAGTGAAGTTTTTTCAATTGAAAGGTATTTTTATAAGGAACAACTTTTATGTTCATTACTTTTTGTGAATATGTAGTTTACTAAGAGTAATTTGGGTTTGAAGAAGATGTAACCTCTATGTCCTATGTTTTAATCTTAGCTTTGAAATACAGAAATTGTTTTTGGCATATCTTTCATGTTTCTTGTCGGATTTAGATGATTTATAATATTCTGGAAATCTTATTTTGTGTGTGAGAACTTTCATGTTGAACATATTTGCAAATTTTGAACATAGGTTGATCAAAATCCTGTTGCAAACTCTCAGCTCTGTCACTATGATAATTACATTCTCTAAATTAAATAGTTAGTAAATCAGGCATATCTCTCTCGCTTCTTATCGGATATAGATAATTTTTAATATTTCGAAAAGCTTACTTTGTGTGTGACAACTTTTATGTTGAACATATTTGTAAATTTTGAGCGTAAGTTGACTGAAATCATGTTGCAAACTCTCGGCTCTGTCACTTTGATAATCAAATTCTCTGAACTAAACATAGTTAATTAGTAAATTGGGCATATCTTTCACGTTTCTTATCGGATTTTAATAATTTTAATGTTCTGGAAAGCTTACTTTGTTTGTGACAACTTTCATGTTTTTAGTTTTACATAATTTTGAAGTTTAAATGGTCAAAAATTTATTCCTTTGTCGCAGCCCTGTCAATGAAAGAGAATCATTTATATTTATAAATCTTAGAATTGTTTCTAAACAAAGTTAATAGATGCTGTAAATGATTTTTAGCAAGTTATTTTATGTAATAAGCATAGTTAGTAAAACATTTATGGATTTGGAAATTTGACTTTTGAAATAAACCTAATTTATTTTTACAATAAAAGTGATTATGGAATTGGAATATAAGTATTACAATTTAATTTAAAAAAAATGATTTAGATTCATGGAATTAGGAAATGTAGTTTTGAAAAGTATAAACTTAATTTATTTTTAAATAAAATGGTTATATTTTAATATCGATTTAGAAGAGTAATAAAATATGGTTTTAAAAATATAGTTTTGTGAATAATACAACCATATGGAAATTTGAGACAACTTTGTGTATATAAATAAATCTTGAAAAATTCAGAGTTATGGAATATTTAACAAATCTGTGAATATTTTTTATAAAGTTGAATAATAAACGGATTTATGGAAAATTATAATAAGTGTTTTAAATAATAAACTCAAAGGAGAAAAATGTTTTGAGAACCTTAATTCTATAATTTGAGGAGTACTAATAATCGACTTAGTGTTATGGATTAGTTTAAATGCTTTCGAATAACGCTTCGTTAAATATGGTATAACTCATTGAATAAAATGTTTGAGTGGAACTTACTAACCCATTAGCGAATACTCAAATTTCACCGGGTAGTATGGGATGCCATGGTCAAATTCTTGTGATCATAGTTGGGAAAGTACTTAACACTTTAGAGTTGTATTCTCTTCTGGTGTGCGACAAGTAGTTGCCAGATCCTTAAGATAATATAGTTCAGGTTTTCCAGTGGTATCTGTAATAAGTGATATTTAGTATCTTTTAGTAAATACTTGGATTTCACCATACGGTATGGGATGTATTGGTTAAATTCTAGTGATTACCGAAGGTGATAGTATTTGGCACTTTAGAGTTTACTCTCTTTTGGTGTGCGGCAAGTGACTACTAGATCCTTAAGAAGTTACTCCTGGATTTCTTTTCGAACACAATAATATTAAATAAATGTAGATTTATCGAGTCATGGTTTCTACGATCACCTTGATCGGTATGGACTATCCTTGAGATCATTTTGTGATTCTGTGTTCCCGGTCTGAGTACGATCATTGGTATCGGATCGGTTCGAGTGATACCAATTTGTTTGTTTGTTTGCCATGGGTTTTCAGTACAATCATTGCGATTCTTTTGGACGATCATTATGATCGGTTTGGATTAAGATCTCTTGGATTCTGGATATTTGGATTCTATGACTATTCTTTGTTCATATAATAAATATATATTCTTATGTCTTGTGATGGATGTTAAGTTAATTCTATTTTTCTGTGTTTAGGGACTAGTTTGTGTTTGTGACTTGAACTTATAACCATGTTCTGAGTTAATCATTGATATTTGCATGCTTAGAGAGATTGTGTTTTGTTCTGTGAATTCAGTGTTTAGTGACTAATATGTGTTTGTGACTTAAATGTATAACCATGTGCCTTGTGATGAACTCTAAGTTAAATTAATTCCAGTGACTCGTTATTTCATGGACATCTGTATTTACTTATATGTTGTTTATTCTTGTGTTATATTTTGTTCTCACCTATTGGATATTTAGAGATAGTCTGACCCGGGTGTTGTTTTGCTCGGGTCAGGCCGAGACTTTCAGGTTACAGGACAAGTTGACCTTTGGATGTTTGGGCTAGCAAGGAGATAAACACTTTTGACTTTTTAGTTTATCTCATTTAGGAAATTTGTGAATATGTTTATAAGATGTACAATTGAGATTAGAGAATCGTAAAACTGTATAACAATCGAGTTTAGTATTTCATTTTGTAAAGTAAAATTTTGTATATGTATAAGTTGAGATTTATTTCAATGTGATCTGTGACTATTGTTTATATGATATATTATTCTGATTTTGAGAAATTGGTGTGTCTATTACTTTGTATTAATACAATACACGTTAAATTCAGTTCAGATATTAAGTGAAAAGGTATAAATGGCGTGCCAGTGTTAGTATAAAGATATATTCAAATTCGATCGCCCTTAACAAGCCATATTCTCCGGATTAGCAGACGACGTTACTTGTAATGTTCTTTTCTAATGTGGGTATCGCGGTGAGGTCGTTACACTTTTTCACTTATGAGTATTTTATGGATAACAGTATAGTTGATATTTGACTGTATAATTTATTTTTGATTGTATAGTTGTCATCATCAAAAAGAGGGAGATTGTTAAAACCTCCAATTTATGTTTCAATGATAATAACTATACAATCATATACATAGATAGACCTTATCAAGATTGCAGGTATATGCTACAAGAAGACACCATGCTCAAAGATATTGAGAATCAAAGAGAAACGAAGATTCATTGACCATACTGTTGTTAGTAAGGTTATTCTACTATAAAGAGTCCTAGATAAAATATTGTTAAGGTCTCCTTGAGTATATATGCATACACGATCACACACAATTTCATATGCATCAAAATTAATGTGAAAAACTGTTTTTACACCTCACAGACGTCTGAGATAAAACCACAGACGTCTGTGACAATTCTCGGGTTAAAAATTCTCTGAAGTCACAAATGTCTGAGGTTTTACCACAGCCGTCTGTCATGTGCAAAAACTGTCAATTTTGATAAGACACTTCTGTTTCGTTCAAAAGGAAATCACCTTTCAATGAAAGGTTGCAGCCATTAAATTGAATAGACTTTCTCAAATAGTAACAACTTTTCATCTGCACCTTTTTGAATCTATAAATACTACTTTGATTGTGAAATAGAGATCAACTAACTTGAATTAATCTATTCTTTACTCTTTTGATTTCTAAACATTCACTTGCGTATACATTGTTCACATACTCTCAATCTATTATAACCAAAATATAATTTTGGTTAAATCACTTCCTACACTCAAAACATTCATATTCATATACTCAAAGGAGATCATAGGAAGATTTGTATTATAAGACAAAAACTGTGTTATTTGGAATGCAAGATTGTCAGAGATACTTTTTTATTAGCCTATTCCTCCGGGCGAAGTGAGGGTAATTTGTTTAAAGGAAATACCGAAGGGGAGCTTCGGGACTAGACGTAGGACGGGAGGTCCGAACCAGTTAAAAACTCAAGTTTGCATGCTTTTTATACTTTACTATTTATTATCTACTATTGCATTAATTTATATAATTGCATATTATACACAAGTTAGATAATATACGATCCATAAGATTTTAACCTAGTGAAGCAACTGACAAATAAATATCAGTACACAAACTCAAAATACATCAACTCCCAATGGCACAGAGTTCTGAATAGATACCTGATACAACAGTCTCATGTACAAAATAGGTCTGTCAAGTACTACTAAAATATCAAGTATACATATCCTAAAATATCGATGCCATGCCTCCAAAGTGCTCCAGTTGCACATCCTACTACTGCATCCCCAAAAGCACTTTACTCTCAAAACAACTCAAGCAAGTACCCGAGAGTTATCACGACATAAACAGACAAAGACAAAACATTGGTCAGACATAAAGCCTGGTGTGAGGGGAACTATCTCAAAATACTGTATATCAAAACTATATATAATTAAACAAGAATTACTAAGGCACGGCCGGTTCTCTCCACAATCGAAGCTCATAGGTAATCCGTACTATCCATAAAAAATAAAGTAAACCTATCTAAAAAATAGTAAATCATATCATAGCCTGATCTTCCCCTGTAATCAACGAATCGGCACAACTAATATAATGTGACTGAAATGTAACAATCATATTATGCTAAAGGTAACCCAACATCGAAAAGTAGGGTGGATATAATAAACGTCTATTACAAAGTACATAATAATAGTAAATGTATCAACAATAACAATAGCTAACTAAAAATACACATAATACATAAATGGAAAACAACCAAAGAATACAAATTGATACCTATTATTGCTAATGGGTGAAGTTCACAATAGAATCTATCGCCAGCCAATGATTCCCTTCAAGGGTCTTAAATAAATAGAGTTAGTACCTAATTGTACCATAGACCTCGAGCCACACCCTTTGTGATGGGTCTTGTATAGATCTCATTGTATCCTCTGAAGCAAGCTTTGGTGATATTTGACCTGCTCTGTTTACTTGAAGCCTATGTGAGCCATATTCTACCCTCTGAAACAAGCTTTGGTGACATCTAGCCCGCTCATAGATGACATCATCATAGTTAAACCACATCATACCCTATGAAGCAGGCTTTGGTGACATCTAATCCACTCGTGGATGATTGTCATCGTTCCCTCTTTCTAGTCACCATGGATTTCTAAAGTAACTTGTGTATGCCTCTTATCAAAAAGAGAACAACGGTTGTGTTTCATGTAATACACCATCGAAACCATAAAGGAACACCGATGCCGCATAAATATATGCACACATCAAATATAACATTGCGTAATCAAATATGCTTATCACGAACGAGGACCAATATCTCTTCATTGCCTATCTACATAGATGGTCTTTATTATAAGAACCATAATCGGTACTGTCACTAATATAAGAGTGATACAATTAAACTATACGTACCCCGATGTCAACCCCCGAAGGAATGGATTCACTCCATTTGATCGTACATGCTCATCGGACGTGATTGTGTGACCAATCATCGTACCGACCCTGTGCCCAATCTTTTTTGATTCCAAAGGATACTTAACATTTGCATCTGAATCTCGAGCATCGCCTTGCATCCCACTTTCTCGAGTAGCCCGAAACCTCTCGAAGTCATGCCAAGACCCCATGAAAAACTGCAATCAAACGGGAATGAAATCCACCTAGGTCATTCCCTGCCCAGGTGTTCACTCGTTTGGGGGTGTCATTTAGTCGACTGAGCCCAGTCGACTAAATCCAATCACCCCCAGTCTTCTGTTTTGGGTTTGCCTCTGGGAATGTTTTATACAAAAGTCCAGTCAATTGAATGTCCACCTTAGTTGATCGAGCCTATGTACTTTTGGGTATTTAGCCCCAGCCAGAAAACAAGGTCAACCACCACTTGCAGATTCGAGTCTCGTTTCTCCCAACACTTTGCACGATGAGTCGCCTTGCTTCGAGAGCCTGCCTCTACCCCATCGCACCTCTACCAGGGTTCATTTGTTGACATTTTTGGAAGTGGTTCCTTATGTGTTCGAAAACTGATTTTAATATCAAAATCCACTCTTTGCACGAGTAGAGTTCAATGAGTGATTAGAGTGACCTTGCCTCCTCTAACATGCCAAAACGAGATACCCAGCCTCCTTGCCTTGTGCGTAGCTTATACGTGTGTTCATACACTCATTCATGCATGCCTATGCACACATGTATATGTAAACACACATTAACTACACAAGTCACATTTTGGCCTTCACTGGAGCGATTACTCGACCCGATGTACTCTCATGCAACTTAGCGCACCCGATAGTCACTATGGCTACATGAAATGCCAACAACGAACTTGTATAATATATCTATATAATCAACCATTTCATACATATAGAAACAAACAAACATACTACAATTTTAACTACAATTCACACATCTTTTTTATTGTTATATTCTTTAAATACGCATATACGTATACTTGCCTATACTCATATACATAAACGTATATTTAGATAAGTAATTCATTTATTACTTAATCAAATCTTACTTTTATTTACTAAATCTTTTCAATAAAAGTCTAACATGGTTTCATCCTATTTTGTAAAATCTTACATCTATTTTATAAAATATATTATTAGATAATAAATCAATTTTAATCCTTTAAATGCTTAATTGTCTCATTAAAATTAAGTATGCATCATATTACTATTTTTTTAAATCTCATTTCTATTTTATAAAATCTATACTTCATTTATAAAATTAATATAACCATTTTATAAATAACAATTAAGCTTCATTTATACTATTTTATAAAGTATCGTTTTATAAAATACCTCTTTTGCTTATAACAATCATTCCTTCCCTTAGATAATATTTATAGGTAAACTATCTGTTAATAAAGATCATTTCTTTATTTTTAAATAATATTCAAAAGTGCTAATTAATCTTTATTAACACTCTAATCACCTTAATAATGAGTGTAGAGTCCAAAACTCACTTAATTAGCTTACTAACTTTTCCAAAACCATTTAAGTTAGTTTAATTATAGCTAACTAATGATATGCTCTCAGTTATACCATGTTATTATTCTTTAATCTATCACTACATCACTTATAATCGTTCAATTAACCTAAAAATCAAATTATTAGGTTATTAACTATTTTCAAAAATAGTTATTGTGGTATTAACAAATAACGAGTTAATATAATCATGTTTATAACATAAACACAAGCCCAATCAACTCAAACAACCTTAAATCACTTCATATAGTTCTATAATTATCAATGAATGAAATTATGAAGTATTACATATAAATTAGTAAAGAGAATCATTCACTCACCTTGCTCTACCCCAAACCAAGCTCTACTCGATAAAAACCCAACTTTAGCTTTCTTTAAATTTCAAAATGAACACCAAGAATCCGATCCAAGCCAATTTCTTCCGGGTTTGTAGAGAATTGGAAGAGACAAATTATTGTGATTTTTATTTGATTTAATGAAATTTATTTGACAGGTTTAGGGTTTAGGGATTTGAAGTGGATTAAGAGGAGATTAGGAAAATAATTAGAGGAGATGGATGAAATAAAATTTGAAATGAGAATAATGAAGAGCTTAGCTACATGTAAGCTAAGTTAGGGCACGCTAATGGGCATAGCCCAGTTCTCTTCACCCGACACTATTCAGCCTCGAAAATCATCGACTCCAAACATAGTCAAGTTTATACTCATTTTACTTGTGTTAAAAAAATGAACTCAACTATGAGTGTATCGCGTCCCTATTCGCTCTTCTGCAAAATTCGAGTACAAGAGGTGTTCTGTTACATAACGATTAAATATTTAAATTAATCATTTATTATTCGATCCTTAAAATTGCAGGGTATTACATTCTCCCCTCCTTAAAATAATTTCATCCCCGAAATTCGTATGAGTACGAGAAAGTAACAAGACTGACCAAACTTCATGGATCCTAGTTTCAAAAAATTTCAATAGTATTTTCTCTTATGCTATCTTTATCACGGGATCTCCCAAATTGGAATAACAAGCATCACATAACAAGGGAATATGAGATAACCTACGTTATCCCATGCTTTCCAAAAATTCATACCTCTCTTAAGAAAGCTTCTCACCATTTAAATGCCAATCAAAGCAAATAAGCATTTAAATAGTTATACATTGGTTCTCAAGTACCTAATTGCACTACACAAAGATGATTGTGCACTAATATAAAAATCAAACATGTATAACCTTAGTGTAGTAACTAATACTACTATAGTCATACAATGCAATCAACTGGAGAGTAAGCTCAAGTGAATCGGTATCAAAATATACTACGGACTCTAAGTCACATCAAATGGCAGTGGACTCGACCCCATAGTGGGCATAGATGATATACGATCTATTCCAGATAGCTATCGCTACCACTCTCCGAATCATATTTGAAATTATAACTACCACACAAGCAATTAAACACATAAGCAAAACAATAATCAATTAATAACAATTAACATTAATAAATAAAAAGCAACCATTAAACAATAGCAAATATGATAAGCAACAATAACTAGCATACAAATTATTAAACATGCAAGCAAACAACAAAACCAACAACAACCAAAATCAAACAACAACAAACAGTGGCAAGCAAACATAAGTAGTAGCAACAACAGCAAGCAACAAGCAATAATAAGCTATAAGCAACAAGCAATAATAAGCAACAAGCACTAGAAAGAAACAAGCAATGATCAGTCCATAACAAATAGCGATAACAAATCAACAAGCAACAACAAGCGTAAAAAACAATGAAATATTCAAAAGGATTTATACCGACATGCACGGTAACCAAATTAAGGGTCAAAAGTGCATGTCAAACCATAAACTCCAATGATTCATTCATCATTCAAAAGGAATAACGCCTAAGTGGTGAAACCCTTCCGTGTATATAATAAGCGAAAGACTATTACAACCCCACTATGACAAGGAAAACCTATAAGATATGCAGGATCAATGAGTCTCTAAACTCTCGAATAAATCCAATAGCCAATGCCTCTGCTTCTCTTTTCTTTCAATTAGAACTCATTCTCCAGAAGAAAAAATTCTACTGATTAAATCATTATTTAATGAAGATCTATAATTTCTTGGGTTTGCTCGGTTTCAACCTCACTTCGACTGCACAATGTTATTAAGGATAATATACTAAGTGTAACGACCCGGAATTTTGGACCATTCGCATCCATTATAAGTGTATAGGTAGACACTCATGTCGGATTTGAATTGCTCAAAATACCGCGTTGTTAATTTAAATTTGCAAAACTGAACATATACAGTAAATAAATAATCACAGAACACAGACACAGAGTAATAAGTGCAGCGGAAATAAAAGAGATAGTAGTTCATGAAGCTACTATATAAATGTATAAAATACATCAGAGTTTACAACAGAAGAGTAATACGATACATCAGAGTTAAACCAGATACAACGGAAGAGTAACAGATACAAATCAGAATACATCACTGAAATCATCGAATACTGGAAGCAGAATAGATGGCTGGATCTTCAAGCAAAGCTCCAACTCCAAAGGTGAGTCTCGAAAGCTGAACCACTCAGTCTGACCCGAGCGTAAAGCAAAACACAAGACACTCGAGTCAGGATTAACATTCTTATATTAATAAATCCAACTCAAGTGAAATAGCAATTGAAATACAAGTAACTCAAAGGATGTTTGGAATAACCATCCTTTAAGGATCCGTTAAACTATCTACTATGTAGTAGTGTACGATAAGTAGATAATGCCTATCAGTAATATAAAGATATCAAAATAGTGTTAAATCATGGCCCATTCCATCCTTAACACATTTTTATTCCCAAAAGCATATACAAGACCGTAGTTTCCCCAAAACCGGAAGTCACCAGAGGGAAATCCATATACTAAAGGTACAAAACAAATTCGTAGTGGTCGCGAATAGGGAATACAAGTATGACAAGGCACATGAGGCAATACCCAAGGTAGTGATACTACCGTTTTCCTGATCCGGATTGGTGAGAACGCAACGCCGCAGCGCCCGCAACACCGTGAAACAACACTCCCAAAATCAAGGGTGCACCAATCGACAACAAGTAATGAGTAGTTCGAAGAAGTGTGTCCACTTGAGGTAGCTAATCCTCCATTGGCCCGGCACGGCTCCTGTTTTAGTCATTTCCAATTTGACACAAGTGTCAAGGCTATCCATCATCGTTCTCTTTCTTCAGTCATCACGTACATCATTCCAACCACTTCATTCTGGATCATCACTCAGCGTATAGTTATTAAAGTGGTTTTCGGTTTAGACAGAGAGTATGTCCATAACCGATTCCGGTCTCTTTAATAACTTCCGTAATTATTACACTGATTGGTCATTTAATATATTTCAAAACCAAATAAATTTCAATTCAATTAGAATTTGCAACCCAACATTTCATTTGTCTTTCTAAACAATTTCCATAATTTACGTTTCAAAACTTCCGAATTACCATTTCAAAATCTTATAATACCAATTTCAATTTCTATTTAAACAATTCAAATATTGATTCAAGTTCGTATATAAGTTTCATTCCGAAATCATTTAAATTAATTTAATTTAACATTTAAATCAATTTAAATTCATTTATCGATTTCATTCAACATTCATTAAGTAAATTTGCCATTCAAATAATTTCTATTAAATTTCAAATTCATTAAATCCATTATTTAAATTCAACTTCATTATATAAAAACTTACACATTGAATTAAATTAAATTCATCAAATCAAAATCTTTAAATTTCAAGTCTTACATTAATTTCAATAAATCGCATTTTTTTCTTGTTAAAGAAATTCAATTTCACTTATTTACTTAATTAAATAATTTTCCAAAACTTAATTAATAAAGAAACTCAATTTCAATTATTTACGAAGTAAAATTCACTTATTCAAAAGTTCGAGTTCACTTATTAAAGAATTCAATTCAATCTAATCATTAAATAATTCAATCTTATTTAATTAATAAATAATTCAAAACTTAATTATTAAATAATTTCAAAGTTTAATAATTTCAAACTTAATTATGATTTCAAACTTAATTATTTAATCATTTCAAACTTAATTCAATCATTTCTCAAATTAAACATCGTTCTTTCATCAATTTCATTTTTAATATTTTGTTTCAGATTTTTAAATATTGACATTTTCCTTTCATTAAAAATTCAAATTTCAACTTCATTTCAAAACCATATTATTTATTCAAATAAAATCTTCGTTTATTTTTAAATCAAATTATTGACCAATCGGGTTTTATTTAATTCTCTATCCTAGGTCAAAGTTCAATTTGGGTATTTATCATTTCAACCCGATTCCAATTCAATTCAAAAATCAAAGCATAGTAAAGGGAACTTGCAGTGTGATAACTGGGATGGTGTCAAAGTAAATAAACAAGCAATAACAACAACCAATATCAATCCAAAAATCAAATCAATAATCCTAAAATCATCGTATTAATTCGCATTGTTATTTGTGCGAATTAATATAATTATTTCTAGAACCTACACTATCATTTCATGCAGATTAAAGATTATTCCACTTATTATTTATACGGTTTTTCACTTGTCATTCAATTATAATTTTAAACTACAACAATTAAGCCAACATATGTCGATGGTTTAAAGTGTAATTATCACTATCCTACATGTCAATTAATTTAACAATTAAAAGGGGTCATATTCACTAATCAAATTTAACATATAAATCAGTTTTAAAATTGTTAACTATCCTATATCCATTTCAATTTTTGCATACTATTTATCATTTATCACTAACAATTTAACGTCCAATATAAACATCAACAATCAATCAATTATCAGCTAAACTGTATTATCATCACATAAATAATTAACAGATAATGGTGTCAGATGTCACAGGTGAACTGATACAGGCAATAACATATATAACAGTGTAATTAACTAACAACAGCATATTTCAATTGTCGTTTCAATTGAAATTGAATTTAATAAATAAAAGAACGTTAATCGTGAGTGATTGCTCACCTTTCGAGGCCAGAGACGAATACAGGAGATGACATAGATACGCATACTGATACGGACACTGAAATTTGAATGTCGAATCGAAGCAAAGCAAAGTCGGCCCGAATTCAACGATCAAAGCTGATAAATAAGAATTGATGAAATCGAATTAGAACTGGATCGATGACGATAAATGGTAAAATGGACAAATGTATATTTATGACTATATACATACATAAAATCATACCCTAAATTTAAGTGTATATTAAATATACATGTATGTACTTCTAAATCCATTATTGAAAATTAAAATACACATAAAATCAAACATACATTATATAATTTAAAATAACTACTTATATATACTTAGTAATGAAAATACTTAATTTTACATTTTATTACCTTTAAAACGTCATATATGTATTTCAAATCATAGTTTAACTAAGCTCATATGTGTGAACAACAAGCTATATACCCTTCCATATATAATATCTACAATCCTTATCTCTGCAATACACTATATACTACATATAATAAAACTAGTATACAGCTTACATATCTTTAACCTTATCATAGCTGTCATCCTATAACTAGACTTATACACTACTATTCATACTGCCCATACCACCAATATATTATATGTGAATCTATTCAAAGTGTACAGATCAACAACAAATTTAAACTTCCAGATTTATGTAAGCTTATAATATAGATTATATGTATATTACGTAGAGTATTATCCAACATATTTTGTAAATCTTTGAACGCAACCTTATATATAAATTAAAACAACACATAATTCAAAAAACTAGGCATATATTTGAAACTAAAATAACCCCTTACAAATTTATATGCTACTGTACAATAACTAGGCACCACTATGATTGTATATACTTCACAATATGGATATTACTGAAAATATGCACATATACCTATTTGCAAGCGTTCGACAAAAGATGGGAAACACAATACAAGGGAGAGGGGCGGAGAGAGGCACGCTGGCTCAAGTGTTGTAGGCCACGTGTGTTGCTGCAACGGTCAGAGGTGAGGCAAGTGGAAGAAACACATGGAAGAAAGAGGGTGTGCACGAGAGATTATGCGAGAAGGAACGGTGGCCTTGGAGAGTAAGCTCGGCTAGCTGACAGGAAAGGCGGAGGAACAACGTACACACGGACTAGATTTTGTATTTTTTTTACGTGGAGGATGGAGGATCGAAGGGAAGTTGCAGCAAGGGGAAGAGGGAGGTGCTCGGGATGGTTTCAAAAGGATGAAGAGGAGCTTGAGCTTGCGGCTGCCGTTGAGATGGTGGAGGAGGTGCCTAGGTGGTTAGGCGGAGGAGAGAGAGGGGAGGAGGCGGGGTGTTGCTCGGCATTGGTGGTTGAAGTGTGGAGTGGTGGAACGTTGTCATGAGGATCGGTGACGTGGAGGCTGAAAGTTATGGTGAGGAGCTAGGTGAGTAGGTGGGAGAAGATGAAAGCTACAGCAAATAATAATGGTGGTGAAAGCGGTGAGGGGTTTTGGTGGAGAGACGATGTGGGCGAAGTGGGTTGTGGCACTGTTATGGAGTGTTAAAATGGAGTGGAGGAAATAGTTGCGGCCATGGCAATTTGCAATTGAAATGTAACAGTGAACAAATGAAGGGGAAAGGCAGAGAAAACAAAATGAACGAAACGAACCAGTGGGAACCAAAGTCTTGCACGAGAATTCAGAAGATATAAATGCGAATAGCTGTATTTTGGGGAATTATAAAAGCCAATGGCTGTTCAATCCAAACGGTGGAATATTGAAAGTTCACAATAACCAAAAGGCACAAAACCGGTAACAGTACGGTTACCTATTTCGCGGTTTCCGTCGCGTACCGGTGTTCAAAAAACAGAAATGAATATACCGCTGAGATAAGTACGACGAGACGATCACAACAGTATACAGATATCAGTGTTACGATTGAATTATAAAAATTCGAATTTTCTACCAGCGGAAAATGCAAGAAAAACACTGAAAAATAAGATCGACGGAGCCAAAGATGTCCGAATTTGGAAAAACGACAAACTGACATCTTGCTCAGAAGATGCTTTAGAATTTTTCTATGTAAAAATATTTAGGTTCCGAAAATATTTTATTTTATTTACTTTTTAACTGATTAAATTGAAGTGAATTTACGCGCGAAATAAACTTTCATATTTTAAGACGAAAATTTTCCAGTCGCTATGTTTAACTAGACGTATTCCAAATATTAAATTTTTATTTCAAAATTTTATCGTTTAAAATTTCATAAAATTTCAACTAATTACGTTATTAAAACAGTTGAAATTTACGGGTCGTTACACTAAGTGCACTAAGACACTTTCCTTGACAAGTATCATCTCGTCACTTAGAAGATTATCTGAATCGCCACAAAATAGTCGAGAAATCCTCCCTCGAACTACCCTATGCAACACTAACTATACTACACTAATTTTTTAACAATAACTAAATATCATCGCAAAATGACATGATTCCCGTTTCAATCCTTCATTTGCTCGCAATATTTTTTTATTAAATCAGGGTCGGCCACTTGACTCCTTCCGTGTGAACTCTGATCCAGTTCCTTGATCCGACTATTGAAACCTCCTCACATAACTAGGGCCATGCTTCAAAAATCACTCGGTCATCTCACGAATCTGAATCAAGTGCTTACCTATCAAAATCAAGTGAAAAAAACTCTTTCCTAACTGGTGCAAATCACCTAGAAACTCTACGCTTGAACTATAGGTTAAGAACTAGCATGTGAATGGACCAATCATTAGAGAATGTCTCCTTCGGCACATAGGATTACTACCATCACCTGAGGTTTACTAACACAAGGAAAAACAATTTTGACATGAACGACTCTAGGCAAATGCCTAAAAGTCATCCCTCGGTCTCTGCTCATTACCGGGCATCAACCGAACCCTACCTGGATCTAAATCTAAGACATACTTCATCGACCAACTCCACCCAACTTGAAAGGTCGTGCATCAAGTTCGAACGGCAGTACTCTTGGTCGCTTTACCTTAGCTTTGCAACTAAGGTGACTCATACAAGGTTTATCTTTACCAGAGAATTTACCTACTATGAAAGGTGTCAAGTTTACCCTATCTACCAAGTAACTAGAAACAGATAAAATATACCGTTCAAGTATCGGAAGGAGCAGAAGTGAGTTCAGAAAAATAGATCATACCATGCTATATAAGCTTCTTTTGTTTCTCTTGAGCCATAAGTCTGTTATGACCCATTAATGCCTGCAAGGCACAAGTCATCATCACTTACTCACCCTTTGAAAACGTAGGACAATCCTTCTTCAAGTGATCAAGCCAATCTCAATTGAAGCACTTACGCTTCGCTTTAACTAGATTGCATTGCATAGTGAAATTCGCTCATATGCCACTGAAGTGATATACTAGGTCATCTTTCTTTTTAGCATAAGCTCGATCTTCCTTATATCATGGGCTTTACGCTTCGGTTGGAGCTTTGGTTGCTTTCCACTGTCGCTACCTTAGACGGTATCTTATGGGTGTTCTCATAGAGGAGAACCATCCCAACAAGACTTTCAAAAGTGGCCCCTAACATGGATAAGGCTAAGCAATGAATTCCCAATTGATGCTTTAAGACCCAAGGCTAATCTCTTTGCCTACAATAACAGAGTACCGACTATCTCAAACCCCAAAAACAAAAGATTGAATTGGTTAACACTCCTTCACTAATAAGCTGCCTAGCTCAAGATGGATGTAATGCTCAAGCTACACGCCCTTCTCGATCTTAGAAACGAACTGAGAACCTAAGCGATGTCTCAAGTAATTCCAAATCGTAGGTCTGCTCATCATCCATAAAAACACTACATCCTACCCAGCCAAAGTCTCCCTTCCCCCAAATGCCGAGAAGCGGTCTTCCTTATGAGAACATTCTCCAAACCTATATCGATGGAAGCCCTTTCATGGACGTGTCCAAGATCGTGTCTCAACAACAGTCTTAAGACTCAGATATGGCTTCCTTCCAAGGAAAAGAAAATTCTGGTATTGCTTCGAAGAGTCTAAAGCTGGTGGAGCTAGAAATACTGGCACACAAAGAGCCACACCACTTCTGACGCCAACCTCATCTGCTGGAAATGTTCATGGATGGGGGAACATCTTTTGTAGTGGTTAAATGGTCTTTAAACTAATCAAGCATCTCATACTGCCTATTCGCATTCACCCATGCACTCCATCTACTCATATTGATTGCCTGACGAAGGTACCTTAGCAACCAGCAATAGAAAGAAATCAAGTCCAAAAGCCAAGCAGTTTATACAGTATAATATAGTAGAAAAATACAAGTTTGTTCTCTCTACTTATCTCCTTTTACCAGATTGATTAACTTAAACTCGTCTACCTGATTCGAGTGTTGAACCTGGCTCTGATATCAAATGTAACAACCCACCCTTCGTAATACCCAAAAGTCATCATCCCGTATCAATGACAGGCTCCCGAATACCACAGAAGACAAATTGTTGGGGTAATATTAGAACAAAACACTAAACTAAGACATCGATAGGATCTCAAAATGGAATGATAACATATAATATACTGAGTATACATAAACAAAATAAAATGACAATGTATAAGAGGCTGCACTAGCGAAAGACATTGACAAATAAGTATTAGTACAAAAAGTCAGAATACATCAACTCCCAGCAACACGGAGTTCTAAATAGATATCTGATACAATGGTATCATATACAAAATAGGTTTGTCATGTAGTACTAAAATATCAAGTATACATATCCCAAAATATCGATGCCACGCCTCCAAAGTGCTCCAGTTGCACATCCTACTAGTGTATCCCCAAAAGCATTTGACTTCCAAAACTACTTAATCGAGTAACCGAGAGTTGTCATGACATAAATAAACCAAGATAAAATGCAGGTCAGACTTAAAGTCTGGTATGAGGAGAACTATCTCAAAATATTGTATATCAATACTATGTACAGTTAAATAGGAATTACTAAGGCACAACTAGTTCTCTCTACAATCGTGGATTAGGGGTGATCCGGACTGTCCATAAATGAATAAAGTAAACCTATCCAAAAGATAGGAAATCATACCATAACTTGCTCTTCTCCTGTAATCAACGAGTCGGCACAACTAATATAATGTGACTGAAACGTATCAATCACACTGTTGCATCTGGGCCAGCCCGCAACGGAAGTTATGGATGAATTTCAATTTTTTTACCCTATTTGATATTTATTGAACCTATGAAGTCTAATTTATTTAGAACATTTCTAAATATAATTTAAATAAATTTTTTGTTTCATTTAAATTTATAATTAATAATTGAATTTTATTTAATTTATTTAATTAAGTATAATGGTACACATATGTATGTATGTGTATATGTAACATAATAATCCGTGCAAGGTATAACATGCCTGTATATAAATGTTGAGATCTTCATCACAACAGACATGCTAGCTCATCTTATATGTATCATATGTGTCCAATATATGTATATATGTATGTATATACACACACATAAACTTATTATTTT
Source organism: Allium fistulosum (assembly GCA_030737815.1). Taxonomy (NCBI): domain Eukaryota; kingdom Viridiplantae; phylum Streptophyta; class Magnoliopsida; order Asparagales; family Amaryllidaceae; genus Allium; species Allium fistulosum. The sequence continues at coordinate 841,940,132 of CM060907.1, forward strand.
AAAATGCGTATTAAAGCAATATAAACATTTACATATATATATATAATATGTATTACATAAATGTAATATATATATATATATATGTATATGTATATATATTAAATTAGATAATAATTTGATGAATGATTATACAATAATATATATATATAAATTATGAAAAGTTGTTTTTTATTTATACATGTTTGTTTTACAGTAATAATATGTATATATAATTATATTTGTAATAATTAAAAATATTTATAAATGTATGTATTTAAATATATATGTTTATATATAATTATATCAATTATAAAATTAATTAAAATTAGATAGATACATACATACATACATATATATTAATATATATCTTATAACATTTCAGATTCGGTACACATCATACGAAATATTTTATTATAATTTTATATTTTGAAATTATTTATATATAAATTTATTAGCCAAAAAAAATTAAAATAATATTAAAATAATTTTGTAAAATATTTTATAAATTTTAAAGTTTTCGAAATTCAAATATGATATTACATGGTCGCAAAAAAATTCCATAATTTTTTTAGGTGAAATTATATATTTTTATTATTTAATTAACTTCGACCGTTATTATAAACAAATTTTTAAATATAATAAATTTGATTTTTTAATTCTGGAATTTTAGCCGAAAGGTAATATAATGATGGAAATTTTTTTTAAAATTTAAATATAATTTTTGAGTCATTTATTATTTTATATTAATTATATAACCTTTATTTCTATTTAAATTATATTAAAAATAGTGAATAATCACAAAAAAATATTTTGATGTTACCTAAAATTATATTCTGTATAAATTTGCATAAATAAAATTTTAGATCAATTTTTAACATGATATGATGATACAATGAATTATAGATTATTTAAATTTGTATAATATGACTTACTAATATAATTATAATAAATTAATAAATATATATATATATTAAAATAAATAATTTTGGCTGTGTACACATCAAATATAAATAAAAAATTATGTTTTATTATACATACATACACATAACCATTCGATATGTGACAACATTCATACATATAGAAATCTCACATAACTAACAATATAAAAATGATATATGTACAAGCAATGGAATATTATACATGAATTATAAGTTATATGAAATAAGAAAATATGCCATAACTATGACTTGAAGTACACCTTACTATGATGAATATCTGTAACGACCCGACATTTTGGACCATTCGTATCCATTATAAGTGTATAGGTAGACACTCATGCCGGAGTTGAATTGCTCAAAATACCGCGTTGTTAATTTAAATTTGGCAAAACTGAACATATACAGTAAATAAATAATCACAGATCACAGACACAGAGTAATAATTGCAGCGGAAATAAAAGAGATAGTAGTTCATGAAGCTACTATATGAATATATAAAATACATCAGAGTTTACAACAGAAGAGTAATACGATACATCATATACAAATCAGATTACATCACTGGAATCATCGAATACTGAAAGCAGAATAGATGGCTGGATCTTCAAGCAAAGCTCCAACTCCAAAGGTGAGTCTCGAATACTGGAACACTCAGTCTGACCCGAGCGTAAAGCAAAAACACAAGACACTCGAGTCAGGATTAACATTCTTATATTAATAAATCCAACTCAAGTGAAATAGCAATTGAAATACAAGTAACTCAAAGGATGTTTGGAATAACCATCCTTTAAGGATCCGTCAAACTATCTACTATGTAGTAATGTACGATAAGTAGATAATGTCTATCAGTAATATAAAAAGATATCAAAATAGCGTTAAGTCATGGCCCATTCCACCCTTAACACATTTTTATTCCCACAAGCATATACAAGACCGTAGTTTCCCCAAAACCGGAAGTCACCAGAGGGCAATCCATATACTCAAGGTACAAAACAAATTTGTAGTGGTCGCGCATAAATGGAATACAAGTATGACAAGGCACATGAGGCTATACCCAAGGTAGTGATACTACCGTTCGCCTGATCCGGACTGGTGAGAACGCAACGCCGCAGCGCCCGCAACACCGTGAAACAACACTCCCAAAATCAAGGGTGCACCAATCGACAACAAGTATAAGTAGTTCGAAGAAGTGTGTCCACTTGAGGTATCAATCCTCCATTGGCCCGGCACAGCTCCTGTTTTAGTCATTTCCAATTTGACACAAGTGTCAAGGCTATCCATTATCGTTCTCTTTCTTCAGTCAACACGTACATCATTCCAACCACTTCATTCTGGATCATCACTCCGCGCATAGTTATTAAAGTGGTTTTCGGTTTAGATAGAGAGTATACCCATAACCGAATTCCGGTCTCTTTAATAACTTTCGTAATTATTACACCGATTGGTCGTTTATTTATTTCAAAAACCAAATCAAATTCAATTTCAATTTCAATTCGTAAATCAACATTTCACTTGTCTTTCAAAAACCAATTTCCATACTTTACGTTTCAAAATTTCCAAATCATAATTTCAAAACCTTATAATTCAATTTCAAATTTTATTCAAAACAATTCAAGTATTGATTCAAGTTCGCAAACAAGTTTCATTCTGAAATCATTTAAATAAATTTTATTTAACATTCAAATAAATTTAAACTCATTTATCAATTTCATTCAATATTCGTTAAGTTACTTTATCATTCAAAACAATTTCTATTAAATTTCCAATACATTAAATCAATTCTTAAGTTCAACTTCATTAAATCAAACTTTACAATTTTGAATTTAAACTAAATTCGTCAAATCAATTCTTTCAATTACAAGTCTTACATCAATTCCAAAATATCACATTTTCATTTCTTGTTAAAGAAATAGCAGTTCACTTATTTACTTACTTAAATAATTTTCCAAAACTTAATTAATAAAGAAAACTCAATTTCAATTATTTACGAAGTAAATTCACTTATTCATAAGTTCAATTTTTCTTATTAAAGAATTCAATTCAATTTGATCATTAAATAATTCAACCTCATTAAATTATTAAATAATTCAAAACTTAATTATTAAATAATTTCAAAGTTTAATAATTTCAAACTTAATTATAATTTCAAACTTAATCCAATCATTTCTCAAATTAAACAACATTCTTTCATCAATTGCATTGTTAACATTTTGTTTTCGATTATTAAATATTAACATTTTCCTTTCATTATAATTCAAATTCAACTTCATTTCAAAACCATATTTTTATTCAAATAAAATCTTCGTTTTATTTTTAAATCAACTTATTGACCAATCGGTTTTTATTTAATTCTCTATATCTAAGGTCAAAGTTTAATTTGGGTATTTATCATTTCAACCCGATTCCAATTCAATTCAAAATCAAAGCATAACAAAGGGAACTTGTAGTGTGATAACTGGGATGGTGTCAAAGTAAATAAACAAGCAATAACAACAATCAATATCAATCCAATAATCCATTCAAACAATCCCGAAATAACCGTATTAACTCGTATTGTTATTTGTACGAATTAATATAATTATTTCTAGAATCTACACTATCATTTCATGTAGATTAAAGATTATTACATTACGGTTTCACTGGTCATCTGTTTACAATTTCATACATCATCAATTTAACAACATACATTCAGTGGTTAAAAGTGTAATTAAACAAATCCTACGTGTCAATAAATTCAACAGTTAAAGGGGTCATTTTATACAAATGTCAGTTAATCAAATTTAACATTTAATTATCCTATATCAAGTTCAATTTCATGCTATTAATCATTTTAACCTTAACAGTTTAACGTCCAATATAAACATCAACAATCAATCAATTATCAGCCAAACAGTATTATCATTGCATAAATAATTAACAGATAATGGTGTCAGATGTCATAGGTGAACTGATACAGGCAATAGAATATATACAGTGTAAATAACTAACAGCAGCATATTTCAATTGTCGTTTCAATCGAAATCAAATCTAATAAATAAAAGAACGTTAATCGTGAGTGAGTGCTCACCTTTCGAGGCTAGAGAAGTTTGACGGTGAATTGAGTTATGAATCCAGTCACGAATTTCAAAGCAAAGCTGGATTGGCCCGAGTTCAACGGATAAGCTGATAATACGAATAGACGAAAGCAAATCAAAAACCGGATTGACGAAGGTAGATGGTATAAATGAACATATATATGTAACTATATCTACTGATAAATATGCAGTCAATATATAAAATTTATACTTTATAAAAATGAATATATAACATGAATAAAAACCCAAAGAGATGCCTGGTTAAACATATGCAGTCAATATATATCCATCGCTTCTTTTAATGTAGCCCACTATAACCATAACTGATTCCTATCTTTCTTTGTTACTATAGAACAGATTTTCACACAACTAACACGTACTTATTATCGGCTTAGTATTTAAAAAAAGGACCTAATTCCAAAGTGGTATATTTATATAAACAAATACATGCAACCAATATAAGTTAAATTGAAATCATATGCAGACCATGATATATGGAATATAAACAAAATCAGAGTAGCCTATAGATAAAATATTTAAACTCAAACACATAAACCAAGTCCCAATATAAAATATATTTAAACCGACAAATATATAACTGTAAATGGGGATGTGTGAAACCTTATGATATACTTGCTTAACATATTTCTATACAGACCTACTAAATTTACTAACCCATCTATATAGATACGGCTAACCTTATGATATGATGTAAAGGTAATGTAGTGTAATATCATATAATAATATTTAGTATATTATTGTATAGAAAATGTACATGCATAGTGCGAAGCAGGCAATAACCATTTGATATATATAATACAATAAAATATGATATATTATAATCTAATTTAATATAATATAGTATATTTTAAACCACCGTATCACATATTATATAAAACAGATTAAGACATAATATATATATTATCTTTCAAAAATGTACTAAAACAAACAATACTCATATATGCAAAGAATAAGAGCATACGGTGGCCACAGGTTGCAAGGTGGCGGGGTGGTTGGATGCGGCTGCCGCTGGGTCTGGGATGGCCGATGAACTCCGACTCTATGGCAGGGTCGATTGCAAGGAAATGTACAAAGGAGATGACTGCGCTAGTGGGAGAGCGAGCGGTGATGGTTTCGTGCTAGGGACGAGCGGGTTTTGAGTTGATGGAAGCTGCGTACGGTTCAATGGTGGATGGCTTGGCCGAGCTTGGAAAGTAAAAGGATAGGTCGGAGGTGGACTCGAGGCTGTAGGGACGGAGTGGAGGAGGAAGGAGTGGGTGGCGATCGAACTGCTGGAAGTACGGGTGCAGAGGTGGAGTCGAGGTCATGGCGGAGAGTGTCAGGGTGAGGTCGGAGGTTGGTCAGGCCGTGGGTAGCTGTTCGACTCACGGTGGAGGCGAAGCTATAGAGGAAGAGGGGGCATGGTCGTGGGGTGAGGAAGTGGGGCTGTCGTGGCCATCGCAGTGGGGCGGAGGGAGGTGTAGAAGCAGATGGTGGTGCTCGGTCTGACGTGGCGATGTGGGCTGGCGTTGGAGAGTGGAAGACACGGTCTCGGCTACAAGGGGAAAAAGCTGGAGCATAGGGTCGGAGCGGAAATGGGTACGGGCGGTGGCGAACAGCTCGGCCAGACTATCATTTCGGTGCTGGCACAGGACAGGCGGCAAGATCGGCTGAGGCTTCCGCCAATGAAAGGGAAACGTGAGGAGGCCGATAGAATTATTAGGGAAGGAACAGAAGTTTGCAAAAGGAAAAGTTTTTAAAAGAAAAAAAAATTATCTTGCAAAGTAAAATGGGAAGAAGAGAAACAGAGAGAGAAGTGGAGCAGGAAACAGTGAACAGACAGAAAATGAACAGAGAGAAATAAATGAAAAGGAATTTCGAATGAACCAAAATGTAATTGGAACCAGAGCAAAATGAACGTACCAAGAGATATTAGTTATTGGGGATGGAGAAAGTCTCGCACATAAATTCAGAGAAGTAAATGCAAATGACCGTTGGAATTATATGGAGGAAAATTTGAATAGGCACAAGAACTCAGAAGGCACGAACGTGTACCGATACGAAAGGCGTTTCACAAAGTGCAACGTACTCCGGCCTCCGAATTTGACATTCGAATATACCGTAGAGATCAACATGATGAGACGATCAAAACGGTATAAAGATATCAGTGATACGATTGAATTATAAAAATTCGAATTTTCTAATAGCGAAAAATGCAAGAAAAACGTTGAAAAATAAGATCGACGGAGCCAAAGATGTCCGAATTTGGAAAAACAACAAACTGACATCTTGCTCAGAAGATGGTTTAGAATTTTTCTATGTAAAAATATTTAGGTTTCGGAAACATTTTATTTTCATCGCTTTTTAACTGATTAAATTGAAGTAAATTTACGCGCGAAATAAACTTTCATATTTTCGGACGAAAATTTACCAGTTACTATGTTTAACTAGACGTATTCCAAATATTAAGTTTTTATTTCAAAATTTTATCGTTAAAATTTCATAAAATTTCAACTAATTACGTTATTTAAAACGGTTGAAATTTACGGGTCGTTACACTCTCCCCCACTCAAAACTTTTCGTCTCCGAAAAGGAACGAGGTAGGAGAATAGAAACAACCAGAAAGAAAAACTGATTTGAAATATAAAATAACAATTAATTTAAATCATATAAATTCAAATTTAAATTAATTGATATTCAATAATTGATTTAATCCATTTGATTCCACTAAAATCAATCTCAACTATTTTTAAATTCATTATCTTATTATTCATTTCTTCAATTTAAAATTTCTAAAACCATAAATTTGAATAATCTATTATTATAATCATATTTTCCAACAATTTTAAATTCTTCTTTATTCCAAATTATTGTTAAATTTATTCTACTTAATATATCTACTCACATATATTTAACCCATATAAATTAATTTAAAACATAAAAGTTTGATTTAAATTAATTTACATCTATTAATTTCTTTTAAATTCAAGGTATTTTCATATGTTGATCAAATTTCAATTTATTAATTCTTTCAAAACAAATTTATTTCATTATTAACTGCGTTTACTTATTATCCTATCTAACTCTATTAACATCTTTATAATCAAAATTTAGTGTATAACATTTATTAGAAACACTCAAATTTTATTTATAAATTCAATTTATCTTATATATTAATATCCAATTACATATTCAACTTCTGAATGATTTAGGTAAGTTGTATTAGAATGCAGTTGAACAATATACAAATAAAATTTTCCCAATTCAATTATTCAAGTTTAAGTATTTATTCCAAATTTTGGTTTTATTTATAATTAAAATCATCCTTTAACAAAATTTAAGAATTAGATTTCCGATTAACTTTAAATAATTTAGAGTTATATATCATATATTTATATCCAATCAAATTAAATTTTAAATAAGATACCTATATATATATAAATCAAAATATACTGAAGAAATTCAAATCAAAAATATTTTTCAAAACAAAACCGTAGCAAAGCTACAGAATAGTATCTCCACTTCGAAACTCGAAAATGAATGTCGATGATGCGGCCGCCATCACCGAAATTATTTTCCAGCGACAAAGAGAAGAGCACTGATTTCAACATTTAAAAAAAATTTCTTTGGAAACGATTTCTATTCGAAAATACTTTCAATAATATATACTTTAAAATTTTAAAACCCAAATTCGAAATCACCGGAAACTAATAAATTCTCAAATTTCTGAATTAAATTTATTTCAAATTCCAAATCAATTTATAAACCGTATTTATAAATTTATTTCGAACAATAAATGATAATCAAATATTATTATTTCAAACAAACAATTTTATTAACCTATTAAATTCCAGAAAATTTTTACTTATATTTTCACAATATAATCAAACAAATTTATTTCATTTTCCAAATTTGAAAACAATGTTGTGTCAGTTTGCTCTATTCAAGTGTTTTGGAAATCCTATCGATAGCGTTGATCAGACGAATCGATCGGAAACTCAAATCAACATCAACAACTCAAACAACACAATATACTTTAAAACATTTTAAATATTAATTTACAAATACATTTCTTTGCTCGACGATACAGGAATGAATTTTCAAAATAAGGATAGGGATTCAAATTTTTTGTTGACTCAAATCAAAGAGAATTTTGATTCGGAAATAAGTTTGAAACAGAAGATAAGATAATTCAATTACCACAATCGGGAGATGGATGAGTTTATTTAATTCACGGGCAACCATAACCGGATCGTCCGTAACTTCAAGAATAAGACCGATGCTGAATTCCGAGGTAAATCAACACTCGATCTCACGAGATGGAATTCAGGTATAGCAGGGAATAGACAGCATCGTAAACCGAGGATACAGAAATCTCCGATAAATCGATGCCAATTATAAAGGAGTTTTGCTCCTTTACGAATAATCCGAAGATTGGCGAGACCGCCGATCTATTATAGATATCATTCAAAATGTAGTTATTGGGTGCTCCAGAATTTGAAAGAACACGAATAGTGAGGGATACGAACGAATTTCGGAACCGAGGGAAACGTTCCAAAATTCAAAGGAATTGAGTCAACGGAAGAGATTGAAACTCGAATGAGAGTGATTCTGTAAATACATTTACCCTATATGTTAAGTTTTGCCTAGAGCTACCAAAGCTCTGATACCAACTGTAACGACCCGACATTTTGGACCATTCGTATCCATTATAAGTGTATAGGTAGACACTCATGCCGGAGTTGAATTGCTCAAAATACCGCGTTGTTAATTTAAATTTGGCAAAACTGAACATATACAGTAAATAAATAATCACAGATCACAGACACAGAGTAATAATTGCAGCGGAAATAAAAGAGATAGTAGTTCATGAAGCTACTATATGAATATATAAAATACATCAGAGTTTACAACAGAAGAGTAATACGATACATCATATACAAATCAGATTACATCACTGGAATCATCGAATACTGAAAGCAGAATAGATGGCTGGATCTTCAAGCAAAGCTCCAACTCCAAAGGTGAGTCTCGAATACTGGAACACTCAGTCTGACCCGAGCGTAAAGCAAAAACACAAGACACTCGAGTCAGGATTAACATTCTTATATTAATAAATCCAACTCAAGTGAAATAGCAATTGAAATACAAGTAACTCAAAGGATGTTTGGAATAACCATCCTTTAAGGATCCGTCAAACTATCTACTATGTAGTAATGTACGATAAGTAGATAATGTCTATCAGTAATATAAAAAGATATCAAAATAGCGTTAAGTCATGGCCCATTCCACCCTTAACACATTTTTATTCCCACAAGCATATACAAGACCGTAGTTTCCCCAAAACCGGAAGTCACCAGAGGGCAATCCATATACTCAAGGTACAAAACAAATTTGTAGTGGTCGCGCATAAATGGAATACAAGTATGACAAGGCACATGAGGCTATACCCAAGGTAGTGATACTACCGTTCGCCTGATCCGGACTGGTGAGAACGCAACGCCGCAGCGCCCGCAACACCGTGAAACAACACTCCCAAAATCAAGGGTGCACCAATCGACAACAAGTATAAGTAGTTCGAAGAAGTGTGTCCACTTGAGGTATCAATCCTCCATTGGCCCGGCACAGCTCCTGTTTTAGTCATTTCCAATTTGACACAAGTGTCAAGGCTATCCATTATCGTTCTCTTTCTTCAGTCAACACGTACATCATTCCAACCACTTCATTCTGGATCATCACTCCGCGCATAGTTATTAAAGTGGTTTTCGGTTTAGATAGAGAGTATACCCATAACCGAATTCCGGTCTCTTTAATAACTTTCGTAATTATTACACCGATTGGTCGTTTATTTATTTCAAAAACCAAATCAAATTCAATTTCAATTTCAATTCGTAAATCAACATTTCACTTGTCTTTCAAAAACCAATTTCCATACTTTACGTTTCAAAATTTCCAAATCATAATTTCAAAACCTTATAATTCAATTTCAAATTTTATTCAAAACAATTCAAGTATTGATTCAAGTTCGGAAACAAGTTTCATTCTGAAATCATTTAAATAAATTTTATTTAACATTCAAATCAATTTAAACTCATTTATCAATTTCATTCAATATTCGTTAAGTTACTTTATCATTCAAAACAATTTCTATTAAATTTCCAATACATTAAATCAATTCTTAAGTTCAACTTCATTAAATCAAACTTTACAATTTTGAATTTAAACTAAATTCGTCAAATCAATTCTTTCAATTACAAGTCTTACATCAATTCCAAAATATCACATTTTCATTTCTTGTTAAAGAAATAGCAGTTCACTTATTTACTTACTTAAATAATTTTCCAAAACTTAATTAATAAAGAAAACTCAATTTCAATTATTTACGAAGTAAATTCACTTATTCATAAGTTCAATTTTTCTTATTAAAGAATTCAATTCAATTTGATCATTAAATAATTCAACCTCATTAAATTATTAAATAATTCAAAACTTAATTATTAAATAATTTCAAAGTTTAATAATTTCAAACTTAATTATAATTTCAAACTTAATCCAATCATTTCTCAAATTAAACAACATTCTTTCATCAATTGCATTGTTAACATTTTGTTTTCGATTATTAAATATTAACATTTTCCTTTCATTATAATTCAAATTCAACTTCATTTCAAAACCATATTTTTATTCAAATAAAATCTTCGTTTTATTTTTAAATCAACTTATTGACCAATCGGTTTTTATTTAATTCTCTATATCTAAGGTCAAAGTTTAATTTGGGTATTTATCATTTCAACCCGATTCCAATTCAATTCAAAATCAAAGCATAACAAAGGGAACTTGTAGTGTGATAACTGGGATGGTGTCAAAGTAAATAAACAAGCAATAACAACAATCAATATCAATCCAATAATCCATTCAAACAATCCCGAAATAACCGTATTAACTCGTATTGTTATTTGTACGAATTAATATAATTATTTCTAGAATCTACACTATCATTTCATGTAGATTAAAGATTATTACATTACGGTTTCACTGGTCATCTGTTTACAATTTCATACATCATCAATTTAACAACATACATTCAGTGGTTAAAAGTGTAATTAAACAAATCCTACGTGTCAATAAATTCAACAGTTAAAGGGGTCATTTTATACAAATGTCAGTTAATCAAATTTAACATTTAATTATCCTATATCAAGTTCAATTTCATGCTATTAATCATTTTAACCTTAACAGTTTAACGTCCAATATAAACATCAACAATCAATCAATTATCAGCCAAACAGTATTATCATTGCATAAATAATTAACAGATAATGGTGTCAGATGTCATAGGTGAACTGATACAGGCAATAGAATATATACAGTGTAAATAACTAACAGCAGCATATTTCAATTGTCGTTTCAATCGAAATCAAATCTAATAAATAAAAGAACGTTAATAGTGAGTGAGTGCTCACCTTTCGAGGCTAGAGAAGTTTGACGGTGAATTGAGTTATGAATCCAGTCACGAATTTCAAAGCAAAGCTGGATTGGCCCGAGTTCAACGGATAAGCTGATAATACGAATAGACGAAAGCAAATCAAAAACCGGATTGACGAAGGTAGATGGTATAAATGAACATATATATGTAACTATATCTACTGATAAATATGCAGTCAATATATAAAATTTATACTTTATAAAAATGAATATATAACATGAATAAAAACCCAAAGAGATGCCTGGTTAAACATATGCAGTCAATATATATCCATCGCTTCTTTTAATGTAGCCCACTATAACCATAACTGATTCCTATCTTTCTTTGTTACTATAGAACAGATTTTCACACAACTAACACGTACTTATTATCGGCTTAGTATTTAAAAAAAAGGACCTAATTCCAAAGTGGTATATTTATATAAACAAATACATGCAACCAATATAAGTTAAATTGAAATCATATGCAGACCATGATATATGGAATATAAACAAAATCAGAGTAGCCTATAGATAAAATATTTAAACTCAAACACATAAACCAAGTCCCAATATAAAATATATTTAAACCGACAAATATATAACTGTAAATGGGGATGTGTGAAACCTTATGATATACTTGCTTAACATATTTCTATACAGACCTACTAAATTTACTAACCCATCTATATAGATACGGCTAACCTTATGATATGATGTAAAGGTAATGTAGTGTAATATCATATAATAATATTTAGTATATTATTGTATAGAAAATGTACATGCATAGTGCGAAGCAGGCAATAACCATTTGATATATATAATACAATAAAATATGATATATTATAATCTAATTTAATATAATATAGTATATTTTAAACCACCGTATCACATATTATATAAAACAGATTAAGACATAATATATATATTATCTTTCAAAAATGTACTAAAACAAACAATACTCATATATGCAAAGAATAAGAGCATACGGTGGCCACAGGTTGCAAGGTGGCGGGGTGGTTGGATGCGGCTGCCGCTGGGTCTGGGATGGCCGATGAACTCCGACTCTATGGCAGGGTCGATTGCAAGGAAATGTACAAAGGAGATGACTGCGCTAGTGGGAGAGCGAGCGGTGATGGTTTCGTGCTAGGGACGAGCGGGTTTTGAGTTGATGGAAGCTGCGTACGGTTCAATGGTGGATGGCTTGGCCGAGCTTGGAAAGTAAAAGGATAGGTCGGAGGTGGACTCGAGGCTGTAGGGACGGAGTGGAGGAGGAAGGAGTGGGTGGCGATCGAACTGCTGGAAGTACGGGTGCAGAGGTGGAGTCGAGGTCATGGCGGAGAGTGTCAGGGTGAGGTCGGAGGTTGGTCAGGCCGTGGGTAGCTGTTCGACTCACGGTGGAGGCGAAGCTATAGAGGAAGAGGGGGCATGGTCGTGGGGTGAGGAAGTGGGGCTGTCGTGGCCATCGCAGTGGGGCGGAGGGAGGTGTAGAAGCAGATGGTGGTGCTCGGTCTGACGTGGCGATGTGGGCTGGCGTTGGAGAGTGGAAGACACGGTCTCGGCTACAAGGGGAAAAAGCTGGAGCATAGGGTCGGAGCGGAAATGGGTACGGGCGGTGGCGAACAGCTCGGCCAGACTATCATTTCGGTGCTGGCACAGGACAGGCGGCAAGATCGGCTGAGGCTTCCGCCAATGAAAGGGAAACGTGAGGAGGCCGATAGAATTATTAGGGAAGGAACAGAAGTTTGCAAAAGGAAAAGTTTTTAAAAGAAAAAAAAATTATCTTGCAAAGTAAAATGGGAAGAAGAGAAACAGAGAGAGAAGTGGAGCAGGAAACAGTGAACAGACAGAAAATGAACAGAGAGAAATAAATGAAAAGGAATTTCGAATGAACCAAAATGTAATTGGAACCAGAGCAAAATGAACGTACCAAGAGATATTAGTTATTGGGGATGGAGAAAGTCTCGCACATAAATTCAGAGAAGTAAATGCAAATGACCGTTGGAATTATATGGAGGAAAATTTGAATAGGCACAAGAACTCAGAAGGCACGAACGTGTACCGATACGAAAGGCGTTTCACAAAGTGCAACGTACTCCGGCCTCCGAATTTGACATTCGAATATACCGTAGAGATCAACATGATGAGACGATCAAAACGGTATAAAGATATCAGTGATACGATTGAATTATAAAAATTCGAATTTTCTAATAGCGAAAAATGCAAGAAAAACGTTGAAAAATAAGATCGACGGAGCCAAAGATGTCCGAATTTGGAAAAACAACAAACTGACATCTTGCTCAGAAGATGGTTTAGAATTTTTCTATGTAAAAATATTTAGGTTTCGGAAACATTTTATTTTCATCGCTTTTTAACTGATTAAATTGAAGTAAATTTACGCGCGAAATAAACTTTCATATTTTCGGACGAAAATTTACCAGTTACTATGTTTAACTAGACGTATTCCAAATATTAAGTTTTTATTTCAAAATTTTATCGTTAAAATTTCATAAAATTTCAACTAATTACGTTATTTAAAACGGTTGAAATTTACGGGTCGTTACAATATCCCTCCTTGGAACTCTTCTCGATTCGACAGACTGTTAATCTTTGAATTGTAGACCGGTGATTATCTAATAGTTATTCATTTAAAATTGATTTGAGATAAGCTTTAATGGAGATTTGTATTGTTAAAAATACTATTTTAGTGTTTGATGATAACAATCATATGACAATACTACTAATTTGTTTATTGAATAATTTCAGTTCAAGTAGTTGTACGATGGAGGATAAAGTTTTTACAAGCTATATTAGATGGTGCAAGTAGTTGTACGATAGAGAATAAATTTTTTACAAGCTATAGTAGATGGTGCAAGTAGTAGGGTCTGCCAAATTATAAAATAGATGGATGGGAAAATGTGGAATAATAATTGATAGACAAGAAGGGAAGAAGAAAAGGACTTGAAATTGGTTTTGAACACAAGCTGCTACACAAAATTGCATATGCTGACAAGCACCTAACAATTACATTTAACGGTTAGCATCTCATATTAACAACGCAAAATGGAATGCTGAAAAAATACATGAAGCAAGTCTTGAACCGTGGCAACCAAGGAGGAAGCTCGTCACCCTACCAACATACCATACATGTTTTTGTGAAGTATTAATTGGTTGCATATTCATAGAGAGATGGAAAATAAAGGGGCATTTCACCAGAAGGACAAACTTTGCAGTCCAATTAGTTTCTAGGACACACATTCAAAGAAATTACTTTCAAGGCCAAAGTCAGCAGAATAATTACTTTCAAGGACAAAGACACCAGTCTAATTACTTTCAAGGACATAATTTCATAGATTTTAGGCCCTAGAAACTAATTATTTTGCGTTTTGTCCTTGAAAGTAATTATTTCAGTTGTGTGTCCTAGAAACTAATTCCACTTGCTAAAGAGACCCTTGTGGCTAATTTCCACGAAAATAAATTGGTGAAAAAAATATGTAATGGGACTTAAGCCATTACGCCACATACACTTTCATGTTGAAGCTTGGCTTGAAATTTACACGACAAAGCAAAGAAATAAAGAATTTAAAAATAGCATAGGTGGGATTCAAACCCAGATCATACAAGATGAAGCACGTGCTTCAAGTAGTCTACCACACACCGCTTCAATCCAAATCATGCTACACTCTTACATGACCGTTCTAAATGAATAGATAAAGTGTCCTTTCAAGCCTCTTCTACAACTTTTGTGAATTTTCAATGGTTACTTCTCTTCCAAACTGAATTGCTGAAGGTTTGCTCATGTTCAATGCGATCTTATCACTCCTATATAAGCCTCATACCATCCCAAAAGCAAAACACAATTCTATTGTCTCCAATCATTCTCATGTTGCTTTCAAATGCTCTAAACTCCATGTTAATTCCAAAAGCAAACTTTTGGACCAGCACTCTTTCACTCCACCATATTTGAGTCTGGTCATATTCCACTTCCTTACCTCTACACACTCATTCTGAATCAACTTTAAAGGTTATAAAAGTTTTACTCCAATTCGACCACTCGCTGTATTGAAGACACAATATATAGTCAAGTTATTACTTTGTAAAAGACAATATCAAAGTCCCATTCGGCTGCTCGGGCAAGTGTACTGAAACCAAGTTTTGTTGCTCAGGTGCCTACTCCTTCGGGCGAAGTGAGGGTGTTTGTTAGTTAATTCCAGAAGAAGTCTGGGACTGGACTTAGAACGAGAGGTTCGAACCAGTATAAAAACTTTAGTGTGATTGTTTCTTGCTTTACTTTACTATTTAATCCCGCTGTTATTATATTTATATAGCTACTATTGTGATTACTGTGTTTCAATTTTATATCGATATATTTGGCCATTATCGATCAAGTGCATAGCAACTAACAAACGGTATCAGAGCCTGAAATTCTATCGATCGTCATAATATCATAGAATAATGGCCAAAAAAGATCCGATTAAAATATAGTTGGAAAAGTCCCTGGTACTATCAAAGACACTACTGATGAGGACTAAAAAAGGTACTTTCTGATTTACAAATTTCAAAAAATATAATATTGAATTAGTTATTATAAGCAGTAAGATCTCAAAGCTTAATTTTATTATTTTAGAAAAGATGAAGCCTATCGAACTTGAAAATAAGAAATTGAAAAATGAGAAATTAAATTTAGAAAATCAACTTGGTATTTTGAAAAATAATTTTATAACTCTTAAATATTTTATAGATGAACAAAACACCTTATATAAAAAAGAGAAAGAAAAATTTTCAAAAGAAATTTTCGATTTGAAAAGACAAAATGATTAATTACAGTTCTCTTTAGATAATTCAGAATCTCAAATTTTTCTTCTAAAAAATGAGAACTATACGTTAAAAGACAAGAATTCTGAATTAAATAAAGAGATTGATATTTTGAAAAATAGTAACATTTCTGTTGAAAATAATAACTGTGACTTTAAAGCTAAATTTGAGAAACTTAAAAATGAAGTCACAAAATTTAATAAAGGTCAAAATAATTTAAACATGATTTTATCTACTTCTAGACCTTTACATGATAAAAGTGGTTTAAGATATAATAAAACTAATTGTAGAGATAGTACTAGATACGTTTTGATGTATAGTAAAAATGTTAACGCTAGTACTTGATTTCGAGTAAAATCTAAATCCAATTTTTATAGAAATTCAAGTACTTCTATAACAAATAATGTCTATAAGATCTCTGACAGGAAATATAAATAAAAATTATCTAAGTATTTGCATTCCCGTTAATTGAAAAAACAGAGAAAAATACATTGATGGTTATTTTGGTATAATAGTTAATAATGAAAATTATATTTTCAAAGGTTCCATCAAATCCTCTTGGATATGGTTACCTTCAACCTAATTCCCTAGACCCTAACGTAGGAAGTAGGTACCAAAATATAGAATTTATTTTTTATAGGTACCTAAGAAAGACAAAAGGATGAGATGGATTTCAAATAGCAAATGTTTCATACATATGATGGAGAATGAGCATTTATGGATAATGGAACCGCATCAAATTTGGTATATCTAACTCATTTTTCTTTTTTGTTTATAAATAAATAGTTTGGGGTTGGTATTTTTAATTTTAGAGTATTACAATATAATATTTTTTAAATTTTTTGCTAAATTGTCTAAATTAATATACGATCCAAACCTATGATGATTTTTAAACTTTTTGCTGATGACAAAGGGGAGAAAATTGAGTATATGAATTTAGGAGGAGCATATGGTTGTCATCGTCAAAAAGGGGGAGAATGTTAAAAATACCATTTTAGTGTTTTGATGATATAAATCATATGACAATACTACTAATTTGTTTATCGAGTAATTTCAGGTCAAGTAGTTGTATGATAAAGGATAAAGTTTTTACGAGCTATATTAGATTGTGCAAGTAGTAGAATCCATCAAATTATAAAATAGATGGATGGGAAAATGTGGAAAAATAATTGATAGACAAGAAGGGAAGGAGAAAATGACGTGAACTTGGATTTGAACACAAGCTACTCCACAAAATTGCATGTGCTGACCAACCACCTAACAATTACATTTAATGGTTAATGTCTCATATTAACAACAAGACAAAATGGAATGCTGATAAAATACATGCAAGTCTTGAACCGTGGCAGCGAAGGAGGAAGCGCAGCACCCTAACAACATACCATACATGTTTTTGTGAAGTATTTATTGGTTGCTTATTTATAAAGAGATGGAAAATAAACTGGTGAAAAAACATATGTAATGGGACTTGAACCCAGGTGGCATAGGTGGAGAGCGCATGCCCAAACCATCACACCACACACACTTTCATGTTAAAGCTTGGTTCGAAATTTACATGACAAAGCTAAGAAAGAATTGAAAAATGGCATGGGTGGGATTCAAACAGGTCACACAGGAAGAGGCATGCACCTTAACAATTCTACCACACACCGCTTCAATTCAAAGCATGCTACACTCTTACATGATCTTTCTAAATTAATAGATAAAGTGTCCTTTCAAGCCTCTTCTTCAAGTATTTCGAAGTTCCAATGGTTGATTCTCTTCCAAACTGAATTGCTGAAGGGTTGCTCATGTTCAATGACTCTTATCACTCCTATATAAGCCTCATGCCCTCCCAAAAGAAAGCACGCAATTCTATTTTCTTAAATCATTCTCAAATTGCTTCCAAATGCTATAAACTCTATATTAATTCCAAAAACAAACTTAGACTAGCGCTCTTTCACTCCACAATATTTAGGTCTGGTCATAATCCACTTCCTTACCTCTGCACACTTATTATGCATCATTTTTAAAGGTTATAAAAGTCATACTCATATTCGACTACTTGGTTTATTGAAGACACAATATATAGTCAAGTTATTTCTTTCTAAAAGAAAATATCAAAGTCCTGTTCGGCTGCTCGGGCAAGTGTACTGAAATCATGTTCTATTGCTAGGTGCATATTCCTTCGGGCAAAGTGAGGTGTTTGTTAGTTAATTCCAAAAGGATTCTGGGACAGACCATAGGGTGGAAGGTCCGAACCAGCATAAAAAATCTGGTTTGATTGCTTCTTTCTTTACTTCACTATTTATTCCCACGGCTATTATATTTATATTGCTATTGTTGTGATTAATGTGCTTCAATTATGTATCTATATATTTAGCAATCATCGATCCAGTGCATAGTGACTAACATGTATAGATGGGATCGGCTAGCAAGAAGATGAAAATAGCGGCCAAAAAATCAATATGCATTAGGTTAGGAGTTCATTTAATGTGGAAGGAATAGAGAGAAAGGTGGATCAAATCGCTTACTCATTCTCCCAAAATCTTAGCCATCCATCTAAAATACCCCAAGCCTATTTTTTATCTGCCCCTTGCATCCTTATGGTCGAAATTTCCAGCCCCTTTCATGGGCTTTAAACCCATTTTAAGCCCAAATAAGTACTATTAATTAAATCTAATTTAATTGTTTATCGATATCGCATATCGATCGATATATATTTATAATTACAATAAATATACAATAATATATTCCTCAAATCATATTCAACATTTTATAAATAATATTTAGTAACATTAATTAATTTAATTAATATATAACAATTATAAACTAATTAAATCGTTTGATCTAAAGAGAATTCATCATATCAGTTGTGTGACTCGTCAAATGTAAATTTGGTCAACGATTAACATTGAACTATTCGAATGTTAACGTTCACACTTCACTCAGCAGGTGGTGTGACGTTTTGGCAAAATTTATTACTTACTTAGTTTTGGTAAAATCCAATTTCAGTTTATTAAGCGTTATCCGGTTGTGACATTTATTTACACCAATTCTCTTCGTCAAAACTATATCACTTTAGACTTATTAAATTTAGTAATGGTCAAAATTCCAACCGTCCATATTCAACTCTATCGTCCAAACACAAAGTCCTTGGTTCAATAATAACAATTATTACTAACTGAAATGCTCTGGCCAGAGACTTTGATTTTGATTTGACTTAAGTTGACTGTGACACTAACCCGATATAACTGAAGAAACAAATCCTCTTTTGAATAGTGCTTTAATTACTTCCAACACTTCCACTCAACCCAACTATAGTTCAATGGAACACCATGCCATAATTTGACTATAGTCAAAGTGGAGCTTTCGTATTAAAGATCCACAGTATTCTCAAGTCAAGAGAATTGTGTAAATTAGTCACATCGATATTTTCTATATGACCTTAGTTGTATTAACCAATAGAAAACTATCGAGTTGGTTATTCCATAGTTATTCAATAACCATAAGTACATAGCCTCTAGGTGGCCACCAGTAGCTATGAGTAATACACTGCCCAACATTTGGAGAGCATTATGTACTCTAGTCTCAACGGATACATCGATATCCAGTCTCGATGCATCTTGACTAGAAACATTTAAAATGGTATATTTATTTTCATAATGATAAATTACTCATGGTTATAACATTTTGTAACTACCATCACAAAATGTACCATTTATGGATTTTCTATTAAATATACTTTTAATTAAATTAATTAAGTAATAACACATTATATCAAGTATATAATAGAAACAAAACACCTTTTATTTCGAATAAGATTAATTATCAAGTTAGATATATGTAACAAATTACATAATTATCCCTATGGCATAACCCTAACTCTATCCTTGCACTTGGGATCAATTATGGAATCTTATTCCAACTTCTCTAATCGGTTTAATCTAAGCCAATCGGGTCAGTACCTCAATGAATGGGTACGATATTATATTTCAATTACCTACTCTGTCAATTAACTCTCTTCGACGCTGGTAAGCTTTATTTATCATATGGAATAATTCAGAGTATGTCTCTCAACTTCCAGTGAGATCTACGTTCTATTATGAACTATATCATGACATTGTTATCATATAACAATGTTAAGGGATTCTCAACAATTGGAATTACCCTCATCTCAGTTATAAATTTGTGCATTTATTATATATATACATTATTTTTATTATGGCGCTATTCAAATCAATGAATCAGCCACAATCTCTTCTTTTTGGAACATTTCCAACTTAAAGGTTTTTGAATTTATTGTTGACATATTATACACAATATTACTCATGAATTTTGAGTTCAAACACTCCTTATAAGGATTTCATTATTTTTGTAAACAATTCACTAGTATTTCATAAATACACGAGAATACTCCAAACTACCATTAGTGATATCAATTTGGATATGATATTTTCTTCATGTATCAAATACATAAACAAATCACAATATCATGGATAACATAATATGTATGATATTTCCTATTGCCAATGCATAAGGAACTCATCTCACATGTTCCGTATTAAAAAAATTAATAAAGTGTCTTTGCATATCGATTCGGGACATTCCCAATCTTTATACTCACTATAAAAGACATCATTTACAGATCCAACATCGAGTATTAAAACAACCAAGGCTGATTTTAATACAATTACATCGTTAAAATCGGCAATGTGTTGTTTACTTACAGTTTAGAAATATCAATGTACCTTTTAATGTTCATTCTTATGAACACACGCTTTCTCTGCATTTTGATGGATAATCAAACTATTTGATATTTCTATCCAAAATTTGTTTAATTCCGATGCTTATAAACTGATTTTTTTTATCATTTCTGGGATCATATCCAAAGACTCACAAACTCAATATCGCTCCTACTGACTTCGAGACATTTTGCTTATTATGTGTAAATAGCTTACTCTAAATCATTATTTAGAATCTTCTGTTTCAATACATAAGTACCAAATCATAAAGTCATACCAAGCGATAATTTTGCAAGTAAATCCGAATGTACTTGAGCATATCGAATGGCAAATCTATTACGTTAATTTCAAGAATTGAAATTTACGGTAATATTCTTATCAATGTGGCTTACTACATTCCAATAACATTTGTCTTTTTCATAAACATAGATTTGCGGCCAATGAATCATAGCCCTTTAGATACAACTATCAAAATCATATTTTGATAATGTACTTGGAATCTATTTTGGATCTGCGCTTCATACCATAATGTAGAGTCAATACTCTTAATGGTTTAATTAAATGACTAAGGATTATATATTTTCAACATTGATAAAAACTCATAGTTTCTATTCAATATGCCAGAATACTTATTGGACACTCTAATGCAATGTGTTCATTTAGTTTAGTTAATTTCATTTCACCTTGCAATAGTCAGTTTATCCTTGGATCGTATCCAATTCCATTTTACTACCAATAATTTCTCAAAGAAATTCATTCAATATGAAGTTAGTATTTCTTGAAACAACAATTGTTTCTCAAAGCAATGGAACATGTATTGATAAACACTTTATGAATTGCCTTTTATTTAAAACCGGTTTAGTTTTAGTTTATAAAACTTATGTTCAAAACATAAATCTATCATCCAATTACAGTCCTTTCCAAACTCCTTTTGGGGAGATCCATATAAGATCCCTCATGAGCAATTATTACGTACAGACTTTCGACTCGCACAACCTGCCAACTCCTTGGCCTAGAATATGTTGGGGTTTCTTATAAACCCTTATCTTGTATGATTTTTTAAACTATTATTTAGATGAAATAATATTAACCTTATGTATTACTCTTAAGTACATGACCCTATAGAAAGAAGTTAACTCAACTTCACTCACAATTAATCGTACTTTGTCCAACCAAGTTCGATTAATCCTTATCGATACATCATTATGTACCATAAGGAGGAGTGACTTTTGAGATCGAATCCTTATTCATTTTTAGGTATGTTCGGAACACTTTCCAATATACTGACCTATTCAATCAGATCAAATCATTTTATTGTACTGCACGTTATTTTATTTACTTTCGTTTTATACTTTATGATCTTATCACAAACATACCACATGTGTATCAAATACACAAGTCCATGTTGGTGATAAATTATCGATGAATATAACCAAGTACGTGGAACCAATTTGGTATTAATAGACTTGCGATTGTATACATCAATATGTATCAACCCAAATAGTTCATCAACTTTTACGATGCTCACTAAATATGTGCATAGCCCTTAATTATTTGAGATATAATTAACCGGTATCATATGATTCATAATCACATAATAAAAAATTATTTCTCAAATATACGGCTTAGTCTATAATTCTAAAATAACTTTAGATACTTTAGTATTTTCCAAATGCGTCGCTTTTGTTTTGAAAACAAATACCATATTGTAGTTTTATTTCATTATGAATATTCATCATATTCACATTTATATATAACTATATCTATTTTTCAGTCGGCACCGATAAATAGTCATTATGTCACAAATAATGTTCGCCATGTTTTACGAAAATAATTTTTGTAATTTAACGTAATCAATCAGTGCTATAGCACATGCTCACACTATTTCCGCCATTACTATAATAGCATACTAAATTCGTAGGTCCATCATTCACTTAATATAGATTATTTATTTCTTATATTGTAACTAGTTTACAGAAGAATCCTTTGATCAAATATTTTGAACTCAAAGAAATAATCTCATAGAAAACAATATTCTATATGAAAATACATTTCAGAATAGAAATCGTATTTCCCTTTCCAATGTTAAGTATCAATTATCATTATTACAATTCTTGTTTCCGATGTTTCTTTATAAAGCAGAGGTGACAATTCACTCTCTTCATCCCAACTATACCTTAAATCACATTTACTCTTGTACACTTGTTTTTCTTTCTAAACGATCGAACCATTTAAAAGAATATTGTTATCCACATATTTTCCAAAGGGAATAAAAATGAAGGCAAGAGAATATGATGTCGAATCAATGAGTCTATAATTTGGCTTCTAAGATGATATCATAACAAGCATGAGAATGTCAAAGCCGAAGTGATATCGAACCAAAGGCGGCATGGATTATCACACTTATGAACGTAAAGCAATGTCGAAGCTCATGGTGTTGAAGATAAAGATAAGAAACATATGGCAAATAATATCGCACTTCAAAGCACATTGAAGGAAATATTGTGTATCAACATTATCGAATGTCATAGACCATTAGTATAAAAGGGACATTGTATATCCTTGATATCACATGTCGTATATAACTAGCACTATACTTCATCGAGGCAGTGATATTGAAGGATAGAGAGGGGGATACTGTAGATCACCAATTTTATACCTCATCAACAAAGAAAGTGGATGTCGTAAAGTATCGTTAAAAAGTGGATACCGCATATCATCAATATCATAATCCATCAACATAAGGCAACATGGCATAAGCCATCAATGTGATGAAGGAATCACATATTATTGATGTCGCATCCCATCAATGCCGCATGTTGTCAATAGCAATTTCCAAGTGAAAGATCAAAGCTTGTCATAAGTTATCAATATGATTGGAGATGTCATATATCTTCGATGTCACGACTAACCCATATTGCATATCACCAATAATTGATGTTGCATGAAGCTGCGTCACTTATCAACACCGTTTCTATTCAAAGCCGCCTCTTATCAATGTTGCATCTCACTGATGTCGCAATATCCATGAATGTTATGAATCACCAGCCTTTATGGATATTGTAATTTTACAATTCTAAAATGGAGGTCGTAAGTCATTATTTTCTGAGGTGATACTGAGAGTTATCAAAGCAAGTATGGATGTCGATGTGGTAAGTTATCAACATACAAAAGCGTGTCAGAAATCATCAAAACAAAGCATAGCGCTAAATACCACTGAGATTGCCGATAATGCCGAAGGTGACACTGGCAGCCATGCCGCCCTTCTCAACCCCTATAAATATGGACCTAGAGGCATGGAAGAAAGGGGATTGTTTCTTCTCTCTCTTCTTAAATAAAAACATTGTAACCCTAAATTGAATGGGGGGAAATCTTCAAGTGATCGTAAACTTTGCAGTTTATATAAGCAAGGACTTGAATAATATCTACCATTGCCTATTTGCCTTGATTGTGCAACTTCGACTACTATTGGACTTGGTTATGCATATAATAGAGCTCTTTAGGCCCTAATTTTCATCTTTACTTTATCTAGTATAAAGTCACATGCACTTCTGTATAAACACGCATTTATATGAACAAACACTATTTTTCTTACCATATATGGGCAATGGATTATGAACCATGTGAATTACTACTTAGTTCATTAATATGCGTAATGGGCTATTGCATATATTTGCGACTTGTTCTTTCTCTCCTTTGAACATATGACTTGGGCTTTTGAGTAACTACATCAAAAGTCTGTGGATATCTTAAAATCATTTCTGAATGGCATCAACTTGTACTAAGCCATGAATATCAAGCCAATTCTTTATTTCTCATCACTATTTGACTTCATCAACTAAGTTATACTTAGTCATGGCATCACAGACCTTACAAATTGAGTTTTAGCTCGATATGAATAACATCATGAGTGTTATACCAATTTTTGGTTTAACATTTTGGCACTAGAAGGAGGGTTTGAACCTCTAATTCCATTTCACTCTTCTCAAACTAATTAAATGAGTTTTTGTTCCAAGAAAATGGTGATACCAAGGCGAATTAATGATTCAAATGAAGAAGTCACACAAAGGGTGACATTGGAAGAAATTGTCATCTCCAACTTCAACATCAAAAATGTAGAAGCCAGGCAGCCGTCAGAGCCAGTGAAGCCTACCAGTAGCGATGTTAAGATCAAAGATCTAATCCAACAGATGGCAATGCTGCACGAGCTATAGGAAAAGATCCTTACACAAAAATCTTCCAAGCTCACTAGGGGAGAAGAAATTGAATCTCTAAGAAGAAATTTGAATGCTTCTTTGTTTAGGAGCAGAGGCAAAGGCAAACTCACTATGACTCCACAAAAGAGGAGAGGAGACCAAGAGCTGAAGCAACAGAATTTTCTCCAAATCACCGGCGGACAATAAGGCCAAAGCAAATCATCAAGGAAATTAGTGGAGATGTCCTATGAGCAATCTGGAAGTTCAATCTCCAAAGAGTACACGCATGATAGGAGCAATTATCACAACGATGAAGCTTATCTGAGGGATATGGCTAAAAAGATGGCGAAGGTATGCTTAACCTTAAAGGGAAGAGGATCCTCGATGCTAGAGTTAACAATAACTTCCGAGAAGCCCCATTCACGGATAGGATCATGTCCACAAGGATTCCATCTTATATTAAATTCCATCCTTGAGATACAACGGGACTACTGACCCGGATGATCACCAAATGGCATTTGAAAGTCAAATGGACCTCTATAACGCTTCATAAGTTGTACACTGCATAATTTTTCGCACCACCTTCCAAGGGGTGGTAGCTAAGTGGTATAGACACTACAGGGAGAACACCATATACTCTTGGGAGGAACTCCCTTGTGAATTCTTAGCACAATTTTGTATTTGTAAGGATCCTACGATTGACTTCAGCGTATTGGCCGACGTCAAACAAAGACTGGGAGAGTTGTTGTGTGATTATCTTAAGATATCCAATGCAGGGGCACTAAGGCGGAGATATGCCGATAGAGATAAATTAATGGCAGTGTGCTCAAGGTTGATTGAGCAGACACCTTTCTGGTGAGAGCTTTATTTTCATGTATGCAAGGATCTCCAAGACTTATATTTTCAAGTTGATAAGTTCATCCATATGGATGAAACATATTATGCCAAAATGAAGTCCTAGATGAAGAAAGAAATGGGAAATTCTCGCTTTAACCACAACAATAAGAAACCGAGATGGGAGAAGGTCCCGAACACCAATAATGTTGCTCTGAACAAGCCGATATCCTACATCTTCGTTAAAGCAAAAGAAAAAGGCAACTTTCTGATTTCCTACAAAGCTAAGAACAACCCCAAACTAAGAAGAGGGGGAGATCTATACCTATTATAAGGCGAATGGGCATAAGACTGATGAATGTCGTATGTTTGTAGGAATAATTCAGAGCATGATCCGTTTTGGATACTTCAAAGAGTTTTTCCAAGGTTATCAAAAAACTGCATGCCCTAATAAAGGTAGCCAAAGGATCCCGAACAATACCATGAAATTTGTAGAAAGTGATGCTCAACTAGATTTCATTCCACCCATCAATCGAATTGATGTAATGCATAGAGGCCGGCATTTGGCAGGAAATAGCAAGAGAGCCAGATATATCATAGAGGCAAGAGATGGGGTTTTCTCTATTTAAGAACAGCTGTCGCTTAAGAACCTAAATTTCAAATTCAAATGCACAGTCTGACCATAACCCCACAAGAGCTGAGAGGGTTTGCCATTCACACAACAACCCGCTTATGATCACTGCATAGGTCTGGCTTTCAGTGGTGACTAAAATTCTTGTTGATACTAAAAGCGTAGTAAATGTTATTTTCAAACATGCCTTTAGTCAGATGGGAATTCTGGAAGAAAAACTAGAGCCAAGTTTTGAACCTATTTTAGGGTTCAATAACAAAGGATCAACTCCCACAGGGCAGATAAAACTTCTGGTACAAATGGAAATTCCACTGCATTCCAACACCTTTGAGACCCTATTTTTCATTATGGACCAGCCTTCTTATTACAATGCCTTCTTTGGGAGGCCAGCTTTAGATGAGGTTGATGCCTTTGTCTCACCAAAATATCTGATGGTGAAGTTCATGACTAAGAGCAGATGGGGAATAGTAAGAGTAGAGCGATTCATCTCTCAGGAATTGTACTTTGCCACTCTTGATCAATACAAATGAGATAATCTTTCTTACCATGACTCAGAGAAAAATGAGTCGATCATGATTGAAATCAAAAAGCCCTTGGATGAAGGTCCTTCGAGTCAATCATCCAAGGCAACAGCAGAGACCATTGGGAAATCTAAGCACGCATTAAGAGGATTTAACATTTCTAAAAGGAAACGAAAGAGGAAGGAAACAAATCTGATAGAAGAAGAAGTAGATGGTGAAGAAATCATCACTGAGTTAGATTATAGAGGTGAATAGGAGAGGATGAAGCCCATCAAGGATCTTAAAGAGATATGCTTGGATCTAGTTGACCCATCAAAGATAGTGAAAATTGGGAAAGAGCTAGATGACAAACTCAAAGGGGAGTTAGTCTTATTTCTTCAGTCGAGCAAAGACATGTTTGCCTGGACTCATTCAGATATGTTTGGAATAGATCCAACCGTCATGTCATGCCTTAAATATAAACACGAGTATTACACACATCCGACAAAAGAAGAGAAAATCGATAAAGTTTGAGCTAACGCTTTAAAAGAGGAGGTCAATAAGTTGCTTGAAAACGGGTTCATCAAAGAAGTGTTTTTTCCGAAATGGTCCATCGATCCAATATAAGTCAAAAAGCTTAACGAGAAATGGAGGACATGTGTTGATTATACTGATTTGAACAAGGCATGCCCAAAAGATTGCTATCCCCTTCCAAGAATAGACCAATTGGTCAATGCAACACGTGGACACTAACTCCTATCTTTTATGGATGTATACTCTAGGTATAATCAAATTTCTTTGTTCAAACCGGATGATGAGAAAACAAGCTTCATAATAGATTGGGGATTACAAAGTAATTCTATTTGGATTAAAGAATGCCGGAGCCACTTACCAAAGATTGGTAAATATAATGTTTAGAGGACAGACCGACCGTAACATGGAAGTATACATGAATGATATGCTGGTTAAGTCTCAAGAGGAAAGCAACCATCTAAGTGATCTTGAAGAAATATTCAGGGTACTGCAAAGATATCTGATGAAGCTCAACCCATAGAAATGTTCTTTTGGAATCCGGTTTTGAAAATTCTTGGGATATATTATTAGTGCTTGGAGGATAGAAGCCAACCCTGACTAGATTCAAGCTATTAAAGACATGAAGGAGCCTAAGACAAGAAGGATGTAATGAGCTTAAATGGAAAAGTGGCAGAATTGAATAGATTCATTTACAAGGCCACAGACAAATGAATGCCATTCTTTAATATGATTAAGAAGAAGAAAAACTTCAAATGGGGAGAGGACTGTCAGAAAGTCTTTAAGGAACTAGAAGATCATCTCGAGAAACCACCGATTCTATCCAGCCCTATAGAAGGTGAAAACCTTTATCTTTATATAACAGTTCAGAACATGTAGTTAGCTCTGTTCTAATAAGAGAAGAGAAGGAAACTCAGCTTCCAATGTACTATACAAACAGAAGGCTTAAAGATGTAGAAACCAGATATCCGATCATAGAAAAACTGGCATAATGTTTGATGCTCACAACACAAAAATTAAGAGCTTACTTTCAAGTACATCCAATTAAGGTTCTAATTAACTTTCCACTTAAGCAAGTCTTTAGTAAACTCGAAGCTTCGGGAAGATTAGTAAAATGAGGAATAGAATTTAGCTGGTATGATATTGAATTTCTACCAAGAGTGGCAATTAAAGGACAAGCTCTAGCCGATTTTGTTAATGAATGTACGAGATCCATCAAAGAGCAATCAGAGAAGGAAAAAAATCTAAAGCCTAAGTGGAAACTGTTCGTAGATGGAGTTTCAAACGAATAAGGCGCTGGTGCAGGATATGTGATTATTACCCTCGATGGACGTCATTTGCATTATGCAGTGAAACTAGGATTTTCGGTCATTAATAATGTGGCAGAATACGAGTCGATGCGGCATGACTCACCTTGGCCCTACAATTGAAAATCCCCAAGGTTGAGATTTTCAGTGATTCCCAACTAACGGTAAATCAGTTGAACCAAACATATCAAACAAAGGATGCCAAGTTGGTCTTATATGTCAAGAAGGTGTTGAAGATGTTGACCCAATTTGAGGATTTCTTAATACACCAAATACCGAGAGGAAAGGATTCCCAGGCCGATCCCTTAGCCAAGTTAGCCAGCTTACGAGGAGCACCAGAAACCCGAATTGTGCCAGTAAGCTACCAATCAAATCCTAATATAGAGGAAAAGGGCCTTGAGCCAGAAAATGGGTCCTTAGTATTGACCAGATCTCAAGCCCTAATACATAAGGAAAAGGAAAATGGAAACAAAATCCTTCAAGAAAAGTCCATTATACAGAAACTAATAATCAATATGAGAATAATAGGATGACATCTATCGTCGAATATCTGATAAAAGAGAAATTGCTAGTAGATAAGAAGGAACCAAGAAGAATAAAACATCAAGCCCCAATTGTCAGTATGGTGAACGAAATATTTAATAAGAAAGGGTATTCACTCGCTTATTTAAGATGTGTTTGTCCGGAAAAAGGAGAAAAACTATTGGAGGAAGCCCACGAAGGATTCTATGGGGACCATTCTAATGGCATAAAGCTGGCTTGAAAGGTTATGAGACAAGGCTTCTATTGGCCTCAGATGAATAATCATGCAAGAGATTATGTGAAGAAATGCAAAAAATGCCAAAAGTTCTCTAAGATCCCACACTTTCCACTAGATGAATTGACTTCGATCTCAAGCCCTTGGCCTTTCGATGTGTGGGGAATCGATTTGAAAGGACCGCTACCTATATCCAATGGAGGAGCTAAATTTGCAGTGGTAGCCATTGATTATTTTACCAAATAGGTAGAAGCAGAACCACTACCAAATATCACATTGGGAAAGATGCTTAAATTCGTAACCAAGAATATTATCATCAAGTTTGGAATTCCATATAAGATAATATCTGATAATGGACTTTAATTCGAAAGTGAGGAATTTACCCGATTCTGCATTAGAAATAGGATTATCAAGATCTTTTCATTTGTAGCACACCCCAAAGCTAATGAAGCCATTGAAGCTGCTAATAAAACCATTAAAACCATCCTAAAGAAACGATTGGACAAAGCAAAGAAAATTGGGTAGAGGAACTGCCTCTTGTGTTATAGGCATATAGAACTTCTACTAAAATTGCAACGGAACATACCCCATTTTCTTTGATATATAGATGTGCCGCCATGCTTCCAATCGAGGTTGAAGTACTCTCTCATCAAAGGATTGCATATGCATTTAATCTA
This sequence comes from Allium fistulosum, assembly GCA_030737815.1. Taxonomy (NCBI): domain Eukaryota; kingdom Viridiplantae; phylum Streptophyta; class Magnoliopsida; order Asparagales; family Amaryllidaceae; genus Allium; species Allium fistulosum. Next base: position 841,970,559 of record CM060907.1, read on the forward strand.
AACCAGGAATTGAAAAAATAATATTTAGACTTGATCAATGAATTAAGGGATGACGTAGCCAGACGGACAGCTGAATACCAAAGAAGGATATCGAAATACTACAATTCCAAAGTGAGAGAAATCATTCAAAAAGGAGATTTAGTACTTCGAAAGGTTATGGAAAATACTAAGAATCCAACAGATGGACCACTCGGGCCTAACTGAGAAGGACCCTTTATCATTCACAAAGTAATCCCACCAGGAACCTATCGATTATGCCGATCTGATGACAACATAATAGCAAGAACATGGAACTTTGAACATTTGAGACCATACTTCCCAACAGTAGATGAATAAAGAAGCTGAAATAAGTATATCTGCTGGATCAATCTTAAAAAGGAGTAAGAATCTCCTAAAATAAAGGAAAAGCCTAAATCATTACCTATAAGGTAATAAGGGGTGAATAAAGCTTTGATCCCTCCACAAGGGCCTGGTCAAAGCACAGGGAGGTCAAAGTAAGCCTTTGGTCACGTCAGAAATGGCCTAATCAAAGCATCTGCAAGCCTTCGGTCCCGCCTACGTGGCCTGGCCGGAGCACCTCCTAAAGGGTGGAAGAAGTAGGTGCCTAAGATGGCCTAGCCAAAGCATCAAACTAGCCTCCAGTACCGCCTATAAGGCTTGATTAAAGCGCCTCCTAGATGGAGGTTGGGTAAGTCTTTGGTTCTGCTTGAGATAGCTAACCAAACGCTCTAGAGGAATGATCTAAATCATCACTTAAAACAGTGATCAGGGGTTCGATCCTAGTTGAGATCATCACCTAAGATGATGCCACAGAAATCAATCAAGATCCATTACCTATTGTTGTAATCGAAGATCATCACCTAAGATGATGCCAAAGAAATCAATCAAAATCCATTACCTATTGTGGTAATCAGATATTCATTCAGAATTATTACCTATTTTGGTAAGCAAATGCCAATCAAGATCCGTACCTATTGTGGTAATCAAGTATCCAATCAAAATCATCAACTAAGATGGTGACAAAGGAATCAATTTGGTTAAACAAACTCTGTCCAAAAGAATGGATGCAAGAAATCTTCTGGAGAAAGATCTATCAAATATGAGCTATTATGCTTCAATGCAAAGATAAAGTAATCTTCAATTGCCAGAATGGTTTTCTGGTCTTCTATTCAGATTATATTACCAAAATGGTTTTATGGTCTTTTATTCAGAAATTATTCTTACCAGATGGTTTTCTGGTCTTCAATTCAGATTATTATTACCGGAATGGTTTTTTGGCCTTCTATTCAAAAATTATTCTAGTCAAATGGTTTTTTTTCTTCTATTCAAAAATTATTATTGCCATAAGGTATTATGGTCTTCTATTTAGAAATTATTCTAGCCAGATGGATTTTTTGGTCTTCTATTCAGATGGATTTTCTGGTTTTCTAATCAAGAGGTTATTATTGCCAAAATGGCTTTTTTATCTTCTCCTATTCAGGAACGTATCATTATCGCCAGATGATTTTCTAGGCATTTATTCAAGAGATCATTATTGCCGGATGGATTTCTAGTATTCTAATTAAGAAATCATCACTGTCAGACGGGTTTCTGATATTCTATTCATGATATTGCCAGACGACTTTTCGGTCCTCCTTCCTATGACATTTCCATTTGGTTTTCTGGTTTTCTATTCAAGAAATTATAATTCTTAAATGACTTTCTGGTTTTCTGTAAATCATTATTGCTAGATAAATTTCTAAACTTGATTTTATGGAATTCTATTTAAGTAGAATTGCTTCCAAAATAGATTTTTGGTCTCTTCAAGCGAATCTATAACTTCCAAAGTAACATTGAATTACAAATGAAAAATCCTTTATGATCTTGCCAAAACCTAGAAAGGTTTTCCTAAAATCAAATTTAAAGGTTAATAATGAAAACCATAGCTTTCTTTGTGTTTTGCAGAGAAATAAGGTTGGAAAGTAAAACTTGCAAAGAACTAGATAAGTGGGGAAATTCTTGGTTTTACAGTAAAGTGTAAAAAGCTTCTCTTATATAAGAAGGGGGCAAATGTTATTCACTTATTTTCTGAAAGGAATAAAAATGAAGGCAAAAGAATATGATGTCAAATCAATGAGTCTACAATTGGGCTTCCAAGATAATATCATGACAAGCATAAGAATGTCAAAGCTGAAGTGATATTGAATCCAAAGGAGACTTGGGTTATCAGACTTATGAACGTAAAGCAATGTCGAAGCTTATGATGGTTAAGATAAAGAAAAGAAACATACGACAAAGAATATTGCACCTCAAAGCACATTGAAGGAAATATTGCGTACCAACATTATGGAATGTCGTAGACCATAAATATAAGAGGGACATCGTATATCCTTGATATCACATGTCGTATATAAGCAACATTATACTTCATCAAGGCAATGATATCGAAGGATAGCATATTACAGGGCACCAATGAGAGAGGGGGATACTGTAGATCACCAATGCCGCACCTCATCAACAAAGAAAGTGAATGTCGTAAAGTATCATTGAAAAGTGGATGGCGCATATCATTAGTATCATAATCCATCAACACAAGGCAGCATGGCATAAGCCATCAATGTGATGAAGTATTGATGTTGCATCCTATCAAATGCCGCTTGTCGTCAATAGTAATTGCCAGGTGCTAAAAGATCGAAGCTTGTCGTAAGTCATCAATATGATTGGAGATGTCATATATCTTCGATGTCGCAACTCATCCATATCGCATATCACCAATAAATGATGTCGCATGAAGCCGATGTCATCACTTATCAATACTGCCTCTATTCAATACCGCCTCTTGTCAATGTCTCATCTCACTGATGTTGTAGTATCCAGGAATGTTATGAATCACCAGCTTTTATGGATATTGTAATTCAACAATGCTAAAAGGGTGGTTGTATGTCACTATTTTTTGAGGTGATACTAAGTTATCAAAGCAAGTATGGATGTCGATGTCATAAGTTATCAACATACAAAAGCGTGTAGGCAATCATCAAAACAAAGCATAGCGCTGAAAACTGAGATGGTTAATGATGTCGAAAGCCAAGAATGCCGAAGGTGACACGTGGCAACTATGGTGCCCTTCTCAACCCCTATAAATACAGACCTAGAGGTATGGTAGAAGGAGGATCATTTCTTTTCTCTCTTCTTAAATTTATACATTGTAACCTAAATTGAATTAGGGGAAATCTTCAAGTGATTGTAAAATTTGCAATTTATATGAGCAAGGACTTGAATAATATCTATTATTTCTTATTTGCCTTGATTGTGCAACTTCGACTATTATTGGACTTGGTTATGCAAATAATAGAGCTCTTTGGGCCCTAAGTTTCATCTTGACTTATAAAGTCACATAAGCTTTGGCCTAAACAAGCGTTTATATGCACAAACACTATTTTGCTTACCATATATGGGCGATGAATTATGAACCATGAGAATTACTGCTTAGTTCATTAATATACTTAATGGGTTATTGCATATATTTGCGACTTATCCTTTCTCCCTTTTGAACATACGAAATGGGCTTTTGAGTAACTACATCATAAGTCCGTGGACATCATAAAACCATTTCTAAATGGCATCAACTTGTACTAAACCATGAATATCAAGTTAATTCCTAATTTCTCATCACCATTTGACTTCATCAACTAAGTTATACTTAGTCATGGCTTAACAGGTGTTACAAATTGAGTTTTAGCTCGGTATGAATTGCACCATGGGTGTTATACCAATTTTTGGTTTAAAATAATATCCTTACTACATCATCGTAATGAACTCTTTACAAAAGCGCCCTCGATCTCCTTAACATTTAAAGACATCAAATATGTTGCACCTTGCGTAAACTGATCAAACTGACATTTCAGTGATCTAATTCTTAGATATAAATTGTAGTGTTGGTCTTGTGTTACATTTAACATAGTACGATCCTTTTGCAGGCAATCAAATTGAATACTCGATCTCACAGTTCTATTTATTGGCGTATTTCAAATGAACAAATTTCATCGAAATATCATACATTATGAACTGTGACCGTTCCCCATAAAATACTTATATGCGATAGTACATGGATCAAATATCCATAGTCCTGTATTGCATATAGACTTTGAAACTAATTGAATGCAATACATGGTCTCGACCAAATAAACACACAAACGACCAAATTACGAACGTATTAAGTAGTTGTAAAATTAGGTACTTGCATGGGTATAAAAAACATTAACATGTAAGAAGTATTTAATAATAAGTGTGTGTGTGTATTATATTTATATTTGTCAATCTTCATTTCAATTCATTTGTATGTCTTAATCGATAAACATTTTATCAATCGTATTAAATGCACAAATTTATCAATGTAGATTATTATAACATATTATAGCATATGTGCTTACAATATTAGAAAGGTTAAATGTTATTATTTCATTTTTCTAATAAGGCTCCCACTTGTATTTTATGTTTTGCCAAACCCTAAGTTGAAACACAAGAGTCTTTTGACTTCACTAGTAGGCGTTAGGACTCCTCTACCTTGGAATTCTGACCTTAAGTCTACTCAACAAGCAGTAGCTCCATGGACAATGGACAACTCCTTATTAGTTGTATCATATACAACCCCTAACCCTTTGTTACCTTGTTATAATTCCGCTTCGACCTTGAGTCTGCTCAACAAATCGAAACAAAATTATTCACTCGTACCTACTATATCGCGATGGCCTGAGTATAGTATATGTACCTTAAGTTTGCTCCTGTGTAGTTAATACCCCGCTATAACTCCGATATATCTTATAGCGGATTCCTACCGCTACGATTTTTCCATATATCCCCAACATATATCCTTTCCGCTTTAATCCCCGCTATTTCCGCTATATCCCGTTATTTCCGCTATATTCCGCTATTTCCGCTATATCTTCTATAAAAAATTGGATTGAAAAATGATATTTATACGCTATAAAAATTATGAAATTAATTAATTTCATTGAATTTTTGATATATGTTTAGAAATGATAATACTCTAATATTCTACTAAATTAAATTAAGTTATATAACAGTTTTACGTTCATTTACAATATATTTGCACATATTTTTATTTAAAATTATTTTTGTATTAATTATAATTCAATTGAATGTTAATTTTTCACATAATTACTATCTATATATTTGTAAAAACAACAAGTATGGGATTTATATGCTATTTTAGAGTAATCCGATATATCCCGCTATATCTTCGCTACATCCCTGCTATGACTTTTTGCACCTCTACCGCATTGAATCCACCGAGCGCTTTAACTGCACAGGTCTGCTCAACAAATACATATAGTTATCTTACCTCGTCTATTCAATATATTAATAATACTACACATAACATCCCCAGCTTGAGTCTGCTCAACAATTAAGAAGTATGTAAGTAATTTGTTAATATATATATGGTAGAAGACAACATTATATTGAAGATTCATAATCTTCAATATATTATATAGAATGATATTGACTTATGGAATAATGTATTTCTTATCAAATACCATCGTGATTCAAGTGTTGGACACATCTAAAGTCACGGTATACGTACTATACGTATGGATTTATCCCTTAAGTTTATTTTGGGTTTCTTACCATTCCACCTTTATTATACATTTATATTATATAAGTTGTTTCTATTATATAACTTTTATATTTCATATTACTTATATAATAGTCTTATGTATAATAATATATTAATTAAATCTTATTTAATTAATTTTAATTAATTAACAATTTAATCAATTTTATATTATTTTACTATAACATTTATATTACATATTTATTATATACTATAACTTTTATAGTATAACACATATATCTCATATATGTGTATTTTTATTTAATTAATTAACATTTAATTAATTTTTTTAATTAATTAAACTTTAATTAATTTGTTTAATTAATTAACCTTTAATTAGTTTATTTAATTAAACAATTTAAATTAAATTATATTAATTTCGAAAATCATATTATATACATACATGTATACTTATGATATCTTAAACATTTTAAAATATCATAACATATACCAAACATCTATAATACATGCATATAATTTTTCATTACTTAACTTATTTAATTAATTTATTTATTTTAAAAATCTTATTAATAAATTTAAAGTTTTGAAATTAATACCTGATATTTTCAAACATTTTGGAAATTTTATTATATTATAACTTTTATAATATATGTATATCTTACTTTAAATTTAACTTTTAAATTTAAAGTCTTATATTTTAATTTTTAAATAATTTTGAAAATTAGCCCAGGACCTAATTCAAAATTGGGACTTTTCTATTAGGGACAACCTTTGGGTTGTAAGCTTAACAGTTAACCTTAAGAACATCTCCAATCCATTTCACAAGTAATGTCATGTGAATCTTATGTGTCAGTAAGTTTTAGAGAATGTTAATTCAATGTTTGCATGCATGACAATGACATTTACAATTTTTCTTCAATGCAAATGTCAAAAGTGAACATTTTTTGCATACATGTCATTTTATTATTCGTAGACAGTTAAAGTAACTTATATAATTTATTAATATTACTTAGGTCTAATACTTCACATTGTGATGTGCAATGTCTAAAAGTAGACATTGCACTTCACGATGTCATCTTAGAATTATAAATTACATTAGCATTGGAGAATGTATTATGTATGACATTTTCTAATTGTTGATGTGGCTTGACATTATATCAAAATTAATGTTGGGGTGAAGACGCTCTAACATGGCTAATTTATACCGCATAGGCTATTGGGCTTCGATTCCATTGTTTGATATGGGTTAGCCTACAACGAAAGTTATGGGTGAATTTCAAAATTTTTTACTCTATTGGATCTTTATTAGGCCTATGAAGTCAAATTTATTTAGAACATTCTAAATCTATTTTATATAATAATTTTACTTCTTTTAAATTTATAATTAATGAATTGGATTTTATTTAATTTATTTTAAATTAAGTATAATGGTACACATATATTATATACATATGTGTATGTGTGTGCATATGTAACATATAAATTCGTGCAAGGTATAACATGCCCGTATATAAATGTTGGGATTTGCATCGCAACAGACATGCTATCTTATATAATATGTATTATATATTATCCAAATATATGTATGTATGTATACACAATCACAAACTTGTTATTTTAAAATGAATATTAAAACAATATAAACATTTGCATATATATATATATATATAATATGCATTACATAAATGTGAAATATATATATATATATATATATTTGTATATTTTAAATTTTATAATAATTTGATTAATGATTATATTATATACATATACAAAAAAATTATGCAAAGTTGTTTTATTATTTATAGATGTATGTTTTATAGCAATAAAAGTTATATATATATTTAATTATTTATAATTATATTTGTAATAACTAAAAATATTTATAAATGTATGTACTTAAATATATCTGTTTATATTATATAATTATATGGGTTATAAAATTAATTAAAATTTTATATATATATATATATATATATATATATATATATATATCTTATTACATTCCAAATCTTATACACAACATAAAAAATATTTTATTATAATTTTGTATTGTTAAATTATTTATATATAAATTTATTAGCCGAAAAACATTAGATTAATTTTATAACATATTTTTTATTTTTTGAAATTAGAATATGATATTATAAGGTCACAATCTTTTTTCGATAATCTTCTAAGTTGAAATTATATTTTTATTAATTAATTAATATCGGTCGTTATTATAAATGATTTTTAAAAATAATAAATTTGATTTTTAAATTCTGGAATTTTGTCCTGAAGTTAATATAAGGATGGAAAAATTTTACAAAATTAAAAATAAAATTTTCGAATCATATACTATTTTATATTAATTATATAACCTTTATTTCGATTTAAATAATATTAAAAACAGTAATAATTACAAAAAAATATTTTGCTGTTACCTAAAATTATATTTAATATAAATTTGCATATATAAAATATAAGATCAATATTTAAAATGATATAGTGACACAATGAATTATAGGTTAGTTAAATTTGTGTAATATAACTTATTAATATAAATATAATAAATTAAAAAATACATATAAATTAAAATAAATAATTTCGGCTGTGTATACATTAGATCAAAATAAATAATTTTTTTTAATTATATATACATACACATAACCATTTAGTATGTGACAACGTTCATACGTATAGAAATTTTACCTAACTAACAATATAAATATGATATATATGCATAAGCAATGGAATATTATACATGAACTATAAGTCATATGAAATAAGAAAACATACCAAAACTATGAATTGAAGTACACATTACTATGATGAATATCCCTCCTTGAAACTCTTCTTAATTCGGCAGACTACTGATTTTTGAATTATAGACCGTTGACTATCCAATAGTTGTTGATTTGAAATTGATATAAGATGAGCTTTGATGGAGCTTTATGTAGATGGGATCGGCTAGCAAGAAGATGAAAATAGCGGCCCAAAAGTCAATATGCATTAGGGTTAGGAGTTCTTTTATAGTGGAAGGAATAGAGAGAAAGGTGGACTGAATCTCTTACCCATTCTTCCTAAATCCGAGTCATCCATCTAAAATACCCCTAGCCTATTTTTAAGTCGCCTCCACATCCTTTTCGTCTAAATTTCCAGCCCCTTTCCTGGGCTTTAAACCCATTTTTAGCCCAAATAATTGTTATTAATTAAATCTAATTTAATTACTTATTGATATCGCATATCGATCAAAATATATTTATAACTATTATGAATATACAATAATATTTATTTCTCACATCATATTCAAAATTTTATAGTCAATATTTCATAAATATTAATTAATTTAATTAATTTATAACAATTATAAACTACTTAAATCGTTTGGTCAAAAGAGAATTCATCATATCAATTGTGTGACTCGTCGGATGTAAATTTGGTCAGCGATTAAGAGTGAACTATTCGAATGTTAACGTTCACACTTCACTTAGCAGGTGGTGTGACATTATAGCCCAATATACGCTTACTTAGTTTTGGTAAAAATCCAATTTTACTTTATTAAGTGTTACCCGGTTGTGAAATTCATTTACACCAATTCTCTTCGTCAAAACTATATCATTTTGGACTTATTGAATTTGGTAATGGTCAAAATTCCAACGTCGTCTATATTCAATTCTATGTTCCAAACATAAAGTCCTTAGTTCAATAATAACAATTATTATTAAACAAAATGCTCTAGCCAGAGACTTTGACTTTGAGTTGACCATGATACTAACTCCATATAACTGAGGAGACGAATCCTCTCTTGAATAGTGGTTCACTTTCAATACTTCCACTCCATCCAACTATAGTAACTCGATGGAAACCATGCCATGATTTGACTATAATCAAAGTGGAGCTTTCGTACTAAAGATCCACGGTATTCTCAAGTCGAGAGAATTGTGTAAATCAGTCACATCAATATTTTCTGTTTGACCTTAATTATATTGACCAATAGAAAACTATCGAGTGAGTTATTCCATAGTTATCCAATAACCATCAATACATTGCCTCTAAGTTCCCCCAGTAGCCATGAGTAATACACTGCTCATCCTTTGGAGAACATTACGTGCTTTTGTCTCAACAGATACATCAATATCCAGTCTCGATGCGTCTTGACTAGGAACATTTAAAATGGTATATTTATTTTCATTATGATAAATTACTCATGGCTACAACACTTTGTAATTACTATCATAAAATGAACCATTTATGGATTTTCTATTAAATACACTTTTAATAAAATTAATTAATTAATATAACACATTATATCAAGTATATAACAAAAAGAAAACATTTTATTTCAAACAAGATCGGTTATCGAGTTAGATATATGTAACAAATTACATAATTGCCCCTAAGGCATACCCCTAATTCTATCACATACTATGATAAAGGTAACCCAACATCCAAAAGTATAGTGATCATAATATAGGTCTACCGTGAAGTACATAATAATAGTAAATGTATCAACAATGACATCAGCCAACGAAGAATACACGCAATATAGAAATGGAAAACAACAAAAGAATACAAATCGGTACCCATCATTATTGATGGGTGAAGTCCACTATGAAATCTATCGTGATACAATGATTCCCTTCGAGAGTCCCAAATAAATAGAGTCAGTACCTACATAGACCCCGAGCCACATCTTTTGTGATGGATCTCGTGTAAATATCATCGTACCCTCTGAAGCAAGCTTTGGTGATGTATGACCTACTCTATTTACTTGAAGTCTACGTAAGCCACACCATACCCTCTGAAGCAATTTTTGGTGACATCTAGCCCACTCGTAAATGATGTCATCCTATGTGAACCACACTGTAACCTATGAAGCAGAGTATGGTGACATCTAGTCCACTCGTGGATGATCGTGTAGCATCCCCCATTTTGAGGCTTGAAACTAAGCGCTATAGATGTTGCAGTCATCTATAGTATTAATTTCCAGTGACAAAATGCGGTCATGTTAATGGTATCTATAATATCAAAGGCACAAGAATATGAAATAATTTTAAACACAGTTTCAAAAAAAATATCCATATTTCATTTCATAGTTATAATTTCATATTCCATACATAATCCTAGATGTTGCCCAGGTTCAGATAAAATATAATTATTACAAAATACTCAAAAAGCGACATATGTAGATGCCCCTGGGTTGACCAGAGTTACTAAATAGAAGGACACGTCTGCTGTCAATACATTCATACAATAACTAACATAACACGAAAGATAGTAAATATAGATAGACTCCTACATAGCTAGCTTCTGCCTCCTGCACGTCTCTGGAAGCTTTGTTCGCCAAAACCTACTTAACCTGTAAAGCCTTTACTTCTGACCTACTCAAATCAAATTTTGAGCACCCGAGAGTTTAAAGGGAAACATAAATTTTGAGTCAAACAAAGAGCCTGGTGTGAATAGTAATATGCCATCTCCGTTAATAGATATTAACAAAGACCATGCCGCTGAGCGGAACAGGTTTTCCCCTCACTAATATCCCTTTAAAAATATATCTTTTGCAAAACAATTCCTGCAACTAAACTGGTTAAAAAAACAATATAAACAATAATGTGCATGCATGCAACATGGGTATTCGTCAAATCAATGGACTATCAGTCCCAATGTTTAGCTTTCACAGGGTAACAACCAACCTACATGGCTGACTCAGGCCTATTAGATATACCAAATTTTCTAGCTGGTTGTTAGAAGAAAACTGGATGGTATGTCCAAATACACTTTATCCTAGTGTTTGCCAGACTATCTGTCAATCTCATAGTTTTGCAAGGCTTACTATGAACCTAAAGGTTTTGCAGGCTAACATTTAACCTATCTTATCTTTATGTATTCTTTTCTATGCGTAAACCTAATTTTTGTCTTACCCTTGACAAAGCCCTATGCACTGAAATTTTGGACTAATATCAGCTAGGGGCTAACAACTGAAGTATAGGGCGCTACCCTACACCAGTCCCATCTGGTTTTCTAATCTCTGAGTCAATTTTATCCTATCACAATCTATCCAAAAGTGGTAAGAACAATTAACTCTTTAGTAAAATTCTAGGCTAAATACCATATTTGTTTCCTTGAAACATAGTTCTTTACAAATATATTGCCCCTTGAAATCGTACTTTCAAAACAAGGAAAATTATAGCCCTTTACTTTACCCAAAATAATTATGCCATGATATATGCTTTAATAAAACAATATTGGTGAAGTTCAAAATCATTTGAGGTCATCGCCTATCAAAACAATAAGCCACACAACAAAAACTATGTAAAACCTTTACAATGATAAAGCTCAGCGACCTCGTCGCCATTAGGGTCTTCGCCCTCTTCAACATAAAATCAAGTTAAAGCTTTTAACTTTTAAAACACAAGGCCACAAGGCTGAAGATATACACTTCGCATTTCTTGTAGCATCGAAGTCAAAGAGAGCAAACTTGGTTTATATAATTTAAAACCTTTAAAAGAATAAGGTCGAAGTCATTAGTTTTGGCATCACTGCCCTCTCCGAAACAGTTAAGACATATTAAAGTCGAGGAATTAAGAGCGCAACATCATATATCGTCGAAGTCAATAATAGTGGCATTATGCCTACAGGGTCGAAGTCATTAAAATGCGGCATCATATAGCTAATAAGAAAAGCGAACTCATTAGTGTCGAAGTAGTCATTTCGAAGACATAGGTCAACAATGTTGTAAAACAAAAGATTAAGTAATGTGGCCTCAACCTCTTCGAAGACCATGATGTCGACGTCGTTGTTTGGCTTCCATCTTCGACCAAGCCAATACATTTCGTATCGATCGAAGTGATACCATATGCTTTGTTCTTGGGTGACATCAAAGACTATGCAAGAGGAGTGATAGATGCGTCATCATGACTTTCAGAGTGGCATTACTGTAAATAAGGAGAAAACTGCTTTAATACCATTAAAAGTAATTGCTTTTCACCTAACCAAAATTATTTGTCAAAATCTTATTGGAAAACACTTTCTTTACCAAAATATTTTCCAAAACTGCCAAGGAGCAGATTTTATCATTTCCAAAGTACTTCGCAAACTATATAATTTATATTGATATCTTAATAATTAATCAAGCCTTTCTAGCTTAAATAATTCATATTAAATCATAAACAATTGGGAAAAATCCCTAAAAATTACATTAAATCAAATTAATCATATTTTCCAACATATAAAAATTTCAAGGCCAGAAACTTCATTTTATTATTTTTAACAATTAAAACCCAAAATAACCCATTTTCTAAAATTAGAAAATTCATAGAAAATTCATACTTGCTTGGAAAATTATGAAATTAAAAACCCACTTCTAAAAGAATGTTTCTAACATCATACTAAAATTCAAGTCATTTGGATGTCATGTGATAGGTATTTCAACTCAAACATATCACTAATTTCATAAGTAAATTCTATAAATTCACCAAAAAACATATAACCCTTCAAACTATCATGGCATGACATAATATAAGTGCAAGATTCAGATATATACTTAAAATATGTACAACTATTATTCACCTTGTAACGATTAAGAAGGTTGAGATTTGTGTTTTTGATTTGAATCCCCTAAGCTCGGATCTTGTTTCTAGCTTTTAATTCCTCTTGAACACTTGTTAATGGCCGGCCCTAAGCTTCCTTTGATTTCATTTGTTTTGAAGTGAATGAAACTGAGGGAGGAAATGAGAGAGTGAGGGTTTATGTTTAGGAATTTAGGTATTTTTCTATTTTGCCCTTAACCCATATTCCTCCTTCATAATTTAATTTTAATTCATTCTTATTAACTCATTCCTTAAGGCACAACCTCTATTATTTACCAAAGCTCAATCTCCTTATAATTGTACATTATTTTATTTATTCGGTTAAATATCCTAAATAATTAAAAGTAAGGTTGTTACAGACTCCCCTCCTTAAAGAATTTTGTCCTTGAAATTAAAATAAGGTACACACATCAAACATAAAAGCATAGATGTCAAAAATACCATCAAACAAGTCAGGATAAGTGTCCTTATTCTTGCTCTTCGTTTCCCAAGTATAGTCTCTCTTATCGTCACTCCACTGGACTTTTACTGATCCGACTATCGTGTTTCTTAGCCTTTTCTTATCCTTAGCCACAATACGAACTGAATGTCTAACTATAGTCATGTCCGGCTCCACTACTAAATCTTCCAATGCAATCAGAGTTATAGTAGTCTCTAGACCTTGAACACATTCTTTTGATGAGAAATATGGAAAACATTATGGACACCAGCCACACTGCTCAGTAACTCAATCCTCTAAGCGAGTTTCCTGTATGGAAAACATTGTGGACTCCAACCACACTGCTCAGTAACTCAATCCTCTAAGTGAGTTTCCCGAACCTCTCTATGATAGGAAATGGACCTACATATCCCGGGCCAATTTTCTCGTCTTTCCAAACCTTACTACACCCTTCATTGGTGATATTTTGACGAAAACATGGTCTCCAACTAAGAATTTTAAGTTTTTCTGTCTCTTATCTACATAACTTTTCTGGCTAGATTGAGCTTCCTTTATCCTTGCTCGGATTAACTCAATCTTCTCCATGGCTTTTCTCACCATATCTCAACCAAGAACTAGTCTATCTACAATCTCCAACCAACAAACTAGTGAGTTGCATGGTCTTCCATATAATGCTTCAAAAGGTGCTATTCCTATACTAGTAATATAGCTATTGTAGTAGGAAAAATCGACTAAGTGTAGATGGTCTTCCTATGATCCTCCAAAATCTAGCACACAAGCTCTTAACAAATCCTCCAAGACTTTGATAACTCTTTCTGTTTGCCCATCTGTCAGTGGATGATAAGCAGTACTCATCTTAAGCTTGGTACCTAATATCTCATGCAAACTCTTCCAGAATTCACTAGTGAACAAAGCATCTCTGTCACTCACTATACTACTACGAATCCCATGCATTGTAATAATATTCTTCATGAACAACTTAACTAATACACGTGCCGTCCTTGTTGACTTAACTAGAATGAAATGTGCATTCTTGGTCAGTCTATCCACTATGACCCATATACTTTCATTTCCACCGTTTGACCCTGGGAACCCGTCAATAAAATCCATGGATATCGAATCCCATTTCCAAACCGGTATATCCAAAGGCTGAAGCAAGCCACTAGGCTTCTAATGCTCGACTTATACTTGCTGGAAATTCAGACACTGTTTTACCCATAAGCCTACATCCCTTTTCACACCCTCCTAGAAGAAACTTCTCTTTGTATCCTGATACACCTTGGTTCCTCTAGGATGAATAGTAAACTTTGATCGATGACACTCCCTGAGTACTTCTTTCCTTATGTCACCTACATCTGCAATACATAATTGTCCTTTCTTTTTCAACCATTCATTTTGGTCAAGGTAAAAATCCTTCAAATAATCAATCTCAGTTCCACCTTCCAATCTTCTAACTCTTTCAACTAGTAATGGATTAACTTTTTACTTAAAAGCAATTCTTTCGATCAATACCGGTCGAACTTTAAAACAAGATAACACTGCGGTACTCTGACTAAAATTGACAGTCAATCTTAACCACACACTACTAATAGTTAATGCTTCAAAATCCTTCTACTCTGCCAATATAGCTAACACTACATTCTGATGTTTTCTGCTAAGCGCATCTGTAACTTGGTTTCCTTTCCCCGGTGTGTACTCAATTCCAAAATCATAACCAGCTAAAAACTCAATACTTCTCTGCTGTCTCATATTCAAATCCTTCTGTGAGAATAAGTATTTTAAAGATTTGTGATCCATATACAACTTGAATCATTCTCCTAAAAGGTAATGTCTTAACATATTTAAAGAAAATATTATAGTAGCAAACTTTAAATCATGAGCCGGTTATCTAACTTCATGCGGTCTAAGCTATCGCAAAGCATAAGCAATTACTTCACCCCTCTGCATTAACACAGCTCCTAGTCCTGTTCCACACGCATCAGTATACACCACCAAAACTTGATTTCCATCCAGAACAACTAACACAAGCGCGTTGCTCCATAAATGTTTTAGCTTCTATCTTGGCTGGATCTACTGACAACCCTTTCTCTAAGACTACATAACCAAGAAACTTTACTTCATTCTTCCAAAAATGACACTTCGAAAACTTCGCCTTTAGTTGATGCTATCTCAACATCTCAAGTACTATTCTAAGGTGAGTCTCCTTATCTCGCTCATTCCTAGAACTATTCAGAATGTCATCTATCCTCGAAAATGGATCTCCATTCTTTATTGTCTTCTCATTAAACTTACGATAGTCGATGCACAACCTCAATGACCCATCCGGTTTCTTCATAAACACTGTGACTGCTCCCCAAAGCGAACTACTTGGTCTAATAAAATTATTTCCTTCTAAGTCCACTAGCTGCACCTTTAACCCCTCCATCACGGTAGGTGGCATCCTGCTAGGCGATCTACTTACGGGTTCAGATTCGGGTATAGGATCTATTCGAAACTCAATAGCTCACTTCGAAAGTAGTCTTATAATTGGCTCAAAGACATCTCCAAATTCTCTAACTACGAAAACCCGATTCAACTCATCATCCTCCTCTATTACATCCAATAAAGTACAAACATCAAAACTTGGATTTTCTGTTGAGTATACAATTCGGTTACTACTATTGGGGTGTCTTAATGATATTTCCTATCATGGCAAAATATCCTAGCATCATATTTACTTGACCAGTCCATACCCAAAATAATCCCAAAGCCTATGAAATCAAATACATGCAAACTGCAGGCAAATACATGACCTAATAATGCAAACTCTAAATGGTCACATCTCATCCCTACAGTCGCATACCCTCATGTCGAATTCGCAACCCTTAAGGAAGTAATTAAGTACGAGGGTTCTAGGTTAAGCTTATCTACCAAACAATGAGATACAAATGAATTTGATGCACCAGTATCAATTAATACTCTAACAGGTACACCATGAATCAAAATCGTACCTCCCATCATAGCTTTCTTTTCTCCTCGGTTGTTGGTCTCGAGGTAGCCAGTTCCAAAGCAAACACCTTTCCCTTCTCAGCTTTGGCCAACTCTGGACACTTGTTCTTGTAATGTCCCATTCGGTTACAGCTGAAGCACTTAATTTTCTTTCCAGCCACCTTCTTTCCATCACTGGAAAGAAATCCATTTGTGAAATGCCCTTTCTTATCATACTTATAACACACAATCTCAGACTTCCCTTTCTTAGACAATCCACTCTTCTGAACTCCTTTCTTCTGGTAAAACTTTCTCTTCTGATTCTATCCATCTCGACTCTCCGCTGGCTTGTTATTACTAAACAAAGCAGGCATCTCTTTATTTCTCGAAGTCATCTCGACGACTACATCGCATGGATCCTTAAGGTATGGTAAAGTTGTCCTAGCAAGCTCAGGTCTTAGTCCACGAATGAACTTCTCATTCTTTTTAATAACCGCGTCAACGGTAGCATACCGATATCTTGACAACTCCTCAAATCTAGTTGTGTACTCGAGCACTGTCATATCACCTTGTACCAACTCAACGAACTTCCTTAACAGTATTGACTTAGCGATCTTAGACACAAATCTTTCTTCAAACCTCCTTCTTAATTCAACCCAAGTCAAAGTCTCCTCTGCTACCCCGACAGTCACACTATTCCACCAGTACAATGCAGCTCCTTGCAATTGCCTAGACGCTAATCTTCTGTTATGTTCAGCATTTACCAAGATTAGCAAAAATCCTTTCACAATGAGGCAACCAAATCTCCACTTCAATTGCATCCTCCGTACCAATAAATGATTTCCCTCCATGTCTTTCATAATCTCTACTCAACACACCATAATTGTTAACAACCGGAACTTCCTGATTAGCTCCTCCAGCATTTCCACCAACTAACCCAGCAGCAGCTTCTACTTACATCATGTTGACAAAGAACTGATACATTGCTCCCATATCAACCTGTGGTGTTCCTACACCTACATTAGTAGTTGTTTGCCGACCTGGATTTCTACTAGTGCTGGGCTTGACATTTCCGTTGGTTGTGGTGCTTCCTCCATCGAGATTCACTCTTCCATTTCCTGCCTCCATATCTTACTTTCCTTTAAATCCGCATTCGAACCTTAGTGAGATACAGAGGAACGGTCTAAAAGAGATAGGAGAATAGGGATAAATCGTATACATATATATAGCAAATACAAGTACGTTACTACAACGTTATCGCATACACCAATCTTATTCTTTGATTCATTAGGATTATGTTTTTCAAAATCTCTTTTAAGTTAAAAATTCATTAGTTTTTACATGAACCTATGCTTTGATACCAAGCTGTAATTGAAGGAACTGGGCCAGCCCGTAGCTGAAGAAATTGGCGGATTTCAAAAATTTTACCATTTTGGATCTTTAATGGGCCTACGATGTCTAAATTTCTTATAGAACTTTTCTAAATTTGGTTTAAATAAAATCTTGTATTATATTTAAAATAGTGAAAGGGAAGTTTAAATAAATTTAAGGGACCTATCATTTCTTCTCCTAAAGCAAGAATTAATTAAGAGCATTAATTGTATTAAATGGAGAGAAACCTTTCATTTTTTTCTCTTTAATTCGAATTGATTGATTCATTAAATGTCATTATTAATAATTTATTCATGGCAATCTTTATTATTATGTTCATATGTATTCTAACTGTACAATTTGTAGTTTGGCATTTATTTAATTTTATTTTATTTATTTATACAAGTACATATATATATGTATGTATGTATGTATCATATACATATACATATATGTGTGTGTGTGTGTGTGTGTACATATATATGTGCATGTGCATATGTAACAGCATAATCCATGAAGGGTATAATGTGCCCATATATAAATGCTGGGATTTACATTACAATGGACACATTAGCTCATTTTATGTGTAATGTAATTTGTCCAAATATGTTCTTTTATAAAATGTAAAAAAAATACTAATATAGGTCTGTATGTGTGTGTGTGTGTAATTTATTGAATAAAACAGTTTTGCCGAAACAAATTAGTGTAAAATAATTATATAATAATAATACAAGTTTATAAAATTTTAGAAAATCTGGAAACACATTTTGGGCTTATTATGGAAATTTTTACAATGAAAATAATATTTATTATTAAATAATTGATAATGGCTCGTGATCAAATTAATTCTTAAAAACAGGAAATCAATTTGAAAATTTCTAAAAAAATTTCTGAAGGTATCTGAGACATATTTGGGCTTAATAAAATTTATGGTATTTTCTCAACTGAAATTATATTTTTAATTAAATAATTAATTGCATTTCGAAAATAAATTAATTCACAAATTAATAAATTAAGTTATAAAAATCAAAAAAAATTCTGAAGGTTTCAGATACATATATAAGCCTTAAGAAAAATTTCTATAATTTTCTCAACTAAAATTATACTTTTAATTAAATGATTGATTGTAGGCCGAAAGTAAATTAATTTTTAAAAATAATAAACTAATCTTAAGAAATCTAAATTTTTTACTATAATATTAGTACATGGTGCGGCAAATATAGAAAATATAAAATTGAAATTTTGGAACCATTAACCATTTTATTCATAATAAACAATTCACAAAATCATTAAATAATAATAAAATATGTATATACATATTTGATAAAATATTTTTATATTTTATGACTCATAATAGGTACAAATCATCATAATAAAATTTTATGTTTAAATATATATGATATATAAACACATATATAGTTATACGTATTCAAGATTTGTAGATCTGTACACATTTAATCTATATATATATATATATGTATGTATGTATGTATGTATATCAAAATTAAAACCTTTTTTAATAAAATTAATTCAATAATAAGCCAGTAAATAAAATATTATAATAAGCACATAACAAATCTAATTGTAACAAACACATGTACCCACAAAAATCTCACCCAATCTAAATAATAAACAAATCTGAATACAAATAAAGGATTTGGACGTAAATCAACTTTTATATGATAAACATAAACTCAAAGCAATGATAATAAATAATAGTGCACCTCCTAATGAAGCATTTGCGTCCACGTTGAACAATGATTTCTCTTCTAAGAACAATTTCCAACCGTTAGGTTGCTAATCCAAGATTGAAGGCCTTCTACTACAAATTAGTATTTTTAATTTTTAATTAGATTTGAGAATTTTAGAGATTATTTTAGAGGGAAGTTGCTGCTATTAAAATGAGGAAGAGGAAGAAGAAAGTGGCGGCTCAAAAATGAATTAGCTTGTAATTATGGTTTTCAAATTGGCTTTTATGGATAGAACAAGAGAGCAAACAATGATCTCAACCACACATCTCAAAACCTAATCACTTATGTTGTATCCACCTCCTATCTTTCTCCAAACCAAGGCCAATCGTCTCCAAATCTCATGGGTTGTGAGCCCATTTAACCCAAATTAAATATGTACAATCTTATTTAACATATTTTATTATCGATATCTCATATCGATCAATATATTCATAACTTTTATAAATATACGTAATAATTTTATTTCTCAAATCACATTAAAAATTCATAATTAACATTTCATAATTAACATTTCATAAATATTAATTTATTTAATTAATTTATAACAATTATAAACTAATTAAACTGTTTGGTCTAAAGAGAATTCATCGTTTCGGTTATGTGACTCTTGGGTGTAAATTCGGTCATCGATTAACATCGAACTATTCGAACGTTAACGTTCACACTTAACTTAGCAGGTGGTGTGATATTATGTCCAAATTTATTGCTTACTGATTTTTGAAAAAATCTCATTTTAATTTGATAAGCGTTACCTAGTTGTGACAATTATTTACGCCAATTATCTTCATCAAAACTATATCACTTTGGACTTGCTGAATTTGGTAATGGTCAAAATTCCAACATCACCGACATTCAACACTATAATTCAAACACAAAGTCCTTGGTTCAATAATAACAGTTATTATCAACCGAACTACTCTGGCCAGAGATTTTTGACTTTGGATTGACTTTAGTTGACCATGATACTAACCCCATATAACTGAGGAGAAGAATCATCTCTTGAATAGTGTTTCACTTCCTATACTTCCACTCGACCCAACTATAGTCATTTAATGGACGCTATGCCATGATTTGACTATAATCAAAGCGGAGGTTTCATATTGACGATTCACATTATTCTCAAGTCAAAAGAACTGTGTAAATTAGTCACATCGATATTTTCTATTTGATCTTAGTTACATTAACCAATAGAAAACTACCGGATGGGTCATTCCATAGTTATCCAATAACTATTAGTACGTAACCCCAATGTGCCCCCAACAATCATGAGTAATACACTGCCCAACATTTGGAGAGCGTTATGTATATTGAATATACTAGTGTATGATTTTTGTTTGATGATAATAAACATATACATATTCGTTTAAATGTATTTGTTATTGTACTATTTTATTTTTCCACATAATTAAATAAATATTTGTTGAATCGAATAAATAACTCGGAATTCTTATTTAAACAAATATTTTATTCAAACAAATACTTTATTACAAATTCAAATAGTACAAATTTAAGCTCTCACTATATTAACAATTCCAAATACAAGTTTCAATTACAACACAATTTTCATTATACAATTTTACATACATGTTTCACCTCACTATATATTCACTCATCACTCGTTTTGATCTTCAACACTGTTCCAGCCTGTATCCAACATCTGATATATTTGCAAAATAAACATTGGCACAGTAAAATTGAAAAAGAAATATTTTGCAACGCACAATGAAGTATGTGTTTGAAAATATTGTTTGCCTCAGTTATTTAGGTTGTTCGTCATCATTTTTAATTCATCTGTCTATTTCAAACTAGAATCAAAATATGCGAACAACTTGTGACATGCACAGTGTATCACTGTACATGCCACAGGGTCATGTACATTGATATACACTTGCTTGTTAAAATTGCAGGGACAAGTGAGCATAAGGTCAAACCCAAGCCAAGACTGGATTCAACTCAACTGCAATGCAAAAACAAACAACACAGCAATGGTCAGTACAAAGCAAACAAGTCAAAAAAATTTACCATTTTGGATCTTTAATGGGCCTACGAAGTCTAATTTCATCTAGAACATTTTTAAATTTGGTTTAAATAAAATCTTGTATTCCATTAAAAATAGTTAAAGGAAAGTTTAAATAAATTTAAATTTTGAATATATAGTGTATCAAATACACCTAACATTTATTTATGAGTGTTAATGTATATGGAATGAAACCTTTCATTTCTTTCCTTAAAACAAGAATTAATTGAGAGCGTTAATTGTATTAAATGGAGAGAAATCTTTCATTTTCTCTCTTTAATTTGAATTGTTTGATTCATTAAATGTCATTATTGATAATTTATTCATGATAATATTTATTACTATATCCATATGTATTTTAATTGTACAATTTCTAGTTTGAGATGTATTTAATTTAATTTTATTTATTTATACAAGTATACGTACATACATATATATATATATATATATGTATCATATACATATATATAAGTGTGTGTGCATGCGTAACATCATAATCCATGAAGGGTATAATGTGCCCGTATATAGATGATGGGATTTACATTGCAACAGACACATTAGTTCATTTTGTGTGTACTATAATTTATCCAAATATGTGCTTGTATAATATGTCAAAACAAAATACTAATATGTGTGTGTGTGTGTATAATTTATTGAATAAAATAATTTCTACTATAATAAATTAATGTAAAACAATTATATGATAATAATACAAGTTTTCAAAATTTTGGAAAATCTGGAAACACATTTTGGGCTTAAGATTAATTTATGGAATTTTTTACAATTAAAATAATATTTTTAATTGATAATAGCTCATAATCAAATTAATTCTAATAAATAGGAAATCAAGTCGAAAAATTCTAAAAAAATTAAAGGTATATGTGACATATTTTGGGCTCAGGTAAAATTTCTAGAATTGTCTCAAATGAAATTATATTTTTACTTAAATAATTATTGCATTTCGAAAATAAATTGATTCAAAAATTAATAAATTAATTTATTAAAGTCTAAAACTTTTTTAAAGGTTCTAGATCCATATTTAAGCCTTAATAAAAAAATTTAGAATTTTATCAACTGAAATTATATTTTTAATTAAATAATTGATTGTAGGCCGAAAGTAAATTAATTTTTAAACATAATAAATTAAGTTTAAAAAATCTAATAACTTTACCATAAACTTATTACACGGTGCATCAAATATAAAAATATAAATTGAAATTTTGAACCATTAATTATTTTATTCATAATAAATAATTTAAAAAAATCATTAAATAATAATAAAATATGTATTTCCCTTCAACCGAATTTTAGTTCATAAAAATGGCGGACGAAGAGACGACTGAAGGAGGAAAAACTGCAGCTGAATCTTCAACTAATGAACCTATCTCTGTGGTTAATGAGGCAGTTGACACGGGTTGGATAGAGGTTCGTCACAAGAAGAAAAGTGCAAACCAATTTGGGGATCGGCAGCAGTCAACTAGGGTTCCAGCTCATGTGGGACCTAGATCTAGGGTTCCTGTTCATATGGGACCATATCCCAAATCGAAACCTAAAGTATCACAGGCGGGATCCACCTACAAACCAGATTTCAAGGGGGGAATCAGAACGTGGGCTGAAGCTATATCTGGCAATACATACATTGATGGTGGGGTCAAGAAATTTGACCTTCTGGAGGATGAGGAAGGGGAATACGCAGATCTGGATGAAGAAGTATTTAATAATGCGAAAAATCTGTGGGGTACATCACTATACATATATGTTGCTGGTAAGAAACCTTATTATATTCATCTCAATGCATATATTAAAAGAGAATGGAAACCCTCTGGTAAATGGGATGTATTCCCTCGTGAAAATGGATTTTATCTTATAAAATTCAGTAATGAAGCTGATTGCAAGAAGGTCTTAGAAGGGGGCCCCTGGTTTATAGACAGTAAACTTATCTTCACAAAAAGATGGGAACCTAATCTTAGACTAGAGAGGGACATGCTTGAATCCCACCCTGTATGGGTTAAACTGAAGAATTTGGATTTATCTCTATGGAACGTGCGGAGGATCAGTAAGATTGCAAGTCTAATTGGTAATCCTCTGGATATGGATGACTATACCAGACATGTTAAAAGATTAAAGTATGCAAGAGTGCTAGTTGAAATTAAAGCAAGTGATACTATCAAAAAACAAGTGAGAGCAAAAGACAGGAATGGTAACATATACATTCAGGATATAGAGTATGAGCATATCCCCCCTATATGCAATAGCTGCAAGTGTTTTGGTCATACCTTGGATCAATGCGAGACTGTGTCTCCCCCATCAAACAAGTCTGGAGACAGAAGACAACTACTGAACAAAATATACAACAAAATACGTCTCAGAAAGACCAAGGTATAGTTGATACTTATATACAATTGGAAACATCAAAAACTATAGAGCAGGTGGAAGATAAGGATGAATCTGTGGAGGCTGCCCAGGATACAGGTGACCCATTGAATGTAGAGGAGGTGAATACTGCATTGCTCCATAGTTTGGAAGAGGATGCAACAAAGAACTCATCTGTAACACCAGAGGAAGAAGACGATATTAATAATGTTAACCTTGACAAAATAGACTCAGGTAATGAATCTGAGAGTGATAACAAACATGAGTATACCACTATTAATCTAAGCTATGAAAAGCAGTTTAAAAGTAGAGATTCTAAAGGAAAGGGCAAGGCGATTTCCAGTCGTGAGGTGTCTCCTATGAAGCTGAGGAGCCGTCCTCCACCATCTAAATGTCTATAATCAGCTGGAATGTAAGAGGTCTAAACAATGATACTAGACGTTTGGACCTCTTAAACATAAGGAGAAAGTATTCTCCTTCGATTTTAAGTATTTTAGAAAACAAACTCACTGCTGATAATCTTAAATACTTTTTGGAATCTCTTGATACTGATTGGGATCATTTTCACAATCATGATGTGGGGGGAAAAGGGCGCATATTATTACTATGGAATAAAAAAGTTTGGAATGTAAACATGTTAAATAGAGATGATCAACAAATGACTGTAAGTGCTCAGAATATTGGTGGTTTTAAACTGTTTCTAAGTTGTGTCTATGCTACTAATTTAGCTTCCCAACGTACACACTTATGGAAAGTCATTACAGAAAATAGCAAAATAATCACTGAACCGTGGATTGTCATGGGAGATTTTAATGAAATACTTAAAGCTGAGGAGAAAAAAGGTGGGCTCACCGTCAGAGTATCCCAATTGGAAGAATTCAACAACTGCATCATTGAAGCTGGATTATTAGAACCCATCCATGGAGGCCTGAAATATACATGGAGAAGTGGAGAGAATAAGAAAATATCTTGTAAGCTAGACAGAGCCCTTATCAATGTTCCATGCATAAATAAACTGGTTAATATTAAAGTTAACATACTGCCTCCTTCTACTAGTGATCACTGCCCCATATTGATTAATTTAAAGGAGTGGAGCTTGGCCAAAGGCAAACCTTTTAGATATTCCAATCATTGGAATGAAATAGAAGGTTACAAAGAAGTCATTAACTTTAATAATATGTCTAGGGAGGAGGGAACCCAATGTTTTAAAATTGTGCAGAAAATCAAGTCTGCTAAGGTGCTCCTAAAAGAGTGGAACAGGAATAGATTGAGAGATGGAGACCAGATTAGCTATTTACAGAAACAGTGTGAAGATCTCCTATTAGTAATTGACAGTGGAACAGCAACTGATGATACTTGGAAACTGTACTATCAATCCCAAAGCAAGTTAAAGGAGGCACTCAGAATTAAATCCATAGAGTTAAAACAAAAGGCAAAAGAAAAATGGTTGACTGAAGGAGATGAATGTACAAAAAAAATTTATACTAAAATGGCTGTCAGAAATAATTCTAATAACTCGATCCAACTAATGGATCAGGATGGTAACTTGACCAGTAATCTCGATGTTATAGAACAACAAGCTATTAAATACTACTCTGAAATGTTTAATGGAAATATTAACAATGATTTACCAGTAATTCAGTGCAGGAGGTTGATTAATTCCAAAGGGAGAAGGATGCTGGACAAGAGCATTGATATGGTTGAAGTTTGGGATGCTCTGAAATCCATACATATTGATTCCAGCCCAGGGCCAGATGGTTTGGGGGCCAAATTCTTCCTTGTACACTGGGAAGACCTGAAAGAAGACATTTTATCAGCTCTGCAAGATATATTCAAGAATGGTAAATTTGTGAGAGAAATCAACCACACATTTATATGCTTAATTCCTAAGAAAGAAAATCCAGGAAAAATTGAAGACTACCGACCAATTGCATGCTGTAATGTGGTGTACAAAATTCTAAGTAAGATTCTTTGCAACAGAATGAAACTTATATTACCTGATCTAATCTCAGAATGTCAAAGTGCGTTCATCAAAAGCAGAGGCATATCCGAAAACTCATTGATGGCACATGAATTGATAAGAAACTTCAACAAACCAGGAGCGGACAAATTCTGTCTAAAGGTGGATCTCCATAAAGCATACGATAAAATAAATAGGAATTTTATTATACATATGCTAAAAGCTATGGGATTTCCAGCAAAATCTGTGAACATAGTTAAGGAATGCATTTCCACGCCGACATTCTCGATTCTGATTAATGGCATACCAAAAGGTTTTATTGGGTCCAATAGAGGTATCGGACAGGGGGATCCTCTATCTCCTTATCTGTTTACGATTGCTATGGAATTTTTTTCACTACAGATGGAGCTGGCTGCATTTAACAGACTTATACATCCCATCTATAATTTCCAACCTATTGTGACACATCTACTCTATGCTGATGATCTTCTCATTTGCATTAAATCTGACCAGTCAGCAGCTAGAGCTGTCAAGGAAATTTTTAGCAATCTTGAGAGTTTTTCTGGACTCAAACTGAATGAACAAAAAACCAAATGTTACTTCAATAAAACTTGTAGTAGAAGAAATGAAATTTTGGAGTGTTTAAATGTGAAAGAAGGAATTCTCCCTGTCAAGTACCTAGGGGTAGTAAAGCATCAATTTTCCAACAAAATAACTGACAGAGAATGTGCAGTTTTAATTTCTTCCATCAGAGAAAGACTTCAGGGGTGGAGTTCTAGACTCCTATTGCTAGCAGGCAGAATTGAAGTGGTACACACTGTTATTCACTCTAAAGTCAATTTCTGGCTCCAAACATTCCAATTGCCTGATACCTCTTTACAAAAGATCGAAAAAGTCTGTGCGGATTTTATTTGGAAAGGGGGGCTACACAAGATTAGATATGAGAACTTATGTAGACCTAAGGAGGAAGGAGGAGCTGGTCTCAGAAAATTAACTGACATGAGATTGGCTTATACTTTGAAGCAAGCTTGGAGAATTATCAAGGGCAAGGGTCTGTGGGGGAAATTGGATGAGGAAAAGATATATCAGAGGTAATTTCTGGTGTATGCACTTGGACAACAATGCTTCATCGACATGGAAAGCTATTATGAGAATAAGGGGAGTACTTGCTTCATGTTGCACAAGGGAAATCGCTTCTGGGAAGGAAACTGACTTATAGAGGGATCCCTGGGTCCAAGGAAATTCATTAATCGATATTCTGGGACTTAGCACATTTTCAGACTATGGTTGTCAAAATAAAAAAGTCACAGAAATTATTAATAACAATGAGTGGAATTGCTCAATGTTACCAGTAAATCAGGAAATAAAAAAGGAAAATTCAATACATGCCGATATTCAGTGGACGAGAGAATGATATTTGGGCTTGGAAACACACTGGAAATGATTTTAGTACGAAAACTGCATGGAATGAAGTCAGACTCACAGATAACAAGGTCGATTGGAGCAAAATTATCTGGAATCATGAGAACTGCCCTAAGATGGCTTTCACAGCTTATAAAGCTATACTCAAGAGACTTCCTACTAAGGATAGACTCTTAAAATGGGGGATAATAACAGAAAAAATGTGTGTTCTATGTAATCAAGCTGAGGAAACGCATGAACATCTATTTTTTTCCTACAATTTCTCAGAAAAAGTGTGGAATTCGTGTACAAAAGCGATCAATTCAACAATACAGACTCACCTGTTAACCGATGCGGTTAATTACCTGGTTCATAATAGGAGAGGCGAAAACATGGAAGCCAAATTGGGAGGAATTGCTATCACTGTCACGATTTGGAGTTTGTGGAAGGAGAGGAACCGCAGAGTTTTTCAAAACAAACAAAGGAAATAGGAAGAGGTCAGTAAACTCGCGATTATTGACATGCGAGTGGTCCAGAGAAGATGTAAAAGTTGGGGTCTTACCTCACAGGGAAGAGACGAAGAGCAAACTGGAGCAGGGGATCTGAGCTATTCATTGGCAGAAATCCCAAGTACGAGTTACCTTGTTCATGATCGGCCGCCATGATTTGAGGAGGAAGAAGTGTTTCGCCTTTTTTACTTTTTTCTGTTTCTTTTTGGAAAGTAAGTGAGTTATGTCGGTCTGTCGCCTAACTCTTGCTTTGTAGATATTCTCTAGGCCTGCTTTTGGGTCTGGACTTGGGCTTTCATGCCTTAATAAATTTCTTACCCATTTTCAAAAAAATAATAATAAAATATGTACTTACATATTTAATAAAATATTTTTATATTTTATGATTCATAATAGGTACCAATCATCATAAGAAATTTTAAGATTAAATATATATGATATATAAATACATATACAATTATACATATTCATAATTTGCAGATCTGTATACATTTAATATATATATATATATATATATTAATATAAATCAAAATTAAAAAAAATTATAAAATTAATTCAACAATAAATTAATAAATAAAATATTATAACAAGCACATAACCAATCTAATTGCAACAAAAACATGTACCGACAAAAATCTCACCTAATCTAAACAATAAACAGATCTGAATACAAACAAAGGATTTGGATGTAAATCAACTTTCATATGATAAACAAAAAATCAAAACAACGATAATAAATTAAAGTGCACCTCCAAATGAAGCCTTTGAGTCCACGTTGAATAATGATTTCTCCTTTAAGAACAATTCACAATCCATCGGGTTGCTAATCCGGGATTGGAGACCTTCTACTACAAATTAGTATTTTTAATTTTTAATTAGATTTGAGAATTTTATGGATGATTTTAGAGGAAAGTTGTTGTCATTAAAATGAGGAAGTGGAAGAAGAAAGTGGAAGCTCAAAAATGAATTAGCTTGTAATTAGGGTTTTGAGATTGGCTTTTATATGGATAGGACAAGAGAGCAAACACACATCTCAAAACCTAATCACACATGTTGTAGTCACCTCCTATCTTTCTCCAAACCAACGCCTATCATCTCCAAATCTCATGGATTGTGAGCACATTTAACCCAAATTAAATATGTACAATCATATTTAACATATTTTGTTATCGATATCTCATATCGATCAATATATTCATAGCTTTTATAAATATGTACAACAATTTTATTTCTCTAATCACATTCAAATTCATAATTAATATTTCATAACTATTAATTTTTTAATTAATCTATACCAATTATTAACTACTTAAATTGTTTGGTCTAAAGGGAATTCATCGTTGTGGTTGTGTAACTCTTTGGTGTAAATTCGGTCAGCGATTAATGTCGAACTATACGAACGTTAACGTTCACACTTTACTTAGCAAGAGGTGTGATATTATGGTGAAATATATCACTTACTCATTTTTGGAAAAATCTCATTTTAATTTAATAAGCGTTACCCAGTTGTGACAATTATTTATACCAATTCTCTTCGTCAAAACTATATCACTTTGGACTTGTTGAATTTGGTAATGGTCAAAATTCCAACATCATCCACATTCAACTCTATAATCCAAACTCAAAGTCTTTGGTTCAATAATAACAATTATTATCAATCGAACTACTTTGGCCAAAGATTTTGACTTTGGGTTTACTTGAGTTAACCGTGATACTAACTCCTTATAACTGAGGAGAAGAATAATCTCTTGAATATTGCTTCACTTCCAATACCTCCACTCGACCCAACTATAGTCACTCGATGGATGCTATACCATGATTTGACTATAATTCAAGTGAAGCTTTCATATTGAAGATTCACAGTATTCTCAAGTTGAAAGAACTGTGTAAATTAGCCACATCGATATTTTCTGTTTGACCTTAGTTATGTTAACCAAAAAAACTACCGAGTGAGTCATTCCATAGTTATCTAATAACTATTAGTATGTAACCCCTAGGTACCCCCAGTAATCATCAGTAATACACTGACATTTAGAGAGCGTTATGTACTCTAGTCTCAACAGATACATCGATATTCAGTCTCGATGCATCTTGAATGGGAACATTTAAAATGATATATTTGCGTCATTGTGATCAATTACTTGCGGTTACAATACTTTGTAACTACTATCATAAAAAATACCATTTGTGGATTTTATATTAAATATACTTTTAATTAAATTAATTCATCGATATAACCACATAATATCAAGTATATAATAGAAAGAAAACACCTTTATTTCGAACAAGATTGGTCAACGAGTTAGACATATGTAACAAATTACATAATTGCCCCCCAAGGCATACCCCTAACTCTATCATTAACATCCCCCATTTTGATGCCTTAAACGAAGCTCTACAGATGCTGCAATCATCTGTAATATTAATTTTCATTGACAAAATGCAGTCATGTTAATGGTATCCACAATATCAGAGGCATAAGAATATGAAATAATTGTAAATACAGTTTCTAAGCAAACTTCCACATTTCATTTCATAGTTATATTTTCATATTCAGTACATAATCCCAAACGTTGCCTAGGTTCAGATAAAATATAATTATTACAAAATACTCCAAGAGCGACATATAAAGATGCCTCCTTGGTTGATCAAAGTTGCTAAATAGACAGACATGTCTACTACCAATATATTCATACAATAACTGACATAACATAGTGGATAGTAAATATAGATAGACTCTACCATAGCAAGCTTCTGCCTCCAGCACATCTCTAGAAGCTTTATTCGCCAAAACCTACTTAACATGTAAAGCCCTTACTCCCGACTACTCAAATCAAATTTTGAGCACCTGAGAGTTTAAGGGGAAAAATAAATTTTGGGTCAGACAAAAAGCATGGTGCGAATAATAATATGCCATCTCGGTTTATAGATATTAAGTGAGACCATGCCGCTGAGCAGAATGGGTTTTCCCCTCACTAATATCCCTTTAAAAATATATCTTTTGCAAATCAATTCCTGCAACCAAACTGGTTAAAATAAACAATATAAACAATAGTGTGTATGCATGCAACATAGGTAATCATGACTATCCGTCAAATTAGTGGACTATCCATCCCAATGTTTAGTTTTCACCGGGTAACTACCAACCTACATGGATGACTTGGGCCTACTAGATATACTAAATTTTCTAGCTCGCTGTTAGAAGAAAACTAGATGGTCTGTCCAAATACACTTATTCTAGTGTTTACCTGACTATCTGTTAATCTCATAGTTTTGCTAGGCTTACTATGAACCTAAAGGTTTTGCAGGCCAACAGATAACCTATCTTATCTTTATGTATTCCTTTCTGTGCATAAACATACCTTTTGTCTTACCCTTGACAAAGCCCTATGCACTGGAATATTGGACTAATATCAGCTAGGGGCTAACAGCTGAAGTATAGAGCGCTACCCTACACCAATCTCGTCTACTTTTCTAATCTCTGAGTCAATTTTATCCTATCACAATATATCCAAAAGTGATAAGAACAATAATCTCTCTACTAAAATTCTAGGCTAAATACCCTATTTATTTCCTTGAAAACATAATTCTTTACAAATAAATTACCCCTTGAAATCATACTTTTAAAACAAGGAAAATTATAGCCCTTTACTTTACCCAAAATAATTATGCCATGATATATGCTTTAATAAAATAATATTTGTGAAGTTCGAAATCATTTGAGATCATCGCCTCTCAAAACAATAAGCCACACAACAAAACTATCTAATACCTTTACAATGATAAAGCTCTGTGACCTCTTCGCCATTAGGGTCTTCGCCCTCTTTAACATAAAACTAAGTTAAAGCTTTTAACTTTTAAAACACATGGCCACAAGGCCGAAGATATACACTTCGCACTTCTTATAGGATCGAAGTCGAAGACAATAAAATTGGTTTATATAATTTAAAACCTTTAAAAGAATAAGGTCGAAGTCATTAGTTTTGGCATCACTGCCCACGTCGAAACAGTTAAAAAGATTAAGGTCGAAGAAATAAGAGCGTGGCATCATATACTGCCGAAGTCAATAATAGTGGCTTTATTTTTATAGGGTCGAAGTCAATAAAATGCAGCATCATGTAGCCGATACGAAAAGAGACCTCATTAGTTCCGAAGTAGTCATTTTGAAGATACGGAGTCGATGACATTGTAAAACAAAAGATTAAGTAATGCGGCCTTAACCTCTTCGAAAACCATCATGTCGACGTCGTTGTTTGGCTTCCATCTTCAATCAAGCCAATACATTCCGTATCGACCGAAGTGATAACATATGCATTATTCTTGGGTGACGTTGAAGACCATGCATGGAGAGTGATGGATGTGGCATCATGACTTTTGGAGTGGCATTATTGTAAATAAGGAGAAAACTGTTTTATAACCATTAAAAGTTGTTTTTCACCTAACCCCAATTATTTGTCAAATTCTTATTGAAAAACACTTTCTTTGCCAAAATCTTTTTCGGAACTCCCAAGGAGCATATTTTATCATTTCCAAAGTATTTCGCAAATTATATAATTTATATAAATATCTTAATAATTAATTAAGCCTTTCTAGCTTAAATAATTTATATTAAATCATAAACAATTGAGAAAAATCCTTAAAAATCACAATAAATCAATTTAATCATATTTTCCAACATATAAAAATTTCAGGGCCAAAAACTTTATTTAATTATTTTGAATGATTAAAATCAAAATAACCCATTTCCTACACTTAGAAAATTCATACTTGCTTGGAAAATTATGAAATTAAAATTCAACTTCTAAAAGAATGTTTCTAACATCATACTAAAATTTCAAGTCATTTGGGTGTCATGTGATAGTTTTTTTCAACTCAAACATATCACTAATTTCATAAATAAATTCTATAAATTCACCAAAAAGCATATAACCCTTCAAAAGATCATAGCATGGCATAATATAAGCAAAAGATTTAGGTACTTAAAACCGAAAACGACATCTAAAACATGAGATGCATAATTATTATTCACCTTGTATTGATTAAGAAGGTTGAGATTTGTGTTGTTGATTTGAATCCTCTAAGCTTGGATCTTGTTTCTCGCTTTTAATTCCTCTTGAACATTTGTAACGATTGATCCTAAGATTCCTTTGATTTCGTTTGTTTTGACGTAAATGAAAGTGAGGAAGGAAATGAGAGAGTGAGGGTTTATGTTTAAGAATTTAGGTCTTTTCCCATATTTCCCTTGACCCCTCATTCATATTTTAATTTTGTTTCATTCTTATTAACTCATTCCTTAAGGCACGACCGCTATTATTTATCAAATCTCAATCTCCTTATCATTCTACATTATTTATTTTATTTTATTTATCCAACTAAATATTCTAAATAATGTTAATTAAAATTAGGGTTGTTAAAGATCGTCATCGTTCTCCCTTTCTAGTCATCATGTGTAACAACCCAGAAATTTTAGCTGGTTTTATAATGTAATTAACTGGTAATTTAGTGAAATTTTAAATGATAAATTTTGAAATATAAATATGATATTTGGAATATGTCTATTTAAACATAGTAACTGGTAAATTTTCATCTGAAAATCTGAAAGTTTATTTTCTTGTGTAATTTTATTTCAATTTAATAGGTTAATATTTGATGGTAATAAAATGTTTTCCAAACCTAAATATTTTTTTATAGAAAATTTTTAAATCATCTTCTGAGTGAGACGTCATCCTTCGTTTCGTAAAATTTGGACTTTTATTACTCCGTCGATCTTTTTTCGACGAATTAGCAGCATTTTCGGTACCGATATCGACATCCGATTGGATGATCGTACCACTGGTATTTGTATGCTATTTTGATCGTCTCATTATGCTGATCTCTGCGGTATATTCAATTCTATGTTTTGAAGTCCGGTACGTGGTGAAAACCACGAAACGGTTAATCGCATCTGTACCCGCCGTTTTGAGTCCTTTCTTTCTGAGTCCTTTTATCTCCTTCGTCTATTCATTTTCCATCTTGCAACAAGCTGTCAGCCACTTATTCAATATCAAAGTACACGTCCATAAATTTTATTCACGTTAAATTTTGGGTGCTTGTTCATTTTCATGCGTTCAAAACATTTTACTCATTCCTTTCCCTGTCATTTCTAATTGCCTGCTTCTCTTCTCCTTTCTCTAATTCTCATTTCATTTTTTCTTCTATTCTATAAAATATTACACAGTAAGTTTTTCTTCCTTCCTTTTTTTGCAATTTCCTCCTTCTTCCTTTTGTATTTCGGCCATCATCACCAATCTCATCATAGCCGAGCTCAGCCTTTTTTCCGAACCACTGAAGCCATCTTCTCCTCCACCCCGGCCAGCGAACCATCAAGCCGAGCCTCCTCCTTCTTTTCTTTGCAAAGGTATTTCATCTATTGTTTTATATGTAGTTATATATATATTTAAATTGAGTTTTAGAAAAAATAATGTGTATATAACCCATCATTTATGTATATGGGTTTTATTGGATCTGTTTGGAGTCTGCATATTTAGCAAAGTAAATTAATATTAAACTTATTTTTAACTTTGAGCTCATATATATATTATATAAATTATATAAGAGATTAGATTACATATATAAGCTATGTTGTTTATATAAATTTTACAATATATAAGTTACAGTAATATATATTGCATGCTATATGAATAAGTGCCTATATACGAAACCTGTTGTGTTATACCCTACTATTTTTGACATTGTTTTAAATATATATTACATACGTATAGATAGTGTGTGTGTATATATATATAGGTTTGTTTATATATATGTACATGAACAAGGTATATTCGCTTTACTGTCTACTTTTAGCCGAGAGGTATATTTGTTTCTAGATATATATATATATATATATATATATGTTATACCACAGTTATTTATATAATGTAAGTATGTATATAGTATATGTATATAAATTTTAGTTTATTGTTCTATTCATATTTTTATATTAGTTTATATAAAAATTTATGTAGCTTAGAATATATATGGTATGGTTATATATATATAGATTTTCTTTCAATTGTTTGCAGTGAGATAATATGTTTGTACATATGTCAGATAGTATAAATTATACATATGTTAGTCTCTATATATTTATATTGTTGTTATATACTGATGTTGACTGCCTTTAGTCTATATATTAGTCTTTCCAGTGGCACGCCTATATTTTATATATATACTATACAAGTATGGTGGCACGTCCGTTGGACGTGTGCAAAGAAGGAAGTGTCGTATTTTGTCTTTGTTACAATTATGATATTGTGAGAGATTATAGTAATGTTTTCGTTAATTAAGGGAAAAAAGAGGAAGAGGATATGACAAATAAACAGAAATAAGATGTTGTAAGAAAGACGATAGGTAAACCCGATAATGATGAAGCACCTTTGTAGGAGTTCTTTGGCACGTGCGATGCACGTGCACGTATGCAGGAGGAATTGGCATTATGAAACATTGTTTGTTAGTTTTTTTTGTCACCTTACGAAATGACATTGTATGTGATGTTGCATTTTTATGTGCGTACATGCACAAATCATTTTTTTTACATTAATGTTGGTATTTTGTATATAAAAGGAGAGTTATATGATATATACAATAGTTATGGCTCTGCCATTCAAAATTTAGCATCATCCAAAAAGCCGAGCATTTCAAGAAATGATTTCATAAGGAATTATACTGTACATGCATTGATCTTTAGTTGACAATTCAAATAGTCAAGTCTGATTCGGTGAGGAATGCTATTTGTACATGCATTGATCTTAAGTTGATGATTTAAAGCTAGCAGCTTCTTTTCTTGTGGATTGGTCTTCGGAGAACTTTTATTTTTGGATTAGTAAGATTGAGCACTGTGGGTCTTTTATACTGTACTATTGACGTGTGGATTTTCAAAATTTGGGAAGTCTACCGCAATCATTCTGGTTCATCAAAGTTAAGTGCAAGGTTTAGGTAGGCATGATACTTATAAAGATCAGTATGCCCTACATTGGCTGAATGGTTAAACTTTTTTCTACCCATTAAGTATTGAGAAATTAATCTTGTGACATGTAAGAGTTGTACCAATCATCATGTACTTGGACCATTATAGTACTGGGATATACGCATGCAATATTTAGTTATGTGAATACAGTAGAACCATTTTGTATAGGATCAGACTATTATCATATTATAACCTATAAAACAAAAAGTAAAACTCATCATTGTATAAGATATAAAATGATACCTGAAGACGAAGAAAACTCTTAGCGTCAATGTCAAATAAAAGTGTTTAACATATAAAGTAAGCATGCATGTACTCTGCACGTGACCGAAAAAAGTGTGTGCGCGAAAGTAAGTTGGTCGCGGGATAGGTTCGGTAGTATAGAGGGGGAATTATATATGTGTGAAGGATAGGTTCGTGCTTGCAATTAAGAATGGTTCGATAAAGAATGTGCTTCATGGTGGAAGGAAAACAAAATATTATTAATTCTCAATAGGAAACAAAATATGGATTATAATATTAGCTTTTAATTAATGTAAATTTAAAATGAAATATGAATAAACGAATAATGGATAAACTATTTTGAAGAAATTTTGAATCAAAATTGGATTTCATAATTTTTCCAAATAGCTACTGATTCATCTATTACATATAATAGAGTAAAGGTGATTTAAGTATTGAATTTTTTTAAGCAAAGATGAACACAAAGTCGTAGAGAGAGGTCTATATAACTTTTATCTATCTTACTTGTATTATGTTATGGAAAATGACTATTATACCCTTGAATCCAACCATTATTGAGTGAACTCAAGGTTAATTCGGACAAAAAGTAACATAATGGACCTGGCTCATATACCTACATACATCATATATAAAAAAGATAGACAGACATACGTACAAATATATACATATGTTGGTGGATAATAGATTATAAATGTTAATTGAATTACATTTTGTAAGTGTCGGTACACAGATGCAAATGCATTTACTTATTATGGTATATATTTCATAAATTCCAATCCTTAAATATATTTAAAGTATTGATCCATAAATGGGTGGTTAAGCATTTCCTTTGAATTTCTCATAACAATGAACTTCAAAAACGTTAAGGTACCGAATTCAGCCCCAACTTTCGCCTCAACAATTGTTAAACTTGCTCTTATTGGCGAAACCGCCGTCTACACTGCTATTAACTGCCTTTATAATGCCGATGGAGGTCATTGCCCCATCTTTTTTAACATTATCCATGGAATCAAAGACTGGATTTGTGACTTTTTTCCCAATATATGGTAGGAAGTATCAGTGTGTAGTGTAATTAGTAATATTTTTGTGACAAAGTGTGCAAGACTGTGCTTGAAATCATCTTTGAATACTGTTTTTTGTTGCGTTTGCTGACTTATGTTCTCGCATGGTTGAATTCATAATTTATAAAGAGCTAAATAGTAACTATATCCTTTGATCTTGTGCTTTTATTAGGTTTATCTAGAGGGAACCCGTTTCATCATTCCATGGTTTGAGCGACCAATTATATATGATGTTCGTGCAAGACCTCATTTGGTTGAGAGTACTTCTGGAAATCGTGATCTTCAAATGGCATGTTTTCTATTTTTGATTTATTTTTGAATTTTTGCGTTGGGAGAACAATATTGCTGGAAATTCTTTGCATTGATGCTTGCATCATCATTACCGCTGCTATCACAACCAAAGCTATAAAGTTCATTCTCAGCAAAGGTTAAAAATACTTGCAAAAAGCTTACATGTATCATGAACCCAAACAACAGATGCAACAACAAACTGGAAAACAACACAACACTAAAACATATTATACCCTAGTATAACAAACATATATTGAGCTAATAAGAAGAAGTTTTAACATCATTGTTGCCTGAATTAGCTGCTCTCCCTCCTTTTGCGATCATGTTGGCCAAAGTGTTGGAACTTTCGTGTAATCTTCTAAGCAATTACTGTATTGATCTCCCCAAATAGCTTTGCATTTATGAGTACCTAACCGAAAGCATGCAAAGGAAACAATATTTGTTATTAGAACATCAACATGTTTAAACTTATCATGAAAGCATCTTTGATTGCATTCATTCCATATAATGCATGCGAGTCCCATATTCACCGTATCACATAATTTCCTCTCTCTCTCTACCATTGCATGCCCCTATTCTCCTTCCAATACCAAAATCGTGTACCAAGCATAGAAAGTATTTGGACATTGGTAGAATAAATGACCAAAGTACCAAACTATTTCCTCTATATCTTTAAAGAAACAAAGATGATTGCCATACATATTCTTATGTGGTAACATTTCAATATCGTTTAGTCTTTCAAATATGACAATCCACAGAAATCAAACTTTGGTGGATGACATTTCCACAAAGCTCTATGATACCTCATTGGTACTCCATTAAAATCGATAAATTTGTATGTTGATTAAACAATAAAGGTACCATTATTTTTCAAGGTCCATAAATAATTATCATTGTGCTGCTCTAAAGAAACATGCTCTAGTAATTCAATCAACTTCATATGCAACAAAAAAGTAATTACTAATAATTTTTTAAAACATAGGTTCCACTTAAACATATTGTTATCAGGATCATATACATCTTCAGTTAATTGATTGTACTTCAAAAAATTTACAATTTAAATAAGGACATTCAATTGTAAGAGGATTTTGCAATAACCATGATTGAGTCCAAAAATGAATTGAATAGGCAATACCGAGTTTGAAAAGAAGTATTTTTTCCCCGAAAAATTGAACCCCAAGTAATAATAGGAGCACTAAATGATTCGAATTGTAAAAACTTCTGTAACAAAGTTAGAAAGAACAGAAAATCAGTAACCCAAACCCGTAAGAAAAAAAGCGTGCATGCACATGTATATTTTAAAATTGTAAATGACATAAAAATTGCATAGACTTGTTTATACCCCAAGGATGAAGTAATAGGCATGTAATTGTCTAATAGAAAGATGAGACATTCATTGGAAAATTAGAGCAATCGGTACAGATCGACACAATTGAACATTAAGATAAAAAAGATGATTATAATAATTTTAGCCATCAATCTAGATAGACTTAACCTCAGGTTTCTTCACCTCCTCTTGTGGCACAATGGCAATAAGAACACCATACTCCATAGCCACCTTCAGTTGACCCACCTTTGCATTCTCAGGCAGTCTAAACCTCCTTAAAAGCTTACCGCTGCTGCTTTCAATCCTATGCCATTTTTATCATTCTTCTCCTCCCGCTCCTTGCTCCTTCCGCCATTTATTTGTAGAACATTCCCTTCCTCCACTTCGACTTTCGCATCTTCTTTCTTTAGTCCCAACATGTCCGCTTCGAATATACGGCCTCTGGAGAAATGTATCTTAATTGCAATCATTATTCTATTTTCTTTAGTTTTTTTCTTCAAACCTGAATCTATTCCATTGAGATGCATGAGTATGTGTAAGATTTAGGATGTGGCTGGCTGAACAATGTTACATACATGTATACAAAAATAGTGTTAGCAGTAAAGGAAAAATAAAATATAAAAGTAGAGCATAAATAACCGATGTGCTGAAATCAAGTAATAATTACTGATGCAAAATAAAATAAAGCTATTGAACAAAGAAAGAACATTCATTTTCATCAGCAATTCATTAGACATTCATGACAGGTGGTCGATTTTTTCGAAACAGATCTCATAATCTAAATCAATATATGTTGTCTAAACATACTTAATAATTGAAAAAAATTCAGATAACAATTGGAATATTTAAATAATTTAATAACCAATGAGAATATGCTAACAAAAGATTTTATGCCTTATCTAAGAGTCTAAAAATAAGCAGCCATATAGTTATGATAATGAGATGAAATGTAATGTTTTTAAAACAATACATGTATACTTTTTTCTTTTATATAATGCTTATCATAATAACCTAATATGTGAGGGATTTTGATAGGTAGACACTAAAGATTATCCTGGCATACAATTCTTTTGAACGTTTCTGCCAATGCATAGTAATTTCAAACAGACTTCAAAATTCTGATAAGATATCATTAAAGTTGTTTTTTCCTAAAGTACTACTATGTTATCTGCGTTGCATATCCTGATGTACTCAAATGCTCATCATAAATCACATTCACTTATCATTAAAAATAAATCTGTACCCAACGTTTACTAAACACTTTGCACTCAAACTAAAAAATCAAATGTACTACAAAATTAAAGCACCGTATAAAGCGCATAACACCTCAAAAAAAATAGCCTTCTTCCCATTTTGGTCTCTCAAAGAATGTGGGGCACATCTATACTCCTTGCAGTCAAAATAACTCTTTCCTAACATATACACATCCTAATTTCCACTAACTTCATCGCTCGAAACTGGAGTACTGACATAGGAAATCACAGCCACAGGCGTGATGATGCTATCACCTCCAGATCTGAAACAACAATGGTTTACTAAGGTAGGCTATTACTACAAACAAACTGCTAATAAGAACTGTATACCTAAATAAAAATTGTGCTTTGTCAGTAATGAATTTTATGTTGTTACTGCTACAGCAAAAAAATCCACCATCTCAAAAAAATTAAAAATGAGAGTTTACATACCTTCTCATTTAATTCCTTCATCTCTTTGCTCCCTGCACCCAATTAGATCAAATGCCCCTGAAATCTCCCCAAGTCCCCTAATCCACTGCTAAACTTTATCGTGGAAAGAGATGACCGCCGTTAGAGATCAAGTGCAACCTCACAATGGAGAAAAATGGATGCTTTTATATTAATCGAATCTGGGGCCTGAATCACTGAGGTAGACCTTTGAGGTGGATCACTCTTTATTATTTTAGAGGATTTCTCCCTAGTTTCTACAAATCAAAGATGGGCAGTAGCTTCAATTGACTGAATTATGTGCCTTTATTGGAATCAAAATTAGAAACTGTAACATGCTTAGCAAAAAGTTCCTAATAGGTAAAGATTTGAATACTTGAAGTTGAAGTTTTAGCCTTTATGCCTTCACCTTGCCCGATTTCACTTCCATTCATAATTTATTAATTCAGGAGTGTAAAGGACACCATCATTCATTGTTGTTGATTCGAGAATAGCTTATCGTCGCCTGCTGTTGTCGAAGCCGTGAGTGCTTCCTAGATGAAGAGATGTTGATTATTCTGAAGCTTAGGTTGAGCATTCGCCAATGATGCTTGAAGTCGGATCTGCTTTGATAGAATGCTTGCTTCTAGTTTGAAAATGCCTTGCTAACTGCCATAGATCTGCACGTAAATATGAAGTTGCGATGGTATCTTTTGCTTAGCAGCATTGATTTAATTACTAAAATTGACTTCTACTTGATTTAGTTGCAAATGAGGTACCTCTTCAATTTCAAAAATGCATTTTTCGTTGTCGGTTTGTTTTGAAGGATAATTGAGCTCAATCAAAGCAAGATTTGTGCATCATCTACAATAGAGAGGGGAAGGTGTCTAACTTCATAGAAAAAAGGTGATCATATAACCAATTGTTCATATAACAGTTGGTACTAAAAACTAATACTACAAACATATATTGAAGAGAAATATAGCAAGAGAGACAGTAAAGTGTGTTCTTACAAATTAGCAATATTTAGAAGTCTCATCTAGCACAAATCCATATGCTTGCACATATCATTCTCTTTAACACTGCCTCATTTGCTCTTGCTGGTCACGCCTTGCTTCCTGCACATGAATTGTTCCACATTCAGGCATCTCAAAGCTCCAGATATCACAAACCGATCGCTTAGCCTGGTTTGACAACTTGCAACATTAAATTCCTCCGGTAAGCACACTTCAGCTCAACAATTCATCTCTTTCAGGCAAGCAACCTACAGCATCATCGAGTTTCTCTAGTTCGAACACTCCAGCAACTCCCAGCATCATCGAACGCCTCTAGTATGCTCAATTCAATCTTCCCTTTCAGGCTAGCCTCTCAACAGCCTTGTTACAGCATTTTCAGTGCAACTTGCAGCATCACATTCTCTCTACTGCACACTTCAGTATGCACACTGCAAATCGCGCTCGTATTCAATATTTAAAGCATATTTGCCTTATTGGATTGCTTCAACATTACTTGCAACTTCAGTACGCACACTTCAGTTCAACAATCTTGATATACACTCTCATCCTATCTACAATGATACTGATGGATTTCTTAAAAGTTCAAAGCTGAAGTAACCTTGGCATGCTACACACTCTCGCTGTTACAACTCAATATTCATTAACAGTAGCAACTTGGCTTAATGCACCATCACCCTTTGCACCACCTTGCATGATCTCATGCAACAGCAACTTCTCAGTTCCAGACATTGATGCATCGGCTGGCCTTAAGGTTCACATTCACATGCTATACTCTCTGTACTTACTATACGTGCTGATTGGAACAAATAGATACCTATGCCATTTAATTGGAACGATTCAATCACTTAATGCGGGTAGCTGAAGTGTCTAAAGAAGGATAGATGTAACAAAAGTTATATTATATTCATGATTCTTTTTTTGCACCCTATAGTTGTATTATTGCATTTGAGACAATAGTAGAACCATGTTTGAATTGTTATACCTTTCCATTTCTGTCGTTCAAAACTTTCCTCTCTAGCACCATCTTCTCCAATTCTTCACATGTTGCTCTTTGCATTTTGAATTTCTTCACTGTTCCATATATTGATTACAAATTTAACACACACACACACATATACACACGCCCTACGAAACCAAAGTATATCAGAAAATAAAGCAACCAACGTAGGATAAATTATATATAGGAATACGTTATAGTGCACACAGAAAAAGTAAGCTAGCATAAAGGTGTATGGAAGAATAAAGAAGATCCCAAAATGATATTCTGCCTATCCAGAACAATTTCGAACCAACTACCATGAAAATCCAAACTTATCAATCAGGACATATTAACCATTAACGAATATGAATTATGCAACAATGAAGAAGAAATAACTGAACACTTATTCTTCGAATATGAATTTAGTAATTATGGTTGGAAATGGGTGAGAATCAAACTCAAATATCAAATTATACCAACAAACAGCAAACCTAACATTAGGACTGAAATAGAAAAGTTTATCAATAAATTTTAGAACAAATCAAGAGTAGTAGAGCTAACTATGATTAGTTTAGCATGCATGGTTTAGACTATTTGGTGCCAAAGAAACAACATGCTGTTCAATTGAAACTTCTCATATAAAAGTACAATATGTGAGTTAATCAACAACCAATACTTAATTATCATGCATAATGTGAAACAAAAGCTTACCGAATCAGAAGTTGAGAAACATCCAGATCCTTAGTTCAAGCACGAAACCCTATGAATCGAGCTAATTTAGTGTGCTATCAGGTAGCTGTAGCCGTTTCAAGCTATCAATTAAGAAAAGAGGTTGAGAAAAATAAGCCCGATTGACAGAAAAACCCTGAATCGTCTTCTCTCCCTTTTGTATTTGTCTCAAATCAATCCCCCGCTTCGATTCAATTCGATTTAATTCAAGTTTAATGTTAGTAGCTTTAAAGCCTAATAAGGAGAAGAGAGAGGAAACGTGAATAATTGCTGGTAATGTGGATGGGGAATGAGAAGAGAAATAGCAAGGAGTAATCGGTATAGGAGAGATGGTGGAAGAATGTGGATCGAGAAAAATAAGGAGAACTAAATGATCGTGGAAAATGGGAAACTGCCTTGACGTTAAGTAAAACGACAATAAAATCGAAGCTGAGTTTATCAAATTAGCTTTTGAAATAGGGTTATTTTTGGAAATGTTAAAAAGGCTTCACTTTGACCGCTTTGACCAAGGTTTTGCTTTATAGTATAGATAAGTGGTGTGTATTGTTTGGCTGTAACTTACATATTAGTAATGTATATATATAATTGAATATATGTATTAGTTTGAATACTGTGTTAGTTTTTTTATTAGTTTATATAAATTTTATTATAAATATTAATGTTAAGACATAACATGTATGCAAGTATTTTACATTTTATAAGCATATATATATGTATTTATTTCAAAATATAATGTATATATATATGTTTGATTTTTTTATGTGTGTTTTAATGTGAAACAATGATTTTTATTTACATACATACACATTTATTTTAATTTTTGTCTTAAATTAACATATTGATTTCAAGGAAAAGAAAATATAATATATTATTTAGTTCAAATCATATCAAACTAATCCTAATTGATTCATTGATTCCTTGTTATCAGCTTTGATCATCGAATTTGTGCCAATCTTACTTTGCTCTGCAAATTCGTGCTTGGATTGTAACTCATTTCATTTCTCGTTCATCTCTAGCCTCGAAAGGTGAGCAATCACTCACGATTAACGTTCTTATATTTATTAAATTTGATTTCAATTGAAACGACAATTGAAATATACTGCTGTTAGTTATTTACATTGCCATATATATGTTATTATCTGTATCTGTTCACCTATGACATCTGACACCGTTATCTGTTATTTATCACTGATGATATATGCTGTTACTGATTGTTATATTATTATCATATCTGTTATCACTCTGCAAGTTCCCTGTTAGTATAGAATTCACTATGGGTTGAAATGATACATACCCGAACGATCTGTAGAATAGGAGAAAATCGTTATGGGTTGAAATGATAAACCTAAGCGATTTTCATTTGAATTGAATTTAGGATTGCGGGTTGAAAAGATATATACCCATATATATTTAAATTGCGGATTGAAATGATAAATATGCATATCACTTGACCATAGGGTGGAAAATTATATACAGACACCGTTGGTC
This sequence comes from Allium fistulosum, assembly GCA_030737815.1. Taxonomy (NCBI): domain Eukaryota; kingdom Viridiplantae; phylum Streptophyta; class Magnoliopsida; order Asparagales; family Amaryllidaceae; genus Allium; species Allium fistulosum. The sequence continues at coordinate 842,015,290 of CM060907.1, forward strand.
TATATATAAATATTTGAAAATGATTTCTATGGTTTTGAAAAGAAATATATGGTTTTAATAAATATTGATTTTAAAGATTTATTAAAGTTGATTTAATAAAGTTGATAAGTATTTATCTAAAAATTTATATTTTCAAATATAGAGTTTGAAATGATTCAAGTTGAAAAGATAAATTTGAAATTGATTTGGAATTATATTTACTTAAGAATTATACTTAAATAAGTTTTATTTGAAATTTTTAAATTTGAGATTTTAAAGATATGATTTTATAACTTGATTTTGTTTTAAAGTGATTAAATGAATATTTCAAGTTTAATAAATCGAAAGAAATATTTAGTTTATTGTGATTTGGGGTTGTTTTAAATGATATTGGATTTATTAAGTGAATATTTCAAAACTAAAATAATAGTAAAGTGAATTTGATATATATATATATATATATATGAAATTATCGAATTTAGTTTTGTAATGTTGAATATTTAAAGCTTTGAAATATATTGAAATTGAAATGGCTTATTTTATGGATTAAATATGTATTTGAACTCGATAATTTGAGATGGTTTATTTAGAAACTGAATCGAATTGAAATTGATGGTTTGAGATTTGATTAAATTTGAATTTTGGAATTCGAGTTGACTTAAATCGATTTGTGAAATTTGAGGAAGCTATTTTATTTTATAAAGTAATTTTAAATTATATTTAAAACTATTTATATTTTACTTTATAAATTATTTTAATATAACTATTTTAATATAAATCATTTTAATATAAATTATTTTATTATAAACTATTTTAACTTACAACTATTTTACATAAACTATTTTTATTTGTAAACTATTTTATTATATATACTAATTTTAATATCTAAACTGTTTAAGAGGAAAGTGTTATGGATTCCAAAATGTTATGATTTCAAAGCTATGATTTCAAAGTGTTATGAATTTCAAGGTTTTGATTTCCAAAGTGTTTTGATTTTTAAAGACTATGATTTAGAAAGCGTTATAACTTTGGAAAGTGATATGATTTTTGGAAATGGATATATTTGAAATGGAAATGATATCGTATTGATTTGGGTTTTTAAATGAAAATGATATTTTGGTTTTGAAGTATAAACTATTTTGAAATGACTGCGGTGTTATAATAACGTTTGGTTGTTAAAGAGACCGGGATCAGATATGGGCATACTCTTTGTCGATACCGAAAACCACTTTAACAACTGTGTACGCGGTGGAGATTGCAGAATGAAGTAGGATGGTGGCGACGATCCTAAAGGTATATACGTGGACCCAACTCCCGTGAGTTGGCATAAGGTGGCTAAAACAGGAGCGATTCTCGGGCCAATGAGGTAGCACCTCTGATCGGACGCATTTCTTCGATACCATTCTATTACTTTGTGATTGATTTTGTAACGACCCGTAAATTTTAACTGTTTTAATATCATAATTAGTTGAAATTTTGTGAAATTTCAAACAAAAAATTTTGAAATAAAAATTTGATATTTGGAATGCGTCTAGCTAAACATAGCAACTGGAATATTTTCGTCCGAAAATATGAAAGTTTATTTCGCACGTAAATTTACTTTAATTTAATCAGTCATAAAGCAATGAAAATAAAATGTTTTCGGAACCTAAATATTTTTACATAGAAAAATTCTAAACCATCTTCTGAACAAACATCATTTTTCATTTTTCAAAATTCGGACTTCTTTTGCTCCGTCGATCTTATTTCTCTGCGTTTTTCCTGCATTTTCCGCTAGTAGAAAAATTCGAATTTTTATAATTCAATCGTACCACTGATATCCGTATGCCGTTTTGATCATCTCGTCGTGCTGATCTCTACAGTATATTCATTTGGATGTTTCGATGTCCGGTACGCGGTGAAACACGCAGAACGGTTAAACCGTAACGGTCTGTCCTTTGTTTCGTTTGTGATCTTTCCTTTTCCATTGTGTGATACGAATAGACATCAGCTTTTGTTTCTTCCCTGTAATCGATGTCTAAATTTTGATATTCTTACCGTTTCAATATGTGTCGTTTCATTTTTATTTCTTTTGCCGGTCCCAATAATTTTGCCTCGTTCTCCGCTCGTATTCAAACTGTAGCTGCTATTCATATTTCCACTTCTTTTCTTTTCTTCCTCCAGCTCTCACTTCACTCTCAGAAAAAAAAGACATATACGCATCCCATTCAATTCCGCTCCACCGACCGACCCAAGCGTCTCCCTCCACATCGAACGCACCACCTCGGCATCACTTCGCCATCACTCGGCAACCGCTCACAAAATCCCATCAACAGCCAACAACCCGAACCCATAGCCACGGCCTCCAATACCACCACCTTCGCTGCTGGCCTCGACCTCGTCCACAAGTGTCGACCAACCATCTCCTTCCCTCCTCCGACTCGTCGTCTGACTTCGGCCTCTTCTCCTCTGACCTGTCCTCAGCTCAGCCTCACACCCGATGCGTAGCCACACTTCCTCCAGGTGACCGACTTTCCATCCTCCAACAGTGCGCCTCTCCACCAGTGACAGCCGGCAGTCGCTCTGAATACCCGCCACCATCCCACTCGATCCACCAGGCCTCCACCTTGTTCCGCTGCGATTGGCCGCAGTTCGGCCCCTTAGCCTCCAGTACGTGATTATCTCGTTTAGACTTCTCTCCTGATATTATAAAGGTTTTATTTTGATTTTTGTTTTAAGTATTTAAAAATATATGTTACAGTCTTTTGCCTAAAATTTTATTTCATCTAAATCCTAACTTTTTATATAAATCGTATGTATATATAAGCGTACAGTTTTTTTCATATTAGGTTGTTTATATATGTTATATAGTATACTGTTAAGTATATATAAATATATATATATATATTGAGGTTAGAGTTAGTTTATATAAATTATATATATAAAAATATGTATGTACGAATTGTATATATTGTTTCGAATATATAATACATGCTGTTTTCATGTTATATAATATAGAAGTGTAACCTGCTCACGTTATACAAGTTTATATATTAAGTGGATGTAAGTTACTTGTTTATAAATATATAGTTTGTTTTATGTTGATCTGGAAATTTTCAAAAATATGAAGTTGGGTTATAAATGTTTTCAGTTGTATATACGTACACACGTTTTCAAGTTTGGTTACAAGTCAGTTTATAAATATAGATTTTACATATATATTATTTTATGCTGGGATTTATATAAGGTTATATGTGTCATATTGAAAAGCAGTCTACATTTTTCAAATATGTATTGTATTGTCTGCATATTCTGAATGTAAGTTTATACTAGTTTTATAATATATTAGTATAATTTATAGTGGGTATCTGTAGTAAAAAAAATTATGATTTGTTTTGTGTAAATGTATATTTTATATAAGCATGGACAGTGGAGCTAATTGCATATATGATATATACTGTTATATATCTCATTTGTATATGAAGTATATATATCTGCTATGAATTATATTACATATATGTTATGTATCTATAGGTAAGTTTTATGTTTTCAACGTACGCATAATTAGCCTGCACATGTAATTGTTCATATATGAAGTCTGCAGCTTACTGTTAGTTTGCATGTTTTATTCAAGGCCTTGTATAAATCACATTTACTCGAAGTATTGATGTCTATGCATTGTTTTAACCTACATGGTATATTTATATGTATATTTTATATACTAGTATGCCTATGTTTTGGGTATTCTGAGATGAATATATGGTAGTTGATTTGTATACATGTAGATATGGTGCATTGTAAAATTTATGTGAAGGTAAATGTGAAATTTTAATTTTTATGAAATCGTATTTTTTTTAATACGTGGGTTTTATTTATATAAGGGATGGTTTATACATATTAAAATAAAGCAAAATTTATTTCGTTTTTTTATTTATATTTGTATTGGATTTTGTAGCTTGTGTATATAAGCTTATATCTATATTAATTATTGATTTTAAGTATATTTTGATATATATACTTTGAAGTCATTTGTTTATTTTAAATTATAAGTTGTATATGATTTATATATATATAGTAATATATAGTTATATATATCAATTTACTTATATCAATTATCTTCATCAATCCAGTTCTGATTCGATTTCTTCCAATTCTTTTTATCAGCCTTGTTTGTTGAAATCTTGTCTGTCGGGCTTTGCTTTACAATTCGGGCTTGGATTCGTAACTCATTTCAGTGCCAAATCTCTCTAGCCTCGAAAGGTGAGCAATCACTCACGATTAATGTTCTTTTATTTATTAAATTTGATTTCAATTGAAACGACAATTGAAATATGCTGTTGTTAGTTATTTACACTGTTATATATGTTATTACATGTATCTGTTCACCCATGACATCTGACACCATTATCTGTAATTATTTATGCGATGATAATACAGTTTGATTGATAATTGATTGATTAATTGTTGTTTATATTGGATGTTAAATTGTAATGTATAAAGTGATAAATATTATGCAAATAAATTTGACGTAGGATAATTAAAATTTGAATCGACATATGTGTTGAATTTGATTAGTTAAATTTGTATAATATGACCCCTTAAATGTATAGTTATTTGACACATAGAAAAATAGTTAATTACCCTTGAACCATTTGAATTTATGTTGTATTATTTTATGAAGTATGAAATTGAATAATTGATGTCAAGTGTAGAATTGCATAGAATAATAAGTGTAATAATCTTTAATCTACATGAAATGATAGTGTAGATTCTAGAAATAATTATATTAATTTGCACAAATAACAATGTGAATTAATACGATTATTTCGGGATTATTTGAATTGATTACTGGATTGATATTGATTGTTGTTATTGCTTATTTATTTACTTTGACACCATCCCAGTTATCACACTGCAAGTTCCCTTTGCTATGCTTTGATTTTTGAATTGAATTGGAATCAGGTTGAAATGATAAATACCCAAATTAAACTTGACTTAGGATAGAGAATTAAATAAAACCCGATTGGTCAATGATTTGATTTTAAAATAAAATGAAGATTTTATTTGAATAAATAATATGGTTTCGAAACGAAGTGGAATTTGAAATTTAATGAAAGGAAAATGTTAATATTAAATAATATGAAACAAAATATTAACAATGTAATTAATGAAAGAACGTTGTTTAATTTGAGAAACGATTGAATTAAGTTTTGAAATTATTTAATAATTAAGTTTGAAATTATTTAATAATTAAATAAGATTGAATTATTTAATAATTAAATAAAATTGAATTCTTTGTTAAGTAAAATTGAACTTCTTGAATAAGTGAAATTAAGTTTCTTTATTAAATGGGTTTTGAAATTGTAACTAAGTAAATAAATAAGTGAAATTGAATTTCTTTAACAAGAAATAAAATGTGATTTATTGAAATAAATGTAAGACTTGTAATTGAAAGAACTTGATTTGATGAATTTAATTTAACGCAATTTGTAAGTTTTGATACAATGAAGTTGAAATTAAGTAATTGATTTAGTGAATTGGAAATTAAATAGAAATTGTTTTGAATGATAAATTAGCTTAACGAATATTGAATGAAATCGATTAATGGATTTAAATGGTTTTGAATGTAGATTAAATCATTTTAAATGATTTTGAAATGAAACTTATATACGAATTTAAATGAATATTGGAATGGTTTAAATATAAATTGAAATTGAATTATAAGATTTCTAAATGGTAATTTGAAAGTTTTGAAACGTAAATTTTGGAAATTGTTTTAGAAAGATAAATGTAATGTTGGTTTACAAATTCTAATTGAAATTGAAATTGATTTGGTTTTGAAATAAATAAACGACTAATCGGTGTAATAATCACGAAAGTTATTAAAGAGACCGGAATCGGTTATGGACATTCTCTCTGTCTAAACCGAAAAACACTTTAATAACTACATGCGGAGTGTGATCCAGAATGAAGTGGTTGGAATGATGTACGTGATGACTGAAGAAAGAGAACGATAATGGATAGCCTTGACACTTGTGTCAAATTGGAAATGACTAAAACAGGAGCCGTGCCGGGCCAAATGGGGGCTAGCTACCTCGAGCGAACACACTTCTTCGAAACTACTTAATACTTGTTGTCGATTGGTGCACCCTTGATTTTTGCAGTGTTGTTTCGCGGTGTTGCGGTCGCTGCGGCGATGCGTTCTCACTAGTCCGGATCAGGCAAACGATACTTTCACTATCTTGGGTATTGCCTCATGTGCCTTGTCATACTTGTGTTACTATATACGCGACCACTACGATTTGTTTTGTGTTATACCTATGGAGTACTCCCTGATAGCCCACTAGTTTACGGTGGAGTTTACAGTGCTGTATAGACTATAACGCTTATATAATATGTGTTAAGGCGGATAATGGTAACGCCTTAACACTATTTTGATACTTTATATTACTGATAGGCATTATCTACTTATCGTACACTACTACATAGTAGATAGTTTAACGGATCCTTAAAGGATGGTTATTCCAAACATCCTTGGAGTTACTTGTATTTCAGTTGCTATTTCACTTGAGTTGGATTTATAAATATAAGAATGTTAATCCTGACTTGAGTGTTTTGTGTTTTCTTTACGCTCGGGTCAGACTGAGTGTTCCAGTATTCGAGACTCACCTTTGAAGTTGGAGCTTTGCTTGAAGATCTAGCCATCTATTCTGCTTTCAGTATTTGATGATTCCAGTGATGTATTCTGATTTGTATCTGATGTATCGTATCACTCTTCCATTGTATCTGGTTTAACTCTGATGTAATTTATATATTTATATAGTAGCTTCATGAACTACTATCTCTTTTATTTCTGCTGCAATTATTACTCTGTGTTTGTGATCTGTGATTATTTATTTACTGTATATGTTCAGTTTTTCCAAATTTAAATTAACAACGCGGTATTTTTGAATTATTCAAGTCCGACATGTGCGGATGCGAATGGTCTAAAATATCGGGTCGTTACAAGTGGTATCAGAGCTTTGGTAGCTCTAGGCAAAACTTAGCATATATGGTAAATGTATCTACAGAATCACTCTCATTCGAGTTTCAATCTCTTCCTTTTGACTCGAACCATTTGAATTTTGGAACATTCCCTGCGGTTCCAAAATCCATTCGTGTTTTTCACTATTCGTCTTTTTTCGATTCTGGAGCACCCCATAACTCCATTTTGAATGATATCTATAATAGATCGGCGGTCTCGCCAATCTTCGAATGATTCGTAAAGGAGCAAAACTCCTTTATAATAGGCATCAATTTACCTGAGATTTCTGTATCCTCGGTTTATGATGCTATCTATCTCCTGCTATACTTGAATTCTATTTCTTAAGATCGAATGTTGATTTACCTCGGAATTCTACATCGATCTTATTCTTAAAGTCACGGTCGACCCGGTTAAGGTTGCCCGTGAATTAAATAAGCTTATCCATCTCCAGATTCTGTTAATTGAATCACCTTATCTTTTCTTTCGAATTTGTATTCGAATCAGAATTCTCTTTGATTTGATTTCCATCAAATTTGAATCTCTATACTTGCTTTGAAATCCATCCTTGTATCGACGAGCGAGAAAGGGTATTTGTAAATTAATATTAAAAATATTTTATTTATATTGTATTGTTTGAGTTGTCGATGTTGATTTGGGTTTTCGATCAATTCGTTTGATCAACGCTATCGATAGGATTTCCAAAACACTTTAATAGAGCAAACTGACACAATAGTATTTTCAAATTTGGTAAATAAAATAGTTTTGTATGATTTTATTATATATAAGTACAAAAATTTCTGAAATTATAATGTTAATGAATCTGTTGTACGAAATATGAAAAACTAATTTTCATTTATTGTTTTGAAAACCATAGGCTATTGTATAATATAAATAAATGAATTTATAAACTTGGGTATTATTTGATTAGAATTTGAGAATTTAATTTCCGATAATTTCGAACTATGGTTTTAAAGTTAAAATGTATATTATTTAAAGTATTTTCAAATAGAAATCGTTTTCAAAGAATTTTAAAATATTGAAATCGGTGCTCTTCTCTTTGTTGCTGAAAATAATTTCGATGATGGCGGCCGCATCATCGACATTCATTTTCGAGTTTCGAAGTGGAGAAACCATTCTGTAGCTTTGCTACGGTTTTGTTTGGGAAATATTTTAATTTGAATTTCTTAAGTATGACTTGATTTATATATATATATATATATATATGGGAATATTATTTTAAATTCAATTTGATTTAATATATATAGTATATACATAATTATCTCTAAAGGGTTTGAAATTAAACGGAAATTTAATTCTTAAAATAATGTTAAAGGATGTTTCCAATTATAAATAAAGCTAAATTTGGATAAATATTGAAACTTGAAATAATTGAATTTGAAAATATTATTTGTATAGTACTAAATTGCATTTCAAAATAACTTGCCTAAATTATTCAGAAGTTAAAATGTAATTGGATAATATACAATATAAAATGATTTTATAAATAAAAATTTGAGTGTTTATAATAAATGTTATACACTTAGATTTTAATTATAAAAAAATGCTAATAAAGATGCCAGAATAATAAGTTAATTGAATAATAGATGAGACAGATAAATTTGTTTTGAAGGAATTAATAAATTGAAATTTGATTAACTTATGGAAATACCTTGAATTTAAAACCAATTATTGAATATAAATTAATTGAAATTGAAATTTATATAGTTTAAATTAATTTATATAGTTTAAATATATGTAATAAGATATATTAAGTGGAATAAAGTTAATAATAATTTGGAATAAAAGAATTAAATTTGTTGAATAAAATATGAGTATGATAAATGATTATACAAATTAAGGATTTAGAAGTTGTTGATTTAGGATAATTAGATAAAAAATAATAATAATGAATTTAGAAATAGTTGAGTTTGATTTAACTTAAGTGAAATAAAATGGTTTAAATCAACTGGTTAAATATTAATTAATTTAAATTGAAATTTATACGGTTTAAATTAATTGTTACTTGTATTCCAATCTATTTTCTTTCTAGTTGTTTCTATTCTCCTACCTCCTTCCTTTTCGAGGACGAAAAGTTTTGAGTGGGGGAGAGTGTAACGACCCGTAAATTTTAACTGTTTTAATATCATAATTAGTTGAAATTTTATGAAATTTCAAACGATAAAATTTTGAAATATAAATTTGATATTTGGAATGCGTCTAGTTAAACATAGCAACTGGAATATTTTCGTCCGAAAATATGAAAGTTTATTTCGCACGTAAATTTACTTCAATTTAATCAGTCATAAAGCAATGAAAATAAAATGTTTTCGGAACCTAAATATTTTTACATAGAAAAATTCTAAACCATCTTCTGAACAAACATCATTTTTCATTTTTCAAAATTCGGACTTCTTTTGCTCCGTCGATCTTATTTCTCTGCGTTTTTCCTGCATTTTCCGCTAGTAGAAAAATTCAAATTTTTATAATACAATCGTACCACTGATATCCGTATGCCGTTTTGATAATCTCGTCGTGCTGATCTCTACAGTATATTCATTTGGATGTTTCGATGTCCGGTACGCGGTGAAACACGCAGAACGGTTAAACCGTAACGGTCTGTCTTTTGTTTCGTTTGTGATCTTTCCTTTTCCATTGTGTGATATGAATAGACATCAGCTTTTATTTCTTCCCCGTAATCGATGTCTAAATTTTGATATTCTTACCGTTTCAATATGTGTCGTTTCATTTTTATTTCTTTTGCTGGTCCCAATAATTTTGCCTCGTTCTCCGCTCGTATTCAAACTGTAGCTGCTATTCATATTTCCACTTCTTTTCTTTTCTTCCTCCAGCTCTCACTTCACTCTCAGAAAAAAAAGACATATATGCATCCCATTCAATTCCGCTCCACCGACCGACCCAAGCGTCTCCCTCCACATCGAACGCACCACCTCGGCATCACTTCGCCATCACTCGGCAACCGCCCACAAAATCCCATCAACAGCCAACAACCCGAACCCATAGCCACGGCCTCCAATACCACCACCTTCGCTGCTGGCCTCGACCTCGTCCACAAGTGTCGACCAACCATCTCCTTCCCTCCTCCGACTCTCCGTCTGACTTCGGCCTCTTCTCCTCTGGCCTGTCCTCAGCTCAGCCTCACACCCGAAGCGTAGCCACACTTCCTCCAGGTGACCGACTTTCCATCCTCCAACAGTGCGCCTCTCCACCAGTGACAGCCGGCAGTCGCTCTGAATACCCGCCACCATCCCACTCGATCCACCAGGCCTCCACCTTGTTCCGCCGCGATCGGCCGCAGTTCGGACCCTTAGCCTCCAGTACGTGATTATCTCGTTTAGACTTCTCTCCTGATATTATAAAGGTTTTATTTTGATTTTTGTTTTAAGTATTTAAAAATATATGTTACAGTCTTTTGCCTAAAATTTTATTTCATCTAAATCCTAACTTTTTATATAAATCGTATGTATATATAAGCGTACAGTTTTTTTCATATTAGGTTGTTTATATATGTTATATAGTATACTGTTAAGTATATATAAATATATATATATATATATTGAGGTTAGAGTTAGTTTATATAAATTATATATATATAAATATGTATGTACGAATTGTATATATTGTTTCGAATATATAATACATGTTGTTTTCATGTTATATAATATAGAAGTGTAACCTGTTCACGTTATACAAGTTTATATATTAAGTGGATGTAAGTTACTTGTTTATAAATATATAGTTTGTTTTATGTTGATCTGGAAATTTTCAAAAATATGAAGTTGGGTTATAAATGTTTTCAGTTGTATATACGTACACACGTTTTCAAGTTTGGTTACATGTCAATTTATAAATATAGATTTTACATATATATTATTTTATGCTGGGATTTATATAAGGTTATATGTGTCATATTGAAAAGCAGTCTACATTTTTCACATATGTATTGTATTGTCTGCATATTCTGAATGTAAGTTTATACTAGTTTTATAATATATTAGTATAATTTATAGTGGGTATCTGTAGTAAAAAAAATTATGATTTGTTTTGTGTAAATGGATATTTTATATAAGCATGGACAGTGGAGCTAATTGCATATATGATATATACTGTTATATATCTCATTTGTATATGAAGTATATATATCTGCTATGAATTATATTACATATATGTTATGTATCTATAGGTAAGTTTTATGTTTTCAGCATACGCATAATTAGCCTGCACATGTAATTGTTCATATATGAAGTCTGCAGCTTACTGTTAGTTTGCATGTTTTATTCAAGGCCTGGTATAAATCACATTTAGTTGAAGTATTGATGTCTATGCATTGTTTTAACCTACATGGTATATTTATATGTATATTTTATATACTAGTATGCCTATGTTTTGGGTATTCTGAGATGAATATATGGTAGTTGATTTGTATACATGTAGATATGGTGCATTGTAAAATTTATGTGAAGGTAAATGTGAAATTTTAATTTTTATGAAACCGTATTTTTTTTAATACGTGGGTTTTATTTATATAAGGGATGGTTTATACATATTGAAATAAAGAAAAATTTATTTCGTTTTTTTATTTATATTTGTATTGGATTTTGTATCTTGTGTATATAAGCTTATTTCTATATTAATTATTGATTTTAAGTATATTTTGATATATATACTTTGAAGTCATTTGTTTATTTTAAATTATAAGTTGTATATGATTTTTATATATATAGTAATATATAGTTATATATATTAATTTACTTATATCAATTATCTTCATCAATCCAGTTCTGATTCGATTTCTTCCAATTCTTTTTATCAGCCTTGTTTGTTGAAATATATAGCCTTGTTTGTTGAAATTCTTTTTATCAATTATTTATTTACTGTATATGTTCAGTTTTGCCAAATTTAAATTAACAACGCGGTATTTTTGAATTATTCAAGTCCGACATGTGCGGATGCGAATGGTCTAAAATACCGGGTCGTTACAGATTTTGTGGCCACCCTTCGATTTTGATTGGGAGTGTGTTCCGAGGTGGGCGGTAGTGGCTGCTATGCGTTTCCACCAGCCCGAATGTGTAATTGGTATATCTACCCTGGCATTGCCTTGTTGTGCCGTGTCACCTACCATATCGAGCTTTACTACGAGTTTGGATTTGTGCCGTAGCCTGTGGAGTATTGAGGTAGCCCCCGATCTGGGAGTATGCTAATACTGGATAGACTACTGGGACTATTATGTGTTAAGGTGGAAAATGTAAAGCCTTGATGCTATTTAAAAGTAAGTTTATTTTACTATTAGACACTATTATAATAGCGTATATTACTACATAGTAGATAGTTTAACGGATCCTTAGAGGATGGTTATCCCAAACATCCTTTAAACTACTGTATTTTAGTTGATATTTCACTTGAGTTGGATTTATTGATATAAGAATGTTAATCCTGACTCGAGTGTTTTGTGTTTTGCTTTACGCTCGGGTCAGACTGAGTGATACAGTATTCGAGACTCACCTTTGGAGTTGGAGCTTCTCTTGGAGATCCAGCTATCTATCATGCTTTCAGTTTTTCAGTCGATTCCAGTGATGCATTCAGATCTTGTATTTGATTATTGTATTGAGACATCTATGTACTCATGACTTCTGTTGTATCTTGTTTAACTCTGTTATATATATATAGTGGCTTCATGAACTACTATTCTTTTGTTTTCGCTGCATTATTGTTATATTACTCTGTGTCTGTGATCTGTGATTATTTTATTTACTGTATATACTGAGTTTTGCCAAATTTAAATTAACAATCTGATATTTTGAGCAATTCAAATCCGACATGTATGGATGCGAATGGTCCAAAATATCGGGTCGTTACATCATGAATTTCTCAAGTAACTTGTGTATGCCTCTTATCAAAAAGAGAACGACGGTCGTGTCTCGTGTAATATGCCATCGAGACCATAAAGGAACACCAATGCCGTATAAATATATGCATGTATCAAATATAACATTGCGTAATCAAATACGCCTATCACAAATGAGGGCCGATATCTCATTATTGTCTATCTACACGGGTGGTCTCTATTATAAGACCCACAATCGGTATGGTTGTTAATATAAGATTGATACAATTTATCAAACTATACGCACTCCGAGATCATCCCCCAAAAGTGATAATTCACTCCCGTCGATCGTACACGCTCGTCGGATGTGATCGTGTGACCAATTGGCGTACTGACCCTGTGCCTGATCGTTGTTGATTCCAAAGTATTCACTTAATATTCACATCCGAATCTTGAGCTTCACCATTCATCCCACTTTTTCAGGTAGCCCGAAGCCTCTCCGAAGTCATGCTAAGAGCCCACGAAGAACCACAATTGAATGGCGACGAATTCCCCCTAGGTCATTCCTTGTCCAAGCATTCAGTCGACTGTCATTCAGTCGACTGGGCCCAGCGGACTAGACCCAATTCCCCCAGTCTTCTATTTTGGGTTCCCCCCGAGAATGTTTTATACACAAGGCCATTTGACTGAATGCCCACCTCAGTCGACTTAGCTGTGTACTTTTGGGCATTAAGCAAAGGCAAGGAAATAAGGTCGGCCACCACTCGCTGATTAGAGTCCCGTTTCTCCCGACGATTCGCCCGACGAGTTGCTTTGCTTCCATAGCCTGCCTTTACCTCATCGGACCTCTAACAGGGTTCATTTGCTAACATCTTTGGAAGTGGTTCATTAAGTATTTGAAAACCGGTTTCGATACTGAAATCCACTCTTTGCACGAGTAGAGTTCAACGTGCGACTAATGTGATCTGGCTTCCTCTGACACGCCAAAACAACATACCCGACTGTTTTGCCATGTGTGTAGCTTATACATGTGTCGATACACTCATTCATCCATGTGTATGCAAGTATATGTAAACACACATCAACTACACAAGTCACATTTCAGACTTCACTGGAGCGATTACAAAATCTATACTTCATCCTATTTTACAATTAAGTATACATCATATTATTATTTTATAAAATCTCATTTCTATTTTATAAAATCTATACTTCATTTATAAAATTGTATAACCATTTTATAAATACCAATTAAACTTCATTTATACTATTTTATAAAATACCTCTTTTGCTTATAAAAATCATAACTTCCCTAAAATGATACTTATAAGTAAACTATCAGTGAATAAAGATCATTTCTTTATTTTTAAATAATATTCACAAGTGCTAATTAAGCTTCATTAACCCTTTAATACTTTATTAATAAGTGTAGAGTCCAAAACTCACTTAATTATCTTACGAACTTTTCCAAAACCATTTGAATTAGTTTAATTATAGCTAACTAATCGCATGCTCTTAGTTATATCATGTTATTAGTCTTTAATCTATCACTACATCACTTATAATCATTCAGTTAACCTAAAAATCAAATTCTTAGGTTACTAACTATTTTTAAAAATAGATATTATGGTCCCAAACAAATAATGAGTTAATATAATCATGTTTATAACACAAACATAAGCCAAAATCAACTCAAATAATTTTCAAATCACTTCATATGGTTCTATAATTATCAATAAAAGAAATTATGAAGTATAACATATAAATTAGAAAGGAAAATCATCCCACCCACCTTTCTTTACCCCAAACCAAGATCTAATCACTAATGTAACGACCCGATATTTTGGACCATTCGCATCCATTATAAGTGTATAGGTAGACACTCATGTCGGAATTGAATTGCTCAAAATACCGCGTTGTTAATTTAAATTTGGCAAAACTAGACATATACAGTAAATAAATAATATCACAGATCACAGACACATGAGAGTAATAATTGCAGCGGAAATAAAAGAGATAGTAGTTCATGAAGCTACTATATAAATGTATAAGTTACATCAGAGTTAAACCAGATACAACGGAAGAGTAATACGATACATCAGATACAGAATTAGAATACATCACTGGAATCATCGAATACTGAAAGCAGAATAGATGGCTGGATCTTCAAGCAAAGCTCCAACTCCAAAGGTGAGTCTCGAATATTGGTACACTCAGTCTGACCCGAGCGTAAAGGAAAAACACAAAACACTCGAGTCAGGATTAACATTCTTATATTAATATCCAACTCAAGTGAAATAGCAATTGAAATACAAGTAACTCAAAGGATGTTTGGAATAACCATCCTTTAAGGATCCATTAAACTATCTACTAGGTAGTAATATACGCTAAGTAGATAATGTCTATCAGTAATAATAAGATATCAAAATAGCGTTAAGTCATGGCCCATTCCACCCTTAACACATTTTTATTCCCAAAAGCATATACAAGGCCGAAGTTTCCCCAAAACCGGAAGTCACCAGAGGGCAATCCATATACTAAAGGTACAAATCAAAATCGTAGTGGTCGCGCATAAATGGAATACAAGTATGACAAGGCACATGAGGCAATACCCAAGGTAGTGATACTACCGTTCACCTGATCCGAACTGGTGAGAACGCAACGCCGCAGCGCCCGCAACACCGTGAAACAACACTCCCAAAATCAAGGGTGCACCAATCGACAACAAGTAATGTATAGTTCGAAGAAGTGTGTCCACTTGAGGTAGCAAATCCTCCATTGGCCCGGCACAGCTCCTGTTTTAGTCATTTCCAATTTGACACAAGTGTCAAGGCTATCCATCATCGTTCTCTTTCTTCAGTCATCACGTACATCATCCCAACCACTTCATTCCGGATCATCACTCCGCGTATAGTTATTAAAGTGGTTTCGGTTCAGATAGAGAGTATATCCATTACCGATCCCGGTCTCTTTAATAACTTTCGTAATTATTACACCGATTGGTCGTTTATATATTTCAAAAACCAAATCAATTTCAAATTCAATTCGTAAATCAACGTTTCATTTGTCTTTCTAAATCAATTTCCAATATTTACGTTTCAAAAACTTCCAAATTATCATTTCAAAATCTTATAATTCAAATTCAATTTCTATATTGACAATTCAATTATTGATTCAAATTCGTATAGCAGTTTCATTTCAAAATCATTTAAATTAATTTAATTTAACATTCAAATCAATTTAAACTCATTTATCGATTCCATTCAATATTCGTTAAGTTACTTTATCATTCAAAACAATTTCTATTTAATTTCAAATCCATTACATTACCTTTTTAAGTTCAACTTCATTAAATCAAAACTTACAATTTTGAATTAAACTAAATTCGTCAAATCAATTCTTTCAATTACAAGTCTTACATTAATTCCAAAAATATCCCATTTTATTTCTTGTTAAAGAAATTCAATCTCACTTATTTACTTATTTAAATAATTTCCCAAAACTTAATTAATAAAGAAAACTCAATTTCAATTATTTACGAAGTAAATTCACTTATTTAAAAATTCAATTTAATTTAATCATTAAATAATCCAATCTTATTTAATTATTAAATAATTCAAAACTTAATTATTAAATAATTTCAAAGTTTAATAATTTCAAACTTAATTATAATTTCAAACTTAATTATTAAATCATTTCAAAGTTTAATAATTTCAAACTTAATTATAGTTTCAAACTTAATTATTAAATCATTTCAAAGTTAATTCAATCATTTCTCAAATCAAACAACATTCGTTCATCAATTACCTTGTTAATATTTTGTTTCAGATTATTAAATATTAACATTTTCCTTTCATTAAAATTCAAATTTCAACTTCGTTTCAAAACCATATTATTTATTCTAATAAAATCTTCGTTTTATTTTAAATCAATTTATTGACCAATCGGGTTTTATTTAATTTCCTATCCTAGGTCAAAGTTTAATTTGGGTATTTATCATTTCAACCCGATTCCAATTCAATTCAAAATCAAAGCATGGCAAAGGGAACTTGCAGTGTGATAACTGGGATGGTGTCAAAGTAAATAAACAAGCAATAACAACAATCAATATCAATCCAATAATCAATTCAAATAATCCTGAAATAACCGTATTAATTCGCATTGTTATTTGTACGAATTAATATAATTATTTCTCGAATCTACACTATCATTTCATGTAGATTAAAGATTATTACATTACGGTTTTCACTTGTCATTCAATTTCAATTTCATCCATCATCACTTTAACAACATACATTCAGTGGTTCAAAGTGTAATTAAACAAATCCTACGTGTCAATAAATTCAACAGTTAAAGGGGTCATATTATACAATGTCATTTAATCAAATTTAACATTTAACTATCCTATATCAATTTCAATTGCATACTATTTATCATTTTAACATTAACAATTTAACGTCCAATATAAACATCAACAATCAAACAATTATCAGTCAAATTGTATTATCATCGCATAAATAATTAACAGATAATGGTGTCAGATGTCACAGGTGAACTGATATAGGTAATAGCATATATAACAGTGTAATTTACTAACAGCAGCATATTTCAATTGTCGTTTCAATTGAAATCAAATTTAATAAATAAAAGAACGTTAATCATGAGTGAGTGCTCACCTTCCGAGGCTAGAGACGAACGAGAATCAGATGAGTTACGAATCCAAAACAAAGCTAGATTGAACGCGAATTTGACAAGCAAAGCTGACAATAGAAATTGACGAAATCAAATCAGGACTGGATCGATAAATGATTGGTATAAGAGAATTTGTTATAGATATAACATATGATATTATATATACATAAAAATCATATTCTAATTTCAAACATTTATTAACAAAATGTTTATATACATGTCTTTCAAACTCGCTGTTTTAAATTTTAAAACAAAGTTTCTATATGTAAATTTTAAAACCAAACAAATATATACTTAGATAAATAACGAATTTATATAAATATACATTAAGCCCATATAACTTATGTAACAGGTTATATACTTTATTAATATATATAACTAAAATAAATATCACTATAACGTATGCAGACCTTAAATTCTTATATAGCTTAATCACGAATGTATAGTACAACTCATCTACATATAAATAACAATTTATAATACATGTGTTAACTGCCAAAAGTAACTTACATAACCTGACACATGTATGTACAAAAATGCAGACATACCTTTATATCACTAATCTAGGCATAAATATTTAACCACTATTCCACTGTTTTCTTTCACACAGCAAGTCCAACATATTATATATAAATATTGTAAAAAATGTAGGCTGTAATATAACTAGAATGTAAACTAACCTTTTACTTCAATTATATGTGATGACCTTCATTTAAAATCTTACTTTATATAATATTATAACTAATCGTATATGAACATAAATCTTAGATGGACAATCACTATAAATATATTTGCGTTGCAAATCATATATAAACTGTCCTATTTAAATCTATATACATACAATACTAAAGGACCGCGGAACATTATATATATATAAACTAGTATAATATCTAACCTTACATATGTATTACATTCTGACATAAAAAAATGAACTCTTTATATATTTAAACGCATACGTTCAATTTTAAAAAAAAAATTGTATGAATATATGCAGTACACATCTTATATTTGTATAACCATAAACTTATATACAACATAGCTGAAAATATATATATAATCCTATAGTATGTATAAAGTATAAACTCAAATATATATAGAGACATACAAGTATATTCGGCAAGCAAGAGCATGAACGAGGTGCGGACGAGGCTGGGTTCGTCTTGAGACTGGTGGCGAAATGATGTTGCCGCGGTGACGCGCGCGTCCGTGAGTAGGGTGGAGGAGGAAATGGGTTAAAGGAATGACGGAAGGTGGTGGGACTGGGAAGTGGGCGACTGGGTGCGGAGGATGCAAGCAGCTATGAAGCAGGGCGGGGCTGCTGGGTCTGGTCGAAAGGAGAAGGGGCGGATCCGGTTGGTGGAGTGGAGGTGGTCAGGTCGTATGGGTGTGAGGCTTGGTGAAAGGCAGAGGGTCGGGGATGTGGAGCTTCCTTCAGTGAGGGGAGAAGGTGGGAAGAGAACACGAGAGTGGAAGGGAGATGCGGCTTGCTGTTCCAGTAAGGTGGTGGTGGTGCTGCCCGATCGGCGAAGTGGTGGTGGCGCGTGTAGCTGCTGCTGTGAAGATGGACGGGACTTTGTGAATGGGGAAGGGAATTCCGATGGTGGTGGAAGGCGAACAGAGAGGAGAGAAGGACAGTGGAGGGGCGCCTGCGTTGTGGGATTGGTGGTCAAGCGGGCGGAGGCTTGGGCAGTCGCGTCTGAAAGGAGATGGAGCGATGACATCATGGATGAGGGAAGAACAAGAAAGCAAGTGGAACAGTGAAGTTTGCATTTTTATGAAACAAAGTGGAGAGGAAAACGAAACCAAAAAGGCAAATACAGGATTCACATGCAGGGAGAAATTTGAAGATGAAGAATGCACCATGGTTTCATAATAAGTAAATGCACCCTGAACGCATCAATATGCAATTGGAAAAATCAAAAGCCAGTGAACCCCAAAAGTCACAATGCTGAATTCAAAGAAATTTATAGTTGGTGGCTATTTGATTTCAACCCGTGGAAACTTGAATGGTCATGTAAACCAAAAGACTAAATACAGTTACCGATACGGACATCGTTATACTAATTCTGTGGCATAACCGAGTTCGAAAAACAGAAGTGAATATACCGTTGAGATCAGCACGACAAGACGATCAAAATGGTATACAGATATTAGTGGTACGATTTGATTATCAAAATTCGAAAATTTCTACAGACGGAAAATGCAAGAAAAACGCTGAAAAATAAGATCGACG
Organism: Allium fistulosum; assembly: GCA_030737815.1. Classification (NCBI taxonomy): domain Eukaryota; kingdom Viridiplantae; phylum Streptophyta; class Magnoliopsida; order Asparagales; family Amaryllidaceae; genus Allium; species Allium fistulosum. Next base: position 842,035,039 of record CM060907.1, read on the forward strand.
GAGTCAAAGATGTCCGAATTTGGAAATATGACAAACTGATATCTTGCTCAGAAGATGGTTTAGGATTTTTCTATGTAAAAATATTTAGGTTTCGGAAACATTTTATTTTCATCGCTTTTTAACGGATTAAATTGAAGTGAATTTACGCGCGAAATAAATTTTCATATTTTCGGACGAAAATTTACCAGTTGCTATGTTTAACTAGACGTATTTCAAATATTAAATTTTTATTTCAAAATTTTATCGTTTAAAATTTCACAAAATTTCAACTAATTGCGTTATTAAAACAGTTAAAATTTACGGGTCGTTACACTCTCCCCCACTCAAAACTTTTCGTCCCCGAAAAGGAACGAGGTAGGAAAATAGAAACAACTAGAAAGAAAAACAGATTTGAAATACAAAATAACAATTAATTTAAACCATATAAATTCAAATTTAAATTAATTGATATTCAATAATTGATTTAATCCATTTGATTTCACAAAAATAAACCTCAACTATTTCTAAATTCATTATCTTATTATCCAATTATCCCCAATTTACAATTTCTAAAACCATAAATTTGAATAATCTTTTATTATAATCATATTTTCTTCAACTATTTAAATTTTTCTTTATTCCAAATTACCGTTAAATTTATTCTACTTAATATATCTACTCACATATATTTTACCCATATAAATTAATTTAAAACATAAAAGTTTCGATTTAAATTAATTTACATCTATTAATTTCTTTTAAATTCAAGGTATTTTCATATGTTGATCAAATTTCAATTTATTAATTCTTTCTAAATAAATTTATTTCATTATTAACTGAGTTTACTTATTATCCTATCTAACTCTATTAACATCTTTATAATCAAAATTAGTGTATAACATTTATTATAACACTCAAATTTTATTTATAAATTCAATTTATCTTATATATTATCCAATTACATATTCAACTTCTGAATGATTTAGGTAAGTTGTATTAGAATGCAGTTGAACAATATACAAATAAAATTTTCCTAATTCAATTATTCAAGTTTAAATATTTATTCCAAATTTTGGTGTTATTTATAATTAAAATCATCTCTTAACAAAATTTAAGCATTAGATTTCCGATTAACTTTAAACAATTTAGAGATATATATAATATATTTATATCAAATCAAATTAAATTTTAAAATAAGATACCTATATATATATATAAATCAAATTATACTGAAGAAATTCAAATCAAAATATATATTTTTTTTCAAAACAAAACCGTAGCAAAGCTACAGAATAGTATCTTCACTTCGAAACTCGAAAATGAATATCGATGATGCGGCCGCCATCACCGAAATTATTTTCCAGCGACAAAGAGAAGAGCACTGATTTCAACATTTTGAAATTCTTTGAAAACGATTTCTATTTGAAAATATTTTAAATACTATACACTTTAAAACTAAAAACCAAATTGAAATCACCCAAAAATTTAAATTCTCAAATTCTTGATTTAAATACATTTCAGATTTCAAATTTGCATTATAGCCAAGTTTATAACTTCAATTATTTATATTGCAATAGTCAATTGTTTACAAACAATAAATGATAATTAAATATTATCACTCCAACAATTAATTTATTACAGTTTGGTTAAAGAAAATTTCATACTTATATATATAGTAAAATCATACAAACTTTATTTTATTTTTCCAAATTTGAAAACAACATTGTGTCAGCTTGCTCTGCTCAAGTGTTTTGGAAATCCTATCGATAGCGTTGATCAGACGAATCGATCGGAAACCCAAATCAACATCAACAACTCAAACAACACAACATATATTTAAACCATTTATATATTAGTTTACAAATACATTTCTTTGCTCGACGATACAGGAATGAATTTTCAAAATAAGGATAGGGTTTCAAATTTGATGGACTTAAATCAAAGAGAATTTTGATTCGAAAAATAAGTTTGAAACAGAAGATAAGATAATTCAATTACCACCATCGGGAGATGGATGAGTTTATTTAATTCACGGGCAACCTTAACCGGGTCGTCCGTAACTACAAGAATAAGATCGATGTTGAATTCCGAGGTAAATCGACATTCGATCTCAAGAAATAGAATTCAGGTATAGCAGGAGATAGATAGCATCGTAAACCGAGGATACAGAGGTCTCCGGTAAATCAATGCCAATTGTGAAGGAGTTTTGCTCCTTTACGAATCATTCGAAGATTGGCGAGGCCGCCGATCTATTATAGATATCATTCAAAATGGAGTTATGGGGTGCTCCAGAATTGAAAGAAGATGAATAGTGAAGGACACGAATGAATTTTTGGAACCGCAGGGAACGTTCCAAAATTCAAAGAAATCGAATCAAAACGGAAGAGATTGAAACTCGAAATGAAAGTGATTCTGTAAATACATTTACCCTACATGTTGAGTTTTGCCTAGAGCTACCAAAGCTCTGATACCAACTGTAACGACCTGATATTTTGGACCATTCGCATCCATTATAAGTGTATAGGTAGACACTCATGCCGGAATTGAATTTCTCAAAATACCGCGTTGTTAATTTAAATTTGGCAAAACTGGACATATACAGTAAATAAATAATATCACAGATCACAGACACATGAGAGTAATAATTGCAGCGGAAATAAAAGAGATAGTAGTTCATGAAGCTACTATATAAATGTATAAGTTACATCAGAGTTAAACCAGATACAACGGAAGAGTAATACGATACATCAGATACAGAATTAGAATACATCACTGGAATCATCGAATACTGAAAGCAGAATAGATGGCTGGATCTTCAAGCAAAGCTCCAACTCCAAAGGTGAGTCTCGAATACTGGTACACTCAGTCTGACCCGAGCGTAAAGGAAAAACACAAAACACTCGAGTCAGGATTAACATTCTTATATTAATAAATCCAACTCAAGTGAAATAGTAATTGAAATACAAGTAACTCAAAGGATGTTTGGAATAACCATCCTTTAAGGATCCGTTAAACTATCTACTAGGTAGTAATATACGCTAAGTAGATAATTTCTATCAGTAATAATAAGATATCAAAATAGCGTTAAGTCATGGCCCATTCCACCCTTAACACATTTTTATTCCCAAAAGCATATATAAGGCCGTAGTTTCCCCAAAACCGGAAGTCACCAGAGGGCAATCCATATACTAAAGGTACAAATCAAAATCGTAGTGGTCGCGTATAAATGGAATACAAGTATGACAAGGCACATGAGGCAATACCCAAGGTAGTGATACTACCGTTCGCCTGATCCGGACTGGTGAGAACGCAACGCCGCAGCGCCCGCAACACCGTGAAACAACACTCCCAAAATCAAGGGTGCACCAATCGACAACAAGTAATGTATAGTTCGAAGAAGTGTGTCCACTTGAGGTAGCAAATCCTCCATTGGCCCGGCACAGCTCCTGTTTTAGTCATTTCCAATTTGACACAAGTGTCAAGGCTATCCATCATCGTTCTCTTTCTTCAGTCATCACGTACATCATCCCAACCACTTCATTCCGGATCATCACTCCGCGTATAGTTATTAAAGTGGTTTCGGTTCAGATAGAGAGTATATCCATTACCGATCCCGGTCTCTTTAATAACTTTCGTAATTATTACACCGATTGGTCGTTTATATATTTCAAAAACCAAATCAATTTCAAATTCAATTCGTAAATCAACGTTTCATTTGTCTTTCTAAATCAATTTCCAATATTTACGTTTCAAAAACTTCCAAATTATCATTTCAAAATCTTATAATTCAAATTCAATTTCTATATTGACAATTCAATTATTGATTCAAATTCGTATAGCAGTTTCATTTCAAAATCATTTAAATTAATTTAATTTAACATTCAAATCAATTTAAACTCATTTATCGATTCCATTCAATATTCGTTAAGTTACTTTATCATTCAAAACAATTTCTATTTAATTTCAAATCCATTACATTACCTTTTTAAGTTCAACTTCATTAAATCAAAACTTACAATTTTGAATTAAACTAAATTCGTCAAATCAATTCTTTCAATTACAAGTCTTACATTAATTCCAAAAATATCCCATTTTATTTCTTGTTAAAGAAATTCAATCTCACTTATTTACTTATTTAAATAATTTCCCAAAACTTAATTAATAAAGAAAACTCAATTTCAATTATTTACGAAGTAAATTCACTTATTCAAAAATTCAATTTAATTTAATCATTAAATAATCCAATCTTATTTAATTATTAAATAATTCAAAACTTAATTATTAAATAATTTCAAAGTTTAATAATTTCAAACTTAATTATTAAATCATTTCAAAGTTTAATAATTTCAAACTTAATTATAGTTTCAAACTTAATTATTAAATCATTTCAAAGTTAATTCAATCATTTCTCAAATCAAACAACATTCGTTCATCAATTACCTTGTTAATATTTTGTTTCAGATTATTAAATATTAACATTTTCCTTTCATTAAAATTCAAATTTCAACTTCGTTTCAAAACCATATTATTTATTCTAATAAAATCTTCGTTTTATTTTAAATCAATTTATTGACCAATCGGGTTTTATTTAATTTCCTATCCTAGGTCAAAGTTTAATTTGGGTATTTATCATTTCAACCCGATTCCAATTCAATTCAAAATCAAAGCATGGCAAAGGGAACTTGCAGTGTGATAACTGGGATGGTGTCAAAGTAAATAAACAAGCAATAACAACAATCAATATCAATCCAATAATCAATTCAAATAATCCCGAAATAACCGTATTAATTCGCATTGTTATTTGTACGAATTAATATAATTATTTCTCGAATCTACACTATCATTTCATGTAGATTAAAGATTATTACATTACGGTTTTCACTTGTCATTCAATTTCAATTTCATCCATCATCACTTTAACAACATACATTCAGTGGTTCAAAGTGTAATTAAACAAATCCTACGTGTCAATAAATTCAACAGTTAAAGGGGTCATATTATACAATGTCATTTAATCAAATTTAACATTTAACTATCCTATATCAATTTCAATTGCATACTATTTATCATTTTAACATTAACAATTTAACGTCCAATATAAACATCAACAATCAAACAATTATCAGTCAAATTGTATTATCATCGCATAAATAATTAACAGATAATGGTGTCAGATGTCACAGGTGAACTGATATAGGTAATAGCATATATAACAGTGTAATTTACTAACAGCAGCATATTTCAATTGTCGTTTCAATTGAAATCAAATTTAATAAATAAAAGAACGTTAATCGTGAGTGAGTGCTCACCTTCCGAGGCTAGAGACGAACGAGAATCAGATGAGTAACGAATCCAAAGCAAAGCTAGATTGAACGCGAATTTGACAAGCAAAGCTGACAATAGAAATTGACGAAATCAAATCAGGACTGGATCGATAAATGATTGGTATAAGAGAATTTGTTATAGACATAACATATGATATTATATATACATAAAAATCATATTCTAATTTCAAACATTTATTAACAAAATGTTTATATACATGTCTTTCAAACTCGCTGTTTTAAATTTTAAAACAAAGTTTCTATATGTAAATTTTAAAACCAAACAAATATATACTTAGATAAATAACGAATTTATATAAATATACATTAAGCCCATATAACTTATGTAACAGGTTATATACTTTATTAATATATATAACTAAAATAAATATCACTATAACGTATGCAGACCACAAATTCTTATATAGCTTAATCACGAATGTATAGTACAACTCATCTACATATAAATAACAATTTATAATACATGTGTTAACTGCCGAAAGTAACTTACATAACCTGACACATGTATGTACAAAAATGCAGACATACCTTTATATCACTAATCTAGGCATAAATATTTAACCACTATTCCACTGTTTTCTTTCACACAGCAAGTCCAACATATTATATATAAATATTGTAAAAAATGTAGGCTGTAATATAACTAGAATGTAAACTAACCTTTTACTTCAATTATATGTGATGACCTTCATTTAAAATCTTACTTTATATAATATTATAACTAATCGTATATGAACATAAATCTTAGATGGACATATCACTATAAATATATTTGCGTTGCAAATCATATATAAACTGTCCTATTTAAATCTATATACATACAATACTAAAGGACTGCGGAACATTATATATATATAAACTAGTACAATATCTAACCTTACATATGTATTACATTCTGACATAAAAAAATGAACTCTTTATATATTTAAACGCATACGTTCAATTTAAAAAAAATGTATGAATATATGCAGTACACATCTTATATTTGTATAACTATAAACTTATATACAACATAGCTGAAAATATATATATAATCCTATAATATGTATAAAGTATAAACTCAAATATATATAGAGACATACAAGTATATTCGGCAAGCAAGAGCATGAACGAGGTGCGGATGAGGCTGGGCTCGTCTTGAGACTGGTGGCGAAATGATGTTGCCGCGGTGACGCGCGCGTCCGTGAGTAGGGTGGAGGAGGAAATGGGTTAAAGGAATGACGGAAGGTGGTGGGACTGGGAAGTGGGCGACTGGGTGCGGAGGATGCAAGCAGCTATGAAGCAGGGCGGGGCTGCTGGGTCTGGTCGAAAGGAGAAGGGGAGGATCCGATTGGTGGAGTGGAGGTGGTCAGGTCGTATGGGTGTGAGGCTCGGTGAAAGGCAGAGGGTCGGGGATGTGGAGCTTCCTTCAGTGAGGGGAGAAGGTGGGAAGAGAACGCGAGAGTGGAAGGGAGATGCGGCTTGCTGTTCCAGTAAGGTGGTGGTGGTGCTGCCCGATCGGCGAAGTGGTGGTGGCGCGTGTAGCTGCTGCTGTGAAGATGGACGGGACTTTGCGAATGGGGAAGGGAATTCCGATGGTGGTGGAAGGCGAACAGAGAGGAGAGAAGGACAGTGGAGGGGCGCCTGCGTTGTGGGATTGGTGGTCAAGCGGGCGGAGGCTTGGGCAGTCGCGTCTTAAAGGAGATGGAGCGGTGACATCATGGATGAGGGAAGAACAAGAAAGCAAGTGGAACAGTGAAGTTTGCATTTTTATGAAACGAAGTGGAGAGGAAAACGAAACCAAAAAGGCAAATACAGGATTCACATGCAGGGAGAAATTTGAAGATGAAGAATGCACCATGGTTTCATAATAAGTAAATGCACCCTGAACGCATCAATATGCAATTGGAAAAATCAAAAGCCAGTGAACCCCAAAAGTCACAATGCTGAATTCAAAGAAATTTATGGTTGGTGGCTATTTGATTTCAACCCGTGGAAACTTGAATGGTCACGTAAACCAAAAGACTAAATACAATTACCGATACGGACATCGTTATACTAATTCTGTGGCATAACCGAGTTCGAAAAACAGAAGTGAATATACCGTTGAGATCAGCACGACAAGACGATCAAAATGGTATACAGATATTAGTGGTATGATTTGATTATCAAAATTCGAAAATTTCTACAGGCGGAAAATGCAAGAAAAACGCTGAAAAATAAGATCGACGGAGTCAAAGATGTCCGAATTTGGAAAAACGACAAACTGATATCTTGCTCAGAAGATGGTTTAGGATTTTTCTATGTAAAAATATTTAGGTTTCGGAAACATTTTATTTTCATCGCTTTTTAACGGATTAAATTGAAGTGAATTTACGCGCGAAATAAATTTTCATATTTTCGGACGAAAATTTACCAGTTGCTATGTTTAACTAGACGTATTTCAAATATTAAATTTTTATTTCAAAATTTTATCGTTTAAAATTTCACAAAATTTCAACTAATTGCGTTATTAAAACAGTTAAAATTTACGGGTCGTTACAACTAAATACCCGACTTTAGCTTTCTTTAAATTTGGAAATGAACCCAAGACTCCGATCTAAGCCAATTCCTTCGTGGATTTTGTAGAGAATTGAAAGAGAGGAATTTTGGTGATTTTTATTTGATTTAAGGAAATTTATTTGATGGGTTTAGTGTTAGGGAGTAGAAGTGGATTAAGAGGAGATTAAGAAAGTAAATAGAAGAGATGGATGAAATGAAATGTGAAATGAGAATAATGAAGAGTTAGGGCAAGCTAATGGGTTTAACTCAATTCTCTTTATTTGGCACTATTCATCCAAGAAAATCATCGACTCCAAACATAGTCAAGTTTATACTCATTTTGCTCGCATCGAAAAAGCGGACTCAAATATGGTTGTATTGAGTTCCAATTCACTCATTTGAAAAAGTTGAGTACAAGAGGCATTCCGTTACTTAATGATTAAATATTTAAATTGATCATTTAAATAACTGATCGCCAAAATTATGAGGTGTTGCAAAAAATAGAGTAGTTACCTTGACTATAGCCGATTAGTACAGTTGAATGCTAAATCGACTGCCACAGCTTGAATCTGAATTCAAATCCTTCCATAGAGATCTATCTGACTAAAAGCACTACACACCGTTGTCCTGATTTTATTTGAATTTGACTTTCTGATGCTTGAATTAATAGGGGAGGTGAAGGTGTATATGCGGCCAAAAATGAGAGAGGTTACAACAAAAGAGAGATAGCTCAAATGGGGGGTTAAGGCGGTTTAAATAGTAGAGAAAGAGAGGAGCTACAAGTGGATCTGGATCCACGAATGTCTACCAATTCAAACCCCCTTGGAATCAAATCAAACCCTCGTATTCTCGTATCTATGGTCGGTCATCCTTGCCTCTTTTATGGGCCTCCAAATCACTTCAAGCTAGATCAAACAAAATACATTTAAATCTAGTTTAAACTACATTGATATCGTATATCGATACGTGTGTATACAACTTTTATATATGCACTATTCTCAACACAAATCAAATAAAATGTTATAATTAATATTTCACAAATACTAATTAATTTATAAAAATTATAATTTAATTAAATCAGGCGGTAGTCGAAGTATTCAACATTTCGATTGTGTGACTCTTAGTTGTAAATTCGGTCAACGATTAATATCGAACAATTCACATATTAGCGTTCACACATCACCTTAGCTAGTGGTGTGATATTATGGCTAAATTTATTGCTTACGTAGCTTAAGTAAGAACCAATTTTACTTATTTTAACTGTTACAAGTAGTGACAACTATTTACATCACTTATTCGCTATTTACACTAATTATCTTCGTCAAAACTATATCACATTAGGACTTATAGAATTTGGTAATGGTCAAAATCCAATATCGTTCACATTCGACTTTATATAATATCCATGTTTCAATAATAACGATTATTATTAACCCAACCGCCCTGGCTACGGACGTTGACTTTGAGTTGACTTTAGTTGACTGAGATACTAACCCTATATAACTGAGGTGAGGAATTCTCTATTGAATAATGTTTCGCTTTCAATGCTTCTACTCGATCTAACTATTTTCGCTCCATAGAATCAAAGCAGTGTTTCCACATTGAAGCTTGATAGTATTCTCAATTCAAGAGAATTGTGTAATACTGTCACATCAATATTTTCTGTTTAGCTTAGTCATATTAACCAATAGAAAACTATTAAGAAAGTCATTCTATAGTTATCCAATAACTATTAGTATGTAACCCTTGGTGGCCCCAATAACCATGAATAATAATAAACTGCCCAACATATGGAGAGCGTTACGTACTCTAGTCTTAGTAGATGTATCGGTATCCACTCTCGATACATCTTGATTAGGAATATTTAAAATGATATGTTTATTATATTGTGATATATTGCTTATAATTACAACACCTTTTAAATTATTATCATAAAACATTCCATTTATGAATTTTCTATTAAATATACTTAAATTAAATAAAGAATTGGTTATAACACATTATAACAAGTATATACAAGAAAGGAAAACACCTTTTATTTCAAAAAATTTTTATTATAGAGCTAATAATTTACAATAAAGTACAGAATCACCCTAGGGCATATCCCTACCTTTATTAATCTTTCACTTACACTTGGGGAAAATTATGGAATCTCAATCTCATCCCTTTGATAAGCTTGAAGAGAACCAACCGAGCTAGACCCTTTGTAAATGGATCTACAATGTTGTCCTTGGAATATACTCTTTGTATCATGACTTCTTTCACCTCAATGAATTCTATGATTATGTGGAACTTTCAAAGAATATTTCATGATTTCTTATATGCTCTAGACTCCTTAGTGATCTTTGTCGTTGCATTATTGTCACAACTAATGGATTCTCCATGTCGGGAGTCACTCCTAGCTCATTATAGGCGATATACCTGATCTCCATCGTGGAATTAGCTACCGTTTCTTATTTAGAATTTTTCAAACTGACAGCCCCACTGTTAATTGTAAAGATGTAACCCGACATCGACTTACTATCGTTGATATCACCAAGAAACTATAATCTGTATATGCCTTCATAATGAGGTCTCCATTCCTATATATAAGGAATAAATATTTAGTATTTCTTAAATACTTTAGTATACATTTTATGGAAATTCGATTCTTTTTCTATAGGCCTCATCTCTCGTTTGGCCACATGATGCTTGTTCCTAAGCCCTCTTAACGAATTATAGACATGAGTTTTTGATCAAGTATCTAAATTCAGGATAATTTATTGGTTGCAAAACAATTTTGAATCATAAATATACCTATGGAAGCAAAAAAAACTATTATGTTTCTCCTCTCTGATAATCTTTAAGTACTTCGAACAATTCCGTTTTAGTGACCCTTCTAGTGATAATGATGAAATTCACCCTTGTCAGCTAGAACAGTCTTCCTATTCTTCTTATTAACCCTTTTTTGCTTCTTCAAAACTTTCGAAGCTGAAGTGTTCCCCTTAATCGCGAGCACCACATTCTGATCCTTGGATGAAGACTGGGCTAATCTCAACATATCGAGTAACTCCACGAGACCTAAATTCAATCAATCTATATTATAGTTTAATATGAATGGCTTAAATTAAGGAGTAAGAGACCCTAGGATCATGTCTACTTGCAGCTTGTATCCTATCGCAATGTCTAATTGAGCAAGTCTATCAATATAGCCTTTCATCAATAGAACATAATCGTCCATCTTTTGAACCTTCATCATTTTTGTATTGAATAGTTCTCCATAATTTCGTACTTTGCGAAATGACACTATTCTCCAAACAGAGCTTTGAGGCTATCGAAAATTCAATGGACAATCATGTTTTCATATTGTCAATGCAAAGATTTATCTAATGTAGAAAACATGTAAATTTAGGCGATTTCGAGTTCTGAAACCCATTTGCTATAGGCTAATCTTAGTTCGGGGTCGACATCATCGATGGGTATAACCTTAGGAGGTTCATTATTGACGGCCAAAGATGTTCATAAGTTAGTGCTATCTTTATTGCCCATAGCAAGCATATGTAGTTTGGTCCGGTGAGTTTGTCGTTTTCAGAAAATGACTTGGGTGTAGACATTAATCTACAAATTTTAACTTAATAGATTAAGATATTTGTAACACCTCGTAAAATGAGCCATAAATAAATAAAAATAAATTGAATTAAATATGATAAGGGTTGAATATGGAGATTTATAGAAGTTGGAATCTGACCATGAAAGTTACACCTCTACATTCGTGAAATTCTGATCCGTTTCCATATATAACATGTTGAAAACGGAGCTCAAGCAAAGAAGTTACGAGCATTTGAAGTTTTCAGATTTAAATTAATTTAGTTTGAATTCAAATTCAAATGAGCAATCAAGTTTAGGGTTTAAATTTCAAAAATTAACTTGGAGGCTAAGTAAACGTTTAATTAACGTGTAATGTTAAAAAGTTAATTAGGTAATAAAATAATTGTGTAATGGAAGAAAATAAACGTTCCTCGATATAGAGGAGCGGTCAAACTATATAGGTCAACCGGTCGACCGTAAAGGTCGACCGGTCATCCACAGACGATCGACCGCTTGGCAACAAATGTTGCCAGGAACGGCTAGGGTTTGAAGCTATGTTATATTCAGTTGTGCGCTCTAGATTTACCCATTTCCTACCTACTTCCATCCTATGGTTCTGGTGCGTTTCAACCCCTATAAATAGAATCATATCCTCTCCACTTTTATTCATAAAATTTTGGGGAATACGATGAAATTATGCCATTGCTATCTCTCTCTAATAAGATTCAGAAACTCCGTATAGAATTCAAGTAAGAATTCAACTTATTTCCTATTTGTTTCTTCTTCCTCCAATCTTTTCTTATCCTATTCTTCTTCAATTATTCTGAATCTAATGAATATATACCTCTTCCCTATTGTGTGTATGTGTGTTTATATATATATATATATATATATCAAAAGCGAGATGTTCTAGAAGAGATCAGAAGGCTACAAATCCATTTGAGTGAAGCTAAGGCTATTCTGTGAGTGGAAACCTTATTATTTCTTTTCAGCAATTATTTATTGTATTTCTTTTTGGATTTGAATATGTGTTAAGGATTTTGGGATTCAGAAAATATGATAGATAATATCCTCCAAAATTCCTTTATTATTTCGATATGTCAATTCTATACCGAGATTCCCAATTATTTAAATTAATTTGATGGCAATTGTTTCGTTTATGCAATTTTTGATAATCTCATAATCTATTCCACTTCTCCTTCTTCTTTGTGTCAAATTGTGATCCTGTAATCAAATAAGGGGTTTAGATTATGAATTCTATTCCTAGTTTACACCACTTATTCTAATCTATTTCTTTGTAAAAGAGGAGTAGAATATGGGTTTAGATTGCAATTCTTACTGTTTAAGATATTCCATTGAATTGGTGTAATAAATTGAGTTTCTATTTTATTTACAAGTCTGTTATTGCAATTTTGGTTATGAATATTTATTTCCTGCTTTGGACATTAGAATTCCATGAAATCTTGAAGATTTGAAGAAAAAGAACTTATAATAACAATTGGGTAGGGAATTGACGTTTAACGCTAGTTTAAGGCGTAAAATCCATGCATTTAAAACTAAATAGGTGCAAATATTTATTTATCTTTATTTACATAATTAACGTATAATTATTGTATATATAGCGTAGTTTATTATAAATTTATTTACACTTATTTCCCTCATTATGAAGGTAATTGATTGTTAGGCAAAAATAAGAGGAAACTCTTATATAGCCTAATTATTATTTTAAGCGTAATAAGGAAGATTCCTTTTAAGGATTTATTTATGAAATAGTGAGATGAGTGTGTGTGTGTGGAGAAAGTAATTGATTTGTGGCTAAGTCATAGGGATGCAATGTCAATAGAGTTACATGATGGAAGTCCGCCCTTCACTTTGAGGCTACCAGTAGTCGTGTACACTTATATTGATGTGAGATATCCTTATGATAAATATTTGTAATGACGCGAGGTTAGTCCCAAATTCTGTAGGGGAAATCTGCCCAGCTATTCTGGCTACCAGTTCCTACGAATAGCGGACTAATATGAAACGTCATTATGAGTATGGGCCATAAGAGGAAGGGCCTGCTTCGGGATTTTGATGTATTAAGTGGTTGGACCCACCTCTTTTTCTCAGACGAAGTATTAAATGGCCAAGGGGACACGTTAGGTGGTATCTTTATAGGGGTCCGCTTTTGGAAATAGGTCTTAAATGATGGGATCTGCCTTAATTAAGGTATTAAATGAGCAGAATCTGCTTATATTCCACTTAGAAGTATTAAGTGGCCTATGAGATTCCATATGATGTCAGCTAGATAGTACCATTGAGGAGCACGCCTTGGAAATAGGTCTTAAATGATAGGGTCTGCCTTAACTAAGATCTTAAATGACCAGAGTCTGCCTATTTTCCAATAAAAGGTATTAAGTGGCTTGGATACCGTCTCTCACATTATTAGCCATTTATGACGTATGATTAAGATATAGGATTTTAGAAACCTACTTCTGGACCAGAAGGTATTAAGTGGTTGGAACCACCTCTTTTCCTTATAAAGAAGTATTAAATGATTTTAATGGTTTTATGTTCGTAGACATATTCTTATTTCGAAATATACCACCCAAGTACTGAAAAGGTAAGACTCGAGGTTTTATTCACCAGACACATGTTATTCTAACTCCATCCTCATTACAACACAGGTTAAGGACAGAGTGATGACGATGACGATGCTTAGAGATGGAGAAGCTTGGCTTATGGCAGTATTTATTATTATTATTTTCTTTTTTGTGTACCCATGGATTTACACAATTGTTGTAATAGAAATTATGTTACGGTTTTTATGGGATTTTGTGTTATGACATTTTTATGGTTTTGAATTAAATGGGTACACTTTACAATTATATTTTGTTCCATTCGCTATGATTTCTGAAATTTTAGTGATGGCTTTGCGATGTTATTTCTTTTTACTACTAATGGCTTGCCTTAGAATGGATCTAAGTTTCGCTTGGCCTTTTTTTAGGTCGAAATTTAGACCTATTCCGGAGTGGGTTGTTACATTCGGTATTAAAGCCTATGTTACCCGATCAACGGGAAACAATTATATGTATGAGAGATGTATTTTTCATTTTGAAATGATTTTTAAAAAAGATTTTTCAAAGAATTCTTACTGTATGTATATATATATCCTCTCTTAGGAAATTGTCACTAAAGATTTAACCTACAGATAGTTGATATGGCTAATAATCAATCTTCTTTCGAATAAGGGAACCCTAACCACGGAAGATCGCCCATTCTTGGAATGCCCAAATGGTTTAAACAATATCTTAGGACTGTCCAGCAGATTCTTATTCCTCCAGCTACATTGGTAGCACCCACTGCCCCGCCCGCCGATGTAGCACCCCATCCTATCGACATTCCTAGGTTGTGTAAGGACTTTCTTAATATGGGAGGAAAGACATACTCTGGAACCGAATGATATTCGGAAGTTAAAGCTTAGTTTAGTAACTATAAGAAGATATTTAGAGAGCTTGGTTGGGATGATCAGCTAAGAAGAAGAATAACAGCTTGGCACCTTAGGGAAGAAGCCTTGAATTAGTGGAACTATATGACTAATGAGCACCATGGAAGGATATTCTCTTGGGATGAATTTAAGGACCGATTTGAGATGAGATTCATGTCTAGAGCAGAGGTTAGCTTGGAATTAGAAAGGTTCATTCAGCTGAGATAAGGAGATTCTACCCTTAAGGAGTACATAACTAAGTTTACTAAATCGGCTAAATTCAGGATGAGCCTGATAGACACACCTATGAAAAAGGCCATGAAGTTCATGAAGGGCTTAAATAGGAAATGTTGTTGACCCAAGTACCTATGGGGGCCACGTATGAGATGTTGGTAGAAACGGCAATGTTGCACGTAGTCAATAAGGAAGATAAGGGAAGAGAGAAGGAGAAGTCTACACTGACTCAAAAGCAAGGAGGATCTAAAAGGGGAGCTTTAGGGCCAACAAGAAGTCGAAGGGGAAGTTTAAGAAGGATGTGAAGGTGTGCAAGAAACGCCAAAGGAAGGGACATGAAGCTAAAGATTATAGGGTGAGTATGATAAAGGAAGCCTTTAAAGGCAGGTGCTTTAACTGACAAGAGGAAGGGCATCACAAGAATCAATGTCCCAAGATGGCTAAGGAAGGATCAAGCGGACAGGCCTATGCTATTGAAATGTCTCTATTGCCAGTAATCCACCAAAGACTAAGGAAAAGCAGCTCTAGAAGGTATAGCTCTTATTTTTGGAGTTACTATTCATACCCTATTTATTTCGGGGGCATCACATTCCTTAATAGCTAGGGATGTTGTAAATTCCTTAAACTTTCAAACCCAGATGGTCAACACCCCAATAGAGGTTTTCAATCCCATTGGGGGTTCGAGCCGTCTTTCTCTTATTTGCAAAGACCTAGTGTTAGACATATGCGACGTTGATTTCATATGTACTGCGTACCTTCTAAATTTTGAGGGGTATGGGCTTATCTTGGATATGGATTAGTTGTCATATTATGAAGCCATTCTTGACTATGATAAGAGGGTAGTATGATGAGGAGTTGCGGAGGTCATGACCTAGAAGTTCTTTGTATACCTGAAGCTTTAGTTGGGTTAAGCCATTTATACTCACTAAATCTATCTATCGACGGAGAGCCATCATATGTACCCGTAGTTTGTGAATTTATTGATGTCTTCGAGGAGGTCTCGGGTCTCCCACCCCATAGGGAGATTGAGTTTCCAATCGATTTGGAGAAGGATGCAAGACCCATCGCTCTGCCTTTGAGACATATGACCCATAAAGAAAGAAGGGAATTGGATAAGCAAATGTCCGAGCTATTGAAAAAAGGATTCATCCGTAGGAGCACTTTTGAGTGGGAAGCCCATGTTGTTTTTGCTACTAAGGCAGACGGTTCTTTGAGACTTTGCGTTGATTATAAGGAGTTGAACAAGTTGATAAGGAAGAATAGGTACCATCTACCTAGAATAGATGACTTTTTCAACCAACTTGTAGGGGTTGAACTCTTTTCCTAATTATACTTAGCAATGGGATTCCATCAGTTAAGGATTGCAGAGGAAAGCAAGCCGAAGACTACATTCCGTACTCCAAACGGGCTCTATGAGTGGGAAGTAATGCCTTTCGGATTGATGAATGCCCCGGCATACTTTGTGGATTTGATGAGTAGAATATTTAGCAGGAAACTTAATAAATTTGTCATGGTATTTGTTGATAATACCTTTGTTTTCTGCAAAGGCAAGAAGAAGCATGAGGACCACCTTAGGGTGGTATTTGAGACCTTGAGAAGAAACCAACTCAAAGTCAAGTTTTCTAAATGCCACTTTTGGAGAAATGAAGTTAGGTTCCTTAGGCATATTGTTTCGAAACAAGGATTGACTATGGACCTTGCTAAAGTAAAAGCTGTCCAAGGATGGAAAACTACAAGTAATGCATCAGAGATTAGAAGTTTTCTAGGGCTGGCAGGCTACTATAGGAAGTTCATCAAGAGCTTTGGACAAATAGCAGCCCCTTTAACCTGATTGACTAAGAAGAGTCTAGTTTTTGTTTGGGATGATAGATGCACCAAGGCATTTGAGAAGTTTAAGGAGTCAATGACTAGTGCACATGTGCTCACTATTCCAGATGGAACCAAGCCATTTACGGTTTTCAAAGATGCATGTGGCATCGGATTATGGGCGGTTATTATGCAAGGAGAGAAGGTAGTTGCCTATGCTAGTAGACAACAAAAGGACTATGAGAAGAGGTATCTAGTGCATGACTTAGAATTTCCGGCCATTGTTTTTGCCTTAAAAATGTGGAGGCGTTATCTCTTGGGGGAAAGGTTTGATTTATTCACTAATCATAAATCACTCGAATATCTATTTTCCCAAAAAGATTTAAATCTTAGGTGGCAAAGGTGGATGGAGTATGTAGCATCCTTTGACTTTGGTATCCAATATACCCTTGGAAAAGGGAACGTAGTCGCCGATGCTCTTAGTCGGAGACACGCTACCCTAGGTGCTAAATATGAATGGAGACGGTTGGATTTTTCAATCGGATTTTAACCTCCAACTGTGACGCCCCACCCTAGACCCACATTAACAAAGAGTATTACTGTAACGCCCCACTCCGAGACCCACATTAGCAAAGAGTATTACAAGGTAATACCGTCTGCTAATACGGAGAATAGAGCTGGATAGGAGCGACCATCTATATCCTTGTCTTAATACTATCTACTGAGTACGTCGAAAAATGTAGCATATATTGTTTTTTCATGTGGATCGACATATCCAATAGATATTTAATACCAAACTATAATGGCTATAAGATCTAACAAAACAAAATATAATAACTCAAGTGTAAAACACATCACAGAACAGTAGATCATCACATACATATACACATACACAGATACATCACAGAGTATACAAAATGATACATGTCAAGTGGTATAGCAACCACAATATACAAGCGAGTCAAAAGAATATACATATCAGAGTTACAACCAAAAAGGACTACACAAAAAGCTATAAAAAAGCTAGCAGAATAGTCCATGCGGAAGTAGAATAGGCTAAGTCCAAATGTACCTAACCTGAAACACCTCGGTCTGACCCGAGTATATAATACACGGGTCAATCTAGCTAAACAAATTAGTTAGATAAGCTAAATGATAATGAACATGCAAGGTCATAAAGTACCACAATAATCTCTAAAAGAGATAACATAATCATCTAACAAAAGATGAATCATAACAAGCCTCATATCATTGGCAACTCAAATAAACAAAGGATATGAATATCCCAAATCAAGCCAAAAAGGCAAATAACAAATACCAATGAAGGTAACACAAGTTTCCACAAGGTAATCGCTATATATCGTGTAGTTCAAAGGACCTACCCCGAAAAGCGATACTCTAGGGAAATATAAATATCAAAGAAACAAAAGATGCACGTGCTTAGTACTGTATAAACAAGGATCCACAAGCCCGAAGAAGACAAACCCAAGTATCTCTCGAGCGGCGACGAAGGACCAACTCCAAAAGCGTACTATATGGCAACAAACCCGAAGGAAACAAACCCGAAGGCATAAACCCGAAGGCAATAAACCCGAAGGCACAAACCCGAAGGCAACAAACCGTAGTGGCGAAGGTCCGGAGGCCCAGTACTGGACACCACTAATTGGCAATATGTGTCACAAACCCCTCGGATAGGAACCCGCAAAGTGTTAACGTGTGTCTCATACCACACATTCGCACTAAACGGTTTACTAACCGTTAGTCAATTCCACACTCAAAGCAGTACAAAGTTTACCTCATCTCATCGGTAAACCAGACCCGAAGGTCAAAACGATCAAACGAATAGATTAGTAATTAACTTAAAAGATAAACGCACGTGTTCATAGCATGCATTTTATCTAATCATTTAATTCTCCTCCCTCTTCGCTCGAAGTACAAAATTGTGTTTTATATAGAAATTAAGTTGAAGAAAATGAGTTTTAGGAACGTTTGGAAATCGCTTTAGAAATTGCCTTTGAAATTCTCTTATTATAAAGTATATAATATTTATACAAAAAATAATATATAATAATAATTTCAAAAGCCCATTTATATGAAAAACATTTTTAAAACACATTATAATACCTGTGTATGAAATCCAGAAAGAAATATCAAGAAAACATCGAAATAACGGAAATCACACCAAGTATTATCCGTTTAAAACAAGCTGCGACTCAATATTCGACAGCAGGTTTGAACAAGTTAACTGTGTCAAAATGACTTGAAATTTTGGAGAAATGTAGTTCAACATTCCTTATTCAATCTGCAAAAAGAAACATTCAAATCCGATTTGAAACGAAGAATCTGCGTCGTTTCAAAGTTGGACCAAAACAAGGTTTTAAACACTGAATTACAACAAGCTGTGAGTACAAATTCGACAGCAGTTTCAAAATAGCAAACGAACCCAGATTGTCATGAAATTTTACAGGAGTGTAATTCAACACTCCTACTTCAATCTGCAAAAAGAATCACTCAAATCCGATTTGAAACGAATGAGCTATGCCGTCTCAAACATGTACTCAGGCCATGTTTGCAACAGTTCAAGAACAAAAAATGTACAGGCCTGAAACCATATTGGGTTCAACTTCCAGGCATGAAACAGAGGATCAAATAGCATCAGATTGAGCTCAAAATTGGTATGCATGTAGTAGAAAACATTATATTTCAAACAAAATAAAGAATGATGCAATTTGGATAAAATATGGGAAAATTATGTTGTCTCAAAGTTGAACCCAGACAGTGTTTTCACTGTAAAACTCTGAGTAAAAACATGCTCTGAGTACAAGTTTGGCAGCATATTTTTATAAGATCTATAGGTCTAAATGACCTGAAAATTTACATCCATAAAGCTCAACAACAATACTTTAAACTGCACCAAGAATCATGCAATTTAGATAAAGTATGAAATAGATATTATGTCTCAAATTTCGACCCAGGCAGTGTTTTCACTGTAAAATCTGGGCAAAAACATGCTCCGAGTCAAAGTTCGGCAGCATGTTGCTATAAGCTAAATAGGTCTAAATGATCTAAAATTTGGCATGCTTAATCTACGAAACATGGTCTACAAAACAAAAATAATCCAGTAGCATTCTGTTGCCGGAATAGTGAGATATGACTGCACAAAGTTGCAACTAAAGACAGTTTACACAGAAAATCCAAATTGTTCAAAAACGAATTTTTTTGCAAATTTTTTATTTCAACTTGTGATTCTTAACATTGCATGAGCTAGCTTTTGTGAGATTGATACTCACCTTTCAAAATACCTGAGCTTCAAGATCAAATTGGTGAAAAGAGACGAGCTTTTGCTTGAAAGATACTTCAACAACCTAGAAATAGAGTTTTCAAAGACATGCAAACACAAAACCACCATTACCTACAATCAAACATCTTAAAAATCAAAATTTGATGAAGTATCTTTGGTTTAGAGATAGATTACCTGACTAAATAGAATTTTAACTTGATAATTTCAGCAAGGAGTTGGGTAAAATTGGAGAATTAGGTTTTTGTTGTAAAAGAGGAAAGGTGGGTTACTACTTTTAGTTACATGGAGAAGAAGATTTCTGTGTACGTACAGGAAATGAGAAAGAGGCATTTTCCTCTTTTCCTTATTAAGTTGCTAAATGGGCTAAGCCCAAAACTAATTAACTTAGCCTCTAATTGAGATTAACACACCAAATCCTATTATACACTAATATATACAAGTTACAACAAATATATGTACATGTTTTCACTTTATAAAAATTATACAACACATACTTATTTTCTAAAAATTATTTTACAACTAAATAAAAGATCATTTATCTTTAGAAATTTATTTTCATTATTAAAAACCCTTATTTTAATTTAAATGCACAAATTACACAATTATTACTTAAAACTCTATTTCTAACTTCTAAAATTACATAAAATTCACTTCCTTGTGTAATAAAACATAACAAATCATATTTTCAACATTTTACAACCAAAATTTATTTTTAAACCAAATTTCCATTTTTAATTATAATATACCACTTATTAAATGAAATTCTTCTTTTAAAAATATATAAAAGAAACATTTGGCAATAATTATCAAAATTATTGCATTTCTTTATATTAAAATCATGATTAGCTCATTTTGAACTCAAATTAACCAAAGTAAAGTTTCAAAACTTTATTTTTCACATCTTATTCCCTAAAATCCATTGTTTATTCCAAATAAATAATTTAAATCTCAAATTTATATTTAATTTCATAATATTAAATTATAACCATCGTTATAATTTAATATCACAGGTAATCTCCACAACAAAGGTTGTTACAATTACTGGGTAATACTGTTTGCTAATGCAGAGTGCAGGGCTGGTTAGGAGTGACCATCTATAGTTTTGTCTTAAACATCTATTAAATACGTCGAATAAATACTCTAAATTTTTTTTCTATCTCAAGTGGATCGACATATTCAGTAAATGGTTAATAAAAAACTAAATGCACATCACATCACATCACATCACATAACAGCAGATAAACATATATATACATATACACTGATACATCCCTAGTACAATACAAAATGATACATCATAAGTGGTTCGAAGACCACACTATATACATCGAGTCAAAAAAATATACATATATCACAGTCAAACAAAAAGATACAAACTACACAAAAAGGGATAAGCTAATATCTAAGTGGAACCATCAAAGCTAAGTCCAAAAGCAGGTATCTAACCTGAAACAACTCGGTCTAACCCGAGTATAAAATACACAGGTCAGTCTAGCTAAAACAATCAGTTTAGTAGGAGATAGATGATAATATGAAGCATAAGGTAAAGGGAAGGGTATCCTCTCGAATGAGAAAAAAAACAATAATAAGAGCATGTCACTACTTCAAATGAGTTACTTCACTAAGCGTAAATAGTCTCGAAAGAGAAAACTCAACATTAGAACAACTAAGAATAATCATGCCTCATATCATCGGCATAATCCCAAAAATAACAATAATGGTTTAGAGAAACCATAACTCCTAAATAGGAGAAATCCCAAAATTCAAATCTCGACAATTGGCAAACACAAATATATTCTCAAAATATAGAAGTCTCGAAACTCGAAATACGCCACAATGGCAATCTCATATATCTCCTAAGAGGAGAGTATAAATCTCAAATAAACGCCAAGTGTTGGCAAACCCAAATCTCAAATATAGAACTCGCTAAGGAGTTTAATTTCCAAAGATGTAATTGCCATATATAATGACTCGAACGGCTCAAATGGCCAAATATGTAAATAAAGCGATACACTTGGAAAATCACAAATAATCAATGAAATCATCTCAAAGATATAACACGTGCTTATGGCTGAATCCCGCCAAGTACAGTTCTCTCAAAATAAAGCGCCACGCCTCAAATGGATAAACGTCCCGAAGGACAACATCTCGATGGACAAATACGTCTCAATGGACAAACGTCTCTTAGACAAACATCTCGAAGGACAAATGACCCGAAGGTCCAGTGCTAGCAAATACTCCTCTTAGACAAATGTGTCACAAACTCTCAGAGAGGAACCCAAAAAGTGTTAACAGTGTGTCCCATACCACACGTTCTCACTAATCAGTTTACTAACCGCTAGCCAATGCCACACCAGAAAGTAGTAAAAATATTTGCTTCGTCTAATCAGCAAATACGACCCGAAGGTCAAAATGTTCAAACGGACAAGTCAGGAATTAACCGATAAAGTGAACGCACGTGTCCCATACCACGTGTTTTACTAAACCGTTTAATTCTCCTTCTCATATGCTCGAATGCGGCAAAAACATGTATTTTATATAGAAAATAATTTGTTTGAGAAAACAATCTTTTAAAATAATTTTCGTAATCGTTTTTGGAAAACAAACTTTAAAATTCCCTTATTATAGAGAATATATAGTTTTTATAGCTTGAAAACAATTTATAAATATTATATAATAATTATTTCAAATGCCAATTTATTTTAAAAATTATTTCAAAATTATTTAGAAAAACCCGTGCTCGAAATCAAGGAAAAACATCGAAAAATATCGAAAACCAACATTCGAAAACATCTCAAATTCGATTCATTTTGAATAACAAATTCACTAAAATATTGGCTCGCCTATTGTAAGCTTCATGGCCTTCAAAACAGTTCAGAAATGTCACAAATACAAGATGCAGAAGTCGGAAATCGAACGGGAAAACAAGGCAGAACAAAAAAATGCACAGGCAAAAACAATACCCAGGTCTGAAATCTTCTCCGGGTTCAACTTTCAGACATAATTTGAATGGCTTACTTACCTCGGAATCGTCTGAAATTTGATACACACAATGTAGAACAATTTATCTATGAATGGAAAAAGATTCACTGAATTCGGACAAGAAATGGTAAAGATAGAAATTTCAAACATGGACTCAGGCCATGTTGAATTCTGCCCAGGTCTGAAAAACCCTCTCGGGTTCAAATTACAGGCATGAAACAGGTGTCCAAACGGCCTCAGATCGAACTGAAAATTAGTATGTGTATAGTAGAATACTTCAACTTTTAAATAAAAAAGAATAAATGAATTCCAATAGGAAATGAAAGAGATACGCAGTCTCAAACATGAACTCATGCCATGTTTGCAGCAGCTCAGAAAACGGTAATGTGCACAGGCCTGAAAACCATCTCGGGTTCAAATTACTGGCATGAAACAGAGGACCAAACTACCTCAAATTAAACTGAAAATTGGTATGCACATACTAGAAAACTTTAACTTTCAAATAAAAAAAGAATCAATGAATTACAACAGGAAATGAAAGAGATACGCTATCTCAAACATGGACTCAAGCCATGTTTGCAGCAGCTCAGAAAACATAAATGTGTACAGGCTTGAAAACCATCTCGAGTTCAACTTACAGGCACATGAAACAGAGGACCAAACAACCTCAGATTGAACTGAAGATTGGTATGCACAGAGTAGAAAACTTTAACTTTCAAATAAAAAAATAATCAGTGAATTCCAATATAGGAATAATAAGATATGGTCATGCAAAGTAGCTACTCAAAACAGTTTTTACTGTAGTATCAAACAACACAAATTTCAATTATATTAAACGACTTTTGGCATTTTCAGCTTGCAATTCAGCTTTTTTTGAGCTAGCATTTGTGAGATTGTTACTCACCTTTGCTAATTAGTTGAGCAAACCTTAAGAAGATGGAAGCTTTGCCTCCGATTCGGTTGTAAGAACCTAAAATTTGCAAAGAACCCAACATGCAGCAAAAGAATAAAAGTTTCAGACAAACAAATTTCTCAAAAATCTGAAATTGAAGAAGTAGAATTGGTTGTTCTAGTGATTATCTATTTTTAGTGCTTTCAATTTGATTATTTCCAGAAAATATTTGAAGAAATTGGAGTTTTAGCTATTACGTTTAAAAGAGAAAGAAGCTTTTTCAGTTTTCTCTTTTGTTTACTGTAATAAAATTGTACATACAAAATTGAGAAGAGAAGCTTCTCTGTTCTTAATTTTTGACTGTAAATGGGCTTGAAACATTAACAAAAGAATTAATTAGCCAAGAAAATCAAATTATCTCAAAATCACATATATACACTTGTATAAACAAATCAAAACAACATATTTTTACAAAATTTCAACACACTAAAATTACACAAACATATTTTCATGTTTACAAAACATTTTACAACTAATAAAAAGATAATTTAGATATAAAAATATTTTTAATAACAAAAACTCTTATTTTTAAATAAATACACAATTTACACAAATATTTACATAAAATGCTATTTTCAACATTAAAAATTTTACAAAAATTATTTTCTTGCATAATAAAATGCAATAAATCATTCTAACATCATTTTTATGTCCAAAACTTATTTTTAAACCAAATTTCATCTTTTTATTTATAATAAACACATATTAAAACAAATACTTCTTTTAAAAATCAATAAAATAAATACTTGACAATAATTACAAGAATTATTGCATTTTCACTAAATAAAATCATATTTCACTTACATTTCTCACAAACAACCAAGACAAAGTTTGTAAAACTTTAATTTTCACATTTTATTTCCAAAATCCATTGTTTATTTCAAATAAACAATTTAAATCTTCAGTTTATTTTTATTTCTCAATATTAAATTATAACCACCGTTATAATTTAATATTTTCAGGTAATCACCAAAACCAGGGTTGTTATAGACTTCCCCCCTTATAAAAATTACATCCTTGCAATTTCTAGAGAAGAGTTGTATTCAACACTATTTATTTCATCAAGCAAAGAAAGATAGATAAGCTCGAGTTTAAAATTCCACATCCCAACACAAGATGATGGAAAACCAAGATAAGATTGCTCGATAAATTCTATGGTTTTTCGAGTGTGGTTACTGGGATTAGCGGGCCATTGGATTTTTACGAGCAATACATCATGATTTCGAAGGTGTCTTACCTTCGAAACAAGAACACAAATAGAATGCTACACAAAAGATCAATCGAGTGAGATTGATTTCTCAGAAGCTTCTCGAATATAGCCGGGATTTAGCACAACTTTATCCCAGACTCCAAATAACAAGATAATTACCCGACATGACCTTCCATATGACACTACAAAAGGAACCACACCGATATAAGATTGACAACAATAGAGGTTAGAAAACTCGACGAGAGGTGGTTTCTTTAAATGCCACCAAACTCAAACGACTGCATAAATGCAAGTCGTTAGATAATTGCACAAAGGCCAGACAAACACAAGGAATGGATTTTTATACTCCTATTTTACTAAACAAATATTTTTAAAGTTTCAAAGACCCAATTTCTTCATGCTCAAATTCTCAAATTTCAATATTTTGAAAATTTTCAAAACCTCTTACTAAAATCCAATTAAATCTACAAACCCTTCATTTAATGTGAATATAATGTTTAACTCTTAAATTCTACCACAACATATTTCAGTTTGAAACATATCTTCTTCATACTAACCATCAACTCAATTACATCCACAAAATAGGTAGAATACACTTGACCATTAAGAAAACAATTCCATTTCAATTTCAGACCTGCTGTAAAGAAAATAAGTTTTGACATAGCAAACAACAAAATCAAAGAACTCTTATAAAATAAAAGTTGTTTTACTAAGTCTAAGCTTTCCAGCAATATAAAGATCATCAAAATTTGATTCACGGTTTGAAAGTTATGCAAAATTTACTTTCATCTTAAATTTTATAAATTTTGTAATATATAAGACAGAAATGTTTATTCACTTTCAAACCTATTTTAGACAAAATAAAAAGAAAAACCTTCCAAAGTGGTAAAAAGATAATTTATAGCGTTCTGAAAGCTCTTCCATGACAAAAAGTTCGAACTCATTCGGAGTTATAAGTCTCAAGTTATTATTGTTTTAGCACAACACTTTTCTAAACCAACTTTCAGCTTTCAAATAAATTTAAAATTTGAAAGTTTCCCAAACCATTTTAATTATAAACTACATTTTCAAACAAGCTTTTGTTAAATCATTTATTAAATGATCTTCTTTTCCCTGGAAAGATGAGACATACAAAATTATGATCAACTCTATGCAATCACCATAAAAAGAAATAATTCATTAGTTGGAAAAAATTTCATTACTTTCCAAAATCTGACTTTAAGGCAATTAACTAAGAAAACTCATTTTGGAAGAGATAACTAATCTCTTCCATTTTCAAGAGATGATTATTGATTATACATCAAAATAATTTTTTGGGGATATATATATATATAAAGTTTAAAATTATTCTTACAAATTTGAAATGATTATACCACATGAATCGTTCATTTATCAAAACAATTCAAATTTCCATTTCCATTTGTCACAAAAATTAAATTTCCATCTAATTATCAACATAAAACTAATTAAAGCTGATAATTATTTCAAATTTGTTTCCAAAAGAATTTTACAAAGTCATACCAACAAATTTTTATACAACCAAAATTTAAAACAGAACTTGTTCACAAATTCATACTAAAAAAATTTAAAATTAGCATATTCAATTTCAAAAATTTCAAATAATACAAGGGTATTGCTTCGCCATTGATTTATAGTGAATGACCTCATCGATTGGCTGTAGAGTTGACCTAATGATCAAAACTGCCCGCCACTCATCCAACACTCACTATGGTTCAATGGCTGCATTACACATTCAAAATAAAATTCAATACTCAAACCATATTAATTTAATCCCAAACTTTACTTATTAAAACACAACTTACCGTGTCTGATTGTCTCATCACAATGTTCAGGAAATTCCTATCGATAATGTTGATCAGGCACATCGACCAAAATTCTTAAAGCACTCGATGGACAACCCAACACAAAAATCATTTTCTATAAAAATGCCTCTTATATAATCTACAAAATATTCTTTGCTTTTCTCAACAAACAAAATCCAATTTCACTTAAAAACATATCTTTTATTTGAAAGATTTGAAAGTTCAAATTGTTGCTTACACTCAAAATCAAAGAACACAAGGAGAACTCATCTAGATATTCCCAGAATACTCGATTCACAAGATTGACAAAATAAACTGGGGTGTTCATCAAACCGAACGGTATAACAAGCCACTCATAAGAACCATACGAGTACGGAATGTGGAAAGAGGAATGTTATCCTCCACAACTCATAGCTGATGAAAATCGGTGCAAAGTCAAGCTGAGAAAAGACCCTAGCACCACTCAATAGATCGAATAAGATATCAATGAGATATAAGGGTAAGGGTAAGGTATCTTCTCGAATGAGAAGAGGTAACACTAACAACATATTATTACTTCGAGTGAAGTAATATCACAAAGTATATCAACAACTGAATATCCTACGAGGATATCTCGAAAGAGTGCAAAAACGACAATATCAATTATATTAAATTAATCGCCTCATTTCCTTAGTGAACATCCTCGTGGGAGGATAACCGGCAGGCTAAGAACTAGGAATGAGGTCAATACAATACTCGATTGCCCGATTAGGTGACAAACCCAAAACGGACTCATAGAAATCAACAAAGTCACAACAATTGGAATTCGAGATACATCATCATCATCTCGAAACTCAAGAGCAATTAAAGACACTTCAGAATCATTATTAACATTCCGAAGAACAAGAGGCAACAAATCAACCGAATTAGGATACCTAAAATATAGGATCCTTTCAGAACATAGGATTGGACCTGATAACAAGCAAGCCAATCCATCCCAAAATCATTCCAAACTCAAGATAGTGAATAGCGTGCAAATTCGCATGGAAAGAAAAGCTACAAGGAACAACCTCAAAATTCTCGTACATCATGCCAAGTATTGTGGATCTCCTCAATAGGATTCGCTACCCTCAAAGAAGTAACAAGACAAGAACATCCAATAGCATCAACAAATTCCTCCGATACGGATTCTCATCCGTATCGGAGAGGACTCGAATAGAGCAATTACAATTAGGATTACTCCTGGGGTGAGATATCATCAATTTAATTGTGGAATACTACGGAATTAAAAATACATTCCTAGACGTATTCCCATCTTCTACCCCCAAAGGACACGAAAAGGTTAAGGACACGATGATTAGGGGATTTGTAACACTCATATTTTACTTTGATGTATCGTGATATATGTTCTATTTTGTGTTAATCATATTTTGTTCTAAAATCTGCTCTGATACCAAGCTGTGACGCCCCACCCCGAGACCCACATTAACAAAGAGTATTACTGGGTAATACTGTCTGCTAATGCGGAGAATAGGGCTGGTTCGGAGCGACCATCTATAGTTTTGTCATAAACATCTATTAAATACGTCGATTAAATGCTCTAATTTTTTTTCTATCTCAAGTGGATCAACATATTCAATAAATTCTTAATACAAAACTACATGTGGCTAACGGATCTATTAGAACAAAAAACAACAACTAAATGCACATCACAGAATAGCAGATAAACATATATATATATATATATATATATACATATACACTAATACATCCCTAGTACAATACAAAATGATACATCATAAGTGGTTCGAAGACCACACTATATACAACGAGTTAAAAAAAATATACATATATCAGAGTCAAACAAAAAGCTACAAACTACACAAAAAGGGATAAGCTGATATCCAAACGAAAGCATCAAAGCTAAGTCCAAAAGCAAGTATCTAACTTGAAACAACTCGGTCTGACCCGAGTATAAAATACACAGGTCAGTTTAGCTAAAACAATCAGTTTAGTAGGAGATAAGTGATAATATGAAGCATAAGGTAAAGGGGAGGGTATCCTCTCGAATGAGAAAGAAAACAACAATAAGAGCATGTCACTACTTCAAATGAGTTACTTCACTAAGCATAAATAGTCTCGAAAGAGATAACTCAACATTAGAACAACTAAGCATAATCATGCCTCATATCATCGGCATAATCCCAAAAATAACAATAATGGTTCAGAGAAACCATAACTTCTAAATAGGAGAAATCCCAAAACTCAAATCTCGCCAAATTGGCAAACACAAATATATTCTCAAAATAAAGAAGTCTCGAAACTCAAAATACGCCACAATGGCAATCTCATATATCTCCTAAGAGGAGAATATAAATCTCAAAAAAACGCTAAGTGTTGGCAAACCCAAATCTCAAATATAGAACTCGCTAAGGAGTTCAATTTTCAAAGATGTAATCGTCATATATAATGACTCGAACGGCTCAAATGGCCAAATATGTAAAAAGTGATACACCTGGAAAATCATAAATAATCAATGAAATCATCTCAAAGATATAGCACGTGCTTATGGCCGAAGCCCGCCAAGTACTGTTCTCTAAAAATAAGGCGCCACATCTCAAATGGAAAAATGTCCCGAAGGACAACATCCCGAAGGAAAAATACGTCTCGAAGACAAACATCCCGAAAGAAAAATACGTCTCAATGGACAAACGTCTCTTAGATAAACATCTCGAAGGACAAATGATCTGAAGGACCAGTACTGGCAAATACGACTCTTAGACAAATGTGTCACAAACTCTCAGATAGGAACCCGAAAAGTGTTAACAGTGTGTCCCATACCACACGTTCTTACTAATCGGTTTACTAACCACTAGCCAATGCCACACCAGAAAGAAGTAAAAATATTTGCCTCATCTCATCGGCAAATACGACCCGAATGTCAAAATGTTCAAATGAACAAGATAGGAATTAACCGATAAAGTGAACGCAGTGTCCCATACCATATGTTTTACTAAACCGTTTAATTCGCCTTCTCATACGCTCACGCTCAAATAGTGCAAAAACGTGTATTTTTATATAGAAAATAATTTGTTTGAGAAAACAAGCTTTTGAAACAATTTTCGAAATCGTTTTTCGAAAACAAACTTTAAAATTCCCTTATTATAGAGAATATATAATTTTTATAGCTTGAAAATAATTTATAAATATTATATAATAATTATTTCAAAAGCCAATTTATTTTAAAAATTATTTCAAAATTATTTAGAAAAACCCTTGCTCGAAATCAAGGAAAAACATCGAAAAATATCGAAAACTGATATTCGAAAACATCTCAAAATCGATTCATTTTGAATAACAAATTCACTAAAATATTGGCTCGCCTATTGATAGGCTACTTGGCCTTCAAAACAGTTTAGAAATATCACAAATACAAGAAGTAGAAGTCGGAAATCGAATGGAAAAACAAGGCAGAACAAAAAAATGGACACACAAAAACAATACCGAGGTCTAAAATCTTCTCCGGTTTCAACTTTCAGACATAATTTGAATAGGTAAATGACCTCAGAATGGTTTGAAATTTTATACATACAAAGTAGAATAATTTATCTATGAATTGGAAAAAGATTCATTGAATTCTGACATGAGATGGTAAAGATACG
The DNA here is from genome assembly GCA_030737815.1 of Allium fistulosum. NCBI lineage: Eukaryota > Viridiplantae > Streptophyta > Magnoliopsida > Asparagales > Amaryllidaceae > Allium > Allium fistulosum. The sequence continues at coordinate 842,065,868 of CM060907.1, forward strand.
AAATTTCAAACATGGAGTCAGGTCATGTTGAGTTCTGCACAGGTCTGAAAATCCTCTCGGGTTCAACTTACAGGCATGAAAAAAGGTGAACAAACGGCCTCAGATTGAACTAAAAATTGGTATGCACATAGTAGAAAACTTCAACTTTTAAATAAAAAAGAATCAATGAATTCCGATAGGAAATGAAAGAGATACGCTGTCTCAAACATGGACTCAGGCCATGTTTGCAGCAGCTCAGAAAACGGGAATGTGCACAGGCCTGAAAACCATCTCGGGTTCAACTTACAGGCATGAAACAAAGGACCAAAAAATCTCAGATTGAACTGAAAATTGGTATCCACATAGTAGAAAACTTTTAACTTTCAAATAAAAAAAGAATCAATGAATTCAGACAGGAAATGAAAGAGATGTGTTGTCTCAAACATGGACTCAGGCCATGTTTGCAGCAGCTAAGAAAACAAATGTGTATAGGCCTGAAAACCATCTCGGGTTCAACTTACAGGCATGAAACAGAGGACCAAACGACCTTAGCTTGAACTTAAAATCGGTATGCACGTAGTAGAAAAGTTTAACTTTCAAATAAAAAAAAGAATCAGCGAATTCCTACATAGGAATAAGAAGATATGGTCATGCAAAGTAGCTACTCAGAATAGTTTTTACTGTAATATCAAACAACACAAATTTCAATTACATTAAACGATTTTTGGCAATTTCAGCTTGCAATTCAGCTTTGTATGAGCTAGCATTTGTGAGATTATTACTCACCTTTGCTAGTTAGTTGAGCAAACCTTAAGAAGATGGAAGCTCTGCCTCCGATTCAGCTGTAAGAACCTAAAACTTGCAAAGAACCCAATATGCAGCAAAAGAATAAAAGTTTTAGACAAACAAATTTCTCAAAAATATGAAATTGAAGAAGTAGAATTAGTTGTTGTAGTGATTACCTGTTTTTAGTGCTTTCAATTTGATTATTTCTAGCAAATATTTGAAGAAATTGGAGATTTTAGCTATTAGGTTTAAAAGAGAAGCTTTTTCAGTTTTCTCTTTTGTTTACTGTAATAAAACTGTATGTACAAAAATGAGAAGGAGAAGCTTCTCTTTTCTTAGTTTTGGACTGTAAATGGGTTTGACCCATTAACAAAAGAATTAATTAGCCAAGAAAATCAAATTATCTCTAAATCACATATATACACTTGTATAAACAAATCAAAACAACATATTTTCACAAAATTTCAACACACTAAAATTACATAAACATATTTTCATGTTTATAAAACATTTTACAACTAATAAAAAGATAATTTAGTTATAAAAATTATTTTATTAACAAAAATTCTTATTTTTAAATAAATACACAATTTACATAGATATTTACATAAAATGTTGTTTTCAACCTCAAAAATTTTACAAAAATTATTTTCTTGCATAATAAAATGCAATATATCATTCTAACATCATTTTTATGTCCAAAACTTATTTTTAAACCAAATTTCATCTTTTTATTTATAATAAACACATATTAAAACAAATACTTCTTTTAAAAATCAATAAAAGAAATATTTGACAATAATTACAAGAATTATTGCAATTTACTAAATAAAATCATATTTCACTCACATTTGTCACAAACAACCAAGATAAAGTTTGTAAAACTTTATTTTTCACATTTTATTTTCAAAATCCATTATTTATTTCAAATAAACAATTTAATTCTCCAATTTATTTTTTATTTCTCAATATTAAATTATAACCACCGTTATAATTTAATATTTACAGGTAATCACCAAAACCAGGGTTGTTACACCAACCGTCAATAGAACCCATCCAAAGTTTTCTGTCAGTTATGGAGATTAGACCAGCCTTGATGGATCGTATAGGGCATGAGAAAGTGAAGATGAGAAGTTAGTAGAGATTTTAGAAAAATTGAGAAAAGGAGAGCATTTTCCCAGAGGTATTAAGTTGATGAGAAGAGATGTTTGAGAAGAGATGGATGTCGTTGTGTCCCAATGATTGATGATTTGATGAGATATGCTTATGGAGTGTCACCACTCAAGGATGACCATTCATCCTGGAGGAGATAAGATGTACAAGGACATGAAGAGAATTTTCTTTTGGAATGGAATGGAGAGAAGCGTAGCTAAGTTTGTTGCTAGGTGTTTGACATGTTAGAAGATAAATGCCGAGGAAGGGAAGCCTGGTGGATTATTATTACCTTTGGAAATTCCAATTTGGAAGTGGGAATATATTTCGATGGATTTTGTGGAAGGATAGCTTAAAAGTCAGAAGGGCAATGAGGCTATTTATGTTATTGTGGACAGACTCACCAAGAGTGCTCATTTTGTTCTAATTGGGATAAATAGAACTAGCACCTCTCTCGTCCAGATTTATATTAAAGAGGTAGTTCATCTATATGGAATTCATGTAAGCATAGTCAGTGACAGGGAGCCCTTGTTCATTAGCGAGTTTTGGAGGAGCCTACAAAAAGCTTTGGGAACTTCTTTGAACCTTAGCACGATATATCACCCACAAATTGACAGTCAAACAGAGAGGGTGAACAAGATTTTGGAGGACTTGTTGAGAGCTTGTGTCTTGGATTTCGAAAGACATTGGGAGCAACATCTACCTTTGGTTGAGTTTGCATATAATAATAGCTATCATACGACAATTGGTATGGCCCCTTTTGAAGCACTATATGGGCGGCCATGCAAATCGCCTAGTTATTGGTGAGAAACCACCGACAAAGTATTGCTCGACCCGATTTGATCTGTAATACCATGGAAAAAGTAGGGTTGATTAGGCAAAGGATGAAAGTAGTGAAAGACCATCAGAAATCTTATGCGAATAAAAGTAGAAAAGAGCTCGAATTTGAAGTTGGAGATATGGCATTTGTTAAAATCTCCCCTCTTAGAAAAGTTGTTAGGTTTGGCAAGTCTGGAAAATTGGCTCCTAGATTTGTTGGGCCATTCAGAATTCTGGAAAAAATAGGAAAATTGGCATATCATGTGGAGATTCTTGACAAGTTGGCAAGAGTCCTCAATGTTTTCTACGTTTCTCACCTTAGAAAATACCTTCATGACATTGCTAATAGAATAGAGTCTGATCATTTAGGGGATTTTGAAATGGAGCCGATAGTGCCTCATGCCACTACACGCATTGTGGAGCACGGTACTAGGAGACTCCATAATAGAATAATTAGGTTGGTCCGAGTACAATTAGGGGACAATCAGGTGGAAAGCACATAGGAGACCGAGGAGAAGATGACACTCACCTATAGGTTTTAACTGGTAATTTTTATCTTCAAAATTAGGATTTTGGTTGCATCCTGGTTGCTAAATTAGATGGTAGGAGATGGTTGTTACACTTTTTCACAATGACTTTTCACTCATGTAGAAATTTTTATGCGTGTTTAGGATATTAATTTGCATACATACTTACATGGCACGATTACACATCATGTTAGGATTGAACTCATTTTAGCATGTCTGCAGTACATAATCACATTGCACCATTGGTTGAGTAGATGGTTGTGTAGAAAACTTGGTTGTATAACATGGATATTATGCACATTACATTGTTCGTCCTTGGAAGATTTTGGGACGAAATCCTTTTTAAAAGGGAAGAATGTAACATCCCATAAAATGAACCATAAATAAATAAAGCAAATTGAATTAAATATGATAAGGGCTGAATATGGAAATTTTAGACAAGTTGGAATTTGACCACAAAAGTTAATCGGTTATGTTCGTGTCAAAATTCTGATCTGTTTCCATATATAACATGATGAAAATGGAGCTCAAGCAAAGAAGTTATGAGCATTTGAAGTTTTCAGATTTAAATTAATTTAGTTTGAATTCAAATTCAAATGAGAAATCAAATTTAGGGTTTAACTTTGAAAAATTAGCATGGGAGCTAACTAAACATTTAATTAACATTTTACATTAAAAAGTTAATTAGGGAACAAAATAATTGTGTAATGGAATAAAATAAACGTTCTTTGAAATAGAGAAGCAGTCGACCTATATAGGTCAACCGGTCGCCCGTAGGCGGGCGACCGCTTGGCAACAGAAGTTGCCAATGGTGGCTAGGGTTTGAAGCTATGTTATATTCAGTTATGCGCTCCAGATTTACCCGTTTCCTACCTACTTTCATCCTACGGTTCTGGTGCATTTCAACCCCTATAAATAGAACCCTATACTCTCCACTTTTATTCATATTATTTTGGGGAATACAAAAAAATTATGCATTGCTATCTCTCTCTCTCTAATAAGATTTAGAAACTCCGTAGAGAGTTTAGGTAAGAATTCAACTTATTTCCTATTTGTTTCATCTTCCTCCAATCTATTTGTATCCAATTCTTATTCAATTATTCTGAATCTAATGAATAAATATACCTCTTCCATATCGTGTATGTGTATCAAAAGAGAGAGATTATGGAAGAGATCAGAAGGCTACAAATCCATTTGAATGAAGCTAAGGCCAATCTGTGAGTGGTAACCTTAGTATTTCTTTTCAGCAATTGTTTAGTGTCTTTCTTTTTGGATTTGAATATGCCTCAGGGATTTTGGGATTCCAAAAATATGATAGATAAAATCCCCCAAAATTCTTTTTTATTTTGATATGTCAATTCTATGCTAAGATTCCCAATTATTTACATTAATTTGATGAAATTTGTTTCGTTTATGCAATTTTTGATAATTTCATAGTCTATTCCACTTCTCCTTCTTCTTTGGGTCAAATTGTGATCCTTCAATAAAATAAGCGGTTTAGATTACGAATTCTATTTGTAGTTTACACCACTAATTCTGACCTATTTCTTTATAAAACAGGAGTTGAATAGAATATGGGTTTTAGATTGCAATTCTTAATGTTTAAGATATTCCATTGAATCGGTGTAATAAATTGAATTTCTATTCTATTTACAAGTCTGTTATTGCAGTTTTGGTTATGAATATTTATTCCCTGTTTTAGACATTAGAATCCCATGAAATCTTGGGAATTTGAAGAAAAAGGTCTTGTAATAACAATTGGTTAGGGAATTGACAGTTAACGCTAGTTTAGGGTGTAAAATCCGAGCGTTTAAAACTTATTAAGTAAGAGTATTTATTTATCTCTATTTATGTAATTAACGTATAATTATTGTGTATATGTCTTAGTTAATTAGACATTTATTTACATTTATTTCCCCCATTATGAAGGTAATTGATTGTGAGGCAAAAATAAAAAGAAACTCTTATATAGTCTAACTATTATTTTAAGGCGTAATAAGGAAGATTCCTTATAAGGCTTTATTTATGAAACAGTAAGATGAATGTATGTGTGTGTGTGTACGGAGAGTAATTGATTTGTGGCTAAGTCATAAGGATGTGGGGTCAATATATTTACATGATGGAAGTATGCCCTTCACTTTGAGGCTACCAGCAATTATGTACACTTTTATTGATGTGGGATATCCTTATGATAAATATTTGTAGTGACACGAGGTTGGTCCTAAATTCTGTAGGGAAAATCTGCCCAGATAATGTGGCTACCAGTTCGTATGAATAGTGGATTAATGTGAGATGTCATTATGAGTATGGGCCATAAGAGGAAGGGCCTACTTCGGGATTTTGAGGTACTAAGTGGTTGGACCCGCCTCTTTTCCCCAAATGAAGTGTTAAATGGCTAAGAGGACACGTTAGGTGGTATCTTAATAGGGTTCCGCTTCTAGAAATAGGTCTTAAATGATGGGGTTTGCCTAAATAACCAGAGTCCGCCTATTTTCCACTTGGAAGTATTAAGTGGCCTATGAGATTCCATATGATGTCAGCTAGGAAGTACCATTGAGGAGCATGCCTTGGAAATAGATCTTAAATGATGGGGTCTGTCTTAATTAAGATCTTAAATGACCAGAGTCTGGCTATTTTTCAATAAAAGGTACTAAGTGGCTTGGGTACCGTCTCTCATGTTATTAGCTATTTATGACATATGATTGAGATATGGGATTTTAGAAACCTGGTTCTAGAATGGATGATATTAAGTGGTTGGACCCACCTCCTTTCCTTATAAAGATGTATTAAATGATCTTGATGGTTTTATGTTCGTAGACATATTCTTATTTTGAAATATGCTGCCCAAGTGCAGAAAAGGTAAGACTCGAGGTTTTTATTCAACAAACACCTGTTATTCTGACTCCCTCCTTATTATAACATAGATTAAGGACGGAGTGATGGCGGTGATGATGCTTAGAAATGGAGAAGCATGGCTTGTGGTAGTATTCATTATTATTATTTTCTTTTATGTGTACCCATGGATTTAGACAATTGTTGTAACAGAAATTATGTTACGGTTTTTATGGAATTTGGTGTTATGACATTTTTATGGTTTTGAAATAAATGGGTACACTTTACTATTATATTTTGTTTCATCCGCTGTGATTTCTGAAAGTTTAGTTATGGTTCTGCAATGTTATTTCTTTTTACTACCAACAGCTTGCCTTAGAATGGATCTAAGTATCGATGGGTCTTTTTTGGGTCGAAATTTAGGCTTATTCCGGGATGGGTTGTTACAACATTATTCATAGTAGATGTTCTTAGAATATTAGTAGGGTTAAACATTACATTTTGTTTTACTAATAAGCTTCCACTAGTCTTTTATGTTTCTCCAAACCCTAAGATAAAATACGGAAGCCTTTCAACTTCACTAATGGGTGTTAGGACTTGATTGTCTTGGGATTCTGACCTTAAGGAACATCGACATATCCTATTTTTGCAAATGATATATAACTCCTTAGTAGTTGTATCACATATAACTCCTAACCGACTGTTCCTTGTCCTAATCTCATTTCAACCTTGAAGAATATTAACAAATCAAAAAAGATTGTTCATCATACTTACTATATCACAACGGCCATAGTATAAATGTACGTACCTTGAGGAATATCAACAAATATGTACATATATGTTACCTTGTCCATTCAATATATTAATTATACTACACATAACATCCTTATCTGGACGAATATTAACAACTAAGGAGTATGCAAATGATCTATTAATATATAAATGGTAGAGGACAACTTTCTATTAAGGTTCATAATCTTTGATATATTTAGGTTCCGTTCGCAGGCTTTATTTTGTTCGTTACCATTCATAACTTGTCTGACGCATCAGACGTGGGAATAGTCCACTCCCTCAACAAAACCCGTTTGAGTTGTTATAGAGGGAGATACATTAGCATCAAATGCGCCGAATGCGTCAGACGCGTATGGCCATTTCCCTCCAAACAACAACTCCTTCTTCCTTCTCCTCCCTTTTCTATATATTTCACCTTCATCATCTCTAACTCCACACTTCCAGATCAACAAATTAACAATTTCTATCCATCAATCAAAAATGCAAATTAGGTATAATTTTACACTTCTGTCTATATTTTTCCATGTCTACATTATATACATTTTTTATAATTTTTAAATTATTTTGTAGTTTTGTATTTTCAAAATGTCAAACTAAAAGGGCCTAAATAATTGGTCATCCAATGCTACTCTGATTATGCTGAAATGTGTTGTAGAAGTATATGCTACTTGTGGTAGTAATAAAAAAGGAGTGCATAAAGCTATAGCACAAAATTTCAACTGAGCTGTAGAAAACATTCTGTACATTGAACCGATAGACGAAATCAAAATCTAACATAAATACAATAGTCTTAGAAGATAATAGGTTAAATGGGAAAGTTTGTGCAATAAAATTGGTGCTGGCTAGGATAATAATAAACAAACTGTTACCGGTAGCGAGGAATGGTGGAATGATTGTGTAATGGTATTTTATACATGCTTTTAGTTTTTGTAACGTTTTATTGATTTTTTTTTACTTGTAGGAATTTGGAATTATTGTTTTGAATTATAGAAAAGGACTGATTGACAATTTGGAGTTGATGCAACAATTGTTTCAAGGGATGAATGCAATTGGACAAACATCATATATGTCAGCTGCTAACCAAGAACCACCACAATAACATACTCCTCCCCCTATACAGACCCAATTTGATAGAACATGGGCTTTTGATTGGTTTTACAGTCAACTGGATGAAACGCAAGGTGGAAAAATTCCAAATTTGAATTCACCAACCACTCCTCCATTGCAACAAACTCCACAAGTTGGTTCATCTTCTGGTGCACATAATAGTTAGAGAAGACATCGTGGAGAAACTGATGAGAAGCTATGCGAGATCATTAACCGAATGCAGACAGATGACAGAATATCGCATAGATTCAAATAGTCGGAACACAGGTAACAACATAAATAGCGTAGATTCCACAGGAAATTCTGTAAACTACGCAAATATGGTTGCTCTCCTTCAACTTCTTAGGGAAGGAGGAGAATTTGATTTTGGTGAAGCGATGATAATTGTTATAAAGCCCGATAATAGAGAATTATTCAATGTTCTTAATGACGAGTTAGCAAAAAAGTTTGTTGTTGTCAGCGATTGCGGAATAATGGCACATAAAAGAGCACTAAACGTTCTGATAAACCAAGGTGGTGCCAACAAATAGGATTTTTTAAAATTCTATCCGCTCTACTATATTTTCTATGCATTGTATCATTGTATTTTTAGGTATTTTGGTTAATTTGAATGTATTTTGATTTTTTTTTATTTAATTTAATTTTAATTAAACACATATTAGATAATAAACAAATAATTAATTGACTAAAAATCAATTAAATTAAAAAACACATTTTAAATACTTTGCTCAAATGCTTCGCTCAAATAACCTTTTCGCATCGCCAAACACATTTCCCTTTCAACCAACTTCCACGCTCAAATTCCCCACTCAAATGCTCTGCTCAAATACCCCTCTCAAATGCTCTGCTCAAATACCCCGTTACCGTTCACTGAGAATGAACCCTTAATTGAGTGATATCAACTTAAGGAATAATGCATTTCTTATAAAATACCCTCGTGATTAAAGTGCCAGACACATAAGATATCACGGTATATGTACTATATATATATGTATGTATATGTGTGTTTGTATATATCCTTTAAGTCTGTTTAGGGTTTCTTATTGTTTCACCTTATACATTCATATTATATAAGTTTTAATTATTATAACTTTTATCATTTAATTAACTTATATAATAGTTTTATGTATAATATTATATTAATTGAACCTTATTTAATAAATTTAATTAATTAACATTTTAGTTAATTTTGTATTATTCAATTAAGCATTTTATATTGAATATGTATACTATAAAATTTATGGTTATACACATATATCTTTATATATGTGTATTTTATTATTTATTAGTTAACTTTTAATAAATATATTTAATTAAACAATTTTAATTAATTATTAGTTTCAAAAATTTCTTATATATACATATATACTTACATCATCTTAAACAATTCAAGATAATGTAACATATATCATTATATTATACACACACACACACTTTAACTAATTAACTATTTAATTACTTTATTTAATTTCTTAACCTAATTAATATGAATAAAATTTGAAATATATTTATTATATTTTCAAAACACTTTTGAAAATTATATTATAACATTTGTAATATATTTATTATTTAAATTTAAATTTCATTTATATTTAAAACAATTTTGAAAATTAACCCAAGGCCCAAATTCAAATTGGGTCTTTTCTATTAGGCACAACTTTTTGGGCTCACTTCACCTTTCTGGCAGGCTGGTAGCTGGGTAGGACATGATACTTGGTTACTTAACCTAGCCTAAACACTACTTTTCTAGATACCATAGTAAATGAGTAAGCTAAATTAGTCAGTCCTAACAAGACTAATTTAGATCGCATAAACAATTGGGCTTTGATACCATCATTGGATCTGGGCTAGCACGTAGCGGGTTAAATGGGTAAATTTCAAAAAAAATTGCCATTTTGGATCTTACTAGACTTCTGAAGTCTAATTTTTTTAGTTTCGATCTAAATTAGTTTCAAATAAAAATATTATTTTATTTAATTTATAATAATTTTTACTTTGATATTATATTTATGTTATATAACATGTACATGCATATCATGTACACACGTATGTGTACGTGCACGTGCAACATATACAATGTACATGATTTAACATGTCCGTATATAAGTGTTGAGATTTACACTACAACGGACATGTTAGCCCCTCTATATAGATATGTGTTGTATAATATATATATATAAATATACACATACATACATAGATACATATATACATACATGCACACACATAATTAATGTGATATAATATATATTTAAAATAGTATAAATATTTAAATATATATATATATAATATTGTAAAATCGTTATGTTTGTAAATAAAATATTAGTAATTATAAAATTAGATTTAAATTCAAAATTCAAATTTCAATTTCAGATCTAGATCTAAACTTTATAATATTTTCTAATTTTAGATTTAAATTAATAAATAGTATTTAGATAAAATAATATATATATATATATATGTGTGTGAATATACGAAATTATTATTTTTTACAAAAATATGTACAAATATATATACACACATAAGTTAATATTAAATTTTAAATAAAAAATAACATTATATATTTATAATATAAATGAATAAAATTATATATGTATATATATGCGTGTGTGTACATATATTCATATATATTTTTGCCCTAAAATATATTAAATAAAATCTTTTTTTTAAATCCTCATGGTTTTAAAAAATATGTTTTTTTATTTAAATCATTTTCATATGAAAATGCTTAAAAAATAATTTTTTTAAATAAATTTTACAATCATAAGTATGATTAATGTATATAAAATATATGTACATATGTATTTTTTAATACATATATTATACTAAAGTAAAATGTTATATAATTACATATATATATATGATTTTTAAATAAAATATACGTATATATTTGGAAATGCTTACATGTATATAATCTAATAGAATATATACACATACATACTATATATACATTAAAGCCAATTATTTTAAAACCTTTTAAATTATTATGAAATTTCAAATTTTAATTTTTTTATTTTTCTACTCGAAATCTATATTCTTAAATATATATATATATATAATTTAATCACATTATGTATCCAATGTTGACAGCATAGATATATACGGATTTGAGACATCATGGTCGAATCTATGCATATATGATTAAAGATAATTATCAAATAAAATATAGATTTTATATAGATTAGTTAGCTTGACTACAGCTTAATTAGTACACACTGAATGCAGAATTGATCGAATTTGCTTGAATCTGAATTCAAATATTTCCAGAGAGAGCTACCAGCTCAAAAGCACTACACACCATTGTCCTAATTTTATTTGAATTTGTGTTTTTGATGCTTGAAACAATGGAGGAGGTGATGGGGGTATATATATGGCCAGAAACGAGAGAGGTTAGAGAAAAAGAGAGAGAGAGAGAGCTCAAATGAGGGGTTAAGGTGGTTTAAATAGTAGAGAAAGAGAGCAAAAAGTGGATCTGGATCCATAAATATCTCTAACAATTTAAACCCCTTTTGAATCAAATCCAACCCCCATCCTCACCCCTTTTATGGGCATCCCAATCAATTTAAGACCGATCAAAAAATACATTTAAATCTTATTTAAATGCACATTGATACGTGTGTATGCAACTTTTATATACATACTATTTTCAAAAAAAATCAAATAAAATTTTATAACTAATATTTCATAAATATTAATTAATCGAATTAATTTATGGTAATGATAATTTAATTAAATCAGGTGGTAGTCACGGTATTCAGCATTTTGGTTATGCAACTCTTAGGTGTAATTTCGGTCAGTGGTTAACATCAAATAATTCAAATATTAACGTTTACACGTCACCTTAGTTATTGGTGTGACATTATGGCCAAATTTATCCCTTAGCTTTGGTAAAATCAATTTTTACTTATTTTAAGCGTTACCCAGTAGTGACAGTTATTTACACTAATTCTCTTCATCAAAACTATATCACATTAGGACTTATGGAATTTCATAATGTTCAAAATTTCAATATCGTCCACATTAAACTTTATAGTTCAAATACAAATCCCTAGTTCAATAATAATATTATTAACCGAACTACTATGGCCAAAGACTTTGACTTGACTTTAGTTGACCGTGATACTAGTACCCCATATAACCGAGGAGACGAATTCTCTATTGAGTAGTGTTTCACTTCCAATGCTTCCACTCGATCCAGCTATAGTCATTCGATGAACGTCGTGCCGCAAATTAACTATAATCAAAGTGGAGTTTCCACATTTAGGCTTAACGGTATTCTCAAATCGAGAGAATTATGTAATATTATCACATTGATATTTTCTGTTTGACCTTAGTTATATCAACCAACAAAAAACCATCAAGTGAGACATTTTATAGTTATCAAATAACTATCAGTAGTAACCCCTTGGTAGCCCTCAATAGCCATGAGTGATACACTACCCAAAATTTGAAGCTGTGCAATTAAAGTGCTTGGCAGATTCAATGCGGCGGAGGTGCAAAAAGTCATAGCGGGGTGTAACAAACCGAAATTTAACCCATAATAATTAATGTGTTAATTAATTAAATAATAAAATAACTTTGTGAAATTATCAAAATTGAGCCATGGGAATTTCACCATTGTGTCCGTGGTAATTTTCTAGTCAATTTCCACATATGGAACGTCAGAAACCGAGCTAATATAAACAAGAAAAGAATTAAAAAAAATACGCAGAAAAATATATATGTAAGGCAGGTCAACCGGTCGGTCGACCGCCCGGTCGAACCGCCTCTGCTAATTATGAATGAACGAACGTTCGTTCGTTCAAACGTTCCAGAGGTTATTGATGACGTGTTTTGCATTCTTTCGACCAATCTGGTCCATCTATTCCTGCATCTGATGGCTCCTATTCAGCTTATGACGTGGTTGCATCCTATTCAATCCCCAAATCCAATGGTCCAAGATCCACTTCTATCCCTATAAATAGACTCCTAGACCTAACACTTTTTCTCATTCTAGGTTTTCTCCGATTGGGTTCACCTTTCTAGGAAGGACCCTAAACGGAATAAGTTTTCCAAAGGGAAAATCATTATAAATTAAATTATTTTACAACTCCAAGTGGATCCGAAAAGACCAAAGGAAGAGCTTAGGACCGGAGGTGAGTGATTGTAATTATTTTAAGATTTCTTTAAGTAATTTAAAATAATAGGGTTTCCAATAGTTGTAGCTTTACTACGATTTTGGAATAGCTTTTTTATCAATTTTAGATCTATTTTGCAGTCTATTCCCTTTTAGTTATTCTTTTTCAGTTAATTATAATTTATTACTGTTAAGCATAGCTTTTTATTTATCTACAGTTTATTTACAATATTTAAGTTTATTTACTGTTATTTATTTCTTATTTACATCTTTTTCGATGTTTTGGATTTTATGCAAGCGTCTATTCTCTTCTTCCCCTTTTTCTTCGCGTATGGATTAGAATAAATTAAACGCGGATATGGATTATATAAGTAAGAATATTGAATGAAGGAAATAAGATGTAAATTATAAAGACTGTAATAAATAATGGAATTGGATTGTAATACAAATGGAATTGGACTGAAATTATGCCTAATTATGATTAGAATAGGACTAATTAATTAGCTTAGTTATAACGTAGAATTATAACTAAAAAAGAGTAAAAGATGAAAGAAGCTTATCTTCACACTTAGACCTTGGGTTAAATAACAAGCATGATTACAGCGTAGGTTATAATAAGAAAAAGAGTAGAATGAGGCTTATTTTAAGACTTGGGATAAATTAATAAGCGTAGAGAATAAAGATGATAATAAAGGCTTAATTAATAATTTATCTAAGTTAATAAGCAAAGATGAAAGTAGAACATGTTCTATATAGCATTCCCTATTAGACAAAACGGTGTCTCACATTAGCCTGAAGAGAGACGAGGGCACGCTTATGTTAAGAATGGTAGTAATTGGTCAAATAGAAGTCCAAATCACGGGGGACTTGGATAAGGGGCACAACTAGATATTGTTTGGATGACGGGCGAGTACCAAAGCATTTCCCCTTATAGTTTCTATGGACATATGGTGATCTCACATTAGCCTAAAGTGAGATGAGGGGCATGCTTATGCTGGAGTTTGAGGTAATAAGAAGACCCAATAGGTGGAGCAAAAGGTAGCATGGGCATGGTGGCAGTTACGCGTGCGACTTCCATTCTGGTGCTCAGTAAACGATATGAGTTCCAAGCGCTTAGCATGGGTGTCTTTCGTAGACACCATTGCCTTCTGTGTAGGGAGCTATATATGTCGTCCGGATCCACAGTGGGTGCTTTGTGCATCTTCCGTAGATACCATTGGCTGTTATGTAGGGATTTATGTATCATTTGGTCCGTAGTAAGGTCTATAGAGTAGCAGGCCGATCAAAGAGGGTAGAATTAGGGTTACATCCTAATTACAGGATTAGGAATTCAGCCTAATCAAAGCAGAAATCAAGGACAAGTGCAAGCAATCAAAAATTAACCTATCTTATAAACTGAGCAGTATTTAATCGTATTTATTTCCAGTTTATCTCTTCCTTATTTCCTATTGTTTTCCTTATTTATGCTAGAACTGTTGTAGAGACTATTGCTTTTATCTTGCTTAAAGACTCTAGTAATTACTATCATTCACTAGACTTTTTGTCTGACCCACTCCTCTATTTTTCCCCTTCTCCCCCTTAGGCAATCAAGGGAGAGGGCAGTAGATTGTAGTTGCTTGGCGATTTCTTGAAGGAGTCCTCTACTATGTATTTCTTTTATTTCAGTTTTAGTTCTTTTTGTGCACTGGCTTATTTTGAGGGATATTATATACTCAGATTTTGAGACTATGAATTTTTATTCCATAAGACGTGATGGGTTTTGAGATTTGGATGCTGTATTTGGTATTTGACTTATTTATGAAGCAATTATGAAGTTTTATTTTAAATAAGTTATTATTTTAGTTTCCGTTGTTTTTGCCTATTTTGTCTTGTGAATCTTAGTCTCTGTTTGCTTTAGTTATACCTACAACGCACGATGCCTTTTAATGTGTCCTTTTGGGTATATTAAGGGGTGTGGGGTGTTTCACTTGGTATTAGAGCCTAAGGTTACAAGATTCATAAAAATTTATTATTTTTCCAAATAACTTGTTTTTAAAAAGTATTTTTCAGAAAAAAATTCTTAGAAATGTTTTTAAGTATAAAAGAATTTTTAGAAATAAAAAATCCCCTTATAAGTCCAGTTCAATCTTCCTTTGACTCTTTCCTAAACTATCCTTTTCTTTTCGTAGAATGGCTGATGCCCCGAACCTTCCCGAGAGCATCCCTATCCCAGCCTGGTTTCATAGGTACTTACAAGCCACGACTCCAGAGGTACACGGACCAGCGTCCAATCCTGCACCAGCGGGTGGGAATCCCATCAACCCACTTGTCGCCATCAATTTCTCTAAGCTTTGTAAATATTTTACGAGTTTGGGCGGGAATACTTTTTCTGGAAAGGAGACTTTTGTAGAGGTTATAGCTTGGCTTAGGGACACAGAATGGATTTTTTGTCTTTTAGGATTGGACGGTCAGCAGCGAGTTCAGCTAGCTGCTCGACAGCTGAAGGAGGAGGCATCTTATTGGTGGGAGGTGATAGAGTTAGAGGGTAGAAATGTTACTTGGGATGGATTCCGGGAGCGATTCGATAGGAAGTTTCCGTCTCTGGCAGAAGAGAGTGTTTAGCTGGAGAGGTTTATCAATTTGAAGCAAGGAAGTTTATTTGTTAAGGAATACATCAATCAATTCAATGAGCTGTCACGGTTTGGTATGGATTTGGTGAACACACCGCATAAGAAAGCTATGAAGTTTGCGAAGGGATTGAATCAACCCCTTTAGGGATTATTGCAGACTCATGTACCAATGGGAGCTACTTATGAGTCTTTGGTCGATATTGCGCTTATGTCGGATACAGTCAAGGAGAGAGAGTCTAAAGAGGAGGTTAAGTCAGAAGGTTCAAAGAAGAAGTGGTGGGAAAAGAATAAGAAGAAGAAGAAAGGTGATAGTCCTCAGAAGCAGATTAAGAAGGGGGTAAAGTGCCATAGTTGTGGGAATATTGGACATATGGCCAAGGATTGCAGGAAGGATAAGATGAAGGGTAAGTGTTATGTTTGCGGGCAGCCTAGTCGTATGAGTAGGAGTTGTCCCCAAAGAGCTGGTCAGAGAGCGAGTGCGCCAATTGCATAGATTCAGGCGTTAGACACAGCACCTTCCAGTAGCATTCCAGATAGAGGTAGGAAAGTCATAGTTGAAGGTTTGATTTCTATATCTGATTTTCCCATTCAGACTTTATTCGATTCTGGAGCATCACATTCTTTTATCTCTAGTTCTAGTAGATTGTTTGCACTTGGATATATCATAAGTAGTAGACTCCATTATTGTTTCAAACCCCATATAGGAGGATCGGCACACTTATCTATAGTTTGTAGGGGTTTGAAAATCATTATTCAAGGCATAGAATTTGACTGCGACGCCTATGTTTTGGGATTCTTGGGGTATGGGATGATCTTAGGGATTGATTGGCTATCCACATATGGAGCTATCTTAGACTGCGAGCGGAGAGTCGTTAGACTTGAGACTTGCAGTGGTATGACTCTAGTGGTATCTTGCGACCCGCAAGGGTCAGTCATGTTGAGTTTTCTCTATTCCCTCGATTCATCTTCATCGGAGTTGCATTCGGTTCCTGTAGTCAGAGATTTTGTAGACGTCTTTGAGGAGGTTAGGGGACTGCCCCCAAAGAGAGAGATTGACTTTAGGATTTATTTGACCAAGAATGCCAAGCCAATAGCATTACCTATGAGGCACGTGGCACCTAGGGAGAGGAAAGAATTAAACAAGCAGATTTGTGAGCTTTTGGAGAAGGGATTCATAAGAAGGAGCATATCGGAGTGGGGAGCACCAGTCGTCTTTGCCACTAAGGTGAATGGTTCTCTCCGACTCTGTGTGGATCATAGAGAATTAAATAAGCTCACCAAGAAGAACCGGTATCCACGCCCTAGGATTGATGATCTGTTTGACCAGTTGGTAGGTTCTTCGTTTTTCTCTCTGCTTGATCTAGCCACGGGATTCCATCAGCTTAGAGTCACTAATGACAGCATAGATAAGACTGCCTTTAGGACACCGGACGGATTCTTTGAGTGGTTGGTTATGCCTTTTGGGCTAACCAATGCTCCAGCCTATTTTGTTGATTTGATAAGCCACGTCTTTAGGGATGTCCTAAATAAGTTCGTGGTGGTTTTCGTGGATGATATCTTGGTATTTTCCATAAATATGGAGGAGCATGTTGTTCATTTAGAAGAAGTTCTTCGCACACTTCGTAGTCATCATTTGAGAGCTAAGTTTTCGAAGTGTCATTTTTGGAGAGAGGAGGTATGTTTCTTACGGCACGTAGTTTCGAAGGAAGGTTTGGCTGTGGATCCAGCCAAGGTTATTGCAGTGCTAGATTGGAAGGCCCCTAAGAACGTTACCGAGGTTAGGAGCTTCCTAGGATTGGCTGGCTACTACAGGAAGTTGATTAGAGACTTTGCCAAGATTTCGGCACCACTCACGTGCCTTACCAAGAAGAATAAAGCTTTCGTGTGGGACGTGGATTGTGAGGATTCCTTCACAAGTCTTAAGAGAGCCCTTACTAGTGCACTAGTGTTAGTTTTACCCGACGGAGCTAAGCCTTTCACTGTATACACTGATGCATGCGGGACGGGTCTAGGAGCGGTGTTGATGCAAGAAGGGACGTAATGCGTTATGGTAGTAGGCAGTTGAGGATGCATGAGAAGAACTACCCTACCCATGATTTGGAGTTGGCTGCCATAGTTTTTGCGCTCAAGTCTTATAGGCACTATTTGCTTGGAGAGAGGTTTGAGCTTTTTACCGACCACAAGTCATTAAAGTATCTATTCTCGTAGAAGGACTTGAACTTGAGGCAATAGAGGTGGATGAAGTTTTTAGCCTCGTATGATTTTGAGATAGCTTATACCCTTGGCGGGAGATGTGGTTGCGGATGCATTGAGTAGAAAGAAAGCAACCCTTAGTCCTTTGTTCGTAGAGTGGAGGAGCTTGGAGTTTATTTCTACTTTTGATTTTAAGCCCTCTACGAACATTACTCCCGGATTGTTGGCGACAATAGAGGTAAGGCCTACCCTTATGGATCAGATTGGCTTGAGGCAGCGGGAGGATTCGGAGCTCGTGGACATTATGGATAGGATTAGCCGAGGAGAGGTCTCGAGACATCTCCACAGCTATTCCATTGATAGTAGAGGGTGGCTTAAGAGAGATGGGAGGCTTTGTGTTCCACGCGCCAGTGACTTGTTGAGAGCAGTTTTGGAGGAGGCACCATTCCCGTATGACTATTCATTCGGGTGGTGACAAAATGTATCGGGATATGAAGAGGATGTTCTATTGGGGTGGCATGAAGAAGGACGTGGCGGAATTTGTAGCTAAGTGTTTCATATGCCAAAGGATAAAAGCAGAGCAGCAGAAGCCCGGTGGATTACTTCAGCCCTTAGATGTGCCGGAGTGGAAGTGGGATAGTATTTCTATGGATTCATTGATGGTTTACCCCATTCTAGGAAGGGGAACACTAGCATTTGGGTTATTGTTGATAGATTGACCAAGAGTGCCCATCCCAGTTAAGAGTAAGCGTACGACTTTATATTTGGCATCCTTGTATATTCGAGAGATATTCTGTCTACATGGAATTCCTTCTAGCGTTGTTAGTGATAGAGATCCCATTTTCACTAGTGAGTTTTGGAGAAGCTTACAGAAGGCGCTAGGGATGCAACTTAGGTTGAGTACGGCCTATCACCCTTAGACAGATGGCCAAACGGAGAGGGTAAATAGGGTGCTTGAGGATTTGCTACGGATGTGCATTTTGGACTTTGGAGGTACTTGGGAGGAGCATCTTCCATTGTTGAGTTTGCCTACAATAATAGTTATCAGGCAAGATAGGGATGGAACCGTTTGAGGCTTTATATGGGAGACCTTGCAAGTCCCCATCATGTTGGGTTGATCTATGGAGAAGTTATTACTTGGGCCCGATATGGTCAGAGAGACATCTGAGAAGGTGGATTTGATTTGGTGGAGGATGAAGACAGCTCAAGACAGGCAGAAGTCTTATGCGGATAGGCGGAGGAGAGACATAGAGTTTGAGGTTGGAGACATAGTTTTTATCAAAGTATCCCCGGTTAGGAAGGTGGAAAGGTTCGGATCAAATGGAAAGTTAGCCCCTAGATTTGTTGGACCATTTCCTATCACAGAGAGAGTTGGGAAGATGGCTTACCGAGTAAGGCTACCTGATAGGCTCGCAGGAGTGCACAATGTTTTCCATGTTTCGCACTTGCGAAAGTGCTTACATGACTCTGCAGAGGTTGTAGAGCCTAGTCAGTTGGAGGAGGTGGAGGTAGAAAGGGAAGCTTTTGTTCGGCGTATCCCCACGAAGATTGTTGGAAGAGACATCAAGCGACTTAGGAATAAGGAGGTTCCACTGGTGAAGGTGCAATGGGGAGATGATGTTGCAGATGCCACTTGGGAAGCAGAAGAGAAGATTCATACTTCCTATCCTCATCTTTTTTATAGTAAGTTTTAGAATTCCTTTTTCCATCTTTAGATTTGAATAGGTTCTTTCCTTTATTATCCTTTGGGAGGGTAGAACTTAGGTTTAACCTATGGATGGTAGGATTTGATGTAAACATGTTAATAGAACATGTTATGAATGATGTATGCTAGTGGTTGCAAGTGTTTGCTAGTGAATGCTAATGGATGCATATAGGTACACTAGGCACTATTATTCCTTAGGGATCGGCCTAATTAGGACACTAGAGCATATGCATATGGATGTGTGCGCATTTTTACTTTATTTCCATGGTTGCCATAAATGGATGTTTATCACATGATTGATGCAGCTGGATGATGGTTGTAGCACGCATATAGAACTATCAGTTATCATTAGGAATTTTTGCATTCATTTGGATACATGGCACATAAATGATTGCATAAAAGGAGGTCAACTGAATCAGTGGACCGCCTAATCTTTTGCACTAGTTAGGGTCATTTACACTACACTAATTGCATAAGTATCATAAGTGGCATTAGAAAAACTTAAGGACAATGGATGAATGGTTGATGATTGAGTAGTTGATTGTAGAATTGGATGAAAACATTTAGTACATTCTTTTATCCTTAGAGATTTCGGGGACGAAATCCCTTAAGGAGGGGAGAATGTAACAACTCGAAATTTAACCCATAATAATTAATTCCTTAATTAATTAAATAATAAAATAACTTTGTGAAATTATCAGAATTGAGCCATGGGAATTGCACCATTGTGTCTGTGGTAATTTTTCGGTTAATTTCCATATATGGAACGTCAGAAACCGAGCTAATGTGAACAAGATAAGAATTAAACAAAATAAGTAGAAAAATATATATATATATAAGGCAGGTCGACCGGCCGGTCGATCTGGGCACCAAGGCGGTCGACCCACCTCTGCTAATAACGAATGAACGAACGTTCGTTCGTTCAAACATTCCAGAGGTTATTGATGACGTGTTTTGCATTCTTTCGACCAATCTGGTCCATCTATTTCTGCATCCGATGGCTCCTATTTTGCCTATGATGTGGTTGCATCCTATTCAATCCCCAAATCCAATGGTCCGAGATCCACTTCTACCCCTATAAATAGACCCCTAGACCTAACACTTTTTCTCATTTTAGTTTTTCTCCAGTTGGGTTCAGCTTTCTAGGAAGGATCCTAAACGGAATAATTTTTTCAAGGGGAAATCATTATAAATTAAATTATTTTACAACTCCAAGTGGATGCGGGAAGACCAAAGGAAGAGCTTAGGACCGGAGGTGAGTGATTGTAATTGTTTTAAGATTTCTTTAAGTAATTTAAAATAATAGGGTTTCCAATAGTTGTAGTTTTACTACGATTTTGGAATAGCTTTTTTATCGATTTTAGATCTATTTTTCAGTCCATTCCCTTTTAGTTATTATTTTTCCATTAATTATAAATTGTTACTGTTAAGCATAGCATTTTATTTATCTACAGTTTATTTACAGTATTTAAGTTTATTTACTGTTATTTATTTCTTATTTACATCTTTTTTGACATTTTGGATTTTATGCAAGCGTCTATTCTCTTCTTCCCTTTTTTCTTCGCGTATGGATTAGAATAAATTAAACATGAATATGGATTATATAAGTAAGAATATTGAATGAAGGAAATAAGATGTAAATTATAAAGACTGTAATAAATAATTGAATTGGATTGTAATACAAATGGAATTGGACTGAAATTATGTCTAATTATGATTAAAATAGGACTAATTAATTGGCTTAGTTATAACGTAGAATTATAACTAAAAAAGAGTAAAAGATGAAAGAAGCTTATTTTCACACTTAGACCTTGGGTTAAATAATAAGCATGATTATAACGTAGGTTATAATAAGTAATAGAGTAGAATGAGGCTTATTTTAAGACTTGTGATAAATTAATAAGCGTAGAAAGTAAAGATGATAATAAAGGCTTAATTAAATAATTTATCTAAGTTAATAAGCAAAGATGAAAGCAGAACCTGTACCATATAGCATTCCCTATTAGACAAAACGGTGTCTCATATTAGCCTTAAGAGAGACGAGGGCACGCTTATGCTAAGAATGATAGTAATTGGTCAAATAGAAGTCCAAATCACGGGGGACTTACATAAGGGGCGCAACTAGATATTATTTGGATGACGGGCCAGTACCAACAATATTTCACCTATAGTTTCTATAGACACACGGTGATCTCACATTAGCCTGAAGTGAGATGAGGGGCACGCTTATGCTGGAGTTTGAGGTAATAAGAAGACCCAATAGGTGGAGCAAAAGGTAGCATGGGCATGGTGGAAGTTACGTGTGCGATTTCCATTCTAGTGCTCAGTAAACGCTATGAGTTCCAAGCGCTTAGTATGGGTGTCTTTCGTAGACACCATTGCCTTCTGTGTAGGGAGCTATATATGTCGTCCGAATCCATAGTGGGTGCTTTATGCAACTTTTGTAGACACCATTGGCTGCTGTGTATGGAGTTATATAGCATCTGGTCCGTAGTAAGATCTATGGAGTAGTAGGCCGATCAAAAAGGGTAGAATTAGGGTTACATCCTAATTACAAGATTAGGAATTCAGCCTAATCAAAGCAGAAATCAAGGACAAGTGCAAGCAATCAAAAATTAACCTATCTTATAAACTGAGCAGCATTTAATCGTATTTATTTCCAGTTTATCACTTTCCTATTTCCTATTGTTTTCCTTATTTATGCTAGAACTGTAGTAGAGACTATTACTTTTATCTTGCTTAAAGACTCTAGTAATTACCATCATTCACCAGACTTTTTGTCTGACCCACTCCTCTATTTTTTCCCTTTCCCCCTCATAGGCAATCAAGGGAGAGGGCAGTAGATTGCAGTTGCTTGGTGGTTTCTTGGAGGAGTCCTCTACTATGTAGTTCTTTTATTTCAGCTATAGTTCTTTTTCTATACTAGCTTATTTTGAGGGATATTATATACTCTGATTTTGAGACTATGAATTTTTATTCAATAAGACATGATGGGTTTTGAGATTTGGATGTTTTATTTGATATTTGACTTATTTATGAAGCAATTATGAAGTTTTATTTTAAATAAGTTATTATTTTAGTTTCCGCTGTTTTTACTTATTTTGTCTTGTGAATCTTAGTCACTGTTAGCTTTAGTTATACCTATACCGCACCACGCCTTTTAATGTGTCCTTTTGGGTATATTAAGGGGTGTGGGGTGTTTCACGGGGATACAGCGAGATATAGCGGATGACTTTTAAATAGCATATAAAACTCATACTTAATGTTTTTACAAATATATAAATGGTAATTAAATGAAAAATTAACATTCAATTGAATTATAATTAATACATAAATAATTTTGAATAAAAACATGTGCGAATATACTGTAAATAAACGTAAAATTGTTATATATAACATAATTGAATTTAGTAGAATATTAGAGTATTTTCATTTCTAAAAATATATTAAAAATTCAACTAAATAAATTAATTTTATAATTTTTAAAATGTATAAATGTCATTTTTCAATTCATTTCTTTTAAAGAAGATATAGCGGAAATAATGGAATATATCGGGAATAACGGGGTATAGAGGAAATAGCGGGGCTTAAAGCGGAAATGCTATATTTGGAGCTATATGGAAAAACCATAGCGGTAGAAATCCGCTATAAGATATAGCAGGGTAATAGCGGGGCATTAACTGCATAGATTTGAAGAGCATTAAGTAATCTATTCTCAATGGATGCATGGATATCCAGTCTTGATGCATCTTGACTAGGAATATTTAAAACGATGTACATATTATATTGTACTTACTACCACAAAACACACCATTTATGAATTTGCTGTTAAATATACTTCAATTTAATAATCAACTGATTATAGCCCATTATAACAAATATATAACAGAAAAAAAAACACCTTTTATCTCGAACGTGATTTTATTATAGTGTTAATAATTTACAATAAATTTTAGAATTTCCCTTAGGGATTACTCCTAACTCTATCATTGTCTACGTCAAGTAAACCATTGCAGAGACAACACGACAACATGAAATCAGATCTTTGATATCCTTAAAGCTTTGTTCAGGAAACAATCTTGTTCCGTGAGGTACGAACTTACAAAGAGGCTATTTAATACGAAGATGACCATGGGCATGAAAGTGGATGATTACATCCCAATGACAAAAGGCTATATTGTTAAACTTTCTCTATTGGACATTATGATAGGCAATGAGCTGCAAGTAGATCTGATCCTAAGGTCTCTTAATCCTCAGTTTAAGCCATTCATATTAAACTATAATATAAACCAATTGAACATAAGCCACATGGAGCTGCTCAGTATGTTGAGATCAGTCGAGTCGTCGTTTGAAGATTAGAATATAGTGCTTGCAGTTGAGGGAATGGCATCATATTCGAATGGTTCAAGGAAGTGGAAAAGGATAATAAGAAAAATAGAAGACTTCTTCAACTGACAAGGGTGGGTCATCACTGTCATAAGAAGGGTCAATGGAAGCAGAACTGTCCGGAGTACTTGAAGATTGTCAAAGAGAAGAAACGGTTAGTTATGCCGCTTCTACGGTATATTTATATTCAAAATTGTTTTGCAATAAATAATTACCTTGGATTTTAGATATTTGATCTGGATCTAACATTTGACATTTTTTACTAAGACTTAGGAATAGACAACATGTGGCGAATGGAGAAATGAGGCTTCAAGTTATTGATGGATTCTGTTAGATGCAACGGCAGTTGGAGATTATCATTTATCTTTGCCAAACGGATTAATTTTGATATTAAGTAATTGCTATTACGTAAAAGACTTTATTTGTAGTATTATTTCCATATCTAGATTGTTTGAGACTGGATATACTTTTCACTATGTTAATAATAATATTATGAATATTATGTTAAATGGTGGCGATGGTAATTTAGATAATAATATTTATGTGATTTTTTTTAGGAAGATAAGAAGGATTTTGAAGAGGCCCCTTACCTCTATGTATTAAAAAAAAAAGAACCATAAATAAAAACAACCCTAGGGCAGAAGAAAAACAAAAGGAAGACTAATACATAAGCTAGCCCATCTATCAAACAGGTGCATATCAGACACTGACTTAGTTTGATCAGGACCCCAAGCTAAAATTTTCCTCCTTATCTTTTTAGCACATGCCATATAAAACACGCAACCATTTCTTTCTATCTTATCAAACATCCTAATGTTCCTTTCCCTTAATATCTCACACATTTATATTATTAATATTAGATGATAACATTTATGTGATTGATACTAATTATGTCTATGTTGTAAATAATTCTTTTAATATTGACATAAATAATAATGATCTTTGAGGTTGTATAAAAGATTGTTATTTCCACACATGTTATGTTTCCCTATGTTGAAAATAATAAAAGGTTATTATTTCCACCTCATTTCAGGTTTTCAACAACTTATGTACGAGACCCAAGAACTTCAGGAGATATATTTTCAACAACATAGAGAAACAAAAGGTTTTTATTTCCACACATGCTATCTTTTAATAAAAGAAATTTCTATCAAAAGAAATTAACAGCGAAGTTGTAGAATTGGATGAGATCCGAAAAACTAATAGGAAGGCTGGACCAATGGGAGAACCAAATTTATCCATATATAAAAACATGCAACCTATTAGAAGGTCTAGTAGGGAATTTCATCCACCAGAGAGATACTGCGGATTTCTTGTGGATGGCGTGAAGGAGGACTATGCCTTAGACGACGACACTTCTCTCTCATTCCAACAATCACTGAAGAGTAAAGACTCTGAACTTTGGCTTGGAGCTATGAAATCTGAAATGAATTCTATGTATAAAACAAACTATGGACTTTGGATGACATACTCGAAGGGATAAAAGCCATTAACTGCAAACGATTTTTAAGAAAAAGCTAAATGTAGATGGACAAGTGAAGACTTACAAAGAAAGGCTAGTTGCGAAAGGATTTTGTCAAATTCAATGTGTTAATTATGACGAAACATTTTCGTATCTAGTAATGCTTAAGTCCATTCAGATAATGCTAACCACTATTGCATTCTACGGCTATGAAATATGGCAGATAGATGCAAAGATGACATTTCTAAATGGTGATTTAGAAGAGACCATCTATGTTGTAGCCCGAGGGTTTTGAGGTCAGTGGGAGTGAGGGCAATGCTTGCAAGTTGTCAATGTCCATTTACGGAATTAAACAAGCTTCAAGGAGTTGGAATAAGTGTTTTGATAAAGTAATCAAATGGTTTGGTCTTTTATCAAAACACAGAAGAAGCGTGCATATACTGAAAGGAACAAGGAAGTCCTATCATGTTCTTAGGTTTACGCATTGATGATTTACTATGACATTTCGTTGTTGCAACCAGTGAAAGCTTGGTTTTTCAAGGAATTACCCATGAAGGGTTTGGAAGAAGCAGCCTATATACTAGGTATAAAGATTTATAGAGATAGATTTAAGAGGTTGTTTGGATTATCCCAATCCCCGTACATATATACCATACTTAAAAGGTTCAATATGGAAAATTTCAAGTGTGGAAATATTCTGATGCAATCTGGAATCGTCCTTTCTAAGGACGCTCCTCAAATTGACGAAGAGAAAGAGCATATAAAGAGGATGCCATATGCTTCGACACTTGGTCCCATAACATACGTTATGTTATGTACTAGACCAGACGTAGCATAACCATTAGGATACGTAAGCCGATACCAGTCTAATCCTAGAGATAAGCATTGAATTTCCGTAAAATCTATATTAAAGTATTTAAGAAATACTAGAGACTTATTCTTTATATATGGGAATGGATACCTCCTTATGAAGGCATACATAGACTCTAGTTTTCAAAATGATATCGATGATAGTAAGTCAGTGTCAGATTACATCTTTGCTATAAATGATGTGGTCATTAGTTAGAAAAGTTCCAAACAAGAAACGGTAGTTGATTCCATAATGGAGGCCGAGTACATCACCCTCAATGAAGCAGTTAAGGAAGCAGTCTGGATGCTCAAATTTGTGAGTGAGCTAGGAGTGATTCCTAACATGGAAAATCCAATCACATTGTTTTACGATTAATACAATGATGTGGATCACAAAGGAGCTTATAAAACACAAGAAATTGTAACACATTCTTCGAAAGTTCCATCTAATTGGAGAATTTGATGAGAAGAAAAAGGTCGTGACATAAAAAGTAGATACGAAAGGTAGCATAGCAAATCATTCACGAAGGGACTAGTTGGGTCAGTTCTCGTTAAACTGATCGATGAGATATGATTGATATTCCATAATTGGCTCCAAATGCAATTGGGCGACTGATAGAGTTAGGGGTATGCCCTAAGGGCAATTCTATAATTTATTGTAAATAATTAACTACGTAATAAAATCTCATTCAAAATAAAAGGTGTTTTTCTTCCTATTATATACTTGTTATAACGTGTTATATTAATTAATTGCTTAATTTAAGTTATCTAATAGAAAATTCTTAAATGGTATATTATGTGACAGTAAATACGATGTGTTGTAATCATGATCAATTTATCATAATATAATAAATATATCATTTTAAATATTCACGGTCAAGGTGTAACAAGACTGGACATCGATACATCCGTTGAGATTAGAGTATGCAACTCTCTTCAAATTTGGGCAGTGTATTACTCATGGCGGCTGGAGGCACCAAGGGGTTACATACTAATAGTTATTGAATAACTATGGAATGATTCGATAGTTTTCCATTGGCTAATATAACTAAGGACAAACAGAAAATATCGAAGTGACAATATCACATAGTTCTCTCGACTTGAGAATACTATTAAACTTCAATGTGGACACTCCACTTTGATTATAGTTAAATCATGGTAGGACGTCCATTGAACGACTATAGTTGGGTCCGAGTTAAAGCATCGGAAGTTAAACACTATTCAATGCATAATTCTTCTCCTTAGTCGTATGACATTAGTATCAATGCCCAACTAAAATCAACTCAAAGTGAAAGACTCTGGCAAGAGTAGTTTAGTTAATAATAATTGCTATTATTGAACCATGGACTTTGTGTTTGGATTATACAAGTTTAATGTGGATGATATTGAAATTTTGATCAATACCAAATTCCACAAGTCCTAATATGATATGGTTTTGATGAAGAAAATTGGTGTAAATAATTGTCACTATCGGAACTACTTAAAATAGTAAATTGGATTTTACCGAAAATATATAAGCGATAGATTCGGCCAAACTGTCACACCACTAGCTAAAATGACGTATGAACATTAATATTCGGATTGTTGGGTATCAATAGCTGATCGAATTTATGTGTAAGAGTCACACAACTACAATGTTGAATATTCTGAATACCACCGATTTAATTAAATTATAATTGTTATTAATTGATTATTTTAATTAATACTTGTGAAATATTAATTATAAAATTTTATTTGATTTATGTTGATTGGTATTGAAAAGTAGCACGTATATATAAGTTATATATACACGCATTGATATACGATATTAAGGTACATTTGAATTTGATTTAAATATAGATTTACTGATATGGTTTGAAGTGGCATGCATGTCCACAAGGCCCAGGCTATGGCCAGTCATAAACAGGGATGAACGGGGAGGGGGGAGTGGGTGATATTTTTGATATTTTGGTTTTGAATTAGTGGAGAAAAGAAATGATCTATATCCCATTTTCTCTCCCCCCCCACATCCTTATTTAAACCCACTACCTCTTTCATTTTGAGCTTAATCTCCCTACTCCTCCTCTACCCCTCTAGGCTGCAACCACCTAGCATACTCCTACTCAAATTTTCAAGCCAAAAACAAGTTTAAATAAAATAATATCAGAAGGTATGTAGGTCTCTTCGATTGGTAGCGCTTTCTGAAAGAGACCAGATTCTATTCTAGGAGTTCTACCGATTCAACATTTGAAGTGTTATA
Source organism: Allium fistulosum (assembly GCA_030737815.1). Lineage (NCBI taxonomy): Eukaryota > Viridiplantae > Streptophyta > Magnoliopsida > Asparagales > Amaryllidaceae > Allium > Allium fistulosum. The sequence goes on from CM060907.1 coordinate 842,094,421, forward strand.
ACTAGACTACAACTAAGATATTGCTCTATCTATTTCAATTTATCTATATGTATATAATCAGTTTTGTCATCTATATCCGAGGAGGCTAGAATCATATCACAAATTCATATATACATTTGTTGCCGATATGTATATATATAATTTTTTTATGTATATATCTATATTTACTTAATTCAACCTAACTAAAAAAGTTTGAATTTAAATTAATTTAAAATTCATTTTAAAGTAAATTAAAATTTTGAAACTAATACACACACAAATACATACATACATATATTATGTCGATAAATATATATAAGACATTTTCGAATGTAAAGTCAAAAAAATTGTATACATGTGTGTGTGTGTGTGTTTGTGTGTGTCTGTTTAATTCGAAATATAATTTTAATATTCACTAATCTAAAATATCAAGTTGCAATTTTCTTATATAAATATATACATATATATGTAAATGTAAATTTACACTTGTATTTATAAAAGATAATTTTTACTAAAAAACGTTCCTTTTTAGTATGGAATTTTGGTTTAAAATAAAAAATCTTTTAAATATATCCGCATGGATTTTTATAAGAAAATTTGATTTTGTCAAACATATATTATGATCGAAATTAAATATTACATATATTACATTTATATGAATAATATATATAAATATTTAATTATGCAATGTTATTTTAATAAATACATAATTTAAATTTATGAAATTTAAAATATAATTATGTATTTTTGAAAAAAAACATACGTATACATATTTATATAAATATATAACATATTTCCTGTTGGTGCAAATTTTCACCTACACCAACACCCCCAAGGTCCGAAGGTATAGCTCTGGAAACGAGGTGGAATATTGGAGTCATATATATATATATATATATATATATATATATATATATATATATATATATATATATGGTCAAACGAGCTTAAAAGATGAATTTCCCCTGAAGTACTAAAGGAGATTTAGATATTTATAAAAATGAGATATCGAACTAATCATTTGAGAAATTCAGTCAATTTCCCTTTCTGTATTAAGTTTTCCACGGCCTAAGAAAGTCTTCGACATCTGTCTGCCTCATGCCCATTCACTTGATGGTAGACACAGTAATTCTTCCCTTTCAGATCTTCCTTGGTGGGTGGGGAATAGATTGGGTAATGGAGCTCTCCACGAGTTCCCAGAAAGATACAAGACAAACTTTGGTTGAGTGGAGCAAGGACTTGGTCTTATTTGACCTTCTTCCAAGATTGGTGGTCAGAGATAGCCGGGAAACTCCTTTTAATAGGATGAGATAAATCTTTATTTGTCATTATTACGATACCCAAGTCCTTGATTTTGTTCTCCATAGCCTTTACCATCTCTCGGAGTTGAGAAGACTCTTAGAGAGACTCCTGAAGATATTCAGAAAGTTGTTTAATTTGGAGAACCTGAAGTTCATAGATGTGATTATACTCATGGTCTCGATCTTTCTCCGAGATGAACGTAGCCAAGTGCTCATCATTGTCTTATTTAATTAGCTGAATGCGAAAATTAAGGGGTAGCTCCAAGAAGGTTTCTTCATTTTTGGAATTGGACATAATTGACTGGAATGTTCAGTTGGAATTTCAAGAGGAAACAAGGTTTGGAGATTGGGGCCCTTCTTCTAGCGTCAAAAATGTTGGTGCAAAATTTTCGTCTACACCAACACCCTGAGGTCCGAATGTATAGCTCTGGAAACTAGTTGGAATATTGGACTCAACGAAGAGATTGCCGAGATATGATTTAATCTAACTCGGGTTACAGAATGTTGGACCGTGAGTCGTGGTAACAAATGTAGAGAAGGTAAAGTGCAGAAAGTAAATAACACCAAAACTTTTACAATAGTTCGAGCCAAAAGTCCCTACATCCACACCCTTTCCTTATTTAGTTACTACTATCTTGTTGAGAGGCTTGTTACATTGAGTTTGTGCATTTCTTCCATTAATGAGTTTTTAAGTAGAGCTCTAATATAAGAAAGTATAATATTATTTTATGTCTTAATTCTCTTCTTGCCAAAAGATCCCTACACTTTAGGATTGCCGCCTATTTATAGCCAATTTGTCGTGATGCCATCGGTGGAGAGCCTTCTTCTTGGATTGATTACTAGGCTTGCTATGTGCAGCTTAGATGTGAACGCTTTTCATCATTGGATGAGTGTATTTTGACGCGGACTGCTAACGTGATGCTTTTTATATATAGCTTCTTGGATACTTTTTTTAATCATAACCGTTGGTTTCAGCCTGGGCTATCTGAGCCATTGATTGTTGATACTTGCTGAAATACTTTTGGTTTCGGCAATTGCTGCCCTCGGTTAAGTTTCTTTTCTTAGCTGGACAATGATTTTGACCTCGATTGACACTTTGACTCGTGCTCTTGGTCTACATATTCTCGGATACTAAGTCCGATGCTTAAGCTCTCATTGGATACCAGGCGATGAGTCTTAGAATTACAAGCCAAGAAATTTTCCTTTCGAATATTCAGAATTTGTACTTTGTAGAAATTATGGTGTAACATTTCCAAATTTGAATAATATAATATTTTAAAATTAGATCAAATTTTAAAATTTGAATTTTATGATTTAAATTTTGAATTTTAAAATTATTTTATATTTATATTATAAATATTTACTTTAAATATGGATTTGTGTGTTTATATGTTTATATGATTGCTTTTATAATTATATATGCAAATAAATAAATAAATAAATAATAATGTTTTATATTATATTAATACTATATTACAGATGTCAAATGTGTATATGGAAGGGCTAACATGTCAGTTGCGGTGTAAATCCCAGAACTTAGATGCAGACATGTTAAACCATGCATAGCTTACCCGTCGCACGTGCTCATCAAATACATATGTATATGATACACATGTACACCTCATAATAACATACATACAATAAAATCAAATCCATTTATCAATCAATTAAATAAAATAAATTTTTTATATAATTTATTTGGATTAGATCTGAATTAATTTAGACTTCATAGGCTCAATGAGATTTAAAATGGTAACAAAAATTGAAATTCATCCATTTAACCTATTGGGTGCTAGCCCAGATCCAACAGTCTCCTCCCTTACATACAAACTTTGGTCGCATTCCTCTATAGCCAGGTTTTCAAGCCAAAATGATTTAACGATTAAATTGTTCATTCGTTAATTTATTCAAGTCTGTTTGTTAATTAACAACTTTTGTACATCGTTTTAATTAATTTTTCAAGCTTTAATTAAATAATTAAAATGCCATAAAAATTCAATACAACTTTTGTATTTAATTTTATTAATTTATAACATTTATAAATTAATTTTACATTGGTCGAACTCGAAAATAACTAACAACACTGTTATGCTGACTTTCTGGTGTGAACTCAGTCCTCAGTCAATATTTAAACAATTTAAATACCGAAGCATGTATGGACTTGGCTGAAGTACAACATCGGGCACAAGTTCAATCGCTTATAGATCATTTAGGCGAAACCCAATTTCTAATCTATACTATATTGCATCTGGTAACGACATTTTACACACATTTCCTTTTTGCGATCACTGTATCACTTAGAATCTAAAGTTTGGCCCAAGGTCAAAAACTATTAATATTCGTATTTAATTACGTAGACTACATTAAAATCCTTGATCAATCCGATAATATTTACCGATCAACTAATTTACTATGGCAAACATTTTTGACTTTAAATTGACTACCTACTATGATGATACTAAACTTCTACAACGAAGGAGGTGAGTTCTCTGTTGGTTAGTGTTTCATTCAAGTAGTTCAACATATACCTAACTATGGTCATAACATGGTCGTCATGTCATGCGTTTGACCATAATCAAAGTACAACCTAACTACTCAAGATCGACATTACCCTCAATTTTGAAGACTATTATACGTTATTCATTCTAGTTCAACATATACCTAACTATGGTCATAACATGGTCGTCATGTCATGCGTTTGACCATAATCAAAGTACAACCAAACTACTCAAGATCGACATTACCCTCAATTTTGAAGACTATTGCACGTTGTTACCGCGAGATCATCTATTTTTGACTCAGATTTATTAACATATAAAAGACTCTCGTTTAGTCATTCCGTGATTGTTCCAAATAACCACAAGTGCACAACCTTTTGGTGCCTCAATGGTCATGAGTAGTTTACCGTCCATCATATGGAGTGTTATGTCCATTGGTCTCAACAGACACATCCACCTTTTTTCGATACGTGACTAAAAACATTTAAAGAAGTAATTATTTATATATTGATTAATGCTCATGGTTACAAACACATTTGTAACTGTGATCGATTATATTTAAGAAGCAAGTATGACTACTGTCCATTATATTTCAAATATATTATATATTTATACTTTGTTATATTTTATACGTTCCGCTGTGAGAAAGTTATTGTTAAAGTAAACAACTTTGTGTACTGTTTTATATTACTCCACCCTAATGATTCATCAGTTACAACTTTTGAGATCTACGCGTCGACGTAAAATTAGAAGATCGTAAACGACAGATTGTTACACATAATGTGAACCCATATCATATCAAAAAACTAGTACACATCATCGTATGGATCTTTTATTTTACATAGATACAATAACCTATGGAAGATCCTTGATGAGTCATTCTCTGATTTATCAAACGAGTATAACGTATTGATATCCCCCAACGTGTAGTCGTGGATAATTTACCTATTACTACCCGAATTGCTACGGAACCAACCTATACAAGGCAGGCCATCCAGGCCTCATCCCAATGAAAAAATGCCCATATCTTCACCATTACATCAATTTAGCTGGTAACCTGGTAATTTCCAATTTTCATCCTTTCATTTTGCAATGCAAACTGAAGAGGGTTTTAGATCACCCTTTTTCCTTCATTGATAAACTAGAATTAATTTTGAATTTCCTTCATATATTTCTTAGAAATATATTATAGTTTAATCTCCATGTGGGCTCTTCGTAGAACCGCGATCTCCTCAAGGTAGTCTTTTGCATTATTGGTTTCATTTCTCTTCGTCTATTGTTTCGTTTTGGTTAGCATTATAATTTTAAGCATTAGCAACGGTCGATGATAAAGCTGTAAAATTTTAATTTATTCAACGTATAAATGATTATTTACGGAAATAGTTTATGTAGACAGAAACTTGGTTTCAAATTGTAAGTGTGAGTGAGTTTACTGAAACTATTTAGGTTTTATTTTAGGGTTTTTTTTGTGTACCGTCTAAACTTATGCGGACATTTACTCAAAAATCGTTTATGAGAGATGTTGATAGGGCAAACTGTGTTTATAAAAGATGTTGATAATGGATGACTCCGATTTGAGAACTGTAATATAATTAGTATAATGCCAAGGGCACCCCGTTTTGTAACGTGTGCTAAGGGTGGAGGGTTCAGTGGTTAAACGCCGAATAGATTTTTTTTATTTTTTTAGTTTATATTCTTTGTATGCTGCGGTCAGCCAACAACTGCGCTATAATTATTGTTCACAACATTCTACAGCTAACAAACTCAAGAACCAGAAACAATTGCATTGTACCTTAACTGAAAATGGGTAATACGATTTCTATAACACGTGCTTAAATCTAGGGGTTACTTTGAACATTCGAATGGATGTATGTATCTATAAGAAAATAAGGGCTTTGGAAAATTGGTTGCTGAATTCTCAGTTTATATACAATATATACATTATACACTTGGCTCCGTCTATTAACAACTCACTTTTTTTTTTCTTTCACCACTCGCTTGATTATTAATTTTCACGATGACAAAATTATCCCTAATGATATAGCAAGCATCAAAGAACCAATTTAGACTAGCGCTTGCAATGGTCCAGACAATCATAGTTCACAAGGGAACTACGCTTCGTTTGGTGTATGTGTGCTTCCTTAGTGAACTATGCTTCCGGTGATTGTAGTTTTTTAGTGAACCAAGCCGCACAAGTGCAGGATTCACTAAAGGACCACACCAATGGTGAGCGTGCTTCCATTGTGAACCATGCTCCATTTGAGCATGGTTCTGTAATGAACAATGCCTCTGACTAGTGTGGTTCTATATGTTGAACTTGGCCCCGCTATCTATTGTGCTAAATGCTGAAAGATGAAGGTAATTTTGGTATACACCAGGGTGTTAAAAGAAATCAGCGTGGTGATGTTTTTCTTTTATTTAGCAGGGTTGAAAGAAAATAAACGGGATGTTAATTTACACAGCCCATACATTTTGTTTTTTTGGTAAGTTGATTAATCGTTGTAGACAAAAGCTGCTATTACCCATTGACCATCCATTGATCCATATCGTACTACTTCACGATATAATGCCCACAAGCACGCTCTTTAAATGACTTGCAGCAGTTTCACAATTTTTATTTTTTATTCTCTTGAATTACCTTCATTCATGCAACAATTATTTGGAAGAGAAAATTAAATTCAAATTTTAAATCACATAAAAAATTATCTACTTGTAATTTATATCATAGGGATCATGATGTACGATAATGCAACACATACAAGTTTTGATGAGATACAATACGCAGTAGCCAAGTTAGCTACTTCTTCCAAATTTGTTCAATTCTGCATAAGTCTTGGACTTTGTCTCTGTCTTTGTTCATAGTTTTGCAGCAATACAAATATATCCTGAAGGAATTAGAACTAAGTTTTTTATGCTCTCTCTTTTGTACTGCTAGAGTAAATTTAGATCTATTTTGTAGTTATGCTAACAATTTGGGCACTGTAATATGCTCTTAGATGTCTTGTCTATTGTGGTGTTGGTCAAACTATTTGTCTGGAGAGAGATATTTTAGTTAACAACATTGAGTGCATAAAGCAGCAACTACGAAAGAACAGTGTACCAAGAGGCAACATCATACGCTCCCATGAGCTTTTTGACTCTGCTAAATCTAATGATTGGAGCCGTAATCTTTCTTCCATTTCCGAAGCACGGTCAAGTGACAACTTAGAAGATACAGTTTCCAATTTAGAAATTCACGAAGCTGATGAATCTAGTGATGATGACATATTTGAAGAAGTAGTCAATGAAGCTGCTGATGGTGTACTTGTACTCTCTGGTCCTCAAATGGAGTCCAATGGTCAAAAGAGAAAACAGGGAGCTTCAAATTCTTCCCCGCTTTTTGAGATGTTAATGGAAACCGCTCGTAAATCTATTCATGGATCGCTTAATCAATGGATTAAAGAAGGAAAACCTTTGGGAAAATCAGAAGTTGATGGTGCAATACATGAGCTTCGGAGGAGGAAAATCTTTGGCAAGGCATTGGAGGTACCTTTTCTTTTTGGAAGATTATTTATGACATTTGTTCATGCACAATTGTTTGATAGCCTGGTGGTATTTCTTAACTAGGGTTGATTTTGTATATTCTCACCATGGAATTTGATAGCTTCTAAGTGTAAAAAACACCATTGTTTTAAAACGCGAAAGCGTACGTGAGTCGTTTTCAGGTTCGTGAGGCGAGGCAAAAGCCTCGAAACGCTGAGGCGTAAGCTTTTCGAGTAAAAATAAAACGCAAAACATATAATAAAATTTGACATTTTTAATTAACCTATGCAAAAAATGAAGAACAAATCATTCAGGTCCGACTCTGAACAGATGTACATCCCTTATTTATTTTTTAAATATTAAAAATAAATATCTGAAATCCATATGATTTCAGTTTCGATTCCGCAAAATTTATTTGGAGATTCTGCAAAATTCCAGTTTCGATTACTTCTACTAATTCAAATCGGTCCGCAAAATTTATTTGCAAATTTAATAAATTTTCTTTAAATTGCAATGAGAAAATCCATTACATAGCTCTTGATTGTTGTTTCAGAAACAATCTTACTTGATCACGTCGATATTGAAATTGAAAAGTAAAAAAAAAACTAACTTCCATATTATTAAATTTTGTTCTTTTTTTGGTTTTTATTAAATAATTGAAGTTTAATAACTTTTATTAGCGTCAATATTTGCAACTAAGGGTAAAATGATTCTTGAGTCGTATGCCTCGGCAGTTTGAGGCATACGAAGCGTATGCTTTGTATGCCTCAAGTTGTTGAGGGCGGTAAGCTTTAGAGGTAAAAAATCCTTTAGGAGAAAGCCTCGAGACGTTTTATCTCTCATTTCCTCAACACGCTTCTCGAAGTGGGTATGGAGGTTAGTTTTTTAAAACAATGAATAACACCAAACATTAAAAAAAAAGTATAAATGTTAGAAAGTTATTAAAATAGTATATTGTTATGAATACATAGAATCAGCAAATACTACCAAAATCACATCAGCAAAGAAAGATGAACAAATAGTTAATGCGAACTAGTCTTGAAATAATTGTGATTTTGACGATGGATATGGATAAATATTAATGCTACAAGTCCCAAAATAGAAACATATTTTTTTTATTTCTTCACCTATTGAAGCAAGTAAACAAAAATCAATGGAAATACCAATCCTGATTAGGTAATATAACAGAATTTATACGCTATTGTCTTGAATGTGTAATTGGAAATCCAATACGACAATGGGTCAATGTAAAAAAACCAGACTTTGGTTTCCTTGTTTTTCAAATGAGGAGGGGGGGGGGGGGGAGACGCCATAACTTCAGTTATTAATAATATGGTCGAAAGTGGATGGTTGAAATAACAAAAGTACCCTTGCACCATTTATTTCGGTTGAATTTGAAAGATGTACATTTTAGGCATTCCAAAAAAGGCTTCAGTTTGATTCATTTGATGCTTTATGGTAAACCGGTACTTTTGTACATGTAATGCATGTGTATGTAAAAATAAATATAATTAGAACAAAAACATATTAGTTTTTAGTGGATAGGACGTTAATGTTAGATAAAATTGAATGGGTAAAATGAGTTAAAGTAGGATATAGATAACTTTCTTTCATCAAAAAGGATTTGAGTAATATTAAATAATGCTAAGGGTAATTTATGAATGGCAAAAAAACTCCATCAAGATGAAGTATTTTTGCCTTACATAACAGGCACGTGCATGCATATGCATATAACATTGAACGTTTATATCTTTTGATAAATAAAAATATTTTTTTTAATGAGGTTTAAGGTAAGATTCGGAGGTTTGAATTTTAATGGATATGAATTCAGTGTCAAATGAGATTGAATGGCTATTGGATAAAAAATAAGAAGGAAAATTGAGTTAAAATAGGATGCAGGCTTTTTATTTTTATTTTGATAAAGAAAGATTTATGTTTGTTATAAATAATTTATATCAAGAGCAATTTGGTTATTGGAAAAAAACTTTTTTCAAGGTGAAATATTTGCATTATTAATAAAGATAAAAAAATTATATAAAAGATGTATCGAAACTCTTAATTTCTTTCTCCACAAAATTGTTCTCATATGAAATTTTAGTTATTATCATCGGACCGGAAATATCCCTTTAGGAACCATTTAACTGTAGTTCCAACTAAATGGTATCAGAGTTAAAGACGTTTCTTGTTATTAAAGTATTCTTATTTACATTGTATGATCATGCACACGACGATTTATATGGTTTTACTATTGAAATTATATAGTCATGCTCATGTCATGCATGAGATTTACTTGTTCGTTTGAATCACGCAGTTGATTGAATGGCTGGAGAAAACTAAGCACGTCGACTTTACTGAATCTGTGTACGCTTCTTATGTTGATCTAATCGCAAAAGTGTATGGCATTCAAAAAGCTGAAAAATACGTAGATCAGCTCCCGGAACCCTTCAAAAATCACTTCGTTTACAATACTCTTCTAGTAAATTGTGTCAAGACTGGCGATGTCAAGAAATCAGAAGAAATTTTCAGCAAAATCAGAAAACTCGGTCCCCTCACAAGTTTTCCTTGCAGCCAACTCTTGTTACTTCACAAAAGAGACCCAAAAAAAATCTTGGAAATTCTAAAATTAATGCAAAAGGAGGATGTGAAGCATACTCATTTCACATATAAAATTTTAGTGGACATAAAAGGTCGTGTAAAGGACATTCAAGGTATGGAAGACATAGTAAGCAGAATGAATTCCGAAGGCATTGTTGTCACTACAGGCACAAAAGCAATGATTGCAAAATACTTAATGCTGGCAAAACAAAATGACAAGGCAGAGGCTTTACTGAAAGAAATCGAGGGGGATGATATCAATGAAAATCACGATGTTATATGTACACTTCTTCCTCTCTATGCCTTGTTAGGAAAAGCAGATGAGGTGTCAAGAATTTGGAAGGTTTGTGAGTCGAATCCTTCTATAGAGGAATGCTCTGCTGCAATTGAAGCATGGGGGCAACTGGGGAAAATTGAGAATGCTGAAAACTTGTTTGAGCACATGCTTAAGACTTGGAAAAAATTGTCACCTAGATTCTATAATACTTTGTTAAAGGTTTATGCTGACCATAAACTTACATCTAAAGTGAAGGATTTTATGAAGCGAATGAGCGAAAATAAGTGTGTGATTGGTCCATTGACATGGGATTTGCTTGTGAAATTTTTTGCTGAGGCTGGCGAAGTTGAAAAAGCAGACTCTATTCTTAGCAAAGCAATGCAAAATATTCCTGATGGTTTGAGGATGAAATCTAAACCACTGTACATTACATATATCGTTTTATTAGATAGTTATGCAGAAAGGGGCGATGTTCCTAATGCAGAGAAAATATTCGACAAGATGAGGCGAGATAAGTATGTGGGAGTAACAAGAATGTACAGTACATTGCTTAAAGCATATATAAAAGCAAAAATGCCAGCTTATGGGATTAGAGAGAGAATGAAAGCAGATAACGTTGTCCTAAATCTACCATTGAAGAGACAGCTGGAGGAGGTTGATAATTTTGCCAAGATTAAGAATTCTTGTTTGTTTGCGTGATTCACAGGGTCTCTCCAATTGACTATTGGTAGCAGTACCCGTTGATGTTTCAGGATGATATACTCTGCGCAGTTAATGCAATGAGAAATCGTCCATGATATTGATATCTGAAGTAGGTTGTAACTGTACTATAAACTTAGCAATTTACTGCTGTAGCTGAATGTTTTATTTACATGTATCCGTGCAACTTGTATGCACCTTGCATAGTTTCCATTTTTCAGAATCATGTCAGATTATTGTACTACATATTGGTAAACATCTGTAGCGTAATGGTGTTTTTTCTTAGCTTTTCTAATTTTGATCTACCTAATATTTTGAAATGCATTGGTGGTGTATTTTCCTTGAATTATAGTACTTCACATGTCTTTGTAACATTAACAGACGTTTCACCTGATTAGAATATGCATATCATCTACAATTTGAACCGAGCTGTGAATGTATTAATTATACAGAAGCCCTTATTTCGGGAATTGTGCATGAACAGCAAAAACTGCACTTATAGATTATTAACACATTCGTCTCTCAAAAGATTATTAGGCAATGAAATCAATGTCTACAGACCAAGCAGTAAAGGTGTAACATAACAAAGCTTCCAAGTCTCAACTTGGTTAAAAATAGTTGCTTTGGAAGAACTTGTTTAGAAAATCGGAGGTTTGGGGATGTTTCTTTGCAACATCGTTGACTAGCCCCTCTCGGCCCAAAACATATTGACCAATTATGTGATGCCTCTGCTTTGCATGGTCTAACACGTTTGTTAGTTCTTCCATTCCTTTGAAAAGAAGCATGTCAATTATCTGCCCACAATAATTTACAAAAGTGTCCGGTTAGACACCAGTGAATTCGAATATGTATGAAGGAACAATTTTGTTAATCAAAAGGCTTGTAGTTGTAGATGCAAGCACATGTGAGTAGTAAACAATAAAAAGACGACCTGATGAACACACTTGATGCCGTATTATATTAAATAAACGTACACGTAAGATTTATCTTTGACTGTTGCTTTCATTTTGGTGGAGTGTCCAGCCCAAAGGCTTTCTACACTTGCTTCCGGGCCAGGCCTCTTAATAAATGTGCACATACAGTTCAGTCATAAGTAGCTTGAAATCGTATAAGTGTATCAAACTAGTTACATGCAAGTTTATGTCCCTTCGGTGTTTCAGTTGGACAAAATACATAAGAAGACGAGTGATTAGGCAAGTTAGGAATCAAGTGCGAACGAAACAACTTATTTTTAACAAAAAGAGCACGGTCACATGCCCACTGATCCTACGAACTGATACGTTATTCTCGAGAACGGGGGAAAGGATCAAATAAGAATGAATGTACCTTAGGATTAGTGGAGTGGGCGTTCTTACGTATCTCAGATGAAATGGTGGATCTTAGCTGAGAAACTGTGACGACATCATTTAAATTATAAATCTCCATCACCGACGGCAGAGACCTGCATGCCATTTTGAAGAAATCAATGCTTCGCTTTCTGGCTTCCTCCAGGCTTGTGGAATTCGGAGGAACGGTCGCCGTTCCTCTAATTCTTGCTATTGTTGCCATTGCTTTTCCTGTTTTGTTGTCTGTTTTACTGAAGAAGATGGAAGATGAAGTTTTGAATCACGCAACAAACTGAACAAGTTTGATCAGGTCCAATTCAGTGATTACAGGAACCACCATTTTTCACTGGTTTTTAGCATCAAAAATGGCTGGATCAGCCGGCTGTTATCCCCTGATTTCCTACCCGTACAAATCCTAAATATTGAAATTATATGCCTACCCTATTATCTGCCGTCCATTTACAAGTCCGTACGGTTCGTTTGCGCTATTACCGGATCCTTATCATCAAACTATGACCGAATTCTGCATTGTAAAAGATCGTTCCTCATTTTCCATGCTTACTGTGCGGTGTTGCAATGGGCAACATAGGTGTTTTTTTTTGGTTTAAAATTTGCTATAATACATTATTAAATGACAGATGATAAGTAATAAAAATTACTAAATTTTCAAAATCATGCCATTTTTTATTCAAATTCTGATGATTTCGTTTTTATATTGCACTTAGTATAAGCTCTTGAAAACTTTGAATATTTATATAAAAGCCCTCCTATATCATGCCGTTAAAGTAACTTGATGAATAACAATATAAGTTATGAACTATAAAATGTTCATAATACTGTATTTTTATGCAATTACAAATGCTTTTATTGTATTTTCATTCTTTGCAATGCAACCTTCGTGTCACTACTTCAGTTCATTGATTTATTATAATGCATAATGGTTTTAATTTTGTATGTTTTTTTGCCTAAAATGTCTTGTTTTTTATTAATAAAAACAATCTATTTCATGGAATTAAATAGCCTAAACATACTAAATGTTCAAATATTACTAGTTTGGCAATTTTGTTTATTGCACCTTACCTTGTATTTTAAACAATGCAACTTAAATCTTCATTTTTGCACTTAATTTTAAGATATTTAGGGGTCGTTTGGTTTATTTTGTATTTTATATTTTGAGTTTTCAACATTAATTACAAAATATGAGAAGAATGAAGGGAGGTCGGAAGGGATGAACGGAAGATTGGAGGGGACCACGAAGTGGATGGAGGAACGACGGAAGAATGAATTGTTGCTCGTGCTTCCGTTTTTCTTAAAACACGAAAAATGAAAAAAAAATTGTTTTCTATTTTGTGTTAAATTCGTTTTCTAAAATAATCATTTTTCATAATATACATGCGTCGTGCGTATTTTTGTATGGACGAAAACTCAAAACTAAAAACGGTAAACTAAGTTTTATGTTTTAACTACTAATTTTGTTTTGTGGTTGTTTGTGATTTGATATTTAGTGCTTTGGGTATTGTCGTCCATGATCAATTGAAGACGAAAAGACGTTAAGGGGCTAATAGATGATCAAGAGAGCACTAATAAGTCTACCACAATTCTATCAAATGGGCATGATAGAAAACCAGGAAGGTTGAGAATTGGCTAAAAAATGAAGGAAAACAGAGAGAATCTGCTAACTATTGGATTTTGTAATGAATCGCTCAGAATTTACTGTCCAATATCAAAAGAAATATATTGAACGGTAAAAATGGTTCAATAGTTACGGTTGATAAGAATCTCTCACTCTTTTTCTTTGATCCTTGGTTAGAGGTAAAACTTTCCTCAAATGTATGACCAAATGTCAAGTAACGAACCATTTTCATAGTTTGATGCCTACCATAATATTATATGACTGTGAACATTGTTCAATAGGCAACATCCGACAAAGTTTCAACTTTTTCATTTCTTTAAAGAATGGTATGACCAATCTATCCACTCCCGAATAGAGCATACCAACCACTGCCAAATACATTGTATTTATGGAAAGTAGCTATCATTTAGGAAATGCCTAACATAATTCAAAATTACATGATACCTATAAATAACTTAAGCATACACGGTATTGTGGGGTCAGATTTCTTCTCCTCATATAAATACCGACCAGAATCATTTTAGCTTCTGTCGACTAGATTGTCTGAAGTTGCACATTGTATTTTTTCGACAAATAAATTATTGTATTTTGTATTATAACAACATATTTGAGATCTATAAAGAAATAAGCAATAAACTACAGTGGACGTGCGCATTCTCGCGGCGAAACATGGTAAAAAACCGTGTATACTCTATATACTATGAATCTTAATTATTATATTGTTAATTTTTGATACTTTCATATGTGATCCGAACATAATTGTCTCTTAAATCTATTAGATACTCAGTTCTCAAATATGCAAGCTGTAGATTTTATTAACGGTGTATATCTCTTATAAATCTCTACGAGAGTTTTGCTAATTTTTTAAGCAATCATTTTTGGTTTTTCGCTGTGAAGTGACACTTATAATGAGGTAGAATTGAGAGACGAACATAAGGGAGTAATAATGGGATCGGTCAAAGCTATGGAGTTTATATCGATCGATAAGGAAAATTCTAACAAGGTAACAAAGGTTGGTTCATAGCTTGACCAGAATATGAAGGTACATCTCATAGGGTTTTTGAAGGCAATCAAGATGGTTTGCATGGTCTTATTCCAATATGTGTGGGATCTCTCCTGACATAGCATATCATGCATTGAAGGTCGATCCAAGAGTGACACATGTTAACCAAAAAAAGAGAGAGGAGCATGGGCTCAGATAGATCCATAACCCTTAATGAGGAAATAAAGAACCTATTGGCTAATGACTTCATAAGAGAGTCTCACTATCTAAAATAGATAGCTAATCATGTTCTGGTGAAAAACCGGATGGAAAATGTACGACTTCCATTAGTTTTTAAAACTTGAACGATGCATGTTTTAAAAATTGTTTTTCACTTCCAAGAATTGACTGGTTAATGGACAGAACGTCCATCTATGAATTAATCCATTCATGGATGCCATTATCGGTTACAACCAAATAGCCATAAATTACTCTCATTCATGGATTACAAACAAATAACTTGAAGAAAGATTGAGCCACTTACCTGCAGCTAGTTAACAAGATGTTCGTTGAGCAGATCAGATGGATGATTGAAGTTATGGGATGACATGTTTATAAACCTACAAAGGTGAAGATCACATGAACCATTTGGATGAAATGTTTTAAACACTTCAAAAGTATGAAATGAAACCGAACCACTTGAAATGTTTTATTGGGACGTCATCAGACAAGTTTCTTGGCTTCATTGTGTACGTTAGAGGGATAAATCTAATCGAGAGAAGATTTAAGCCTTAAAAGAGATAAAGATCCATGACACTAGGAGGTAAATGAAGCCTAAACAGAAAAGTTTATGCGATTAGTCGATTCATTTCCAAGACAATAGACAAGTGTGTTCCATTCTTCGATGCCTCTATAAAGGAAAAGTTTGGTTCGGTCTGTGTTGGTAGCAGATAAAATGGCTAAATTTAAAAAAAATTCAAAGTCCATTAAATAATTAACTATATTTAAAGCCTGTTTAAATACATATCGACTTATCGTACATCGACATGTGCATATATGACTTTTATTTACACATCAAAATAATTACTAACTGTTGGATCTATACCAACACACAACGGGTTATATGGGTAAATTTCAATTTTTTTCATTTTGGAGCTTATTGGGCCTATGAATTCTAACTTTATTTTACATTGGATTCAAATTAATTTTAAATAAAATCATTATTTTATATAATTTGTAAATAAAGTTTTCTTTTGATATTATATATGTTATGTAATATGAACATGCGTATCATATACAAATGTGTGTGCACATGCATGTGCAATATATACAATGTACATGGTTTAATATGCCAATATATAAGTGTAGAGATTTACACCACGATGGGTATGTTAGCCCCTCCGTAAACATATGTGATGTCTATAACACACACACATATATAATTTAGTGTGATATAAATTATAATTATAATAGTATGAATACTTGTATACATAATATTGTAAAACAGTTATATTTGTAAATAAAAATATTAATAATTATAAATTTAAATTTAAATTCAAATTTTAAGTTTTAATTTTCAGTTCTAGATCTAGATTTTAAAATATTTTCTAATTTCAAATTTAAACCAGAAAAATATTATTTTGAAAAAAAAAATAAAAATATTAAATATACATAACTAATTTTTTTCGAAAATATATATGTGTATGTATTAATATTTAAATTCAAATATATAATAACATTATATATTTAAAATACAAATGAATAAACACACACACAGACGTAGATATATATATATATATATATATATATATCTCTCTATGTGTGTGTGTTTATGTGTATGCGTGTGTGTGTATATATATGTATATATATATATATATTCATATATATTTTCGACCTAAAATATGTTTGGCACAATCTACTATTTTTAATTAAATCCCTACATGTAACATCCCCCATTCTGAGGCCTGAAACTAAGTGCCGCGGATGCTGTAGTCATCCATAGTTATTAATTTACAAAGACAAAATTCAGCCATGTTAATCATTTTGATAATACCAGAAACACATGAATATGGAAATTCAATACAATTTTTAAAATAAAATTTCTCATCTCATTTCATTTCATAATAGGATTTCAATTTCATTACATAATCTCAATTCGCAAACCACCTTCAGTAAAAATATAATTATTACAACATATTCCAAGAGCGACATATGAATATGCTCCTTGGGTGATCAGAGTCACATATCTGGCATTTAATACAACTTGTCATTACAACACAAAACCAGAATCAAAACACAGCGAAAAATAGATATATAGCTCCTACTAGCAAGGTTACCTTATGCACGTCTGCGAAAGCTTATACGTCTAAAGAGAAACTGAAAAGCCCTTACTCTCGATTTACTCAAATGAGCACCCGAGAGTTTAGGGGGAAAGACAAAAACTTCGGGTCAGACAAAAGTCTGGTGTGAATAATAACCTACTATCTCGAACCAACTAGATATCTAATGAGTGCCACTAAGCGGAACGGGTTTTCCCCACACTAGTATCCTAACCATAATTATAATAACATATAAAGTGCACCTGCATCCACAATGGTTAAACATGATATGATGATACTCAAAATTGCAATATGCCATGGATTTCCCATACCAATTTATCCAACTATCTGTCTCAGTTTATAGTTTCTAGGGTTACTATTAACTTATTAGTTTTTATGGGATGACAAAGAACCTGTTCTAATCTTATGGACTATCCCTCCGATTTCACAGTTTTCATGGGATCACTAAGAACCTATTGGTTTCTACCAATAACTTTATCCAATCATAGTTTTCATAGGATAACTATGAACCTATTGGATTCTCCAATAACTTCTCTTGTAACAAACCACCTCGAAACAATCCTAAATTTCGAACTAGAAAAGACCCATCGAAACTTAGATCCATTCTAAAGTAAGCTGTTGGTGGTAAAAAGAAATAACATTGCAGAGCCATAACTAAACTTTCAGATTTCATAGTGGATGGAATAAAATATAATAGCAAAGTGTACCCATTTATTTCAGAACCACAAAAGTGTCATAACACAAAATTCCATAAAAACCGTAACGTAATATCCGCTACAACAATTGTCTAAATACATAAGTACACATAAAAGCAAATAATAACAACAAATACTGCCATAAGCCAAGCTTCTCCATCTCTAAGCATCGTCACTACCATCACTCCGTCCTTAACCTATGTTGTAATGAGGAGGGAGTCAGAACAACAAATGTTTGGTGAATAAAAACCTCGAGCCTTACCTTTTCAGTACTTGGATAATATATTTCAAAATAAGAATATGTTTACGAATATAAAACCATTAAAATACTTCTTTATAGGAAAGGAGGTGGGTCCAACCACTTAAAACCTTCCATTCCAGAAGCAGGTTTCTAAAATCCTATATCCCAATCATGTGTCATAAACAGCTAATAATGTGAGGGATGATACCCAAGCCACTTAATACCTTTTATGCGAAAATAGGCAGACTATGGTCCTTTAATACCTTAATTAAGGCAGATCACATCATTTAATACCTATTTCCAAGGCATTCTCCCCCATGGTACTATCTAGCCAACATCATATGGAATCTCTTAGGCCACTTAATACTTTTATATGGAATATAGACAGACTTTGGTCATTTAATACCTTAATTAAGGCAGACCCCATTATTTAATACCTATTTCCAAAAGCGGACCCCTGTAGAGATACCACCTAACATGTCCCCTTGTCCATTTAATACTTCATTTGGGGAAAATATGCGGGTCCAACCACTTAATACCTTAAGACCCCGAAGCAGACCATTCGTCATATGGCACATACTCATAACGACATCTCACATTAGTCTGCTATTTGTAGGAACTGGTAGCCAGATTAGCAGGGAAAATTTCCCTTACAGAATTTGGGACCAACTTCGCATCATTACAAATATTTATCATAAGTATATCTCACATCAATAAAGGTGTACACAACTGATGTTAGCCTCAAAGTGAAGGGCAGACTTCTATCATGTGACTTTATTGACCTCGCATTCCTATGACTTAGCCATACATCAATTACTCTACATATATATAGGGTTGTCAATTTCCTACACGACTCGAAACACGACCCGAAACCCGCACAGAAATTAGCAGGTTAACCCGACCGGTTAATTTGGCAGGTCATTTTTGGGTCAACTCGAATTTGACCCGTTTATAAACGGGTGGGTTTCGGGTTGACCCGCTAACCCGAAATTGACCTGTTAACAACCCGTTTATACTTATATAGGTTGACCCGACCCGTTTACGACCCGACCCGACCCGTTTATGACCCGTTTGTACCTTATACGGGTTGACCCGACCCGTTTACGACCCGTTCTGACCCGTTTACGACCCAATTATACCTTATACGGGTTGACCCGACCTGTTTACGACCCATTTACACCTTATACGGGTTGACCCGACCCATTTACGACCCGACCCGACCCGACCCGACCCATTTATAATCGGGTTACACGGGTTGGGTCGGGTCAACCCGTTTATAAACGGGTCGGGTTCGGGTTGAGCTTTTTCTGACCCGTTTAATAAACGGGTTGACCCGACCCATTTAAAATCAACCCGAACCCGACTTGACCCGACCCGAACCCAACCCGACCCGACCCATTGACAGCCCTACATATATATATATATACACTCATCTTACCATTTCATAAATAAGGCCTTATAAGGAATCTTCCTTATTACGCCTTAAAATAATAATTATGCTATATAAGAGTTTCCTCTTATTTTTGCCTCACAATCAGTTACCTTCCTAATAGGGGAAGTATATGTAAATAAATGCCTAATTAACTACGTTATATGCGCAATAATTATATGTTAATTACGCCAATATAAATAAATAAATATTCGCGCCTAATAAGTTCTAAACGCACAGATTTTATGCTCTAAACTAGCGTTAAATGCCAATTCCCTAACCAAATATTATTACAAGTCCTTTTTCTTCAAATTCCCAAGATTTCATGGAATTCTAATATCCAAAACAAGGAATAAATATTCATAACCAAAAATGCAATAACAGACTTGTAAATAATGTAGAAACTCAATTTATTACACCAATTTAATGGAATATCCTAAACAATAAGAATTGCGATCTAAACCCCATATTCTATCCAACTCCTCTTTTACAAAGAAATAGATAGAAATAACTGGTGTAAACTACAAATAGAATTCATAATCTAAACCCCTTATTTTATTGAAGAATCACAATTTGATCCAAAGAAGAAAGAGAAGTGGAATACATTATGAAATTATCAGAAATTGCATAACCGAAACAAATTCCACCAAATTAATGTAAATAATTGAGAATCTCAACATATAATTGACATCTCATAAAAAGGAATTTTAGGGATTTTATCTATTATATTTTCGAAATCCTAAAATCCTTAAGGCATATTCAAATCCAAAAAGAAATACATTGAACAATTACTGAAAAGAAATACTAAGGTTTTCACTTACAAATTAGCCTTAGCTTCACTTAAATGGATTTGTAGCCTTCCGATCTCTACCAGAATCTCTCTCTCTTGATATATACACACACAATAGGGAAGATGTGTGTGTATATATATATATATATTCATTAGATTCACAATAATTAGAGAAGAATAGGATAAGAATAGATTGGAGGAAGAAGAAACAAATAAGAAATAAGTTGAATTCTTAGCTAAATTTTCTTTGGAGTTTCCGAATCTTATTAGAGAGAGATATCAATGGCAGAATTTCATCGTACTCTCCAAAATAATATGAATAAAAAGTGGAGAGGATAGTGTTCTATTTATAGGAGTTGAAACGCACCAGAACCATAGGATGGAAGTGGGTAAGAAACGGATAAATCTGGAGCATATAACTGAATATAATATAACTTCAAACCCTCGCCGCCACTAGCAACATTCGATGCCAAGCGGTTGACTGTCTTTGTGCGACCGGTCGACCGCTATGGTCAACCGGTTGGCCTATATAGGTCGACCGCTCCTCTATTTCGGGGAACGTTTATTTTGTTCCGTTGCACAATTATTTTATTCCCTAATTAACTTTTTAACATTAAACGTTAATTAAATGTTTACTTAGCCTTCAAGCTAATTTCTGAAATTTAAATCCTAAATTTGATTTCTCATTTGAATTTGAACTCAAACTAAATTAATTTAAATCTGAAAACTTCAAATTCTCATAACTTCTTTGTTTGAGCACCGTTTTTAGCATATTATATGTGGAAACAGATCAGAATTTTACCACAAATGCAATGGAATAACTTTCGTGTTCACATTCTAACTTTTATAAAAATTTCATATTCAACCCTTATCATATTTAATTCAATTTACTTCATTTATTTATGGTTCATTTTACGGGGTGTTATATTCTCCCTTCCTTAAAAAGGATTTCGTCTCGAAATCTTCCAAGGGGCGAACATCGTAACGCGCAATAATATTCATGTTATACAACCAAGTTCTCTACACAACCATCTACTTAACCAATAGTGCAATGTGATTATGTACTGCAGACATGCTAAAATAAGCTCAATCCTAACGTGTGTTTAATCGTGATATGAAAGTATGCATGCGAATATCCTAAACATGCAAAAAAAATTCTACACGAGTGTAAAGTGATTGTGAAAAAGTATAACAACCATCTCCTACCATCCAATTTAGCAACCACGATGCAACCAAAATCATAATTTTGGAGAGAAAAATTTCTAGTGAAAAGCTCTAGGTGAGTGTTCTTCATCTTCTCCTCGGTCTCCCATGTGCTTTTTGCCGAATTGTCCCCCCATTGTACTCGAACCAACCTAATTATTTTATTGCGGAGTCTCCTAGTACCATGGTCCACAATGCGTGTGGTGACACGAGGCACTGTTGACTCCATTTCATAATCCCCAACTGATCAGGCTCTATTCTGTTAGCGGTGTGACGAAGGCATTTCCTATGGTGAGAAACGTGGAAAATAATGTGGACTCCTGCCAACTTGTTAGGAAGCTCCACACGGTGTGCCAATTTTCCTGTTCTTTCTAGAATTCTAAATGGTCCAACAAATTTAGGCACCAATTTTATAGACTTGCCAAACCTAACAACTTTTCTAAGAGGGGAGATTTTAACAAATACCATATCTCCAACCTCAAATTTAAGCTCTCTCCTTCTTCTATTCGCATAAGATTTCTGACGGTCTTGCATTAACTTCATCCTTTGCCTGATCGTCTCTACTTTTTCCGTGGTATCAAGGATCAAATCCGGTCCGAGTAATATTTTGTCAGCGGTTTCCCACCAACCACTAGGCGATTTACATGGCCACCCACAAAGTGCTTCAAAAGGGGCCATACCAATCCTCATTTGATAGCTATTATTATACGCAAACTCAACCAAAGATAGATGCTGCTTCCAATGTCCTTCGAAGTCCAAGACACAAGCTCTCAACAAGTCCTCTAAAATCCTATTCACCCTCTCTGTTTGTCTGTCAGTTTGTGGGTGGTATGTCATGCTAAGGTTTAAAGAAGTTCCCAAGCTATTTGTAGGCTCCTCCAAAACTCGCTAGTGAACATGGGATCCCTATTATTGACTATGCTTACAGGTACCCCTATTACTGACTATCCTAATCGGAATAAAATGAGCACTCTTAGTGAGTCTGTCCACAACAAACCAAATAGCCTCATTGCCCTTCTGACTTTTAAGAAATCTTTCCACAAAATCCATCGAAATATGTTCCCACTTCCAAGTTGGAATTTCCAAAGGTAATAATAATCCACTAGGCTTTCCTTGCTCAGCTTTTATTTTCTGACATGCAAACACCTTGCAACAAACTCAGCTACGCTTCCATTCATTACATTCCAAAAGAAAATTCTCTTCATGTCCTTGCACATCTTATCTCCTCCGGGGTGAATGGTCATCCTTGAGTGGTGACGCTCTATAAGCACATCTCTCATCAAATCATCAATCATCGGAACATAAAGACATCCAACTCTTCTCAATCATCCATTCCGATCAATTGAATACCTAATAGCATGGGGAAAATGCTATCCTTTCTCAATTTTTCCAAAATCTATACTAATTTCTCATCTTTCATTTGCTCACGCCCTATACGATCCATAAAGCTGGTCTAATCTGCATAACTAATAGAAAACCATGTATGGGTTCTGTTGATGGTTGGAGGTTAAAATTTGAGAGAAACTCCAACTGTCTCCATTCATTTATAGCACCTAGGGTAGCATGTCTTCGACTAAGGGAGTCGACAACTACGTTCCCTTTTCTAGGGGTATATTGAATACTAAAGTCAAAGGATGCTACATACTCCATCCACCTTTACTGCCTAAGATTCAAATCTTTTTGGGAAAATAGGTATTTGAGTGATTTATGATAAGTGAATAACTCAAACCTTTCCCCCAAGAGATAATGCCTCCACATCTTTAAGGCATAAACAATGGCTGCCAATTTTGAATCATGCACTGGATACCTTTTCTCATGGTCTTTCAATTATCTACTAGCATAGGCAACTACCTTTCCTTCTTACATAAAAACTACCCCCAATCTTGTGCCACATGCATCTGTGAAAACCGTTAATGGCTTGGTTCCATCTGGAATAGTGAGCACATATGCACTAGTCAATGACTCCTTAAGCTTCTCAAATGCCTTGGTGTATCTATCATCCCAAATAAAAACTAGATTTTTCTTAGTCAATTGGGTTAAAGGGGCTAGTATTTGTGTAAAGCTCTTGATGAACTTCCTATAGTAGCCTGCCAATCCTAGAAAACTCCAAACCTTTGATGCATTACTAGGTGTCTTCCATCATTGGACAGCTCCACTTTAGCAGGATCCACAGCCAATCCTTGTTCCGAAACAATATGCCTAAGGAACCTAACTTCCTTTTTCCAAAAGTGGCATTTAGAAAACTTGGCTTTGAGTTGGTTTCATCTCAAGGTCTCCAATACCTCCCTAAGGTGGTCCTCATGCTTTTTCTTACCTTTGGAGAAAACCAAGATATCATCAAAAAACACCATGAATATTTTATTAAGTTGCCCTCTAAATACTCTGCTCATCAAATCCACAAAGTATGCTGGGGCATTCGTCAGTCCAAAAGGCATTACTTTCCACTTATAAAGCCCATTGGGAGTATGGAATGCGGTCTTCGGCTTGCTTTCCTCTGCAATCCTCAACTGATGGAATCCCATTGCTAAGTCTAACTGGATACAGACTTTAACCCCTACAAGTTGGTCGAACAAGTCATCTATTCTAGTTAGAGGGTACCTATTCTTCCTTGTCAACTTGTTCAACTCTCTATAATCGACGCAAAGTCTCAAAGAACCGTCTGCCTTAGTAGCAAAAACAACAGGGGCTCGCAACTCAGAAGTACTCCTATGAATGAATCCTTTCTTCAATAGCTCTGAGATTTGCTTAAAATTCCCTTCTTTCTTTGGGGGCCATATGTCTCAGAGGCAGAGCGACCAGTCTTGCGTCCTTCCCAAAATTGATTCAGAACTCAATCTCCCTATGGGGTAGAAGACCTGAGACCTCCTCGAAGTCATCAAGAAATTCACAAAATACAGGTACAGATGATGGCTCTCTAACAACAAATAGATTTAGTGAGTATAAATGGCTTAACTCAACTAAAGCTTTGGGTGTATAAAGAACTTCTAGGTCACGACCTCCACAACTCCTTAATCATACTACCCTCTTATTACAGTCAAGAATGGTCAAGAATGGCTCCATAATATGACAACCAATCCATACCCAAGATAAGCCCATACCCCTCTAAATTTAGAATGTACGCAGTACATATGAAATCAAGTCGCATATGTCTAACACTAGGTCTTTGCAAATAAGAGAAAGATGGGTCAAACCCCCAATGGGATTGGAAACCTCTTTTAGGTTGTTGACCATCTGGGTTTGAAGGTTTAATGAATTTACTACATTCCTAACTATAAAGGAATGGGATGCCCCTGAATCAAATAGGGTATGAATAGTAACCCCAAAAATAAGAGTTATATCTTCTAGGGCAGCTTTTCCTTGGTCTCTTGGTGGCTTACTAGCAATAGGGACACCTTCAATAACGTAGGCCTGTCCACTTGATCCTTCTTTACCCATCTTGGGACATTGATTCTTGTTATGCCCTTCCTCGTGGCAGTTAAAGCACCTTCCTTTAAAGGCTTCCTTTATCAGGCTCACCCTACATTCTTTAGCTTTATGACCATTCCTTTGGTATTTCTTACATACCTTCCATCCTTCTTAAACTTCCCCTTTGATTTCTTGTTGGTCCAAAAGCTCCCCTTCTTAGACCCTCCTTTCTTTTGAGTCAGTGCAGACTTCTCCTTCTCCATTCCATTATCTTCCTCATTGGCCATGTGCATCATTGCCATTTCTACCAGCATCTCATATACGGCCCCTATAGGTACTTGGGTCAACAACATTTCTCTTAGCGGGTAATTTAATCCCTTCATGAACTTCATGGCCTTTTTCATAGGTGTGTTTATTAGGCTTATCCCGAATTTAGCTAATTTAGTAAACTTAGCTATGTACTCCTTAAGGGTAGAATCTCCTTGTCTTAGCTGAATGAACTTTTCCAATTGCAAGCTAACCTCTACTCTAGATATGAATCTCATGTCAAATTGGTTCTTGATTTCATCCAAAGAGAATATCCTTCCAGGGTGCTCATCAGTCACAAAATTCCACCAATTCAAGGCTTTTTCCCTGAGGTTCCAAACTGCTATTCTTCTTCTTAGCTGATCATCCCAACCAAGCTCTCTAAATATCTTCTCATAGTTACTAATCCAAGCTTTAGCTTTCGAATATCCTTCAGTTCCAGAGTATGTCTTCACTCCTATATTAAGAAAGTCCTTACACAACTTAGGAAAGTCGACAGGATGAGGTGCTGCATCGGTGGGCGGGGTAGTGGGTACTACCGGTGCAGTTGGAGGAATATGAATCTATCGACTGTCCTAAGATATTGTTTAAACCATTCAGGCATTCCACGAATGGGTGGACTTCCGCAGGTAGGGTTCCCTTATTTGGAAGAAGATTGATTATCCGCAATATCAACTATCTGTAGGTTAAGCCTTTAGTGATGATTTCCTAAGATAGTATTTACATGCTAAAAGAAAAAGGTTGCCTAGTGTATGTGCGTATGTTCAAGAAGAGAGGGTGTATATATACATAGTAAGAATTCTTTGAAAATTCTTTTTGAAAAACCTTCTCTAAGAAAACAAATACATCCCTCATATGTATGGTTTTTCCCCGTTGATCAGGTAACCTAGGCTTTGATACCAAATGTAACATCCCACCACGGAACATGCCTAAATTTCAACCTAGAAAAGGCCCATCGAAACTTAGATCCATTCTAAGGAAAGCTGTTGGTAGTAAAAAGAAATAACATTACAGAAGCATAACTAAACTTTCAGAACTCAAAGCGGATGTAACAAAATATAATAGCAAAGTGTACCCATTTATTTCGAAACCACAAAAATGTCATAAAACAAAATTCCATAAAAATCGTAACATAATATCCGTTACAATAATTGTCTAAATACATGGGTACACATAAAACAAATAATAAAAACAAATACCACCACAAGCCAAGCTTCTCTATCTTTAAGCATCGTCAACACCATCAATCCGTCCTTAACCTGTGTTATAATAAGGAGGAAGTGAGAACAACAAATGTCTAGTGAATAAAAACCTCGAGTCTTACCTTTTCAGTACTTGGCAGTATATTTCAAAAGAAGAATATGTCTATGAACATAAAATCATTAAAACCATTTAATACTTCTTTGTAAGGAAAGGAGGCGGACCCAACCACTTAATACCTTACATTCCAAAAGCAGGTTTCTAAAATCCCATATCCTAATTATATGTCATAAACGACCAATAATGTCAAAAATGGTACGCATGCCACTTAATACCTCTTATAGGAAAATAGGCAAACTCTAGTCATTTAATATCTTAATTAAGGTAGACTCCATCATTTAATACCTATTTCCAAGGTGTGATCCTCAATGGTAATATCTAGCTGACATCATATGGAATCTCTTGGGCCACTTAATACTTCCATGTGGAAAATAGGAAGACTCTGGCCATTTAATACCTTAATTAAGGCAGACCCCATCATTTAATACCTATTTCCAGAAGCGGACCCCTGTAGAGATACCACCTAACATGTCCCCTTGGACATTTAATACTTCATTTGGGGAAAAGAGGTGGGTCCAACCACTTACCTCAAGACCCCAAAGCGGGCCCTTCGCCTTATGGCCTATACTCATCATGACGTCTCACATTAGTCCGCTATTTGTAGGAACTGGTAGCCAAGTTAGCTGGAAAGATTTCTCTATAAAATTTTGAAACAATCTCGCATCATTACAAATATTTATCATAAGGATATCTCACATAAATAAAAGTGTACACAATTGCTGGTAGCCTCAACGTGAAGGGCATACTTCCGGCATATGACTCTATTGACCTCACATCCCTATGGCTTAGCCATACATAAATTACTCTACATACACACACACATACATACATACATACACATACTCATCTCACAGTTTCATAAATAAGGCCTTATAAGGAATCTTCCTTATTACGCCTTAAAATAATAATTAGGCTATATAAGAGTTTCCTCTTATTTTCGCCTCACAATCAGTTACCTTCCTAATGGGGGAAGTAAGTGTAATAAATGTTTAATTAACCATGTCATATGTACAATAATTATACGTTAATTACGCCAATAGACAAAATTAAATATTCGCGCCTAATAAGTTCTAAACGCATGGATTTTACGCTCTTAACTAGCATTAAATGCCAATTCCCTAACCAAATATTATTACAAGTCATTGTCCTTCAAATTCCCAAGATTTCATGGGATTCTAATATCCAAAACATGGAATAAATATTCATAGCCAAAACTGCATAGTAGACTTGTAAATAAAATAAGAACTCAATTTATTATACCAATTTAATGCAATATTCTAAACAATAAGAATTGCAATCTAAACCCCACATTCTATTCAACTCCTCTTTTATAAAAAAATATATAAGAATAAGTGGTGTAAACTACGAATAGAATTCATAATCTAAACCCTTTATTTTATTAAAGAATCACAATTTGATCCAAAGAAGAAAGAGAAATGGAATAGATTATGAAATTATCACAAATTGCATAAGCGAAACAAATTCCATCAAATTAATGTAAATAATTGAGAATCTCAACATAGAATTGACATCTCAAAATAAAAAGGAATTTTGGGGGATTTTATCTATCATATTTTCGAAATCCCAAAATCCCTAAGGCATCAAATCCAAAAAGAAATACGCTAAACAATTTCTGAAAAGAAATACTAAGGTTTGCACTCACAAATTAGCCTTAGCTTCACTTAAATGGATTTGTAGCCTTCTAATCTCTTCTAGAATCTCCCTCTTTTGATATACACACACAATAAAGAAGAGGTGTGTATATATATATATATTCATTAGATTTAGAATAATTGGAGAAGATTAGGATAAGAATAGAATGGAGGAAAAAGAAACAAATAAGAAATAAGTTGAATTCTTACTTGAATTCTCTACGGAGTTTCTGAATCTTATTAAAGAGAGATAGCAATGGCAGATTTTCGTCGTATTCTCTAAAATAGTATGAATAAAAAGTGAAGAGGATAGGGTTCTATTTATAGGGGTTGAAACGCACCAGAACAGTTTGATAAAAGTAGGTAAGAAACGAATAAATCTTGAGCGTACAACTGAATATAACATACTTTTAAACCCTAGCCGCCATTGGCAACATTCATTGCTAAGTGGTCGATCGCCTATGTGCGACTGGTCGACCGGTACGGTCGACCGGTTGACCTACATAGGTCGACCGCTCCTCTATTTCGGGGAACATTTATTTTGTTCCGTTGCACAATTATTTTATTCCCTGTTAAACGTCAATTAAACGTTTACTTAGACTCTAAGCTAAATTTTAAAATTTAAACCCTAAATTTAATTTCCCATTTGAATTTGAATTCAAACTAAATTAATTTAAATCTAAAAACTTCAAATTCTTATAACTTCTTTGCTTGAGCTCCATTTTCAACATATTATATATGGAAATAGATTAGAGTTTTGCCACAAACGCATGGAATAACTTTCATGGTGAAATTCTAACTTTCATAAAATTTTCATATTCAACCCTTATCATATTTAATTCAATTTACTTTATTT
This sequence comes from Allium fistulosum, assembly GCA_030737815.1. Classification (NCBI taxonomy): domain Eukaryota; kingdom Viridiplantae; phylum Streptophyta; class Magnoliopsida; order Asparagales; family Amaryllidaceae; genus Allium; species Allium fistulosum. The sequence continues at coordinate 842,123,468 of CM060907.1, forward strand.
ATTTATAATTCATTTTACGAGGTGTTACATATCTCAAATCATAGTTTTCATGGGCTAACTATGAACCTATTGATCTCTATCACTATCATATTTCGGACATAGTTTTCATGGGATCACTAAGAGCCAATTGGCCCATGCTAATAACATTTCTCATAACATAGTTTTCATGGGCTAACTAAGAACCTGTCTAACTCAATAATCTCTTGATCAGTTATGGGCATCCTATATTCCGGTCTACTTGATTTCCTAGATGCAATTCTACTCACACGAGAGTTAAGTAAATTTATATCCACTATTGGATCAACCTAGCTGGTTATTCAAAACATGGAAAACTCATTATGGCATATCATCAAGACCTCTATAAATTCAGTTTTAAATCTTAACCGAATCAAATCAATCATAAAACAATGAAAATGAGATGTATTTAGATTATTATTCACCTTAGTTTGATAACAGATTGAGATTTGAATCTTACTTTTAAATCTTATTAGCTAACTCTTGAAACCCTACTTGATTTTGTGCTCTCTTCTCCTTAGGGTTAATGGCCGGCCTTGCGCTTTGATTTTTTGATTTATGAAAACTTGAAGAGAATTAAGTAAGGGTTTAAGGGTTATAACATCTATCTATTCCTATTTTACAATTTCCCTATTCAAATATGTGTTTAAGTTATAAAACAAGCTTATAGATTTATTTGCTTAAGGCACGACCTTACTTATTTTCAAATCTCAATTCCCTTATCACTCTAATCGTCATATTATTATATTTAATTTATGTAATTAAATCTCCTGAATAATGTTAACTAAAATTAGGGGTGTTACAGGCTCCTCTCCTTATAAATTTTCATCCTCGAAATTCAGTAAGGACTAGATACTAAGCATATCAACCATGAAAATAATTGTAACATTACCTAATAACGATAATAGCCTATCTGGCCAACAAACAATCAATATATATCAAATATAGAACATACCCTCATACCAGATCAAGATAAGTATCTCTAATCTTGTCTTTAGTCTCCCAAGTACAGTCTTTCTCGTTGTCGCTCCACTGAACTTTCACCAACTTGATTGTCTTCTTTCTTAACCTCTTCTCATCTCTTGCTACAACTCGAACTTATTGCCTAACAAAAGTCAGATCTGGTTCTACTATTAAATCTTCCAATGCATTCAGAGTGATAGTGGTCTCTGGGTCATGCACATACTTACGAAGATGAGAAGCATGAAATACATTATGGACACCTACCAAACTACTCGGTAACTCTACTTAATATGCGAACTTTTTGACCCTCTCTATAACTGAAAATGACCCAACATATCTCGATGCTAACTTTCTTGTCTTACAGAATCTCTCCACACCTTTCATGGGTGATACCTTAATGAAGACTTTGTCTCCAACTGAGAACTCTAGATACCTACGCCTTCTATCTGCGTAACTTTTCTATATAGACTGAGCTTCTCTCATCCTACCTCGGATTAGCTCAATTTTCTCTGTTGCTTCTCTCACCCAGATCTGGTCCTAAGACTAACCTGTCTCCGGTTTCTAACCAACATGCTGGTGACTTGCACGGCCTTCCATACAAAGCTTCGAAAGGTGCCATTCATATACTAGTTTGATAAATATTATTATAGGAAAACTCAACCAAGTGTAAGTGGTCTTCCCATGATCCACCAAAATCTAGTACGCAAGCTCTCAATAAATCCTCAAGTACCTTATTGACTCTCTCTGTCTGCCCATCTATCTGATGGTGATATGCGGTACTCATCTTAAGCTTGGTACCTAACACTTCCTGTTGACTCTTCCAGAACTCACTAGTAAACAATGTATCTATGTCACTAAGGAATCCCATGCAGTCTAACTATGTTATTCATAAATAACTTAGCCAAAATAGGTGCCGTCCTGGTTAACTTAATGGGAATGAAATGGGCGCTCTTGGTCAGTCTGTCCACTATGATCCATATATTCTCATTTCCTCGATTTTACCTTGCAACCTATCAATAAAGTCCATGGATATCAAATCCTATTTCCAAACTGGTATATCTAATGGCTGAAGCAACCCACTCGGCTTTTGATGTTCGGCTTTTACTTGCTCGCAATTCGAACATTTCTTTACCCATAAGTCAACATCCCTCCTCATACCTTTCCAGAAGAAACTTCTCTTCATATCCTGATACATCTTGGTTCCTCCAGAATGAATTGTAAACTTCGATCGATGACATTCCCTAAGAACTTCTTTCCTGATGTTTCCAACATTCGGAACACACAACCGTTCCTTCTTTCTCAACCATTCATTTTGGTCAAGACTAAAATCTTTCAGATCATCAATCTCAGTTCCAATCTCAAACCTTCTAATCTTCTCGGCCGATACTGGATCCTCTCTCTGCTTAGAAGCAATCCTTTCGATCAAAACTGGTCGAACTTCTAAACAGGATAACATGGCAGTACTCTGACTAAAACTAGCTATCGATCTTAACTGCACACTACACGTAGTCAATGCCTCAAGATCCTTTCACTCCGCCAACATAGCTAACACCACATTCTGATGTTTTCTGCTAAGAGCATTGGCTACTTTATTACCTTTCCCCAGTGTATACTCTATACCGAAATCATAAGCAGCTAAAAACTCCAACCACCTCTGCTGTTTCATATTCAACTCCTTTTGAAAGAATAAATACCTTAAAGACTTACGATACGTGTACAACTCAAATCTTTCTCCTAAAAGATAATATCTCCACACTTTCAATGGGAAGATCACCGTCGCCAACTCTAAATCATGGGTCAGATATCTTACTTCATGTGGTTTGACCTGTCCAGAAGCGTAGGCAATCACTTTACCTTTTTGCATTAACATAGCTCCTAATCTAGTTCCACATGCATCTATATACACAACTAATTCTTGATTCCCATCTGGAACTACTAACATACGCACATTGGTCAATAAATGCTTTAACTTAAGGAACTCTTCCTCACATTTTTTGGACTAAACAAACTTAATGTCCTTTCTGGTTATTTAGTTAGGGGTGCTGCTATCCGCGAAAAATCCCCAATAAATCTCCACTAATATCCAGCCAATCGAAGAAAACTTCTTATTTCAGTCACTATCTCCGGTCTCTTCCACTATTACCTGCTTCAATCTTATCTAGATCAACCGATAACCCTTCTCCTGAGACTACATGGCAAAGAAACTTAACTTATTTCTTCCAGAAATGACATTTCAAAAACTTCGCTTTTAGCTGATGCTGTCTCAGTATCTCTAACACTATTCTAAGATGAACGTGTAACGGACCGGGATTTTCGACCCTCGGAAATCGACATCAATACGTCCACTGTATAGAATGCCGAGCAATCGAGTGCCAGAAACACCAGTTCTTTAGAGGTGAAGAAGAAAAAGATAGAAGAAAAGAAACAGAATATCATAGAATCTCACAATCGCAGCGGAACAAAATATAATATATAATAACATATTTTTATACAAAAGAATCTGTAACTGTTAAATACTTACAATCATCAGAGTACAATAATCGATACATCAATCTGGACAGTTATAATAACCTGTCCTCATATAGAGAAAAATATTAATCAAGTACAAAAGTATGTCTCTGTCATCCAGCTCGCCTCCCGAACTCCATAGCTTCCTATCCCACATCTGTAATACTCGGTCTGATCCGAGCATTATAATAAAATAACACCCGAGTCAGTCTAGAAAACTATCATGAGAAAAACACACTCAATTTGAATTATTAACTTTTCAAAATCCTTTGGAAACAAAGGTATCTCATAAGACCACGTCACAAATAAACACAACGAGTTTTTACCTTACGATAACCAAAACAATTTTTATCAAAATCGTCTGATATTATAATAGTGTCTATAGAAAGTAAATAGAAAATAGCTGTAATGCTTGCATCTCACGTTTCAGCATAGTTGGGCACAATCAAAACCGTACGGCTCTTATTGGAGAATGGATTCCATTGAATGACTGGGCCACTGGGGTACCGCCCACCACAGTACACCTCTAGAACAATGTACCGAGGACCACGTCGGAATCTCCTGCTACACAAGACCGGCCTGCCCTTAACCTAGATAGACCGAATATTTTATCACCCCAGGTGTTCCCACCCTTACCATCGAGCGCTCCTTCTTTCATGCACACCCAAATCCATAACAAATAGGTTTTCCGAGGACATCTAGAAAGGTGATAAAATACCCTAATTGGGTGCGACCCACTTAGCCTTGCTGCATCTCCCCTATTTTAATCATTCCCGGTTGATGAGGCTCGAGGCTAAGCATTACCTTTCAAGAACACAATTCCAGTTAGAATGCTCATCGTCCTCCAATGACGATGTTCTGAGAGCATTCGTCCAAACAAGTCGTCCTGGGTCTTGAAAAACCGAATCATCGTCTTCATCATCTTCACGGTATTCATTCGTAACGTTCAAACCAGATCGAAGTAGTTTTCAGATAATTAAATCTGATCTCAGTCTCTTCGAAACGATTAGCGAAATTGGCCAAAATTGATAGTCGGTTATTTAACTATCAATAGACATCCAAAGCAGACATCAGGTCTTATTTCAACCTTTCCAAAGTTTATTCCAAAATATCTTTATAAGACATTTCTTCCTATACTTCAACATTTTTGAAAAACAGTTTTCAAACCCTTTTATTTTTCAACGGAATATTCTATCCCTTCCCAATACTTAGAATATTTTTCCATTTTACCTTATATTCAACACTTAGGAAGTTTCTATTTATCCCCTATTTCTTTTCTCAAACTTATTTACAATTTTATCTGTAAAACTTCTTGACTCGTTTATAACGAATTTTATAAGTTCTGGAATTTCCTTAATAAGTTCCCTTTATATTCCGAAGCCAATTATACTTGCTTATAAACTCAATTTCCCTTTATACTTCTTTACGAATTCTATTTTCATTTTCGAAGTTCACTTTTATTAAACCACTTCGGGAATTTTCTTACTTTTCTTTTCAATTCCATTTTAAGAATTTTCTTATAATCTCATCTACTGAATAACCACATTTCCAGACTTCCGAAAAGATTTATAAATAAATTTAAAATATTCCAAAACTCTATATATATATATACACACACATATGTAAAAAAAATAAGTATTTAAAGGAAAATAATAATAATTTGTTTTTAAGACATATTGAAATAATTATTTAAAATATTGAAATACTCTTGATACATCACTTTCCAAAACAGGTTAAAAAATCCGAGATTTATTGAATAAATATTAAGCATTTGAAAAAAAATAACCTCTGAAGTATTTAAATAATAACCGACTTTAAATTACATAGTTAAATAAATAATTTTTTTTAAAATTTAAAACTTAACTTATTGATAAACATATATTTTTAAATCTGGATAACCAAATTTTCAATTTATAACCTCTCTCGATTTTCGTCACATCACTCCCATTCCGGTCTTCTTAACCATCTTCACTTCAAAAGTAGTATCCACTATTTTTCTCCCACCCCATTTCCATATTCAATATAAATTCTTCTTGTAAATTTATATTTCCAATTTACCACTAGATATCATTTTTTCTTTATTTATAAACATCGTTTATACATTTTTATAACTCCTTTGAGTTTCCCTAAAACAATCTCATTTACAAAATTCCATTTTTTTATAAATTCAATTCCTTATAAAATCCATTTATTTTTGCCAATTTTTTTTTATCGATTTCAACTTCTTTCGATATTTTCTAAATTATCATTTTAAAAATCCAGTCTTTAGATATTCCTTTATATAATTTATTTTGAATTCCCTGTTTTAAATATTTTCCCGCATTATTTAACACGATAAAAAATTCACCATTTCTTATTCAAACCAATCTCTTTTAAGTAATCCAAATTTTGCTATACATATTTTTATATTAAAAATATCTTTTTAATTCCTTAAAAATTTAAAATAATGTTTATGGCGTTTAATATACCCAAAATTAATTTCAATGCCATTATAACATTTAAAAATTTACAAGACACAATAATCTAGCAGATTATTTATTCATATCATATATTTTTATATATAAAAACACTAAATATTTTTGAGGAATCTAGTTGGATCCCTCCAACCCGTTTCCCCGCATCCATAGATGTTAGACAATAAAAAAAATACCAATCCCACTTCAAAGGGGATATCGCGGTATATAGGGTCATCCGCTATTATGCGGGGCGCATAGGGTCTCATCCGCTAAAATATGCAGGAATATCACTCCAATTACTAATCTATATACTACCATATATAACATATCATCCGACTGATAATAGATTATAAATTCATCCAAACAATCAATAATTTAAATTTAACACTTTTAAATTATACTAGCACCAAATGAGTGAGATTTTACTCACCTTGATTCTATTTGCAATCTTTTCCAATTCTATTCCGTCATCACGAATTCAATGCAATCATTCACACTCGCATTCGACCTCGCATAACAAGGTTATTAAATTTTTAGTTATCTATTTACAACTAAAATTAATTTAATTAATTTCTTAATTCATAAAATAAAATACCATATTAACTTTTAATTGTAAAATCTTAATTACCATACTGTTATTTCCTCGCGATCGCTTGCAGGTAGCATCCCAAAACAGCATGGCCTCCCCCATCAATCTCATTTCCTCCGGCCATCAGCCAAACTCGACCTTGCCCCTGCCCTACGATACCACAACCCATCATGCCTCATGCCGCTGCCACTACAACTCTCCTATGCTGAGCCGAACCATCAGAAACTATGTCCTCACCCTCACATTATCGTACGCCCCTCCCATGGCCGAGTTCCACCCTCAACAGTCGCATTGCCTCGAATGAGGACCCATCGCGCTCCTCCATTTTGTATGTGCTTTGCCCTTTGCCGCCATCGCACGCTCGACCTTGCCTAGCTCCGACCCTTCCCTTCTTATTGCGAGCATCCACAATTGCGATTCAATCGCGACAATCTACCCTCGCCTGCAGCCATCGTACGCGAGCACCCCACATTCGCTCGCGATTTCTTTGCGTAATCCCCTTTTTTCTTTTCTACTGCGATTAGATTTCATTTCTCGATTCGAACTGGAAGGTATGAAGATGGGGGGGAACGCGACTTTAATTATTTTTCTGTTTTGTTTTTCCTCGGCCATTTTTTTTATATCGTGCGTTGATTTCTAATGGCTTGGAGATTGAAACATAAAATGAAGAGGAAGCGTACGAGGGAAGGTCAAATAGGCGTGTTGAAGGGGAAATGGTACAGTGATTTGAAAAGAAGAAAAGGGGCTGATGGAAATATGGTCAAGTCATATATATATTATTTAAATTTCAAATTGTCCCGATTCACCCAACTCAAAATTTCGAACCCCTATTGAGACGTGCCGCTAGGCGTTTATAATATTATACCCCTATTTCGAAGGCAATGGAAAAGGTTTCGAGTCCTAATTCGATCGTATGGAGAAGATAGCTTTTTGGACCTAATTATTATATTGAATTTTCGATATTAATTTCAACGCGTTTATATATCGTACAATCAAACGATAACTTCAAACACTACGAAATTTGAAATCCGATAATAATACACTATTACGGATCCAATGGTACTAGTTTCGTCAAATTTCGAAATTGTGCCCCTGATCGCTTTTTTAACGCATCGATTAAATTGACAAATTTTAAAATTTCGAAATCGCTTAAAATTCCAGTTTTAAAAACTTACTAACTCAATTATAATTCCAAATCAAATTTAAAACCCTTTAAATATTCCAAATTAAATGACAAAAAAATTCTGGTCGTTACATTCCTCCCCCCTTAAAAGGATTTCGTCCCTGAAATTGTTAAGGCAGAAAAAATGTTCCAAACCCATTACTTATTCAAAACCCACTTAGTGAAAGTTCGATATTCCACTTTTCTAAACTTTAGTTTCAACCAAAGCAATTAGTTCCTCAATTCTTATTCCAAAATCCTTTATTCCAATTTCAATTCGAAATCAAATTATCGTTAACAAAGTTTCAAATTTTTTTCTAACACCCTAAATTCTCAAAATTTTTTGGCAGAGTCCCCCTTGTACGGAGGACCTTTTTCAATATGACAAGAGAGATAAATATATATACATCGACCCACACGGTCGGTAAATAAAAATATATATCAGTATTTATATATTTTCTGTATTTAATCCGGAAACGTATCTTATTTTAGCATTTTAAGCAAGTGGCTTATTTTATATGAGATTAGCGCGATCAAAATCTAACCAAATGGCCTTCGGGTACCTGTACTTACTCAATTTAAACACGTAAGTTCCAAAAACATCAATATTCGGCGCTATTCATTTAAATGAATAACCATTTAAGATTATAACTAATTTTATTGATCCCAAATCGATTTATATTTAATTTTATTCTATTTCAAATTGATTCTCAATCAATTCAGTTACATTCCATTTATATCTATCCTCTTTATATTCAAATCCATTTTATTTAAATTGATTTCTATTCAATCGAATTCCAATTCAATTACTAATTAATTAATTAGTTCATTCATTTAATCTACTTCAATTTTAATTCCATACTCAAATCCATTTATTTAATATCCCAAGCCATATCAATTAATTTACGCTTCAATTGAATTTATTTATAACTTGAGTTATCACCATTTCAAACTATTTCCATTTTACTCAACACATTTCCAATTTTTATTTAATTTGCTTACCATCTAAGTTTAATTTTATTTATAACTCAAGTTTCATTTCCAAATTCCATTTTTAACTCACAATCCAAATTTATTCAACCCAGTTAATATCCATTTTATATCCAATTAACTAATTAATTATCTAATTAGTTCATTTCCACTTTATAATTCAATATCTGATTTTTTTATTACAAAAATCACTTCAACCAATTTACTTGAGTTCAAATTCATTTTATAATTCAAGTTTGGGTTTTTATTTCGTTTCCAAAATATCAAACTCTTTTTATTTTGTCTTATCTATTCCAATTTTCAATTTTATAAGTCACACAACTTTTTTTTTCATATTTCCATCAATTCTATACTCGAGTATATTCCCATTTTATTTTTAACTCGAGATTATACATTTATTTATAGCCTAAATATATTTTTATTCAATTTATTTCAATTTTTTTATAAGCTATTCAAATTTATTTATTCGCAATTCCAGATTTTCACTCAATTTTTATTTCATTCAAGATTTATGCCATATGGTTTTTATAATATTCCACAATTCAAAATTTATATTTACTTCAATTCGATATTATTTCTAATCCAATTCAAATTTTATAACTTATAGTTATATAGTCACTTTATAATTCTCATTTACATATTTTAATTCAATTCCATATAACTCAAATCCAATTCACCTTTTAATTTAAATTTCAATTCCTTTTAACCAACATTTCAAAACCATATTCAAGTTATTCATACTTAAATTAATTTCACTCCAAACCATTTTATTTTTAATCATTCAATTTTATTATATATTCCAATTACTTCGCTTAAGTTTAATTTCATTTATTTTAACTTTCTCAAGTTAAAATTTAATTTCGAAATCCAATTTCCATACTTTCCTTATTAGAACCATTTTCAATTTATAAGTTTATAACTTATTTTCCGATGATCTCTAAATTATTTAAACAAGGATTCCAGAATTACACCCGACATTATTTTTCTCAAATCATTTTGAAATCTCAAATATCCCGAAATCACACTTTTTACATTTTAGACCAAACCTGGTTTTTATCCAAGACAAATTCCCTTTGGAATTTCCAAAACAAAACTGGTTTGCTCAACAAATCTAAACAAATCAATTACGGTAGCAATCCGTCACTTAGAAACTCGAAAATGAATACTGATGATGCTGCGCAGTCATTGCCAGGATTATTTTCCACCGACTGAAGTGAGTTCAGTGCTATTTCTCTTCCAAAATCCATTTTAAAACAATTTCCTTTTGAAAATATTCAATAATACTCTTATTATTATTTTCCATACCACTTTGAAAAATATTTTTTTCCAAACTTTCCAGGATTTAAATTTCCAGATTCCGATTTAAATCCAAATTTAATTATAATCCATTCGTATAATTTATACTTATACAAATTTTCATTTGGTTATATAAACCATTTCCAATTTTTATAATCTTATTTGATTATAATATTATTATCCAAACACTCCAACGTACTATAATAATTAAAAAAAAATATTTCTTTCATATCAAAATATGGTTTGGGTAAAATTATTTCATTTACCCACTTTTTAAAATAATAATGTGTCAGTTTGCCTAGTTTAAGAGTTTAGAAATCCCTATCAATACAGTTGTTGTAACAACCCTGGTTTTGGAGATTACGTGTAAATATTAAATTATAACGGTAGTTATGATTTGATATTGTGAATTAAAATAAAATTGGAGAAATAAAATTGTTTATTTGGAATAAACAATGAATTTTGGTAATAAAATGAGAAAAATAAAGTTTGAAACTTTGTTTTATTTGTTTGGGTTAATAATAAATGGAGAAAATGCAATAATTGAATTAATTATGGCCAATTACTTCTTCTAATAATTTTTAAAAGAAGTATGTGATTTTTGGGGTTTTTTTATCAAATAAAAAGGTGAAAATTGGTTTAAAAATAAGTTTTGGCTATAAATAATGTTTTGAAATGGTTTGAAATATTTTTGTAAGTGAGAAAAATATTTTTGTGGAATTTTAGATGTTAAAAATAAGTTTTGTGCTTTATTTGTGAAAATTGTGTGTTTTTGTAAAATAGAGGATTTTAATAATAAAAATGTTTTAAAAATTAAAATTAAACTTTTTATATAATATAAAATATGTTATTTCATAAGTATGTAAATTTACATACTTTGTTGTGTGAAAATTAGAAAGGAAATGACATTTTGTTTTGTGTAAGTGATAAATTGATTTTTCCTAAGGCTAATTAAAATCTTTTATTTTTGGTCCAAGCCCATTTCTTAGCCTAGCCCGTAGAGAGAAGAGTTCCTCTTCTTCTCATTATACTGTATGTACAGTAAAAGAAAGAGAAGACAGAAACTAAGAAACCCATTTCTCTTTCAACCCTACCTCAAAAATTCTCCAAATTAATCCATTATTGTTGTTTTCAATCAAATTGAAACTATTTTTCACAGGTAATCACTATGAAAACCATTTCTATTTCATCAAAATCTGATTTTCAGAAGTTGATTTTCTATAACTTGCTGTTTCTCTATTACATGTTGTTCTATCTTCATTTTCAGGTTCCTAGAGGCTAGAGTCAAGCAAAAAGCTTCAATCTTTCTTCATTAATCCATGTTTTTGTAACAAATCAGCAAGGTGAGTTGAATAAACTCACATAATCTAACAAAATAATGCTTCTAATTACAAAAACTGTAAATAGTTTAGCTTATGTAGAAATATTTTTGAGTTTGCTTCTGTTGTTCAAAACTATTCTGTAGTGCTTTTTTAGAGGCATGTATCTTTTAATTCCAGCAATGAAATGCTGTCAGAATTCTTGTATTTGGTAGTTTGCATGTTGATATTTGTTGCTGCAAAATTTGGTTGGAAAATATTGTCATTTGAGTGTTCAAAACTTTGCTGCAAAATTAACTCAAGCATAGATTTTTGCCTGTAGTTATTTTCTGAGTTGCTGCAAACATGGCCCGAGTCCATGTTTGAGACAGCATAACTCATTCATTTCTTACTGGAATTCAATGATTCTTTTTTTGTTTGAAATACGAAGTTTTGTTATATATGCATACAAATTTACAGCTCGATCCAAGTTAATTTGGTCCTCTGTCTGATGCCTGCAAGTTGAACCCAAGATGATTTCAGGCCTGTACATTTTTGGTTTTTGAACTGTTGCAAACATGGCCTGAGTCCATGTTTGAGACATCATAACTCATTCGTTTCAAATCTTATTTGAGTGATTCTTTTTGCAGATTGAATTAGAAGGGTTTATTTACATTCCTGCAAAATTTCATGAGAATCTGGTTTTGTTTGCTATTTCGAAACTGCTATCGAACTTCAACCCACAACCTGCTGGAATTCAGCGATTTAACCTTATTTTTAGTTCAACTTTGAAACGATGCAGAATCTTCGTTTCAAGTCGGATTTGAATGATTATGTTTTCAGATTGAAGTAGGAATGTTGATCTACATTTCTGTAGAGTTTCAAGTCATTTTGACACTGGTAACTTGTTCAAACCCGCTGTCGAATATTGAGTCGCAGCTTGTTTTAAACGGATAATACTTGGTGTAATTTCCATTATTTCGATGTTTCTTGATATTTCTTTCTGGATTTCATACACAGGTATTATAATGTGTTTTAAATTTTTTTTTCAAATAATTGGGCTTTTGAAATTATTATTATATATTATTTTTTAGTATAAAAATTATACACTCTATAATAAGAGAATTTCAAAGGCAATTTCTAAAGCGATTTCGAAACGTTCCTAAAACTCGTTTTCTTCAACTTAATTTCTATATAAAACACACAATTTTGCACTTCGAGCGAAGAGGGAGAAGAATTAAGTGATTAGATAAAACGCGTGCTATGAACACGTGCATTTATCTTCTCAGTTAATTCCTAATCTATTCGTTTGATCGTTTTGACCTTTGGGTCTGGTTTACCGATGAGATGAGGTAAATTTTGTACTGCTTTGAGTGTGGAATTGACTAACGGTTAGTAAACTGTTTAATGCGAACGTTTGGTATGGGCACACATTAACACTTTGCGGGTTCCTATCCGAGGGGTTTGTGACACATATTGCCAGTTAGTGGCGTCCAGTACTGGGCCTGCGGACCTTCGCCACTACGGTTTGTTGCCTTCGGGTTTGTGCCTTTGGGTTTATTGCCTTCGGGTTTGTGCCTACAGGTTTGTTGCCTTCGGGTTTGTTGCCCTATAGTATCGCTTTTGGAGTTAGTCCTTCGTCACCGCTCGATAGATACTTGGGTTTCTCGCCTTCGGGCTTGTGGATCCTTGTTTATACAGTACTGAGCACGTGCATCTTTTGTTTCTTTGATATTTATATTTCCCTAGTGTATCGCCTTTCGGGGTAGGTCCTTTGAACCACACAATATATAGCGATTACCTTATGGAAACTCGTGTTACCTTCATTGGTATTTGTTATTTGCCTTTTTGGCTTGATTTGGGAAATTCATATCCTTTGTTTATTTGAGTTGCCGATGATATGAGGCTTGTTATGATTCATCTTTTGTTAAATGATCATGTTATCTCTTTTTGGGATTATTGTGGTACTTTATGACCTTACATGTTCATTATCATTTAGCTTATCTAACTGATTGTTTAGTTAGCCTGACCCGTGTATTTTTATACTCGAATCAGACCGAGGTGTTTTAGGTTAGGTGCTTCGGACTTAGCCTATTTGCTTTTGCTTCTGCATGGACTTTGCTTTCTGCATATCCGCTAGCTTATCTTTTTTTAGCCTTTTGTTGTCCTTATCTATTGACACTCTGATCTATGTATTATTCTTTTGGGCTCATGTATGAGTAGTGGCCGTCATACCACTTAGTTGTATCATTTTGGATTTGTACTGGTGATGTATTTATATTTAGACATATGTATGTCGTTCTGCTGTTCTGTGATGTTTTACATTTGAGTTGTCATATTTTGTTCTGTTAGATCTTATAGCCATTATAGTTTTGTATTAAATATTTATTGGATATGTCGATCCACATGGAAAATAAAATGCTACATTTATCGACGTATTTAGTAGATAGTTAAGAAAATGCTATAGATGGTCGCTCCTATCCAGCTTTATTCTCCGTATTAGCAGACGGTATTACCTTGTAATACTCTTTGCTAATGTGGGCCTCGGAGTGGGGCATTACAGTTTGGTATCAGAGCCAGGTTCAGAACAAAATATGATAAACACAGAATAGAAGCACATATTACGGTACATCGAAGTGTAATACAAATGTTGCGAATCCCTGGATCATCGTGCTTTTGTTCTTTTCGTGTCCTTTGGGGTAGATAAAATTTTGGGAATATGTCTAGGAATGCATTTTAATTCCATAGTATTCCATATTTGAATTAATGATATCTACCATGTGAATAATCTTTATCTTATCTTAACTTTCAGTTAATGGCTGGAAGAGGCAGAGGACGACGTTCGGATGCGGGGCATTCCAGTAGTTCCCATCTGGATGGAGTATATATGTCTGTCAATCAGTTCTTGGAATTATTTAGGAGCACCCAGCCTCCAGCTCCTACTCCAGCTTCTCCTTTCATGCGCATGTGCAGTGACTTTGCACATCTCGGAGGCAAGCCATTCAAAGGCTCCGAGTCTGTTTTAGAGGTTTAGGCTTGGATTCGTTCTTGCGAGCGGATATTTTCTCGCATGGATCTTTCGGATTATCACAGGGTTCTTGTAGCATCCAGCATGTTACAAGAGCATGCTCTTGATTGGTACGAGCTATTCACTGCCGAGCTCGACGAGTCTACTCTTACATGGACTCAGTTTCGGGAACGATTCGAGCTTAAGTTCGTTCCTGAGTTTGAGAAAGCATCTCTTGCCCATCACTTCCTCGAGCTAAAGCAAGGGAAATCTTATGTTTCTGATTATGTGTCTTCTTTCGAGGCTCTTTCTAAGTATGGCCTTGAATTTATTAGCACTCCATACAAGAAGAACCTCAAGTTCATTTCCGGCCTTAAGAAGTACTTGAAGAAGTCTTTGATGCTCCAACTCAAGTTGTCTTTTGAGGAGTTAGTTGATTCGGCGCTTCACCTTGAAGCCATCGAGAAGGAGCGAGACAGTAGTAATGAGGTGGAGGTTCCCAAGAACCCCAACAAGAAGCAGTTTCCATTTCAGAAGTCCATGTCTTTTCCTTCCAAGAAGAAGAAGACTGGTGGTTCTAACTCTCAGACTCAGTCTACTGGAACACCTTCCATTCGGAAGTGTTTCAATTGTGGTTCTCCTAATCATATGATTCGAGCTTGTCCAAAGCTTCTCCTCTACCGCTATTGAAAGAAGGAAGGTCATCATGTTTCCACCTGCCCTACTATTCCTGCTAGTGCCAAGTCTGGAAAGCTTTATGCTGCTAAGGCTTCTGGAGATTCTTCTCAGCCCAGAGGTATATCTCCATCTATTTTGGAAGGTTCTATTTTATTTCATGACCGCAGTATTCAAGTTCTTTTCGATACGGGTGCTTCACATTCATTCGTATCGAAGAAGCTCATGGAGGATTTGTCTTTGGACGTATCATGTATGGTTACTTCATTGAGCATTGCGAATCCTATTAGGGGATCCACGACCCTTAGCATGCTTTGTGATGATGTTGAGATTGCTTTATGTGGCTTTTCTTTTCGTGCGAATCTGCACGTTATTTCTTATTTGGGATTTGATATGATTTTGGCTATGGAATGGCTAGTGCGATACGATGCCAGGATTATTTGTTCTGAGAGAATTTTATATCTTCGACATCCAGATTCGTCTACTACGCTATCACTTGTTCTTCAGAATGTGGATAATTCCGAAGTGGCTTTATATTCTCTAGACTCACGAGATGCTGATGATATATCTCGTATTCCTATTGTTTGTGACTTCTCTGATGTATTTGAGCCTGTTTCGGGTTTGCCACCCAAGCGGGCAATTGAGTTCCACATTGATCTCATTCCTGGCGCATAGCCAGCTAGTCGTCCTCCCACGAGGATGTCTACAAAAGAAAATGAGGAACTCAAGAAGTAGCTTTTAGAGCTTGAGTCCAAGAAATTGATTCAGTCTAGTTCATCACCGTGGGGTGCCATAGTTGTATTTGTAAGGAAGTCCGATGGTACTCTTAGGCTTTGCATTGACTATCGCAAGCTTAATGAGTTGACCATCAAGAATAGGTATCCATTACCTAGGATCGACGATATGTTCGATCAATTGAGTGGTGCTAAGGTCTTTTCTCAGCTCGACCTTGCCACTGGTTTTCATTAGTTATGAGTCGCGGAGGATAGCATTCCTCTTACAGCTTTCCGCACTCGTTATGGTTCTTTTGAGTGGCTCGTTATGCCGTTAGGTTTGACGAACGCTCCTGCTTTCTTTGTCGATCTCATGAATTGAGTATTCCGGGAATATCTTGATAAGTTCATCCTTGTGTTTATTGACGACATCCTTATTTATTCTAAGTCCGAGACAGAGCATACCCACCATTTGAGGATTGTCTTGGATACTCTTCGTCAGCATCAGCTCAGAGCCAAATTCTCCAAGTGCCACTTTTGGGAGAATAAGGTTAAGTTCTTAGGCCACGTTGTATCTTCCGAGGGCATTTCAGTCGATCCCTCGAAGATCGAAGCTATCCAGAATTGGAAGAGGCCTGAGAATGTTCATGAGATTCGTAGTTTCCTTGGATTGGCAGGTTATTACCGTCGGTTCATTAAGGATTTTTCCAGTGTTGTGCTTCCTCTTACCAGCCTTACTCGGAAAGGCGTTCGTTATATTTGGTCCGACAAGTGTGAAGCTTCCTTTCAGACATTGAAGGAACTTCCCACTAATGCTCCAATTCTTGTGGTTCCCGAGGGGAATCATGATCTTGTTGTCTATACTGATGCTTGTGGAAGTGGTCTCGGTGCTGTTCTTATGCAGAAGGATCGGGTAGTTGCTTAGCTTCTAGGCAACTGCATCCGAATGAAGTTCGCTATGCCACTCATGATCTTGAGTTAGCTGCCATTGTCTTCGCTTTGAAGATTTGGCGCCATTACCTCTTAGGCGAGCGCTTCATTCTCTATACCGATCATAAATCCTTGAAGTATTTGTTCACTCAAAAGGAACTCAATATGAGACAACAACGTTGGCTCGAGTTTCTTGCCTCTTATGATATTGATATACAGTATACCCCTGGTAAGGGTAATCGTGTTGCTGATGCGCTTAGTCGCAAACACTCGGCTGTTGTTTCTATGTTGCTAGCCGAGCGGAATGTTCTTGAGACTCTATCTTTGTGCGATATTCGGGATCGAGCCCCATCATCTGATTTGCCTATTCTATTGTTTAGCTTGGAAGCTCATCCTAGTTTGTTGGATCGTATCGCCGAGGCTCGGCGACAAGATCCAGAGTTGTTGCATCTTATTATGCTTTGTTAGTCTAAATCCCGTGATGAGGCATTGCGGGATTTCAGCATTGATTTTCATAGGTGTCTTCGCAAGAAGAACCGTATTATTGTGCCTTTTGATTCTACACTTAGGCATGACATTCTCGATGACTGTCATCGTTCTAAGATTACCATTCATCCTGGCAGTAGTAAGATGTATGCCGATATGCATCGCCTTTATTATTGGGAAGGCATGAAGCGCGATGTGGCGAGTTATGTGAGTAATTGCATGACTTGTCAACGTATCAAACCTGAACATCAGCGCCCTTGTGGTCTCCTTCAGCCTCTAGAGATTCCATTGTGGAAATGGGATCAGATTTTGATGGATTTTATCGATGGCCTACCTCGTTCGAGATCGGGTCATCGTAGTGTTTGGGTTATTGTTGATCGCCTCACCAAGTCTGCTCATTTTATTCCTATTAGGTCTAATAGGACTACTTCTCATTTGGCCAAGCTTTATATCAAGGAAATCATGAGACTTCACGGTGTTCCTAGTTCGATTGTTTGTGACCGTGACCCTTTGTTCACGAGTCATTTCTGGCAGAGTCTTCAGCAAGCTTTGGGAACAAAGCTTAATTTCAGCACAGCTTATCATCCGTAGTCTGATGGACAGACTGAACGGATGAATCGTATCTTGGAAGATCTCGTCCGTATTTGTATTCTTGATTTCGGAGGTAGTTGGGAGGATCATTTACCCCTTGTAGAGTTCTCCTACAACAATAGTTTTTAGTCGAGTATCGGTATGGCTCCTTTCGAAGCCTTATACAGAAGGCCATGTCGATCACCTTCTTGTTGTTTAGAATCTGGTGAGAAGCTTATTCTTGGCCCAGATTCTGTTCGTGATTCTTCTAAGACGATTGATCTTATTCATCAGAGAATGAAAGAGGCACAGAGCCGCTAGAAATCCTATGCGGACAACCGTAGGAAGCCTCCCGAATTCTCTATTGGTGATCTCGTCTTTATACGTGTTTCTCCTTTAAAAGGGGTTATGCGCTTCAGTACGACTGGGAAATTAGCTCCTCGCTTTATAGGACCATTTCCTATTACTGAACGTATTGGCCCTGTGGCTTATAGAGTTTCACTTCCAGGTCATCTATTTGGCATTCATGACGTGTTTCACGTCTATAAGCTTCGGAAGTGTCTTTAAGAGCAGATTTTGTCATCGATTCTCCTGATTTGCAAGTGCTTGAGATCTCACCAGACCTATCTGTTGTGTAGCAGCCTATTCGCGTACTTGCTATGGAGGTAAAACGCCTTTGAAACAAGGACGTGCCGCTCGTTAAAGTTCAATGGTCCACTAATCCCAATGACTACACTTGGGAAACCAAAGAGTTTATCGAGCGATCCTACCCTGGTTTTCTTTCTTCGCATAGCGATGGTGAGAATCTTTTTATCTCAAGCTTATTTCTTTTCTTTTGATTGATGAAATTAATAGGTTGAATACAAAATCTTCTTTAGAAATTGCGTGGACGCAATTTTGTTAAGGGGGGAGTCTGTAACAACCCTGGTTTTGGAGATTACCTGTAAATATTAAAATATAACGGTAGTTACGATTTGATATTGTGAATTAAAATAAAATTGGAGAAATTAAATTGTTTATTTGGAATAAACAATGAATTTTGGCAATAAAATGAGAAAAATAAAGTTTGAAACTTTATTTTATTTTTTGGGTTAATAATAAATGGAGAAAATGCAATAATTGAATTAATTATGACCAATTACTTCTTCTAATAATTTTTAAAATAAGTATGTGATTTTTGAGGGTTTTTTTATCAAATAAAAAGGTGAAAATTGGTTTAAAAATAAGTTTTGGCTATAAATAATGTTTTGAAATGGTTTGAAATATTTTTGTAAGTGAGAAAAATATTTTTGTGGAATCTTAGATGTTAAAAATAAGGTTTTGTGCTTTATTTGTGAAAATTGTGTGTTTTTGTAAAATAGAGGATTTTAATAATAAAAATGTTTAAATTAAAATTAATCTTTTTATATAGTATAAAATATGTTATTTCATAAGTATGTAAATTTACATACTTTGTTGTGTGAAAATTTGAAAGGAAATGACATTTTGTTTTGTGTTTAAGTGATAAATTGATTTTTCCTAAGGCTAATTAAAATCTTTTATTTTTGGTCCAAGCCCATTTCTTAGCCTAGCCCGTAGAGAGAAGAGTTCCTCTTCTTCTCATTATACTGTGCGTACAGTACAAGAAAGAGAAGACAAAAACTAAGAAACAAATTTCTCTTTCAACCCTAGCTAAAACTTCTCCAAATTAATTCAATTATTGTTGTTTTCAATCAAATTGAAACTATTTTTCACAGGTAATCACCATGAAAACCATTTTTATTTCATCAAAATCTGATTTTCAAAATTTGATTTTCTATAACTTGCTGTTTTCTATTGCATGTTGTTCTATCTTCATTTTCAGGTTCCTAGAGGCCACTACAAGAATTTTGATTTTTAGTAGCGCTTAAAAAACGCTACTAAAAGTTTTAGCAGCGTTTTGATATGCTGTTATAAAGCCCGCGACTAAAAATACCTGATTTTTAGTTGCACTTATTTCAACGCTACCATAAATCATTTTACTGCAGCGTTTATAAAACACCACCAAATTTTTTTTTGCAGCGTGTATAAAACGCTATTATATATGCTCTCCTTCGACCCTTTATTTTTTGTAGCGTTTTTTAGTAGTATTTTCGAAACGCTACTAAAAATATTCCAGCTCTGCCTATAAATTGCCTCCAGTTCAATCTTGTTCATAGCTTATAACATAATACATAAACACATACACATTAAATGTTATCCTGCATTTTGGTCAAAGCCGGAATACCAAACAAATCGACAAGAAAGGGTGGGTATCAGGATTGGAAGTCGATTAGAGACGAGGTTGTGATCGATGTCGTCAAAATTTGACCGGGCTCCGATCAGGATGGAATCGATAGGAGATGATGATGAGAACTAGGAGAGGCTATGTTTCAAGTTTCAGGTCAATCGGAGTTCGTATGAAGGAGATATGGATGGATTACTGTGTGCAGGGAATGGTTCACCTCGATGAAGTTCGCATCAATTAGAGATGGTATTCGTATCGATACTGTTCGTATCGATCGAATAAGGTCATGGCAGTACACTTCTAATCGATGTCGTTCGCATCGATGGTCTAGACTCGACTCGATAGTGTTCGAATCGATCAAAAGCAGAGCATAGTTGTGGTTTGTTCGATTCGATGCGTTTCGTATCGATCAGGATGGATTCAGGCTACAAGCTTCGTATCGATATAGTTCGTATCGATCATTGTTAGAATCGATACGAAGGACTCACATACAGATCGATTCGAGGGAGATCGAAGGCATTAACGGATGGATGGATGCGTATGAACACGAAGGACTCAGGGACAACGCTCGTATCGATTGTCTTCGAATCGATCGATACAAAGGAAATAAACGGCACGAATGGATGGATTCGAACTAGACACAAAGAATGGATACGAATGAAGCTTTGCTCGAATCGAGGAATGAACGATGACTTCGAATCCATCAAGTAAAAATAGCAAGATTCAAGGAGCGACTCGGTCAAACCAGAGTGAAAGGCGGATCAAGCCCTGAAGATAAGGCCACGTCACCAAGCGCGCACATATCTTGATCGAGTCGAAGGAGATGGATACGGAGCAATGGATTCGAATGGATGGATTCGAAGATGACAGCTAGCGAAATACCCCGACTTGAATCGATCATAACTCGAGATCTACGAGTCCAAATGCTATGAAATTTTCACAGTAGCTTGAGCACATGTTGAAGAATGTTCACACCAAATTTCAGCTCGACTGGACAATTTCTTGATCGATTCGAACGTAGCTTCGAATCGATCCCAAAGTGGGATCGGATTTCCAGAAAGCGGGCATGTGGGCCCCCTCACGTGCTAGAACTGGTCTTCCTTCAATTTAGGCGAAATATCAGCCTCCTACACCTATAAATAGACCCCCAGGTCATTCAGAATGGAGGTCGGACAATTTTGAGAGCTAAGGAGCGCCCAGACTCTGCCAGATTTACTCCAGATCACCATTGCTGCCTTAGATTCAGATTATAATCATAAAATCCGTTGTACTACGCGATAGGAAATTGTGATCTTCAAGTATCGATCAATAAAAGATAAAAACTTTGGAGTGGACGTAGGCCGGAGATAGCCGAACCACTATAAATCTCGTGTTTTTGTTCATTATTTCTTGATTGCTGTTTGTTGTTTGTTTAGATCTGAGATTTGTGTTTGAATATTGCTGATTTGTATTCATACACTGGTGCTTTCACAACATTCGGGGTTTGTGACCATTTTTGGCGCAAACACTTTGGTGCTTTCACTGAGAAAGACTAGCACCCGCTACATCGGATTGAAGTTTAGATTTGAAAGTTTGAAGGATTTAGGTTGACTCGGTAATGACTCGACAAACAAGACAAAGAGCTGAGAGAAGCCAATAGGGAGGAAGTCAAGAGGCATCCTCTGGAGCTGGAGAAGGACAGGCTCCGATTTACATTACCAGAGACGAAATGGAAGCTATGGCAAATTCATTGCATGAGAGGTTGCTGAAGAGTCAACAGGATATGATGCAGACTTTCTTCGAGCAGATGAGAGCTGCAGGAACACAGAACCTTGGACCAACTATAGCGACTGCAAATGTGGAACAAGGAACTAGGGTTGCAGAACCCAATGGAGGACAGAATACAGAACCGGAAGGCAATCAACAAGGGCTTGGGGGCAGGCCCACAGGATCCCATGCAGAAGGACCTTTGGAAGGAGTTCAACAGGCTAGAGCCAACGTTGCGGCTAATGAGCCACATGAAAAATATGTGCCGGAATTCCCTCGGGAGCATGGGGGGCAACACCTAACAGGCAATGCTGGATTAATGGAAATCATTAGGAAGACTATGCGTGGAGGTTCGACCAATAGAGATTTAGAAGGGGTGAACAGGAGTCCGTTCGCTCGGGAAATCAGGATAGCTCAGAATCCACCTAAGTTCAAGTTACCTAGCGTGGAAGTATATAATGGAAAGGCTGACCCGACTGATCACTTGATGAGATACACTAGACACATGGAAGTGCTGGGGGCATCGGAGGAAGTGATGGCCAGATGTTTCCCTTTATACTTAACAGACCTAGCGGCAATGTGGTTTAGGCAGCTGGGAGAAGGATCTATCAGGACTTGGAGGGAATTGGTGGATAGGTTTTTGGGACAGTTTCGGGTTCATATCAAAAGACCTAAGAACGTGATGACGTTAACATCGGTAAAGCATCGCTTAGAGCATTTCTGACTCGGTTCAACGCGGCGGTAGCTTCGGTGGATCGGCCGGATCCATCGATGGTTTTGATGGCGGCGGTGTCGGGAGTCAGAGAGGATTCAAATTTTAAGGTATCTTTAATACGAGACCCACCACTGGATCTCGGGGAATTCTTTCACGAAGCTGAAAGGTTCCTTCGGCAAGAAGATGCATGTATGGATTTAAAGTTAAAGGAGGTGAAGTGATTGGGGGTGGAGGACCATCCAACGGAAGCTCGGATAAAGACAAAGGAAAAAGGAAGCTAGACGATGATTCAGGAAAAGCCGGGAAGCGATGGAAGGATCCAAAGTTTTCCACATACACAGAATTAAATGGGACACTAGAGCGGATATACATGGAAACTCGGAATCGCCTTCCTTACCGGAGGCCGGCTAGGAGAGAACCATCCGAGCGGGAGAGGGCATCAGGAAAGCATTGTCTCTTCCACGATTTAGACGGGCATGATACCAACAGCTGCAGGCACCTAAAGGACATAATTGAGGAGCATGTGAGGAATGGACAATTGAGGCAGTATGTTGGGGCTCGGAATGCCGCGGTGGAGCAGGAGCAACCACCGCCTACCTCAAACCATGAGGATTTGAGGCACAGGAATAATGGTCGATTGGTCATCAATTGATCAGGATAATATGAAATAAGTAACAAACCATTGGCGAGCAACCGAGTCATTTACACATGTATGGGGACGGAGATAGCCCCTAGGCATGCTCTGAGTGATGATAAACCACAAAGCCATGGTTTGCGAAATTTGTCTTTTGTTTTTGGATTGGACACTTAGCTTTCTGGTTTGGTTTTTGGAGTTTGGATTGAACTCCTGATTTTGCTCGTTTCTCTGGTTTTGGCATTCATTCGGATGATTGTTCTCCGTTTTGGATGATGATTTTGATTTCTGGTATGGATTTCTGGCTTTCCGATTTGATTTGGATTTTGGATTGGATTCTGATTGGATTCTTTTTGGTTTTTGATAAACGATCGTCAGGTGTGGATTACGCCTGGCAAGGGGTGAGTCCTTTTGCCCGAACGTGGTAAATTGACTCATTCAGGTCGTCGAGGATGAACTATGCTCGGCAAGGGTTCGGAGTGACCAGGATTCAGCCTAGGACTTAGGCCCCCTATTATCGATTATTGTTTCAGGTCGTCGAGTATGGACTATGCTCGACAAGGGTCCGGAGAGACCAGGATTCGGCCTAGGACTTAGGCCTTGTATTATCAATTATCATTTTCAGGTCGTTGAGTATGGACTATGCTCAACAAGGGTCCGGAGTGACCAGGATTCGGCTTAGGGCTTAAGCCATGGCATTACTTACGTCCAGGGACACTGGACCACGGTCGTCAGGTGTGGATTGCGCTTGGCAAGAACCCGGAGAGGTTAGCTTAACGTCCAGGGACACTGGACCACGGTCGTCAGGTGTGGATTGCGCTTGGCAAGAGCCCAGAGAGGTTATGGATTTGGATATCGACCCAGAGAGGTCCTGGGTTCGGTTATTGGCTATTGGATAAGGATGGATTAGGATTCGGTCGTCGGGTTCAAACGGATATGGATTTGTCTAAGGCTTTGGTTATTGGGTTTGGAGTTGGGCATCGACTCCGAGCAGTCAAGGATGATGCACTTGGATGATGTGGCTATGGACTTTGGATATCGAATACGGAACTATTCAAAACACGCCTTCTTATCACAAGGCATGTTTTGGGGGGCAAATGTTATCCCGCATTTTGGTCAAAGCCGGAATACCAAACAAATCGACAAGAAAGGGTGGGTATCAGGATTAGAAGTCGATTAGAGACGAGGTTGTGATCGATGTCGTCAAAATTTGACCGGGCTCCGATCAGGACGGAATCGATAGGAGATGATGATGAGAACTAGGAGAGGCTATGTTTCAAGTTTCAGGTCAATCGGAGTTCGTATGAAGGAGATATGGATGGATTACTGTGTGCAGGGAATGGTTCACCTCGATGAAGTTCGCATCAATTAGAGATGGTATTCGTATCGATACTGTTCGTATCGATCGAATAAGGTCATGGCAGTACACTTCTAATCGATGTCGTTTGCATTGATGGTCTAGACTCGACTCGATAGTGTTCGAATCGATCAAAAGCAGAGCATAGTTGTGGTTTGTTCGATTCGATGCGTTTCGTATCGATCAGGATGGATTCATGCTACAGGCTTCGTATCGATATAGTTCGTATCGATCATTGTTAGAATCAATACGAAGGACTCACATACAGATCGATTCGAGGAAGATCGAAGGCATTAACGGATGGATGGATGCGTATGAACACGAAGGACTCAGGGACAACGCTCGTATCGATTGTCTTCGAATCGATCGATACAAAGGAAATAAACGGCACGCATGGATGGATTCGAACTAGACACAAAGAATGGATACGAATGAAGCTTTGCTCGAATCCAGGAATGAACGATGACTTCGAATCCATCAAGTAAAAATAGCAAGATTCAAGGAGCGACTCGGTCAAACCAGAGTGAAAGGCGGATCAAGCCCTGAAGATAAGGCCACGTCACCAAGCGCGCACATATCTCGATCGAGTCGAAGGAGATGGATACGGAGCAATGGATTCGAATGGATGGATTCGAAGACGACAGCCAGCGAAATACCCCGACTTGAATCGATCATAACTCGAGATCTACGAGTCCAAATGCTATGAAATTTTCACAGTAGCTTGAGCACATGTTGAAGAATGTTCACACCAAATTTCAGCTCGACTGGACAATTTTTTGATCGATTCGAACGTGGCTTCGAATCGATCCCAAAGTGGGCCCGGATTTCCAGAAAGCGGGCATGTGGGCCCCCTCACGTGCCAGAACTGGTCTTCCTTCAATTTAGGCGAAATATCAGCCTCCTACACCTATAAATAGACCCCCAGGTCATTCAGAATGGAGGTCGGACAATTTTGAGAGCTAAGGAGCGCCCAGACTCTGCCAGATTTACTCCAGATCACCATTGCTGCCTTAGATTCAGATTATAATCATAAAATCCGTTGTACTATGCGATAGGAAATTGTGATCTTCAAGTATCGATCAATAAAAGATAAAAACTTTGGAGTGGACGTAGGCCGGAGATAGCCGAACCACTATAAATCTCGTGTTTTTGTTCATTATTTCTGGATTGCTGTTTGTTGTTTGTTTAGATCTGAGATTTGTGTTTGAATATTGCTGATTTGTATTCATACACTGGTGCTTTCACAACATTCGGGGTTTGTGACCATTTTTGGCGCAAACATTAAACAACCGCAAAATACATATACACATACACATACACATTCAAACATAAACACATTTAAAAACCACAAAATACATAAACAAAAGCACTAACATAAACAATATGTTAACCGTACATAGAAGTTTACACAACCGAACAGTAGTTTCAAGACAAAAGGTTAACCGTACATAGAAGTTTACACAAGCGAACTACGTACCACAAATAATATGCTACTGCTACAGTTAAAGTACCATAAACATCTGAACTAAGCAAGTATATTAAACAACCAAACTACCTAACAAGTACGATAAACTAGTGCTGCTACTGCTCATTCTTCAGAAATGCCTACCTGTACACAAAATATAATCAACAGTGAGACTCAAGTTATAATCAATACTAAGATAATAATGACAGGACCATCAATACTGAGAAAACAATGAGACTAAAGTTATGCACAACTGAATATGTGCAATCTTGTGTTCAACTGAATATGCACAACTGAATATGAAAACTAAAATAATGTGCATGTTAGTTTTGGCCAAGAATAAAATGAAAATGAAGATTTGTCATCAATGTTTTGTATATTTTATCTCTGCCTGTACATTTTCAGAAACCCATACTTTTGTGCATCATCATTCCCTTTATATCTTCATTTCATCACTGCCTTATACCCACTGACATCACCATCTTAACTACATACCATCTTCCACCAACCATCCACCACTTCAGCCATTTCATCCAAAACCACTCACAAACATCCATTACTGCCTGGCCTCAGTAACACATACATACCCTACTCCATCCTTCACCATCCATACATCTGCCATTCAGTGATTCAAATATTGCCTGAATCAACAAACTCCTCACTGTCTTCAGACTGTCACCCTTCTTCTACCACTCACCCAAACAAACAGTCATCAACTTCCAGTGCTTCTCCAATCACTGCTCCACGACCTCTGTTCCATTACATTGTCATTACACAATCCATACCATACTATCTCCAAATCCCTACAATCACCCTACCGACATTACCCTGCACAGTAATATAACCAGAAACACTGCAGTGCATTATACACAAACTACTGCGCTGCCAAACTGTAGCATCCATCCAACTTCACACCCCTCCAATCAACTTTGCCTACTTCCCACAATTCAACAACCTCACCTATACTTCTATCACTGCACATACACAGTGCATCAACCCCACCATCTCATCCACAATTCTGCCCTGTCATACATCCTACTGTCATAAACATCAACCACTAACAGCTACTACCACCAATACCTCACCTTGATCACTGCTACTCCTCTGTTTATCAACAACCACTTCACTATCACAAACACTTCACCAATACTACCCATCAACCTCCAACCACAAACTGCACCAACCTACATCTCAGTCACTGGCCACTCATTACCTGAAACCACCACTTTGCAACTTCCACCACATCAAACATTTCCAACAACTTAAACAATCCACTGTCAAATCTTTAAAAAATATTTTACACCATATTTGGATATCTTTAGGTATTTAGTTCTATTCTACCCACAGTTTATTATATGCTTCAATAGGCTATAAGTGCAATAGATTGATATTTATCGATTACTGATTCAACTAATTTACATCATACAAACAGAGGTAACACATTAATTAGTGAATCCGTATTAATTTAATTTTATCCTTCCTAAATTTAGTTTACCGGTGCTATATTGATAGTCCTTAGCTCCATCTAAACTACAACTGTATACTGGAATGAGTCAATAGCCCTATAAGGTATCACTAATGCTATATGAACTATATTTATTTGTAGTTGGTATAGAAGGATTTTTGCTGATCCTTGTAGTTAAAGAGAGAACATTTCAAGAGAATTACAATATAGTTAACTATCTGATATGTTCGTACAAATAATTTTTACCCAAAAGCTGGAACTCATCGATGTATGATTGCTGAGATGGTGCTGTAACGTACAAATTCACATTTCTAGTGGAAGGAAAAATCACCACATTACTTGCAGTTAAGTATAGGTAGTTCGAAACCCATTCTACTGTCATACCAAATATATAGCTCATATAGCAGTAAGTATACAGCTTATATTAAATATATCGTTGTTATTTGAATAAAAACATACCAGCCATGTAGAACCTATAGCTATGACTCTGTTAACTTAACAGCAACTGTATATAAAAAGTTATCATTAATCTGTTGTAAAACTTCTCATTCGGACTTCGTAATACAAAAGCACCTTTCAAAGATATGCGCAGTTATACTTTGTCAAAAGGAGTTGAACAAAACCTCATGTAATCTGTACACTAAACTTTGCAATAATTGCACTTTGTACAAATTTAAGGTAATGAAGGGCAATATTTACTTTAGAAATCTTATCAGTAGGTGGGAGGAAATCATTGTATGCATCATTAACCATTGCAGTAAGAACTACCTACTCAGTAGATTTAACCCTTAATGAATATATGATCTTACCAATTAAAATGTGATTGTTTATCAAGCTGTTTGTCCTCTGGTTGCAGTTCAACGCTTAGTCGTTTGGAGTATATCAATTGTATCTGTCTTGTCCTTGTATCATTGTAGTAACTATGTATCTGAGCTCCTCTATGTATATCAACTCTGGACACACCTAATGACAACAACGACAATGATGTTGAAACATTCTATTCAGTATCATTTATTTCACATACAGTTATTTCAGTTCACCTTGTTGTGGTAGCTGCATCTGTCTTTAGCGTTATCAGTAGCCTAACCATCTTTTCTTAGTTCTTTACCAGTCATGAGTAATACTAAGCTTCGAAGCAACAGAGAATATGCTCTGTTATTTCTTTAGTATTGTTGCAACTACAATCACTCCCAAATATCTCTCATCCATTCACAGACAATTCTTATTGAACAACAGACAGGCCATACACAGGAAAAGAATTTTATAGAAATTATTGAGGATGAAATGACTAACATAATTTTATACATTCATACAAACCAGTTTAATAGTTTTTGCAATTATGGAAAGTGTACTAACATTGTGTACGCATATCAGTAGAGCTGGTAACATATTATGAAAAATAACAATTTTGAAAATACGCGAATTGAGACAATGATTGTACTATTGAGAACAAAACTGTAATTGTTACTTTATACTTTGAATGTTTTAGTAAGGTGAGATATTTTAGTACTTAATTATAATTATTTTGCTGATCGTTCTGGTGAATTCAGATGTAAATGTGTATGAGCATGCACACACATATGCAACATAATTCAATCAATTGCTTCAATTACATACACATATTTATTAAAAGTACATTTGATAAGGTTTCTTTTTACACTTTTGGCCAAATCCAACACCTAATTTTAAAAGTTATCGAATAAAAATACAAAACATGATAACTATGTATTTCTCCAATCAAGGATTTGATTCCTTTCAATTATTATTTATTGTTGATAAAACTAGTTTTCAATGTTGGACTTCCACTAAACCCTAGCATGGCGGAGAGTTGTGAACTACATTTCATCCTTTATTTACTTGAAATTTCAATTATATAATATAAGTTTGCTCCCGGAGGTTAAATTTAATATTAAATAATTTTGTATGTGTATACACTTAACAATATAATTTACCTATCTCTCTAAATCAATGCCCCCTGCAACATAGTATTAAGCACGTGATATTAGAAAAATATCACATTATAACTTACAATGTGATGCAGATTGAGCATATCCACCATTCATCGTAGATTTTGGTGCAACTGTAGCACTGGACAAAAGTCTTAGTGACTAGAATCCCTTGATTTAGTTTAGGCTTCTCTGCTTGTCCATTGCCAGTTTCTTTAAAACTGATAAAACAAATAAAACTGATTATGATACAATTTTGATAAGCTCATATGTAGCATACATTAACACATGTATGTTAAAAGATTTCAAATATAAATGTCACGAACTAACTATAAAGAAGAAAAACTTAACCAAAACAATAAACGAACATCACTTTAGAATTTGGGCATTGAAGTCGTTTGACTATTGATAAGTACAATTTTTTCCAAACAATAATTGTGGTAAAGTAGCCTTTATCAAATTTATTGCAAATTATTATATTAAAATAAATTAGGAGAAGGCCATTAGCAATTACAGATAGTTGGACCTTACTAAACTTAAAAGCACCAAATTGCCATCCAAACATTTTAATGTGCCTCATCATCTTCCATGAAACTTCTATTGTCCTAAACTTTGATCTACATCACCATTTCAGGTCATTACCTGCTCCAATACTTAACATTTTGAGCATGCATCTTATCAAAGCCTGCAATTCATTGCCTACAGTTCAACAATTTAAGTGTTTGTACTTCAATGCCTCTATGACCAATGCTTCATGCTAAGGTCCACTATCCAATGTCATTGCTTCAGTTTTTTAATACATTTCTCTAGACAGGCAGTGCAACACTTTGCAACATCAAGCCTTAGTCGTTGCTTACCATGCATCAACACCTACCCCATTGCTATGATTGTCGTCACCACCTAATGATCAGCACCCCCTGTCGTTACATGCTCATATTATTTTAGTTCTCTTTTGATTGGTAGTTCCTACTCGTTACCAGTCTAGCTTCGGTGATTCGATCATTAACTCCATTTGCTTGCTTCAATCCTAATTCATTTACTTAGCTCGTTGCTCGCTTCAGTCGTGTATGTTCTTCACCACAACTCTAGTCTTAATACCCATTCATCCCTGTTTATAGTTTGTTGTTACCACTGTGTACACAATTTCGCTAGTACACATTCTTCCCTGTCCAATAGTACATGTTATTATATTGCAACTTCACCACAGTTGGTACATGCATCACTGCTATATACCGATAAATGCTTCTAGGTGGTTGTATTGCTATATACGGATAAATACTTGTTTAATCTATTGTTTACACCATTTGGAACATAATAATAAAAATGCTCATTGTTTGTGTTTACACCATTTAGTACATGCACCACATATGGATACAACATGGACAACAACTATAATTTCATATAGAAGGCACGGTTGCAAAGATGTTTGTTTTATAATTCTATGATCTCAATTGTTACCGCTATTTATGGAACCAAGGCATAGTTTTGAGCTAATTCTAGGACTTTCACATGGTTACCATCTGACAAGGTAGCCAAATTGATGTTGCATATTGCCTAATATTATTCTTACTTTGGTTGATATATCTTTTGTTCAGCTTTGCGTTTCTATTTAATAATTCCTTTATCTTGTATATGACATTTTTTGATTAAAAATGACAACGACTGTTGCTAGGAGGCAAGCTCTTGGGTTATCCATTTCCACAAGTATAATACCTGTAATGGTTAGTTTACATACCCGACCTCTTCGTAGTTTTCCCAAAGAATTGAAGTATAACAGTTTAATAATGCAAGGTTAGGCAAAGAATATTCAATCTTTAGTTACAGTACACATATTCATTTTTAGCAACATATTAATCAACATGAATCAAATGCTTAAAATTTGGTGTAACTTTGACCTGTGTATATATGTAAAAAAGAAGAGCGAGCATTTTATAGTTGTGATATTCAACCATTCACCAAAGGACTCAAATTTGAAGGCTAAATTATTAGATCGCCTTTTCACCAATATTTTACATGAGAAAGGATCCAAATAATACATTTTGTTGCATACTTTTGATTTATCATCGCTTAGCATCTAAACGTCTCTTTCTTTAATGTCAAAGCACCAGTTTTATCCCGACCTTAGCAATCATTTCATTTTCATGGGAAACTTATAAAAATCTTATCTGCTAATTTTGTTAAATTTTAAAGTCCACACTTTTGTTTACCCTGTTTCAAAACTTCAATTTGTCGTTCCATTCATGTTGATCAACTACACAACATAGTCACTTTTGTACTAAACATTTGAATATATTTGTCCTAGATAAAAGTTGAAAGATAAACATAGACAATCTACATCTATTCCGTACGATTGAATATTATGTCTTTAACCAACTGTAACTCAACATTCTTGACATAAACTGAATCAGCATTTAAAAACCTTAACACGGTTAAGGTTTGATTACTTGTTATATTATTTACTACTTCATTTTATAACCACCAGCAAGTTATGGATATATGTATTGTATTGTGTAGTAAGACGTTGTACATAAAATTAATTACCTCAGCCAAATTAGGGTTTCGAGATTAGCCCCAATTTGGTGATTATAAATAAGATCTCATTGAAGTTAGTAGTCGCACCCAACTGCCATTTCTTTCTAAAGAACGATTAGCCTGGATTTCAGATTAGCCTCAAATTTTTGTTTCCAAAGGATAAAGTGGAGGATCAACGACATGAAGAGGAGTAAATTAAAGAAGACGAGTAGAGTGAGTGAGAGGAGTAGAGCGATGAGGAGACATAAAGGAGGAAACGATTTAGGGTTGGGGAGATGGAGGAATTATGTTTAAGAAGTGGATATGATTCTCAGAACATATTTTTTGTCGAACATGCTAGAGCGGTGAAATAAAAAATGGGCGGGCAAGCTCTAAAAACATTGGTAGCGTTGAAGTTTAGTAAAATATACTTAAAAACCAAATATAGTAGCACTTAACTTTGAAACGCTGCCAATAAATGCTACTAAAAGCAAGTTTTCTTGTAGTGGGCCAGAGTCAAGCAAAAAGCTTCAATCTCTCTTCATTAATCCAAGTTTTTGTAACAAATCAGCAAGGTGAGTTGAATAAACTCACATAATCTAACAAAATAATGCTTCTAATTATAAAAACTGTAAATAGTTTAGCTTATGTAGAAATATTTTTGAGCTTGCTTCTCTGTTGTTCAAAACTGTTTTGTAGTGCTTCTTTAAAGGCATGTATCTTTTGATTCCGACAATGAAATGCTGCCGGATTTCTTGCATTTGGTAGTTTGCAAGTTGAACTTTGTTGCTGCAAAATTTGGTTGGAAAATATTGTCATTTGAGTGTTCAAAACTTTGCTGCAAAGTCTACTCAAGCACAGATTTTTGCCTGTAGTTGTTTTCTGAGTTGCTGCAAACATGGCCCGAGTCCATGTTTGAGACAGTATAACTCATTCATTTCTTATTGTAATTCAATGATTATTTTTTTGTTTGAAAGACAAAGTTTTATAGAATTTGCATACAAATTTTCAGCTCAATCCAAGGTAATTTGGTGCACTGTTTCATGCCTGCAAGTTGAACTCAAGATGGTTTCAGGCCTGTACATTTTTGGTTTTTGAACTGTTGCAAACATGGCCTGAGTACATGTTTGAGACAGCATAACTCATTCGTTTCAAATCGGATTTGAGTGATTATTTTTGCAGATTGAAGTAGGAGTGTGGATTTACATTCTTGCAAAATTTCATGACAATCTGGATTCGTTTGCTTTTTCGAAACTGCTGTCGAACTTGAACCCGTAGCCTGCTGGAATTCAGCGATTTAACCTTGTTTTTGGTCCAACTTTGAAACGACGCAGATTCTTCGTTTCAAATCGGATTTGAATGAATCATTTTGCAGATTGAAGTAGGAATGTTGAGCTACATTTCTGTAGAATTTCAAGTCATTTTGACACTGTTAACTTGTTCAAACCTACTGTCGAATATTGAGTCGCAGCTTGTTTTAAACGGATAATACTGTAATTTTCGTTATTTCGATGTTTCTTGATATTTCTTTCTGGATTTCATACACAGGTATTATAATGTGTTTTAAAAATGTTATTCAAATAAATGGGCTTTTGAAATTATTATTATATATTATTTTTTAGTATAAAAATTATATACTCTATAATAAGAGAATTTCAAAGGCAATTTCTAAAGCGATTTCGAAACGTTCCTAAAACTCGTTTTCTTCAACTTAATTTCTATATAAAACACACAATTTTGCACTTCGAGCGAAGAGGGAGGATAATTAAGTGATTAGATAAAACGCGTGCTATGAACACGTGCGTTTATCTTCTCAGTTAATTCCTAATCTATTCGTTTGATCGTTTTGACCTTCGGGTCTGGTTTACCGATGAGATGAGGTAAACTTTGTACTGCTTTGAGTGTGGAATTGACTAACGGTCAGTAAACCGTTTAATGCGAATGTGTGGTATGGGCACACATTAACACTTTGCGGGTTCCTATCCGAGGGGTTTGTGACACATATTGCCAGTTAGTGGTGTCCAGTACTGGGCCTCCGAACCTTCGCCACTACGGTTTGTGCCTTCGGGTTTATTGCCTTCGGGTTTGTGCCTACAGGTTTGTTGCCTTCGGGTTTGTTTCTCTATAGTATCGCTTTTGGAGTTAGTCCTTCGTCACCGCTCAATAGATACTTAGGTTTGTCGCCTTCGGGCTTGTGGATCCTTGTTTATACAGTACTGAGCACGTGCATCTTTTGTTTCTTTGATATTTATATTTCCCTAGAGTATCGCCTTTCGGGGTCGGTCCTTTGAACCACACGATATATAGCGATTACCATGTGGAAACTCGTGTTACCTTCATTGGTATTTGTTATTTGCCGTTTTGGCTTGATTTGGGATATTCATATCCTTTGTTTATTTGAGTTGCCAATGATATGAGGCTTGTTATGATTCATCTTTTGTTAGATGATCATGTTATCTCTTTTAGAGATTATTGTGGTACTTTATGACCTTGCATGTTCATTATCATTTAGCTTGTCTAACTGATTGTTTAGTTAGCCCGACCCGTGTATTTTTATACTCGGGTCAGACCGAGGTGTTTCAGGTTAGGTGCTTTGGACTTAGCCTATTTGCTTTTGCTTCCGCTTGGACTTTGCTTTTTGCATATTCGCTATCCTATCTTTTTTTAGCTTTTTGTTGTCCTTATCTATTGACACTCTGATCTATGTATTATTCTTTTGGGCTCATGTATGAGTAGTGGTCGTCATACCACTTAGTTGTATCATTTTGGATTTGTACTGGAGATGTATTTGTATTTAGACATATGTATGTCATTCTGCTGTTCTGTGATGTTTTACATTTGAGTTGTCATATTTTGTTCTGTTAGATCTTATAGCCATTATAGTTTTGTATTAAATATTTATTGGATATGTCGTTCCATAGAGAAAAAAATATATATGCTACATTTATCGACGTATTCAGTAGATAGTTAAGACAAGGCTATAGATGGTCGCTTCTATCCAGCTCTATTCTCCGTATTAGCAGATGGTATTACCTTGTAATACTCTTTGCTAATGTGGGCCTCGGAGTGGGGCGTTACAGTTGTCCAGACTGTACCGACCAGAATTTATAAACACTCAACCGATAAGTCAACACAATATTAAATAATTTATATTCACTAACAAATACACGCTCATATCTATTAATACACTCAAACTCATCCTAGGGTACTACTGACCCTATCTCTAATGAGTAATCCCCACCAGAGCCAAGGTTCGTGCTTAACCTTTAGCTCTGATACCAACTGTAACGGAACGGGATTTTCGACCCTCAAAAATCGACATCAATACGTCCATCGTATATAATGCCGAGCAATCGAGTGCCGGAAACACAAGTTCATTAGGGGTGAAGAAGAAAAAGATAGAAGAAAAGAAACAGAACATCACAGAATCTCACAATCACAGCGGAACAAAATATAATATATAAAAATAGATTTTTATACAAAAGAATCTGTAACTGTTAAATACTTACAATCATCAGAGTACAACAATCGATACATCAATCTGGACAGTTATAATAACTTGTCCTCATACAGCGGAAAATATTAATCAAGTACAGAAGTATGTCTTTGTCATCCAGGTCACCTCCCGAATTCCATAGCTTCCTATCATGCATCTGTAATACTCGGTCTGACCCGAGCATTATAATAAAATAATACCCGATTCAATCTGGAAAACCAGCGTGAGAAAAACACACTCAATTTGAATTATTAACTTTTCAAATTCCTTTGAAAACAAAGGTATCTCGTAAGACCACGTCACAAATAAACACAACGGGTTTTTACCTTACGATAACCAAAACAATTTTTATCAAAATCGTCTCATATTATAAAAGTGTCTATAGAAAGTAAATAGAAAATAGCTGAAATGCTTGCATCTCACGTTTCAGCATAGTTGGGCACAATCAAAACCGTACGGTGCTTATTGGAGAATGGATTCCATCGAATGACTGGGCCACTAGGGTACCGTCCACCATAGTACACCTCTAGAACAATGTACCGAGGACCACGCCGGGATCCCCTGCTACACAAGACCGGCCTACCCCTAACCTGGATAGACCAAATATGTTATCACCCCGGGTGTTCCCACCCTTACCATCGAGCGCTCCTTCTTTCATGCACACCCAAATCCATAACAAATAGGTTTTCCGAGGACATCTAGAAAGGTGATAACATACCCTAATTGGGTGCGACCCACTTAGCCTTGCTGCATCTCCCCTGTTTTAGTCATTCCCGGTTGATGAGGCTCGAGGCTAAGCGTTACCTTTCAAGAACACAATTCCAGTTAGAATGCTCATCGTCCTCTAATGACGATGTTATGAGAGCATTCGTCCATACAAGTTGTCATGGGTCTGGACAAACCGAATCACCGTCTTCATCATCATCATGGTATTTATTCGTAACGTTCAAACCAGATCGAAGTGGTTTTCGGATAATTAAATCCGATCCCGGTCTCTTCGAAACGATTAGCGAAATTGGCCAAAATTGATAGTCGGTTATTTAACTATCAATAAACATCCAAAGCAGACATCAGGTCTTATTTCAACCTTTTCAATGTTTATTCCAAAATATCTTTATAAGACATTTCTTCCTATACTTCAACATTTTTGAAAAACAGTTTTCAAACCCTTTTATTTTTCAACGGAATATTCTACCCCTTCCCAATACTTTGAATATTTTTCCAGTTTACCTTATATTCAACACATAGGATGTATTCTATTTATCCCCTATTTCTTTTCTCAAACTTATTTACAATTTTATCTGTAAAACTTCTTGACTCATTTATAACGAATTTTATAAGTTCCGGTATTTCCTTAATAAGTTCCCTTAATATTTCCGAAGCCAATTATACTTGCTTATAAACTCAATTTCCCTTTGTACTTCTCTACGAATTCTATTTTCATTTTTGAAGTTCACTTTTATTAAACCACTTCGGGAATTTTCGTGCTTTTCTTCCCAATTCCATTTTAAGAATTTTCTTATAATCCCATCTACTGAATAACCCCATTTCCAGACTTCCAAAAAGTTTTATAAATAAATTTAAAACATTCCAAAACTCTATATATATGCATATGTAAAAAAAGTATTTAAAGGAAAATAATAATAATCTGTTTTTAAGACATATTGAAATAATTATTTAAAATATTGAAATATTCTTTATACATCACTTCCAAAACAGGTTAAAAAATCTGAGATTTATTGAATAAATATTAAGCATTTGAAAAAAAATAATTTCTGAAGTATTTAAATAATAACCGACTTTAAATTACATAGTTAAATAAATAAAAATTTCTTTTATTTTTTAATTTAAAACTTAGCTTATTGATAAAAATATATTTTTAAATCTAGATAACCAAATTTTCAATTTATAACCCCTCTCGATTTTCATCACATCACTCCTATTCCGGTCTCCTTAACTATCTTCACTTCAAAAGTATTATACATTATTTTTCTCCCACCTCATTTCCATATTCAATATAAATTCTTCTTGTAAATTTATATTTCCAATTTACCACCAGATATCATTTTTTCTTTATTTATAAACGTCGTTTATACATTTTTATAACTCCTTTGAGTTTCGCTAAAATAATCTCATTTACAAAATTCCATTTTTTTTTATAAATTCAATTCCTTACAAAATCCATTTATTTTTGCCAATCTATTTTTTTTATCGATTTCAACTTCTTTCTATATTTTCCAAATTATCATTTTAAAAATCCAATCTTTAGAAATTCCTTTATATAATTTATTTTAAATTCCCTGTTTAAAATATTTTTCTGCATTATTTAACACGATAAAAAATTCACCATTTCTTATTCAAACCAATCTCTTTTAAGTAATCCAAATTTTGATATACATATTTTTATATTATAAATCTCTTTTTAATTCCTTAAAAATTTAAAATAATGTTTATGGTGTTTAATATACCCAAAATTAATTTTCATGCCATTATAACATTTAAAAATTTACAACACACAATAATCCAGCAGATTATTCATTCATATCATATATTTTTATATATAAAAACACTAAATATTTTTGAGGAATCCAGTTGGATCCCTCCAACCTATTTCCCTGCATCCACAGATGTTTGACAATAATAAAAATACCAATCCACTTCGAGGGGGATATCGCGGTATATAGGATCATCCGCTATTATGCGAGGCACATAGGGTATCATCCGCTAAAATATGCGGGAATATCACTCCAATTACTAATCTATATACTACCATATATAACATATCATCCGACTGATAATAGCTTATAAATTCATCCAAACAATCAATAATTTAAATTCAACACTTTTAAATTATACTAGCAATCCAAACGAGTGAGATTTTACTCACCTTGATTCTATTTGCAATCTGTTCCAATTCTATCCCGTCATCATGAATCCAATGCAAGAATTCACACTCGCATAACAAGGTTATTAAATTTTCAGTTATCTATTTACAACTAAAATTAATTTAATTAATTTCTTAATTCATAAAATAAAATACCACATTAACTTTTAATTGTAAAATCTTTATTACCATACTATTCTTT
This sequence comes from Allium fistulosum, assembly GCA_030737815.1. Taxonomy (NCBI): domain Eukaryota; kingdom Viridiplantae; phylum Streptophyta; class Magnoliopsida; order Asparagales; family Amaryllidaceae; genus Allium; species Allium fistulosum. Next base: position 842,161,792 of record CM060907.1, read on the forward strand.
CCTCGCGATCGCTTCTAGGTAGCATCCCAAAATAGCACGACCTCCCTCATCAATCTCCATTCCTCCGGCCATCAGCCAAACTCGACTTGGCCCCTGCCCTACGATACCACAGCCCATCATGCCTCACGCCGCTACCACAACAACTCTCATATGCTAAGCCTAACCATTGAAAACTATGCGACTCCCTCCCCCTCACATTGTCGTACGCCCCTCCTATGGCCGAGCTCCACCCTCAACAGTCGCATTGCCTCGAACGAGGACCCCTCGTGCTCCGCCATTTTGTATGTCCTCCGCCCTTTGCCGCCATCGCATGCCCGACCTCGCCTAGCTCCGACCCTTCCCTTCTTATCGCGAGCATCCACTGTCGCGATTCAATCGCGACAATCTACCCTCGCCTGCAGCCATCGTACGCGAGCACCCCACATTCGCTTGCGATTTCATTGCATAATCCCTCATTTTATTTTCTACCACGATTAGATTTCATTTCTCGATTCGAACTGGAAGGTATGAAGAGGGGGGGGGGGAACGCGACTTTAATTATTTTTCTATTTTGTTTTTCCTTGGCCATTTTTTATATATCGTGCATTGATTTCTAATGGCTTGGAGATTGAAATATAAAATGAAGAGGCAACGTATGAGGGAAGGTCGAATAGGCGTGTTGAAGGGGAAATGGTACAGTGATTTGAAAAGAAGAAAAGGGGCTGATGGAAATATGGTCAAGTCATATATATTATTTAAATTTCAAATTGTCCCGATTCACCCAACTCAAAATTTCGAACCCCTATCGAGACGTGTTGCTAGGCGTCTATAATGTTATACCCCTATTCCAAACGCAATGGAAAAGGTTTCGAGTCCTAATTCGATCGTATGGAGAAGATAGCTTTTTGGACCTAATTATTATATTGAATTTTCGCTATTAATTTCAACGCGTTTATATATCGTATGATCAAATGATAACTCCAAACACTACAAAATTTGAAATCTGATAATAATACACTATTACGGATCCAATAGAACTAGTTTCGTCGAATTCCGAGACTGTGCCTCAGATCGCTAGTTTAACGCGTCGATTAAATTGACAAATCAAATATTTAAAACCATTTAAATATTCCAAATTAAATGATTGAAAAATCTGGATCGTTACAGAACCTCATGCTCTCTTTCATCCTCAGAATATATCAAAATGTCATCTATGAATACCAATACAAACCTATCCAACTGCTCTCGGAAAATTCGGTTCATCAAATCTACGAAGAAAGCTGGTGCATTAGTTAATCCGAATGACATTACTAACCACTCGTACAAACCATATCTCATTTGAAATGCCGTCAACGGAATACTATCCACCGCCACTCTTAGCTGATGGAACCCTGTGCCCAAATCCAATTGGGAAAACATTCTGGGTCCGCTCAAGAGATCGAATAAATCATCAATTCTCGGCAAATGATACCTATTATTGATCGTATTCTCATTTATCTTACGGTAGTCAATACACAACCCGAATGACCCGTCCGGTTTCTTCACGAACATCGCAGCCGCTCCCCTAGGCGAACTACTTTGTCTAATAAAACTCTTTCCTTCTAAGTCCACTAGCTGCACCATTAACTCCTTCATCTCGGTGAGTGTCATCCTGCTAGGTGGTCTACTTATGGGTTCTGCTCCTGGTACAAGATCTATTCGAAACTCGATAGCTCGTTTCGGTGGTATAACCTATGACCGACTCAAAAACATCTACAAACTCTCTTGCTACTAAATCTTATTCAAATCTTTTTCTACTTCCATAGCACCCACAAGGCACAAACATTCAAATCCAAATTCTTCACCGAGTATATGATTGGGTTATGACTATTAGGGTGTCTTAATGATATTTCCCTATCCTGGAAAATTTTCCTAGCATTATATCTATCTAACCAATCCATACCCAATATGATTCCAAAGCCTACGAAATCAAAGACATACAAACTGCATGTAAACTTATGACCTAACAAATCAAGTTCTAACTGGTCACGTCTCATCCTCAGAGTTGCATACCCTCCGATCAGTTTCACAACTCTTAAGGAAGTAACTAGGTATGAAGGTTCTAAGCATAACTTGTCTGCCAAACATTGAGATATAAACGAATGCGACGCACCTGTATCAAATAGTATCATAACCGGTATATTATGGACCAAAAGCGTACCTTCCATCATAGATTTTCCCTTCTCAGCTGCTGGTTGTTCAAAGGATGATGGTTCCGAAGAAAAAACTTTTTCCCTGTTCGCTCTGACTAGTTCGGGAGACTTATTCCTGTAGTACCCTATCTGGTTACAGTTGAAGCATTTCACTTATTTCTTATCAGTAACTTTCCTTGCTTTGCCAGATCGGCACTCATGAGCAAAAGGTCCCTTCTTATAACACTTGTAGCAAACCGGATCAGCCTTCCCTTTCTTGACAGCTCTCCTTTCTGAGATCCTTTCTTTCTAAAGAACTTTCTCTTCTTACCCTGAGAATCTTGAGTTTCACCTTGCCTCTCTTTCTAAAAGTAGAAAGCATCTCTTCATTCTAGATTGTCATTTCCACTACAACATTACTCGAGTCTCTGAGATGTGGCATGGTCGCCCTAGCAATCTCTGGCTTTAATCCATGAATAAACTTTTCATTCCTCTTAAAGGCAGTGTCAATGGTGGCACATCCATATCTGAACAGCTCACCAAACTTCGTAGAATATTCCAACACTAACATCTCCCCTGCTCCAAATCCATAAATTTCCTGAACAAAGCGGACTTAGCTGCCTCGAACAAAAATCTCTCTTCGAATCTCCTTCGGAAATCTACCCAAGTTAACTCTTCCTCTGGCACACCCAAGGTAACTCCATTCCACCAGAATAATGTAGCTCCCTGCAATTGTCTCGAAGCCAATCTTCCTTTTTGCCCATCGTCCAAACCAAGATCAGCAAAGATTCTCTTGCAATGCAACAACCAATTTTCCACTTCTACAACATCTTTTGTTCCAAGAAAAGGATTTCCTCCAAGATTGGTATAGTCTCGACTTAGTTTGTCATAGTTATTGCCAATTGGCGCCACAGGATTTGCTCCTACTGCATTCACATCATTTCCTTCAGCTACTCCTGCAGCTGCTACAGCTTGCATCAAGTTAAAGAAGAACTGATACATTGTCCCCATATCTACTAATGGGGTCCTAGCACCTACATTGGCATTTGCATTTTGATTAACATTTGCCTATCGAACCTAGTTTCTCCTGGTATTGGGTCAAGCATTTTCGTTAGTTATGGTGCTTACCGAGATTCACTCTTCCATTTCCTGCTTCCATACCTTTCTTTCTCGTAAATCTGCATACAAGCCTTAGTAAGATACAGAAAAATGGTCTAAGAGAAGCGGGAATAAACCTCATATATAGCAAAATAAAAGTATGTTATTATTGCGTTATCCCATACCCCAATCTTATTCTTTGATTCATTTGGATTATGTTTTAAAACCACTTTTTGAGTTCAAAATTCTTTTAAGTTTTACATAAACCTATGCTTTGATACCAAACTATAAAATCCCCCATTTTGAGGCCCGAAACTAAGTGCTACGGATGCTGCAGTCATCCATAGTTATTAATTTCCGGTGACAAAATATGGCTATTTTAATCATTTTGATAATACCAGAAACACATGAATATGGAAATTCAACACAATTTTTAAAATAAATTTTCTCATCTCATTTTACAATAGGATTTCAATTTCATTACATAATCCCATTTTGCAAACCACGTTCAGAGAAAGTATAATTATTACAACATATTCCAAGAGCGACATATGAAGATGCCCATTTGGATGATTAGAGTCAAATATCTGGCATTTAATGCAACTTGCCATTACAACAGTAAAGAAGAATCAAAACATAGCGAAAAATAGATATATAGCTCCTACTAGCTAGATTTCCACCTACACGTCTCCGGAAGCTTATTCGTCTAAAGAGAACCTGAAAAGCTCTTACTCTTGATCTACTCAAATGAGCACCCGAGAGTTTAAGGGGAAAGACAAAAACTTCGGGTTAGACAAAAATTGTGGTATGAATAATAACCTACCATCTCGAACCAACTAGATATCTAATAAGACCATGCCGCTAAGCGGAATGGATTTTCCCCTCACTAATATCCTATAATGACCATATACTATGCACCTGCATCCACAATGGTTCAAACATAACATAATATGATGATATTCAAAACTGCAATATGCCATGGATTTCCCATCCCAATTTATCTGGCTATTTGTCTCAGTTTTAGTTTCTTGGGTTACTATAACCTATTAGTTTTTATGGGCTGACTAATAATCTGTTCCAATCTTACGGACTATCTATTCGATTTCATTGTTTTCATGGGATCACTAAGAACCTATTGATTTCTACCAATAACTTTACCTAATCATAGTTTTCATGGGATCACTATGAACCTATTAGATTCTCCAATAACTTCTCTCAAATCATAGTTTTCATGGGCTAACTATGAACCTATTGATTTCTATCAAAAACATATTCTAGACATATTTTTCATGGGGTCATTAAGAACATATTGGCCTCTGCCAATAACATTTCTCAAAACATAGTTTCCATGGGCTAACTAAGAACCCGTCTAACTCAATAATTTTTTGACTAGTTCTGGGCATCCTATATTCTGGTCTACCTGACCTCCTAGATGTAATTCTATTCACATGGGAGTTAAGTAAATTTATATTCACTATTGGGTCAACCTAGCTGGTTATTCTGCCCTTAATACCCCAAAATGCAGTTATGGGTCAACAATGAAGTGAATATGATAACAATAGCATTTATAACAACTGATCAAATGCACACAATAATATAAACATCCATAGTTTAATTTCTTGTAATCATTTTATTAATGAAATATGGTTGATACCCTTAATCCCTAAAATTAACAAGGAAATCATTTTTTCATATTCTCAAAGTTTAATGCCATTTATAAATCACTTGATGTGTTGCCATGTATATGTTTGAAAATAATATAAGGTTTATTGCTTTTAAAACATCTTACTTTTAACAACGTCAACATCATCTCATGTTGATGTAAAAGCATAAGGCTTTCCACCTCTTAAACTCGAAGAATAAACATGCAGCATCATGCCTCGATGACACTGAAGTCGTCGATCCTCATGATACATAGGTTATCCACCTATTTAAAAAATCAAAGACTGGTTAAGAACGACATTGACAAGGCTCGATATCAATTTTAAAAGAGGCATAGAGTAAACTCGATGACAAGTTAAAAGCGGCATAGGCTCGATGACAATAAAAAGCATTAGGCTCGATGACGATTTAAAGCGTTAGGCTCGAAGTAGTATATGCGGCATGCATGATTCTTAGTATAAAATGCGGCATCATATGCATTGACATGCCCACCTCTAGGACCATATCTCTATCTTTGTTACTATAACCTCGACGAGGTTCCAACCTAATTCGCTTCATGCCAAACTCGTTGACATCATGCGCATTAGTTTGTTCCGCGTTGATGACGATGAAGTGTGGTGAGATGTAGCTCGACATGGCCGATATCGACATGGCATAACGGTAATTAACTTAAAAACTGCAATATTACTATAAAAAGTTGTTTCTTTTCAACAAACCTCTATAATTTGTTAAAAGCTTATTGGCTATCAAAACTTTATCGTATTCTTTTACTGAAAAACTACCGCATGCCATAATTTTCTATGCTAATTATTTTTACAATTTAACCCATATTAAAAACATTTAAATTAAATAAATAAGCCCTTTAGACTTAAAAAATTTATTTATCACTCCTAAACACTTAGGAAAAATCTGCAAAAATCACATAAAATAGAAAATTTTATTTTCTTCATTATATAAAATTTTCAGATCAAAAATCATTAATTAATTCATATTAATTTAAAACTTGAATTACCTAATTTCCTCCAAATAAAATTCATGAAATATTCTCTATACTTAGGAAAATTTCGAAAATGAAAACCCATCTCCAAATTAATCTTTTACACATCATATCAAAAATTCATAACATTTGGAGATCGAAAACTATCATTGTAGCCTTAAAACCGAATTATTTAACTTCATAAAATCCTTATAAATTATCACCTATTCAAAAAATGGCAACCTCATCATGGCATATTATCAAGACCTTTGTACATTCGGTTTGAACTCTAAATCGAATCGAATCAATCATAAAATAATGAAAATGAGATGGATTTAGATTATTATTCACCTTAGTTTGATAATAGATTGAGATTTGAATCTTGCTTTTAAATCTTATTAGCTAACTCTTGAAACCCTACTTGATTTCGTGCTCTCTTCTCCTTAGGGTTAATGGCCGGCCTTGCTCTTTGGTTTTTTGATTTATGAAAACTTGAAGAGAATTGAATAAGGGTTTAGGGGTTATAAGATTTATCTATTCCTATTTTACCATTTCCCTATTCAAATATGTGTTTAAGTTATAAAACAAGCTTATTGATTTATTTGCTTAAGGCACGACCTTACTTATTTTCAAATCTCAACTCCCTTATCACTCTAATCATCACATTATTTTGTTTAATTTATCTGATTAAATCTCTTGAATAATGTTAGTTAAAATTAGGGGTGTTAACTACGGTTTTAAAAATATGTTTAGTTTATTTAAATCATTTTCATACGGAAATTTTTAAAGAACATTAACAAATTTCATTATTATAATTAGTGTATATTAAAATATATATACATACATATTTTATAATATATATTATATTAAAGAAACATTTTATATTTTAAAATAAATAAGATGTATATATTTATTTACAGGTTTTTAAGTATTATATATAATTTATTTTTATTTTTTTAGAAATGATCACATATATACGGTTTAACAAAATTTTATATGTAATATATATACACGTTTACACATTAAAAATAAAATTTTGTCTTAAAAGCCTTTTTAAAATTATTATTCAGTTATGTTTTTCCTTTGTTGGTCGAGTGCTATATATGTAAATATATATATTGCATTCATATATAGAGATTCGTGATAGAATGATCTAATCACATATGGTTCAAGATAATTATCATGTTTGTGTATATATATATATATATATATATATTTGTAAAATAGATAAGTTACCTTGACTATAGCCTAATTTGTACACGTTGAATGCTAAATCGATTGACTCTACTTAAATATGATTTCAAATCCTTTCAAAGAGAGTTATCAGATTTAAAGCACTATGCACCATTGCCTTGTTTTTCTTTAAATCTGTGTTTTTAATGCTTGAAATGATGGAGGAGAAGGGGAGGTAGGTTTGGCTAGAGATGAATGAAGGAGAAGCAAAAATGAAGAAGAAGAAATGAGGGGATAAAGATGTTTATATAGTATAGAAAAAGAAGAGGTAAAAGTGAATCTGGATTCACGAATTTCATTACCAACTCAAATTGTTTTTGAATCAAATTCAACCTCATATTCAGCCACCTATGGCCGGTCATACTTGCCCCAAATATACCTTCAAATCACTTCAAGCTCATTCGAAAAAATATAGTTAAATTCAATATAAATGTACATTGGTACCGTATATCGATACATGCATATAGAACTTTTATATACATGCTATCTTCAACACAAATAAAATAAAATTTTATTAGTCTATAATAATTATAATTTAATTAAATCAGGTGGCAGTCGGAGTATTTGACATTTTGGTTGTGTGACTCTAGGTTTAAATTCGATCAACGATTAATAACTAATAATTCTATTATTAACGTTCACACGTCACCTTAGCTAGTTTTGTGACATTATGACTAAATTTATCGCTTACATAGCTTTGGTAAAATCCGATTTTACGTATTTTAAATGGTACCCAATAGTGATAATTATTTACACCTTTCTTCATCAAATATATCACATTAAGACATATGGAATTTGGTAATGATCAAAATTCAAATATCATCCTTATTCAACTTATTAGTCCGAAAACAATGTCCTTGGTTCAATAATAACAATTATTATTAACCGAAATGCTCTAGCAGTGACTTTGACATTGAGTTGACTTTAGTTGACTATGATACTAATCCCATATAACCGAGATGATGAACTCTCTATTGAATAGTTTTTCACTTTCAATGCTTCTAATTAAAGGAACTATAGTCGTTCGATGGATGCCGTACCATGATTTAATTATAATCAGAGCAGAGTTTCCACATTAAAGCTCGATAGTATTCTCAAGCCGAGAGAATCATGCAATATTGTCACATCGATATTTTCTATTTGACATTAGTTATATTAACCAATAGAAAACTATCGAATGAGACATTCCATGGTTATCCAATAACTATTAGTACATAAGTTCTTGGTGTCCCCAGCAGCCATGAGTAATACACTGCCTAATATTCGGATGGCATAACGTACTCTAGTCTCAATGGATGCATCGATATCCAATCTCGATACATCTTGACTAGGAATATTTGAAATGAAGTGTTTATTATATTATAATAAATTGATTATAATTAAAACACCTTGTAATTACTATCACAAAATACACCATTTATGGATTTTCTGTTCAATATACTATAATTAAATAATCAATTAATTATTGCACATTATAACAAGTATATAACAGAAAGAAAATCTCTTTTTATTTCGAATGAGATTATTTTACAGAGTTAATAGTTGATAATAAATTATAGAATTGCCCCTAGATCATACCCCAAACCTTATCAATCTCTCACTTGCACTTAGGGCCAATTATGGAATCTCGGTCCTATCCCTTCGATTAGTTTGACCAGAACTGATCGAGCTAGTCACTTCATCAATGGATCTACTATGTTGTTCTTGGTATCCAACTTTTGTATCGCGACCTCTTTCTTCTTAAGGAACTCTCTAATTATGTGAAACTTTCGAAGAATATGTCATGATTTCTTGTGTGCTCTAGGTTCCTTCACAATCTACATCACCGCATTGTTATCACAAAACAATGTCATTGGATTCTCTGTCTCAAGAATCACTCCTAGCTCATTTAAAAGCATGCATGTAGACCACTTCTTTAGCCGCTTCATTGAGGGGGATGTACTAGGCCTCCATCATGAAATCAGCTACTGTTTCTTGTTTGGAATTTTTCAACTGATAGCTTAACCCAACACTGACTTACTATCGTCGACATTACTGTGAAAGCTAGAGTTATTATAGCCCTTCATAAGGAGGCCTCCATTTCCATATATCAGGAGTAAGTCCTTAGTATTTCTTAAATATTTAAGTATACATTTTACACCCGTCTAATGCTTTTCTCTAGGATTATTAGATACATATGCCACATCTGGTCTAGTGTATAGCATGGCGTACATTATGGAACCAACTACCGAAGCATATGATATCCTCTTCATACGCTCTTTCTCCTCATCAGTTTGAGGAGCGTCCTTCTTAGAAAGGGCAGTTCCAGATTGCATTGGAACATTTCCATACTTTGAATTCTCCATATTGAACCCTTTTAGTATGGTATCTATTACAAGGATTGGGATAATCCCAACATCCTCTTAGATCCATCTCTATAGATCTTTATATCTAGTATGTAGGATGCCTCTTCCAAATATTTCATGGAGAAATTCTTGCAAAGCCAAGATTTCATTGATTGCAATAATGAAACGTCATTGCCAATCAATTGAAGATTATCAACATATAATACTATGAACATGTTGGCATTTCCTTGTTCCTTTCGGTATACGTATACTTCCTTTATGTTCTAATAAAAACCGAACCGTTTGACTACCTTATCAAAACATTATTACAACTTCTTGAACTTGTTTAAGTCAATGACTTTAACAACTTGTGACCTTTTTCTGCACTCCCACTGACCTTGAAACCCTCATGTCGTGACATATAGACGGTCTTTTCAAAATCACCATTCAGAAATGCTATTCTTACATCCTTTGCCATATTTCATAGTCATAGAATGCAGCAACAGCTAGCATTATCTGAATGGACATAAGCATTGCTAAGGGTGAAAACGTCTCATCATAATCAACACCTTTAATTTGAAGAAATCATCTCGCAACTAGCCTTGCTTTATAAGTCTCCACTTATCCATCTACATTTAGCTTTTTCTTAAACTTTTGAAGTCGATGGTTTTTATGCCTTTGAGTATGTTTGATAAAGTCCACATTTTGTTTTCATATGTGGAATCCATCTCGGATATTATTGCTCCAAGCCAAAGTGCAAACTCTTTACTCTGTAGTGTTTGTTTGAATGGCAGAAGACTTTCATCATCTAAGACACAATCCTCCTCTCTATCCATGAGAAAATCATAGTATTTCTTTAGTGCATGAGATTCCATACTATACCTTCTAATAGGTTTCATGTTTTTGTATATGGGTGAACTTGGTTCTCCCATTAGTTCAACATCTATGTTAGTTTTTCGGATCTCGCCCAAGTTTACACCTTCGTAGTTAATTTATTTTGATAGAAATTCCTTTCAATAAAAACAACATTTGTGGAAATAATAACCATTTTTTCCCCTATGTTGTAGAAAATTTATCCCCTGGAATTCTTAGGTTATCCTATAAATTTACACAGAGCTGATTTTTCCTCAAGTTTGTTGGGACCGACGTTCTTAACATAGGTCAGACAACTCCATACCTTCAAATAATTAAGGTATTTCCATGCCACGTCTCATATGACATCTTAGGCATAGATTTAGTGGGTAACAAATTCAACATACGCGTTGCGCTTTCTAGCGCATTCCAAAAAAGAACAGAGGTAACTCAGCCTTACTCATTACGGAATGAACCTTATCAAATAAGGTTTGGTGCCTTCGCTCTGAAACAATATTATGTTGTAGAGTATACGGTGGAGTAACCTGAGGGATAATCTCAATTGCTGGAGTTATTGTCCAATGTACTCACCTTCTCGATCGGATCAATGTATTTTAATCTTTCGTTCGTCTAGTTTTCAACCTCATTTTTTATATTTAATAAATTTCACACAAACATCGGATTTATTCTTCATAAGATACACATATCCTAGTCTTAAGAAGTCAACCGTAAATGTTACAAAATAAGAAAATTATCTTTAGTAACTGTAGGCATCGGGCCACATACATCACTATACACGAGTCCTAAGAGTTCGTTAACTCTTTCATTGTTCCCACCGAAGGGGTGCTTGGTTATTTTACTTTTGAGACACGATTCACATGTATTAAATAATTCAGAATCAAATGACAGTAGAAAATCTTAGTTTTCAATTTGTGTAGTTGTTTCTCACTTATATAACCTAACCTACAATGCCAAAGATAATTTTTATTTATATCATCATTCAAAGAATTACTCACAGCATAGACATAACTAGTATTGATCACATAAATGCCATTATCTAAATACCATCATGGACTTTATTACCATATAACATAATGTTCATAACATTATTAGCACAGTGAAAATATAACTAGTCTCAGGCAATTTAGACACAAAATAATCCCACAAATAAAGTTTTTTATATAATAACAATTATTTAATATTAAAACCAGTCCACTAGGTAAACTTAAATCAAAATCCCCAATTGCCGTTGCACCTACTAGAGATCCATCAATAACTTGAAGCCCCACCTCTACCTTGTCCACATGACACCTATTCTTAAACTCCTATAATAAGTTACAGATGTGATTTCAAAATCTAGTATCTAAATCCTAAGATAATTTATTCATTACAAAGTAATTTTGAATTATAAATATGCCTGCATAAATAGTAGAACCATTCTATTTCTTCTCTTTGACAATCTTTAAGTCCTTCGAACAATTCCATTTCCAATGATCCTTCTTGTAACGGTGATGACATTCACCATTTTCACCTAGAGAAGTCTTCTTGTTCTTCTTATTAACCCTTTTCCACTTCTTTGAACTTTTCAAAGTTGACACGTTTCCCTTAACTAAAAGCATCGCATTCTGATCCATCATCGAAAACTCATCCAATCTTAACATATTGGGCAACTCCACGAAGCTTATGTTCAATTGGTTATTATAGTTCAATATGAACGGCTCAAACAGAGGAGTAAGAGACGCTAGGATCAGATCCACTTGCTTCTCATTGCCTATCGTAATGTCCAATTGAGCAAGTCTACCTATATAGACTTTCATCAATAGAACGTAATCTTCCACCTTTTGTCCCTTCATCATTTTCATATCAAACCGTTTCTTCGTAAGTTCGTACCTTAAGGAACAAAACTGTTTCCCAAACAAAGCTTGGAGGCTATCGAAAATTTGATGGATAGTCATGTTTTTGTGTTGTCTCTACAACGGTTTGTCTAATGTAGATAGCATATAAACTTGTGCAACTTCGAGGTCTAAGACCCATTTGCTATAGGCTAATCTCATTTCGGGGTCTGCATCATCAACAGGTCTAACCTTAGGTGGTTCAGTTATCAACAACCAAAGATGTTTATAAGTTACCGTTATCATTATTGCTCTTAGCCAATCAATGTAGTTAGGTCCGATGAGTTAGACGTTTTCAGAAAATAACTTGGATGTAGACACTTTTCTGCAAGTTTCAACTTAGTTGATTAGGACATTTTCATGGTACATGTTCTTAGAATATTAGTAAGGTTAGATATTAAATTTTATTTCACTAGTAAGCTCCAACTTATCTTTTATGTCTCTCAAAACCAAAATGACGAAACATAGAAGTCTTTCGACTTTAGTAGTGGTGTCAGGGATCATATACTTTGGGATTCTAACCTTGAGGAAAGCTCAACAAATCATACTTCTGCATACAATGGATAACTCCTTACAGATTGTATCATATACGACTCCCAACCTTGTGGTCTTTGTAACGACTTGTATTTTATGTATCGGAGGATTATAAAATATTATTATTTTATTCGTATGAGGTTGTATGATTCTATAATTTTGGAATAAGACTCTTAGGGACATTTTACACACCTATGATTTTTCTCGAATTTCTATGTGACCATTTTGACCTTGGAAATATTATTTGGGCTATAACTTTTGATAGGAGCCAAATTAGTGTTTCAATCCAGTTTCATTGTTTTAGGATGATGGTTTCCCATTCCGTAGATTGGTCATAATTGAAAAACGGACATATAATTAGAAAGTTATGCCTGTTTAAAATTTTTAAAGTTGCTGGCCAGAATTAGTGTATTATTAGTGAAGTAAATTAGTTGGTCCATTAGTCTAATTAGAGAATACTATAAATTGAGGCTGAAGAGTCAAGTTAAAAAATTTCCATCTTATTCGAAACCAGATCTAAACCCTAATTAGCTTTATATCCATCCTAATTTCATCCAAAATCACCCAAATAACTCTCTAAATCAAACTAGATTGTAGATTAAAGATTAGATCATTACCTAGAAGATAGAGATCACCATTTTTCTTAATTTAAAGTGCATTCCATTGCTGTCTGAATTGGATTTACACTCATATTGGTTGAATTTGATAATTTGTGTGTGGTTTATGCATTCTCACTATACTATGCATGTTTATATGGTAGAATCATAGGATTTAATATGTTTTAAATCAATTTTTGGCCATAAAACCTTTTCCAACTTTAATTACATGTTAAACTATGTATATGATTTAGATTGATTAGAAATCACCCTTGTTCATCCTCATATATTCATGCTATATGTAGATTTATGTTAGAAATTGCCTTGCTTGCCTTATTATAATGGTTGCATGTTTAATAGGATGAAAGTTCTTGTTATTCTATGTTGGATGATATGATTTGATGTTGTTTATTAGTGTTGTAATTGCATAGAAAGTTAGGTCGGAGAATTGAGCAAATCGGAGGCAAAGTTGGTCGGAATTGAACGAAACTTGGAAGGGAAGCTCTGTAATATGAGAGGAGTTTGGGGTACAAGTTGCAGATCTAGATTGTCTAAGTACAGAAGTCGACATCGACATGAAAGGTCGGTACTGAGTTTTTTGGGTTAATCCCGATTTTGGGGATAATAAGGATGTTGCTTGTGGCGATGGATCGATGATTGGCTAAATGTTGGAGGCTATGACGTATTGTTTCGAGAATATGAAGTAGGGTGCTTTGAAGAGTGGACTTGTTCTATGACAACTTGATTTGCGTAAAGTCGGGATCAAAGCATCTGGGCATGGAGTACTAGAAGCAAGGAAGGAGTGGAATAAAACTTATCTATGAATTGTCTAAGTGGAGAGATCGGTGCCGAGTTCATAGGTCGGTGCCGACTTCTTGGGTTAGGTCCAAATGGGATAAAACTTCTGGAAGGTGAAGTAGAGGTCTTGTAGATCGTTCTAGAGGTGTTGGCTCGTCCGTATCAGGTGGGATGGTGATATAACAACATGATGAAAAGCTATGGTCTTCGGATGTTGGCTCGTGTTGGGTGTAGGTTTCGAAGATGGTGGCTCGCAAAGGGGGTAGGCCCTAGGATCGGGTAATGTAGAAGGGTTCCTCGTGAATTATGGAAACTGGATTGAGCAAGAAGGTCTCGGAATTCAAATGGAGCAAAAGAGGGATTGGATGTATATGCTATGGAATTGTTGATGCTTGGAGTGTTTTCTGTTATACTCGAAGCAAAGGCATTGTAAGTGGGGATGCCCATGGGAAATTCGGATCGTTGCATCTCCCTCCTTAGGAATTTCGCCCCCGAAATCCCTAAACAAGCCACGATTAACTAGAGTTGATACCGTGATCCAGTAGAGATAAGGAAGGTGTTATCACCTTAGACTGGATCAAGAGTATGTATATATACGAGAGAGTGCGTACTTGTTATAAGTTTGGTTTTAAAACTTTGTAGTAATATATTTATTACTATATAGTATAAGTCACATGCACATGAGAACTATAAACACAATTTTCTTTACGAAAGACTGTAACGCCCCACTCCAAGACCCTCATTAGCAAAGAGAATCACAGAGGTGATTCCGTCTGCTAATGCGGAGAATAGAGTGTAATAGGGGCGACCAAATGTAATTATGCTATAACTATCTATCGAATACGTTGAAAGGTGGAATCTATTTAATTTTTTCTCAATCAGGTGGTTCGACATATTCGATAAATACTTATAACGAAATTACAAATGGCTAAAGATCTACCAGAACAAAGCATAATAACATAATGAAATAGCATCACAGAACAGTATCACATAACAGCACAGAGTCTTAGAACAATACATCGTCAATACAGATCCAAATATATCATAAGGTGGGTACAAAGCCACCACTCACACAAGTGAGTCAAAAATATGTACATAAGAGACTGAATAACCAGAGTATCAAAATAGTGGACAAATATAAAGAGCTATCTATCAGCATAGCAGATAATGTCCAAGCGGAAGCATAGAAAGCTAAGTCCAGAGGCCTAACCTGAAACAACTCGGTCTGACCCGAGCGAAAAAAACACTCGGGTCAGGCTAGCTAAACAATCAGTTAATAAACAGAGATAAACATGATAGATAATGAGGCGATATATAACATAGTACTATAGACCACAAACTCTCACATAGAGAAGAAATAAACATCTAAGTAGAGATGTATAGCAAACCTTGTCTCATTGCCATAACATAGTCACAAATGTCAAAACAAAACATCTAAGTAGAGATGTATAATAAGTCTCATATCATCGGCATAACGTAAGCACAAATGCCAAAACAAAAACATCTAAGTAGAGATGTATAATAAGCCTCATATCATCGGCATAACGTAAGCACAAATGCCAAAACAAAAACATCGAAGTAGAGATGTCAAAAATGATACATCTAAGTGGAGATGTATAACAGGCCATCTAAGTAGAGATGCCAAAAACGATACATCTATGTAGAGATGTATAACGACCATCTAAGTAGAGATGCCAAAAACGATACATCTATGTAGAGATGTATAACGGCCATCTAAGTAGAGATGCCAAAACGATACCTCTAAGGGAGACAGTCCGAAGACACTATCCCAAAGGTAATAAAAGGAATGTGTCACGAACTATTAGCAAGGAACCCGTAAAGTGTTAACGTGAGTCCCATACCCCACGTTCGCACTAAACAGTTTACTAACCAATCGTAAGCTTCCACACTGAAAGCAGTACAAAGTTCACCTCATGTCATCGGTAAACTAGGCCGAAAGGCCAAAACGATCAATCGAATAGGTCGGGGATTAACCGGAAAGGAAATACACACGGTTTCATAGGTCGGAGTTTTTCCCAACCGTTTAAGCACCTTTCCACTTCGCTCGAAGTGCTAAAGTGTGAGTGTGGGATTTTATTATAGAAAATAATTATGGAAAACGGATTTATAATTGGTTTGAAATCACTTTAAAACGGCCTTTGAAAACTCCCCTATTATGAAGTAATTAATTTATTAATTAAAAATAATATTATATAATAATTTCGAAAGCCATTTCGGAGTGAAAAATCCTTTTAAAACTTTTTTATAAGGCCCGTGTACGAAATCCAGCGACCAATCTCAAAGAAATCGATAAAACCAGAAAATCACCGAAAATATTAAGTGTTGGAAAATAGTCCAAAACTGACGCGAACCCAAGTTCGGAAAATTATTCGGACCAGCAAACTGAATCCGAATGGCATGAAAATTGGTAGGAACGTAGTCCGACATTCATACTTCAGAATACAAAAAGAATTACTCGATTCCGACTTGAAACGAAGTCGCAGCGACGCTCCAAAGTCGGACCCGGAAACAGTGAATACACTGTTTCAGGCTGAGATCTGGGTCCCTCTTCGACAGCAATTTCGAAGAGTCAAATGAACTCGGATACTAATCAAACTTTCTAGAGATGGAGTTCGGAACTCCAGCTTTCCAACGAGTCCAAAAACGTTGAAATCCGACAAAGGACGAGCCCGGGATGGCGTCGCAAAGTCGGGGTTCTGTACTGAAAACAACGGGAGAAAAGAGACTAAGGCCTATAGTTATGCACTAACAGACCAGAGATGAAAAACTACAATTTTGGCATAGTAAACTTCCAATTATGACAAAATGAATAAAATAAAAGTTTTAGCATAGTTTCTAATCTTTCCGGAATGACCAAGATCGTCAAATTCCGATCGAGGATGAAAATTTTATGACTAAAACAATTCTCAGATCTAAATTCTATATCACTGTCAATGTGCTCTCGGGACAGTAGTAAGAATGCACAGTTTTGACCAAATTAACTTCGAAATTTCATGAAACTCAAAACATAAAAGTTTTAGCCCTAAATCTAAGCTTTCCAGAACATCCAAAATTATTAGATTTGGATAAGAAACGAGTAACTTATGGCCAAATCAATTTCAGGTTTTTATTTATCAACCTTGTAGTTTGTTGTCAGGTCAGCGACAAATAAACGTGATTTCGACCATTCAAACCACAAAATTAGGCAAAGCATAAAACATAAAAGTTATAGCCTACAGAATAAGCTTTCCAGAACATCAAGAAAATCGTAATTCCGATTTAAGATGAATGAGATATGCCTAATTTACTAACAGCAATAAACTAATTATAATTTCAGCTAGCATATATTACCTCTTTCCCAAGTAAGAAAAATATGCACAAACACTAGATGTGCACTCCAAAAGCTAGAGAGAGGAGATCAAGAGGCTTCATAACAAAAATAAACCAAAAACCATGTATTAAAAATTCATTTCAGAAATTAAAATGAAGATTAGAGAGTGATTAGAGAAGGATTGCTTTACCTTTTTACTTGTATTAACCTAGATTAGCTATGTGGAGAGGAAAATGGATCTTCTACCAAATGGAGGCCATTAATTAGGTTTTGCTCTAGGGTTTAAGGGTTGATGGAATGAGATGTTGGCTGAAACAAATGGGTAGAAGATGGTTTATAGGCTAATGGAAGTGGGTTAGTGGGCCTAATACCCATTAGGACTTGGAATATGTTCTATATCTCAAGTTAGCCAATTTCTCTAAATACAAACTACACATTATTTACCCATAAAATTTTAAAATATGTTACCAAAATAATTTAGCTATAGATATAAAATTTTACATCACAATATTTGCCAACTTACAATTTAACCCCTAATTATTCCAAAACATCTTTTAGTCAAAATTGTCCAAAAATCACCGTTTTGCAATTAAATTGTAAATTAAATTCCCAATTCAAATATTGCACTATTTTACACATATAAAATTTTGCAATATTATAAATTTCCATTTTTACCCTAATTAATTTCCATTAAATTCTCCATTTTACACTTAAGCCCAAAATATTAATTTATTCAAAATAACTAACTTTTGAACAAATTAGCCACATTAAAAATTCATTAATACCTCCAATTAAATTAAAATCAAAATTTTTATTTATTATTTGGTAATTACAATCACAGGTTGTTACAAAGACTGATCATTCTTGTTACAGATAAGTATGAGCCGGCATACAAGGAACACTATGAGGAATTCTACTTCAGAAGTAGAGGAAGGAACGGGATCCGGAGTTGCTACGCCTGATGTCCAAGCTATTTTAAATGCTATGATGACTAATATGATGAGGAATGCTCCTAGAGTGGTGATAGGTGGGGGTGCTCTAGTGCAAGCGCCTAGGACAGATTTTGTTAAGCCGAGCAAAGATTACTCTACCTTTGGAGGAAAGCCGTTCCATGGGATAGAGTCAGCCATAGAAGTACAAGATTGGTTGGATACTTATGAGTGCATCTTTGGTGATATGGAGTTGGAAGATCCTACGAAGACAAAATTGGCTTCGAGATAGCTTCAGGGCCGAGCTATGAATTGGTGGAATGCTGTCACTATTGCTACTCCAGAAGACCAGTTTTCTTAGGATCAGTTTAAGATGAGGTTTGAGAAGAAGTTTATTCCGGCTGCTTAAAAGTCGGTTCAATTTAGAAAATTTGCCGATCTCAAGTGGGGAGAGATGATAGTTTCTGAATATGTGGTAGAATTTGATACTTTTTCTAAATATGGGATGTCATTCATCAATACTCCATTGAGGAAGCATGCGAAATTCATCATTGGTTTGGATGGCTACTTGGGAGAAAAGCTAGTGGACTATATAGATGAGTTGTTTGAGAAGCTTGTAGAGAAGACGCTTCGCCATGAGAGCTTGTACTCTAAGGCTAAGACTGTTATTGTTGTTTCCACTGAGAAAGAGGAGCCAAAGCTTCAGCAAGACGCTGAAGGCAAGAAGAAGTGGAACGGGAATAGGAAGCAACCTTAGGGTAAGGGTGGCAAGAAGAAGGGTAAATGGAAGCCTATTTGCTTCGGATGCAACGAGAAGGCACATTTGATTAAAGACTGCAAGACATGTGAGAAGAAGAAATGTTACAGCTGTGACAAGCCTGGGCATTTAAAGAAGAATTGTCCAGAATCGATGAAGGATAAGTAGGTGGTGAAGGCGTATGCTTTGGATGCAATCCCGACTTTGTCGGGTGCTCCCACGACGAAGTAGAAGGGGACGAGAGTCATCATTCAAGGTATGCTTTCTGTTGATGATGTTCCTGTTCGAGTTTTGTTTGATACCAATGCTTCTCATTCATTCATCTGTAGTGACCCGGTAGATAGATTGAGATTGGAACCTGAGATCATAGACCGACCCTAATCATGATGAATCCCGTTGGAGGCTCTACTAGTCTTTGCATGGTTTGTTGTGGCCAATTTTTATCGAGTCATGGATGCTTATTGGTTTGTGATTGCTTTGTTTTGAACTTTGTTGGGTTTAAGATTATCTTAGGTATGGAATGGCTTAGGAAGTATGCAGCTATAGTTGATTGCGAGAAGCTGCTGGTGATAATCGAAGACGTGGATAAGTGAAATGTAGTGATTAGCTGCCTACTAGAGAATCGGGTGATGGTTAGCTTTCTATATTTGCTTGAGGTCTCACGGGAGAGATTGTCATCTATTCCTATTGCTAGAAAGTATCCAGATGTTTTTAAGGAAGTAATTATATTGCCGTCGCATAGAGAGATCGAGTTTAGGATAGACTTGGTGAAGGAAGCCAGACTGATAGTTATGACTTTGAGGGTATGGCACCCAGAGAGTAGAATGAATTAGAGATGCAAGTGAATGACCTATTGAGGAAAGGGTTCATTTAGAGAAGCATATCTGAGTGAAGCACACCTGTAGTGTTTGCAACAAATGCAGATGGCTCTTTGTAGTTGTGTATGGATTATCCTGAGCTGAATAAAGTGACGAGAAAGAAAAAGTATCCACTCTCACACATTGATGACTTGTTCAATCAGCTGCATGGTGCCAAAGTGTTCTCCCAAATGGATTTGGCGATGGGATTTTACTAGTTATGAGTAGCGAAGGAGAGTGTGCCTATTATTGCATTTCGTACGCCAACGGGTCTCTATGAATGGTCGGTGATGCCATTTGGATCGACCAACGCTCTGGCATACTTTGTAGATCTCATGAATCGAGTTTTCAAAGACCAGTTGAATATGTTTGTGCTTATATTTGTGGATGATATTTTGATCTACTCCAAGACTGAAGAATATCACATTACACACTTGAGGATTGTGCTAGAGATATTAAGGAAGCACAATTTGAGAGCAAAGTTCTCTAAGTAACACTTCTCAAGAGAAGAAATGAGGTTCTTGGGTCACGTTGTTTCGGGATAGGGTATAGTAGTGGTCCTGCGAAGGTGGCAGCGGTCCAAGATTGGAATCAGCCCAAGAATGTTACCAATGTGAGAAGTTTCCAAGGATTGGCGGGATACTATAGATACTTTATAAAGGACTTCTCGATGGTAGCGGCACCGTTGACCAATTTACAAAGAAGAGTCAGACTTTTGTATTTGATGCGAAGTGTGAGCATGCATTTGTGAGTCTAAAGGAGAGGTTGACGAGTGCACCCGTATTGACCATTCCAAGTGGGAATGAAGAGTTGATAGCATACACCGATGCTTGTGGTACTGGATTAGGTGCAGTGTTAATGCAGAAGGGAAGGATTATCACTTATGCAAGTCGACGGCTAAAGCCGTACGAAAGGAATTACCTAACTCATGATTTGGAATTGGCGGCAACTGTTTTTGGTTTGAAGATGTGGAGGCACTATTTGTTAGGAGAAAGGTTTTAGCTGTTCACAGACCATAAATCCTTGAAGTAAATTTTCTCTCAGAAGGATCTCAACCTTCAGCAGCAATGGTGGTTGGAGTTTTTGGCCTTTTATGATTTTATTATTTCCTATACTCCAGGAAAAGGGAATGCAGTCGCCAATGCATTAAGTACAAGACATGCAGGATTGAGAGCAATGTTTTTGGAATGGAAGCAGATAGAGTATATTGCTCGATTTGATTTTAGGCCTCAATGCAAGCTTGAACCTAAAATGTTGGCAAGTTTGTTAACTAGACCTACTCTAATTGAAAGGATCAGTACTAGTCAAAAGTGGGATGCTAAGCTAGCAGAGATCATAGTAAAGATAGAAGAAGGAGTAGAGTCTAAAGACATAAAGTAATACAAACTCGACCAAGAAGGTTGGCTTTGTAAGGATGGAAGATTATTTGTTCTCGATGTTGATGGATTGAGAGATGAAGTGCTAAGAGAGTGTCATCATTCCAGATTGACCGTTCATCTTGGTGGTAACAAGATGTACCAAGATATGAAGCAGACTTACTACTGGGAAGGTATGAAGAGGGATGTTAGGGCATTCATCTCGAAGTGTATAAACTATCAGCTGGTGAAAGTAGAGTGGAAGAAACCTAGTGGATTGTTGCAACCATTAGAGATTCCCGAATGGAAATGGGAAAAGTATCCATGGATTTTGTTAATGGATTACCGAGGACTCAAGTATGGTACAATGACATTTGGGTCATAGAAGATCGGTTGACTAAGAGTGTAAGGTTTATACTTGTCAAGTCAAGTAGAACGACGTCCAAGCTGGCAGAGTTGTATGTAAAGTGGATAGTATGATTTCACAATATGCTAAAGAGCATTATGAGCGACCAAGACCCATTGTTCACTATTGGGTTTTGAAAGAGCTTACAAGAGGCATTAGTGACAGAGCTGCATTTTAGTACAACTTATCACCCGCAAATGAATGGGCAGACTGAAAGAGTAAATCATATATTGGAAGATCTCTTATGAGCATGTATTATAGACTTTGGTGGATCATGGGATGACCATTTGCATTTGGTGGAGGTTGCATACAATTATAGTTATCAGTCGAGTACTGGCATGGCTCCGTACGGAGCACTGTATGGTCGACTATGTAATGCCTTCATGTTGGTGGGAAGCAGGCAAGAAACTGATACTTGAGCTAGATATGATTAGAGAGACTTCGGAGAAGATTGAGGTCATTGGACGATGAACGAAAGTTGCTCAGGATCGATAGATAAGCTATGCTGTTCAGAGATAAAGAGATTTAGAGTTTTTTTGTCAAAGATATAGTATTTGTAAAGGTTTCTCCTTTAAAGAATGTAGTTCGATTCAGTAGAAAGGGAAAGTTGGCATCGAGATTCGTAGGACCTTTTCCGATAGTCAAGAGAATCAGGAATCAAGCGTATATGGCCAACTTACCTTAGAAGATGGCGGGCGTGCATGACTTTTTTCATGTCTCTTATCTATGAAAGTTTGTGCCCGATTTGGGCATGATGATCGTACCGGATTAGCTAGAAGATGTTGAGGTAGAACCCAAATTTTATGTACCTCATAGGCTGCTTCGTATTGTTGGATACGATACGAAACAACTTAGGAGAAAGACGGTGAAGCTAGTGAAGGTATAATAGAGCAAAAGTAAGGATGATTGTACGTGGGAGACGGAAGAGAGCATGAGGACTTCTTATCCGGAGCTCTTTGAATGGTAAGATCTACCATTTATCGTATCTACTTTCACCATTGAATACTATATTTGATAGGTTAGTATTCCACATGCTAGGATAAGTCACCTATACTATTGATTGCATGGCTACTTGTGTGAGATGTTCGATGGTTGTTTACGATTGAAGGGCATGTGGGATGACCATGGTTGCTTATACTTTGGCTTGTTTGGAGATTTCAGGGGCGGAATTTCTAAAGGGGGGAGAATATAACGACCCGTATTTCCCATGAACGTCCCCACTTATAATATCCCTGCTTTGAGAACAACAGAAAACACTTCGAGCATCAATGATTCCTTAGAACATACGCCCGAGCCTTCCTTTGCTCAATCCAGTTTCCGTTATTGACGAGGAAGCCTTCCACATTCCCTGATCCTACCGCCCACCCTCTTTGCGAGCCACCATCTTTGGAACCTACTCCCAACAAGAGCTAGCATTCGAAGACCATAGCTTTTCATCATGCTGTTATATCGTCATCCCACCTGATATGAACGAGCCAACACCTCTAGCATGATCTACATGACCTCTACTTCACCTGTAGAAGTTTCATCCCATTTGGACCTAACCTAAGAAGTCGTCATCGACCTCTAAACTCGGCACAGAGTTCTCCACTTAGCTAATTCATGGCTAAGTTTTCTTCCACTCCTTCCTTGCTTATAGTACTCCATGCCCAGATGCTTTGACCCCGAATTCTCTAAACAAATCAAGTCATCATAGAACAAGTCCTCTCTTCAAAGAAACCTACTTCATATTCTAGAAACAAGCCATCATAGCCTCCAACACTTAGCCAATCACCGATTCATCACCTTAGGCATCCTTTACTAGCAACATCCTTGCTATCCCCAAAATCGCCACCACCATGGATCAACCCATAGAAATTGGTACCGACCTCTCATGTCGGTACCAACTTCTATATTTAGATAATCTGGTCCTACGAATTGAACCCCAAGCTCCCTCATACTCCAGAGCTTCCCTTCCAAGTTTCATCCAATTCCAATCAACGTTGCCTTCGATTTGCTCAATTCTCCGACCTAACTTTCTATGCAATCACAACACTAACAAACAACATCAAATCATGTCATCCAACATATAATAACAAGCAATTTCGTCTTATCAAGCATGTAATCCATCAAAATAAGACAAACAAGTCAATTTCTAACTAGATCTATATATAGCATGAATATATGAGCATGAGGAAGGATGATTTCTAATCAATCTAAATCATATACATAGTTTAACATGTAATTAAAGTTTGAAAAAGGTAGTATGGCCAAAAATCGATTTAAAACATGTTAAATCCTATTATTCTACCATATAAACATACGTAGTATAGTGAGAAGACATAAACCACTCACCAATTACCAAATTCAACCAATACGAGTATAAATCCAATTCAGACAGCAATGGAATGCACTTCAAATCAAACAAAATGACGATCTCTATCTTCTAGTTGACGATTTAATCTCTAGCCCGCAATCTAGTTTGATTTAGAGAGCTATTTGGGTGATTTTTGATGAAATTAGGATGTGTCTAGGGCTAATTAGGGTTTAGACCTGATTTAGAACGAGAGAGAAAAGTTTTAACTTGACTTTTCAGTCCTCTATTTATAGTATTCTCTAGTTAGACTAATGGACCAACTAATGAGCTTCACTGATTACACACTAATTTTGGCAGTAGCTTTAAAAACTTAAAATATGATAACTTTCTATCCATAAGTCCATTTTTCTATTACGACCAATCTATAGAATGAGAAACCATTATCCTGAAGCAATGAAACTGGTTTGAGAACCTAATTCGACTCCTATCAAAATTTATAGCACAAACAAGATATTTATGGTCAAAATGGTCACATAGAAATTTGGAAAAAATTATAGGTATGTAAAATGTCCCTAGGAGTTGTATCCTAAAATTATAGAATCATATGACCTCATATGAATAAAATAAAAATATTTTATGATCCTTCGATATGTAAAATATGAGTCGTTACAGTCTTTGTCCTAATCTCATCATTACTTGGAGGAAAGCCCAATAAATATTTTTAGTTATCTTACCTCGTCTTTTCTATATATTGATAGAACTACACATAACATCCCTAGCTTGAGTAAAGCTCAACAGCTAAGGAGTACGTAAGTAATCTATTAACATATAAATGGCAGAGGATAATTTTATATTCAAGGTTCATAATCTTTGATATATTGAATTCAGTGATATCAACTTATGGAATAATACATTTCTTATGGAATACCCTTATGATTCAAGTGTCAGGACATATCAAAAATCAACGTACATGTACTACACATATGTATTTATCCCTTAAGTCTATTTAGGGTTTCTTATTGTTCCACCTTTAATTATACATTCATATTATATAAGTATAAATTTATTTTAGATCTAATAAATAAAATCATTATTTTATTTAATCTGTAAATAAAGTTTTATATATGTTATATAATATGAAAATGCGTATCACATAAACATGTGTGTGTACGGGCACGTGTAACATATATAGTGTAGATGATTTAACATGCCCATATATACATGTTCGGATTTACACCACCGCAAACATGTATCCCCTCTTTATACATATGTGCTATCTAATATATATATATATATATATATATAATGTGATATAAAATATAATTATAATAGTATAAATAAATAAATAAATATAAATATAAATAATATTGTAAAATAGTTATATGTAAATACAAATATTAATAATCATAAATTTAAATTTCAGATCTACATCAATATTTTAAAATATTTTCTAATTTCAAATTTAAATTAACAAATAATATTTTGATAAAATAAAATAAATCTATACAAATATACAGAATTAATTTTTCTTCCGAAAATGCATGTGTGTATGTAAATTAATATTTAAATTTCGAGTATAAAATAATAATATATATTTAATATATAAATGAATATTTATTTATATATATATTCACATATATTTTTGGCCTAAAATATGTTTGACAAAATGTAATTTTTTTATTAAATCTTACTATTTTAAAAATATGTTTTTTATTTTACATCATTTCTAAGCGAAAATGTTTAAAAATACATTTAAAAAAAAATAAATTGATCAGTATAATTAGTGTATTTTAAAATATGTGTATATACATATTTTACATTATATTAAAGTAATATCTTACATTTTAAAATAAATAATATGTATATATGTATTTATAGTTTTTACATATTATATATATATATATAATTTTTGTTGAAAATCATTCCATGTATATGATTTAACAAAAATTTATATGTAATTAATTTATATATGTGTGTACATTATACATTTATATTAAAATACTTTTTAAAGTTATTATTTAATTCAGATTTGTTTTCTTTATTGGTCGAGAGCTATATATGCATATATATATATATATATATATATATATATATATATAATTTTTTAATCATAATACAATATATACATATTCACATCTAATATTAACGACATGCGTCAGTTCAAGCTAAAGTTAAAGATGTTATAAATTTGCCTAATACTTCTAATCAGAGAATACACTGTTTATGGAGCAAAATACGTCAGTTCAATACTACCATATCTTCTGATGTGATGGAGATGTGGAATCGCAAAAGGAAGGGGTGCAAAATTACTGATATATATCATTATTTATCTCATACTTATGACAGGCCCAGGTGTACTTGGTATAGAAAGATTTGGCACAATGATAATAATGCAAGGCAAAACATGTTGCTATGGAAAGTGTTGAATCGCGGAATTCTTACGCGTGCGAAACTGAATAGCATGGGATTTGCGGTTCCTATTCAGTGCTTGTTCTGTGTTGACCTCCCTGAAACGGTGGAGCATATATATTTCGAATGTGACATGATTAAAGCAATTTGGATTGAAGTCATGAACAAGATTGGGCGTACTGACGTGAGACAAATTAATCGTGTAGAATGGAATGCTATATTCGCAGCTGTAGGTACCAATAGTTCAAGTAAGAGAGTCTTCACCTGTATTCTCAAATGTTTCATTCATGCTGTGTGGACAGAAAGAAATGTGCGTGTCTTCAATCCTGAAAAAGAAAAGAATGGTCATGTGCTGCATGCATGGATAATGAATGTAATCAGAGATGGCATCAAGAGCCTTCGCTTCACTTTTGATCCTGGAATCTTGCATGCCTTCTCATGTTCTTTTTAGTTTTCTCTTTTTCTATTTTTCTTTTCATTTTTCCGGTGATTGTTGCACTATGTTTCCTCGTTGTTTTTCTTATAAGCGTTTGCTTATGTCTGTATTTGTTTCCCTAGTGCTTCAATAAAATGGTAGGGGACCATTCAACCCCGTTGGCCTTGCCAAAAAAAAAAATTAACGACATGCATATATAAGGATTTATGATATCATGATCTAATCTAAGCACATATCATTCAAGATAATTATCGTGTGTGTGTGTGTATGTGTGTGTGTGTGTGTGTAAATAGATAGTTGCCTTGACCATAGCCTAATTAGTAAATGTTGAATGCTGAATCAATCGGGTGTACTTGAATCTGAATTCAAAACCTTCTAGAAAGAGCTATCAGACTGAAAGCACTACGCACCATTGTCCTGTTTTTATTTAAGTTCATGCTTTTAATCCTTGAAATGTGGAGGAGAAGGGGAGGTAGGTTTGTCCAGAGGTGAATGATGGAGAAGCAAAAAGAGAGATGAAGAAATGAAGGGTTAAAGGTGTTTAAATAGTCGAGAAAGGGAGGAGATAAAAGTGGATCCAAATCCATAAATATCTCTACCAATTTAAACTCCTTTTGATTCAAATTCAATCTTATTTTCACCCACCCATGGCTAGCCAAACTTGCCCCAAATATAAGCCTCCAAATCACTTCAAGCCAAATAAAAAAATACATTTAAATCCAATTTAAATGTACATCGATATCATATATCTATACATGTGTATACAATTTTTATATAGCACTATTTTCAAAGCATATCAAATAAAATTTTATAATTAATATTTCATAAATATTAATTAATTTAATT
Organism: Allium fistulosum; assembly: GCA_030737815.1. Lineage (NCBI taxonomy): Eukaryota > Viridiplantae > Streptophyta > Magnoliopsida > Asparagales > Amaryllidaceae > Allium > Allium fistulosum. Next base: position 842,189,529 of record CM060907.1, read on the forward strand.
CATTTATAACACTTATAATTTAATTAATTAGGTGGTAGTCGGAGTATTTGACATTTCGGTTGTATGACTCTTAGGTGTAAATTTAGTCAGCAATTAATATGAAACAATTCAAATATTAAAATTCATGTGTCACCTTAGCTAGCGGTGTGACAATATGGCCAAATTTATTTCTTATATAGCTTTGGTAAAATCCAATTTTACTTATTTTAAGTTGTACCTGGTAGTGATTATTATTTACACTAATTCATTTTGTCAAAACTATATCACATTAGGACTCGTGGAATTTGGTAATGGTCAAAATTTCCTTATCATCCATATTCAACGTATTAGTCAAAAACAAAATTCTTGGTTCAATAGTAACAAGTATTATTAATTAAACTGCTTTGGATAGAGACTTTGAATTTGAGTTGATTTTAGTTTGCTATGATACTACTCCTATATAACCCAGGAGATGAACTCTCTATTGAATAATTTTCACTTCCATTGCTTCCAATTGAACCAATTATAGTCGTTAGATGGATGTCGTGCCATGATTTAACTATAATTAAAGAAAAGTTTCCATATTAAAGCTCGATAGTATCCTTAAGTTGAGAGAATTGTGTTATACTATTACATCGATATTTTCCTTCTGACCTTAATTATATTAACCAATAGAAAACTACTAAATGAGTCATTCCACAGTTATCCATTAATTATTAGTAAGTAAGCCTTTGATGCCTCCTTGCAGCCATGAGTAATACACCGCCCAAAATTTGGAGAATGTTACGTACTCTAGTCTTAATGGAAGCATCGATATTAAGTCTCGATACATCTTGACTAGGAATATTTAAAATGATGTGTTCATTATATCGTGATACAATACCCATGATTATAACTATTTATAATTACTATCACAAACACACCATTTATGTATTTTCTATTAAATATATTTCAATTAAACATTTAATTATTTATAACACATTATAACAAATATATAACCGAAAGAAAAAACACCTTTATTATGAACGAGAATTGGTTATAGAGTTAATAATTTAGAAAAAATTACTCATGATTACAACAACTTGTAATTACTATAACAAAACACACTATTAATGGATTTTCTATTAAATATGCTTAAATTAAATAAAAAATTATTTATAGCACATTATAATAAGTATATAACAGAAAGAAAAGCACCTATTATTTCAAATGGGATTTTATTACAGAGCTAATAATTTACAATAAATTATAGAATTCCTCTATAGGATACCTTTAACTCTATCAATAATAACATCCAAAACATCAAATAAATATCTTAAATATTAATTAAGTAATATCACTTTGTAAATAGTTAAATCATATGGTTTTTCAGAGAATTCACAAATGTGGTTATGTGACTCAGAGGTGTGAGTTAATTCAATGATTAATATTGAACAATTCAAATATTAGCATTCATACATCACCTTAGCTACTGGTGTGATAGTTTGGCCAAATTCATCATTGATAGTCTTTTGGTAAAATCAAATTTTATATTATCTTAAGAAGTACCAATAGTGAAAATAATTTACATACGTTCTCTTCGACAACGCTATATCCTATCAGGATGTATGGAATTTGGCATTGGCCAAAACTCCAATATTATCCATATTCAACTTGATTCCCTAAAAAATTCTTCGGTTTAATAATAGCATTTATTATTAATCGTTCTCCTTTTGCCAAAGATTTTGACTTTGAGTTTACTACAGTTGACCATGATATTAACCATGTATAGCTAATGTGGCAAATTCTCTATTGAATAGTGCTTCGCTTCCAAAGCTTCAACTCAGACCCAATTATAGTCGGTCGATAGATATAAATGTTATTATTTTACTATAATAAAAATGGAGTATTCACACTGAAGGTCCACAATATTCTCAAGTCAACGGAATTATATAACATCGTCATATTATGATTTCCTATTTGACTTAGTTGTTATCAATGAACTGGAAATGCTTAGGCGAGTCATTCCATAGTTATCTAATAGTTATAAATATGTAACTCTTTGGTGACCTTAGCAGCCATGAGTAATATACAACCCAACATTCAGATATCGTTATGTTCTTTGGTCTCAACTGATGTATCGATATCCTTTCTTGAAACGCCTTGACCAGGAATATTTAAAACAAAATGCTATTTTATTTTTTGATTAATTACTCATGATTGCAACTATTTGCAACTTAAATGACATAATTTTTATTTAAGGATTTTATTACTAATAACTTTGAATTAATTACTTGAGTAATTATATCATAATATAACAAACATATAACAAAAATAAAACAACCTTATGGTGAGTAAGATTGACTATAGAGGTAGATCCATATAACAAATTACATAATTTCTTCTAGGGCATACTACTAACTCTTTTAGGTAAAAGGAAACTTCAACTGGGCCAATGAGTGCATAGGTGCCTACCTACAACTTATCAAGTATCTACAAAAGCCTCATGTTACTTGCAAATTTTCTATAGTCTCATAACAGACTCAAATAGATGAACTGAACTACAAAATGATGAAGCCATAAGTCAAGAAGCTTAGAAGATACCAAGATTGAAGAAAATCAAAGGTTTGGCAAAGTTTCAAAAATGCATGATTTGGTCAGTACTGACCATAATTTGGTTGGTGCTGACATGATTTGGTTAGCATTACCTAGTGTTTGAACCAAACAGCTTCTAAGTGAATTTAGACGTTGAAGGGAGACAAAATGGATCATAAACTTAGTAACATGCTTAAAATTATGATATGAAGCCACATAGGAAATTTTAAATTAGAAAGGAAAAGTCAATTTTGGTCGGCACCGATCAAAATTGTGACCGGTACTGATATGATTCTTGAAGCGTGCTCATACTTGTGGAAGTTGAGGAAAATGCATATGATGATGGATGTTTTGGTACTAGGTGAATTTGATCGATACCAATCACTATTCTTATCTGTAACGATATAATTTGAGTGTTCAAGGTTGACTTGTTTTTCCTCCCTATTCCCTTAGATTTATATTCTTACCTGGTCTTTCGTGATTCAAAGATTATGCTGGATAATTCTGCTATAAATATGAAGTCTAGAGCAATGAATGAAGGACTTTTGGCCTCCATACTCTTCATATCTTCTTCTCCACTACACCATTGCCACTAAGGGTTGTTCTCTTGATTTTCCAGATCTGAAATCGTTGTAAAGCTCTTATACTAATCATGAATTTGAATCTAATAATGTTAAAGTAGACGTAGGCACAAATATTGGCAGAACCACTGTAAAATTCTCTATGTTTTTACTATTTTAGTTGATATTACTTAAACTTATCGCATTTTCATTCTGTTTGGTGGTGCCATTTTTGGTGCAACATTTGAAGTGCTTTCACTGAGAATGACTTGGAGCTGAGATTTAGAAAATATGAAGAGGCATACAATAAGAACTATTGTTGGAGGAAGACAACTAAAGCATAGGATTAGCCAGGAGGATCTTTAGGCTCTAATCTTCCTTCTATTTATATTACCAGAGAGGAAATAGAAGGGATAATGACAAGGATTTAAGAGAGATTGATGGCACGACAAGAAGAAATAATGAATGGATTTTTCTAGAGAATGGAGCAGTAGAGGACAATCGAAGTAGCTAGGAACTCAGAATCAAAGGGCAGAGTGGATATGCAGGAGAATGAAGTAGGTTAGAATGAAGCTAAACCCCCTCACCAGAACATATCGGTACCGACCATAATCTAATCGGTAAATATCATAATGGTTAGGGGGCTCAACTGATCTAGACCTTGGATGAACCGTAGACAGAGAATAAGTAACGCTGAAGTTAGAAACGAAGCCCAAAGTGCTGGGTAGAAACTAAGATCACAATGGTTAGGGGGCAGGTGTTGAGAGGCGGACCTCCAGATCAGAATTTGGAGGGCGTAGATTGAAACTCATTTACCCCAAACATCTGATACGCCAAGAATCCACTTGATTTTAAACTTCCCACACTAGAGATGTATAATGGAAGGACAGATCCAACCGTTCACTTGATAAGATATATTCAACATTTAGGAGTGTTGGATGATTCAGAAGAAGTAATGGGATGGTATTTTCCATTGTACTTGATAGTTTTGCAGTGATGTGGTTCTGACAGCTGGAGAATAGGTCCATCAGCACGTGGATTGAATTGGTGGATAAGTTCATGAAATAATTCAAAGTTCATATATCACGACTGAAGAATGTGATGATGCTTTTGAGCTTGAAACAGGGGACTGGTGGTTAGCGAGTTACTTAACTAGATTTAATGCAGCAGCCATTGTAGTGCAGAACCCAGATTCATCAATAGTTTTGATGGCAGCGGTTTCCGGAGTCGCAAGCAAGACTGATTTCAGAATAGCTTTGAAAAAGGATATACCTATGCATCTTGTAGATATTTATTACCAACCTGAGATATATTTGCATCAGGAGGATGCAGAACACGATGGCATTGAAGTAATCATTGTGGAGGATGGATGACCATCCATAATAGGATATAGGAAGGATAAAGGAAAACATAAAGCTAATGATGGCTTCAATGAATCGAAGTGACAAAGGAGGGAACCAAAATTTTCCTCTTGCACAGATTTGACCGAAACCCCAGAGAGGATTTACTTGGGTTCCGGGGTCATATTCCTTAAAAAGCCCACTAAGAGAGAGCCTACGAATTGGGAAAAAAAGTCTGGAAAGTACTACATGTTCCATGAGATGGATGGGCACAAAATGAATGAATGTAGACATCTGTATGACTTGATAGAGGAGCAGATTCGGAGTAATCAGCTTCAACAATATGTAAAGAATCATATCGTAGTGGTGCAGTAGGAGCGACCATAATCTGTGGCATGAGTACCCGATCGTGCCCAAGGATCTGGGTTGGGTATTGTAATCCCATGATTAGGATGAATCATAATAGTGTTTAATTTTTCCACTTTGATTTTGTTTCAAATAAACTATGAACAATTATTGTCGGGTTACTTACACCTATACACGATCTCGATCGTTCCTAAGGAACGCTCTGGGTTAAAGTTCGAGTGTAATGCTTAACTAGATTAGACTTTTTGATTTTTGCTAGATGCATTTGATTTAAATAATCGATTGATAGATATTTGGACACAAAAACCATTTAAACATGATAATTGATATTACTAGGAGATACCAATGAAACTTGGTTGTTAAAACCACATATACCGGTTTTGATGAAAACAACCATATGAATATAGATACTAATGTTTTGCCAAGTTGTATGGTATATATTGTAGAATATTACATAAGTATTGATATTTAGACATGAAAACCGTTTGAACATGATAATTGATATTTCTAGGAGTACTAACGAAACTTGGTTGTTAATACCTCAGATATTGATTTTGATGACAACAACTATATAAATATAGATACTAATATTTTGCCAAGTTGTATGGTATACATTGTAGAATATTACATAGGCACACAATGATTAAGCTTGAAGACTGATCATTATAAAGACTAAAATTCAACGATTCAGATATGATCAAGACTTGTGAGTTTAAAGACAAAGATTTAAAGAGCTCAAGAATTTAGTGTACAGTTATAAGTCATTAGAAAAAATTATTAAAGTCTGTGATAGTAGATTCTGATCTTTATCACAAAATTTTGATCTTTGATATTATCAAAATAAATTAATTAAAATTCAAAATATAATTTTAAAAATATTTTATAAAAGTTTTTAAGTTTCAAAGTATTTAGAAACTATGTTTAAACTATTTTACAAAAATATAAAAGTTTGAAAACAATTTAAAAGAAAATTATTTTCAAATTTTACAAGGGTATGTCAGCATACCCCTCCTAGATATGCCAACATAGTGACCGTTGATTTGTTTTTTAAAATTTGAAAAGAAATGACTTTTGGAAACGCCTCTTCAAGGATGGATACATCTATTCATTTACTATATAATGGGGAGTGTAAACGTATTTTCTAACTAATTTCTTTTACTTTCTTCTTACTCCTTACTCCCTTGAAATATTTCTTGAAAACTACTTACTACATTCTTCAAAACTACATAGAATCAATCAATACACTGCTAGATTGATTCTCTAGAAATTATTTACTATTTTGAAAGCATTCTCTCTACAAACTCAAAGATCAAACCGCTATCAGAAGAGCTATAGGATATCTTGTATCCCAAGTATAACTATTTGTGTTTGGAAGTCAACAACTCTACTCTTATTTGTTTTGGTGTGCTTATTACCAATTCAAATCAAGTGGGTGTGCTTGGTTGCCCGTTTAAATCTAGTAGGTGATCTTGTTGTCCTGTAAATCAAGAGAGTTTACCCCAGACTCGAGAGGAAGAAGGGTGTATCTCGTAGCCTTGAAATCGAGACTGCATTCTGGTTTGCTTGCTACTTGGTTAAAGTAGGCGAATGAAAAGAAATCTGTACAATATTGTATGTGATTGGTTAATCCAAACCAGTATAAAATTCCTACTGTCATCTCTCTTACTTTACCTTTTGTTATTGCTTTTATATTTATATATGATTGCATCTATGTCTGCTTGATTAGTATATATCTGTGTAGATAATCTGTGATTTGATTTAACTCTTGAAACAAAGTTAAAAGGATTCACAAAAGTTATAAAATACTATTTACCCATATTGGTTACTCCTTAAACCCGGTATGTAAACTGATAGGACATAGTTCCTTGACCGAAGTGATGGGGTGATGAACCATAAAGTGCAAGTTCCCTTACCAGAGAGCGAGCGGATGGGCTTGTATTGGATAGCAAGTCCCCTCATCGGAGAGTGGGTGGATGGATGCGCTTGGATAGCAAGTCCCTTATCCAAAGAGTGAGCAGATGGATGTGCTTGGATATTGGGTCCCCTCGCTAGAGAGCACCGCTGATTATAATTTACTAGTCTCAATATTTGTTCTTGGGCAAAGCACGCCTTATATTCTTAAGGCATACTTTAGGGGGCAAATATTACCAACAAATATTCCACAGTCTTAGAATAGACTTAAACAGATGAATTGATGCAAAATGATAAAGGCATAAGTCAAGAAGCTTGGAAGATACCAAGATTGAAGAAAATTAAAGGTTTGGCTAATTTTTGGAAATGCATGATTTGGTTGGTACCGACCATAATATGGTTGGTACTGACATGATTTGGTAGTGTTATCCAGTACTTGAATTAAGCAACTTCTATGTAAATTTGGACATCGAGACAGAGACAAAATGGATCAAGAACTTAGATACACGTTTAGAATGATGGTGTGAAGCCACATAGAGAATTTGAAGTCAAAAAAGGAAAATCAATTTTGATCGGTACTGATCACAATTGTGATTGGCGAAAATATGGTTCTTGAAGTGTAGTCGTGCTTATAGAATTGAAGAAAATGCATATGATAGGGGATGTTTTGGCAGTAGGTGAATTTGATCGAAACCGATCATAATTGTGATCGTTACTAATATGATTTAAGTGTTTCAAATTGACTTGTTCTTCCTCTTTATTCTCTCGAATCTGGATTCTTTCATGGTCTGACGACTATGGTGGATGATTCTGCTATAAATAGGAAGCTAAAGCAACAAATGAAGAACTTTTTGTCTCCATACTCTTCATATCTTTTTCTCCACTTCAACCACTGTCACTAAGGGCCGTTTTCTTGCTTTTCTAGATCTGAAATCATTGTAAAGCTCTTGTACTAGTGACAAATCTGAATCTAATAACATTAAAGTGGACATTGGTATGAATTTGGGTCAAACCACTATAAAATTATTTGTATTTTTACTATTTTTTGTCTATATTACTTAGATCTATCTCGTTTTTATTCAATTGGGGTGTTATGTTAATTTTTGGCGCAACACCTCCAGTTCTTTAAATACCTAAAGAGGGAGAGGACCTATATCTGTCCTCACCATGTCTGTAGATGCCTTAAGCGCAAAATTAGGTTGAGAGGAAACCAAGGTGCAGAACCTATGTATTACATCAACAAGCAACTCACTAGGTTTGAGTCGAGATATCAAATGCTGAAAAAATTAGCATTCTATTAGTTGATTGCTTCAAAAAATTTGAGACATTATTTTTAATCTCATGCCATAAGAATGTTGATAGATCTGCTAGAACCGAGCCGGTTAGAAGTGGGTGAAATGAGTAGATTTAAAAAAAATCCTATTTTTTATCATATTGGTTGTATAAAGTCTAAATGTTTGTACTAGAACCAATCTAATTAATTTAAATAAAATCATATTTTATTTCATTTTTCGGATTTAATTAATTAATAGATTAATTAAATTATTGTACATAGTTTATGAGTACACCATTATATACTCATATGTGTATGATGTACATGTGCAACATAATAATTGTGTATATGGTTAAGTTTATACATAAGTAGATATTGGGATATATATCTACCATGTATATACTTGGCACCTACTTATATGTGTTTAGCCTGAAACAAAATGATTATATACATGCACCAGGTTTAAATACACACCCAGATGTACATATAATTTGAAATTAATAATAATAATAACATATTTAAAATTAATTTCAAAATATCACAAACTATGACTTAGTCATTATTTTAAATTTGAATTAACAATCCAATTGACATAATAAAAAAATTTAAAAATTAAACTAGATCTATTTTTAAATTAAAGGGAAGTTTTGGCACACATCCTTATGATTACAAAAAATTAGCATTATGTACCTTCCAATTTTCTTTTATAAATTACGTTCCTATTTTTTTTAAAAGGTGAAATTCATGGGGTATTTGGGTACTTTACTAACCTTAACATGAGCTCTTAGGATATACGTTCATAACTCATAACCGCCGTAATACACGTCGGGATGGTCACTTTTAAATTTCGAAATGAGAGTATTGAAAAAGAAAGAAATTCAAAAAAGAGGGATGTAGAAAATAGTTCCTAAAAGGGAAGGACGTAGAACAAATAAGTTTGGAAAAGAGGGATACATCCTTAATTTCCACTAAATTAAATATGTATGTATGTGTATACACACACACATATATGTATATATAATTTGGAGTTAATATTAATACTAATATATTTAAACTTAATTTCAAAGTATCACTAATGATGGCCAAATCTTTGATTTGAATTTGAATTTAAATATCTAATAGACTTAAAAATACATTTAAGATTTAAACAAGAGCTAAGATTTGAATTAAAATTCTAATGTTATATTTTGATATGTTATTTGAATTAAAATATACATATATACATATAATAATAGCCAGAAATAATAATAATTTTTTAATTTATATAAATACACACACAATTATATATATAAACAAAATAATTACATTTAAAATATTTAAAATTATTATGTATATAATATTTATATATACATAGTTTGTTTCAACCAACAATTTTTCTGTTAAAATGTAAAAAATATTATCTATTTAATAACATAATATATATAATTCAAATTTAAATATAACAAGTGCATAAATTAAAACTATTTTATAATTTAAATGTAGTATGGCTGCAAGTAAAATATTTTTTTTGACCAAAAGCTTTTTAAGCTAAATTATATACATACACACACATATATGTATATAACTTCAACTTTAAAATCAATTATTCCAATATATGTTTTAAATAATAGATTATGTTTTAAACTAATAAAATCATTTTCTTAAATATAAATATTATGGCCGATTTTTTTTGTGTGAACAATTTCATATTATAACATAGGATAGTTGTGGATATTGAACAATGATATAAATTTGATGTATAAAATAGAAGGAAACAACATGTGTGAAAGTGGTGATATACATATGATATACATATATCAATGAATAATATAAAATAGAATGTTACCTTAGGATGATATTGTAGATTCACACGTTGATCTATATACGCTCCTTAGAACTCTCAAGTTTGCATCCACTACTACAAAAAGAAGATGTGCCTACACCGGACTACTAGTATTTAATAATGGGATGTAAATGAAGTAAGAAAAATGGAAATGGGAAGGAGGGGGGATTATGACCAAGGATGAAGAAAGAAGAATCAAAAGATAAACTAAAGCAAATAGCTTTAGATTCCTTTTCATAGGGAGAGATAACTAAAAATATCTAGCACAAATCCCTCCTCACTAAGTCAAAACTTCGACTCATTCCCATCCTTATTTTGCCGACCATATTTAGGGCCCTAAATGGACAAAAAACCATTTTGTACCCATTAGTATGTATATACTTATTACATTCAAAATATTTAAAATAATTATATACATATAATATATTCCAGACAACTATGTTTTTAAAATGTAAATAATATTATGTGTTTATTAATATACTATATATATATATTTCAAATTTAAACAAAACATGTATATAAAATAAAACTAATTTTTTTGAATATATTTAGGCCGAAAGTATAACAAAATTTACCAAAAGCATTTTTAAGTAAATAATATATATGAATATATGTAAATTTAACTTTAAAATTAAATATACCGATATATGTTATACATAATGAATTATGATTTAGAATAATAAAATCATTTTTTTGTCTATATGTATATATATCATGACCGAAACAATTTTTTTAATTATAAACAGTTTCATATTATAATGTAGGATATGTATATATATTGAACACCGATATAAATTTGCCATATAAAATAGAATGCAACAACATATATGAAAGTGGTGATATACATATGACATATATAAATCAATAGATAATATAAAATAGAATGTTACCTTAAGATTATGTTGTAGATTCACACATTGATTTATACAAGCTCCTTAGATCTCTCAGATCTGCACCCACTACTTCAAACAGAAGACATGCCTATATAAGATCTACGAGTATTTAATTAATGGGATGTAAATGAAGTAATAAAAATAGACATGTTGCATATATATAACTCTGTTACCAATCTTTTTCATAATAAAGGTATATGATTTCTATTATATACATTGTTATATAGTGATATAATTAATCTAGTAGTTAATTTAAAGTATATAAATAAGAAAATCCTTAAATGGAACACTAAGCGATTGTAGTTGCAAATAGTAGCAATTGTGAGTAATTAGTCAAAATATGAAAGCATTTTATTTTAAATACAGAACTTTTTGATTCCTTTTTTTTGAATTAACCCATGAGCAAGCAATTTTCTCTCAATGGTGGACGTCAATTCAAGAATTCAAATCCTTTTCTCCTCTTTCCCTGACTTTCTCGCTTCCTTACGATCATTCATATGCTGATGTTATGGGAGCGTATTGCTTTGATATTGCACAAGGTAGGACGTCATCTTATTCATCAAATATTTCTATTTGGGGTCTCGTCCATATGTAACTGTCTTGAAAGATTATCCTCCCTAATATCATCTGTCCCAGTATCACTACAAGAAAAATAGAAATTCATGGTTATTGAAATCTAAAGGGGGTTATTCCTGTTGTTGATGTGGTGGAAGAAATCACATAGCAAAGAATTATAGAGAACTAGTTCATTGTTTCAAATGTGATTTTTATGGTCATAGGAAATTCAATTGTAATGTGGTTTAATCCCTTCTTTTTGGTGAAACCAATGAGTATAACTATCACCAATATTATTTTATTGTGGAATTTTTGAAACTAAAAAAAAACTTCTTAATTGCTGTGTTGGGGAAAAGGCTAAAGGTAGTTATCTACATAATAAGCTTTATTGGCATTTTGATCGCATAGTCTCGAAAAATATGAGATATCATTCTAATGATAAGATTAGGGAGTGCAACAATCCAGTAAAGGTAAAAATATGGAAAAAATGTTTACTACCCAAGTCAGTGGGAATTTTAGTTTGATTGATAATGAAATGAGATATTATGATTATAGTTGCTCCAATATTACGAGGATGGATTCGGTTGTTATTGGATACGAATCAAATGATATTTCAAACCTTATTAATTATAAAGATAATATAGTTAAAGATGAGCATTCAAGAAAGTATGAACATTCTTTTATACTATCTAAAATTTTCTTGCCTAATACAGTTTGAATAAGCATGGGAGAGGAGTTTAACAAGGCTATTAATGTATCCAAATAAATGAATCATGAAAATTTGGAGTTAGTAGTGTTTAATAAATTTGATGTTCGTGCAAATACTTACGTGGATACTTATGATGATTTTCAAGTGGCAGATAAAATAATAGTTCTAATTAGGTTTTCGAAGAAACTAACACCTTTAAGTTACGGATTTTAAATAATGTAAAGAAACAAACTATACTAATGAATTCTATTGTATTGGAGATTGATGCAATTTTAGTTAATGTTAATACTTGTTTTGTGAAGTTGATAGGGGAAACAAGTTGTAGTTTCAGAAAATACTATGCTTTTGAAGTAGTAGCTACAGGTGGGTTTGTAAATGAATCGGGTTCGGTCTGGGTATCTTAAAACTCGGACACGAGCCCGATTACAATAATCAAAACCCGAGCCCGATCCGAACCCGCTGGGTATTTCAAAACCAATACCCGAGTCGGGCTTTTCAAGCCCGCTGGGTAATACTCGTATACCTAACTCATACATATTTACGTTAAAACCATACCTTAAACTTGCAATTTTTATATAAAAAATTGGACAAATAATTATTAACATACAAATTGGATGGTGACAACATAATAATAATAGAATGCAAAAACTTCTGCATCCAAACGAGTAAAATGGTAAAAAATAACATACACATTGATGTTAGAAACTATGGAAAATTACGAATCAGTTTGGTCCCACACCGGACTAGGTTTTGATTAAGCTGTACCCGACCTTATAATAGCTGGGTCGAGCCTAGGTAGTTGGAGTCAAAACCCATACCTGCATTTATAGGGTGGGTTCGGATCGGGATCAGGCCAAAACTCGTACCATTAACGAGCCTAGCTACAGGCAATATATATAATTGCAATTTGCTTATTGATGCAAACAATGAAACAAAAAATGGATGCATAGTGTAGTCGGCAATGAATAATAAGGGATGTGATTGTGGGGCAGGTGATTGCTTGGCTGATATTTGTGACATGATGAGGAGAATGTGAGCATGAGTAATGGTGGTGATGAAGAGTTACTTAAGAATGGTTGGTTAGTGGAGCATAAAAATAAAAAAGCAGTTGAAAATATAGTGACTACAACTGTGCAAAGCAATGCAAAACCATTCCAAAACGATGCTAAATAGTTTGGGAAATGATGGTTACTCTAAAAATATGGTGCATGAGAAGTTGTTTTGTATTAGTTCAGTTTTTTTGCATGGAGATATAGGTTCGTTTACTGTTCCATTAATTGTTTTTAAAGCTAATAAGGTTGATATGCACAAGATGTACTTCTGTTATGATTAAGAATATAGGTACAAGACATTCATGTGGATCAAAAATTTAAAACCAAGGTTTAATGGTATGTGAAAAATGTGATGCAGTTATTCCTTGTTATGGTAAGCTAGTGGAGAACAAATAAATTATAGCTTCAATGAATCACCTACCTTTTGCTATTTATCAAGACAACAGCTGCATTCTTAATAAAGCCGGCTGTTTCAATAAAAAAAATGATTTTGAGCAGGTTAAGACGTTGGATGCTAAAGATCAGGATTTGGCACTTGATGATGTAACTTTGTATCATGATGACTTTGACATGGTTCATAGGGATCAAGGTTTGACACACGATGATTTGATTATAGTGCATGGTGAGTTGGGTAGGGTGGTTGGAGATACAAATTTAGTGCTTGATATACAAGAGTGGATAGACATGAGAGGTTGGATCTTATTCGAGTTCCTTCAGCTCCGTGAGGAGGAGTGCTCGGCTCCATAGAATGGAAACTAGAGTGTATGATGCCTCTAACTCAAGTATGGATATTCTTTTAGGTAATACTTATAGTCCACGCTTTGAGTAGGTTATCTATTAGGGACATACTTTAATTTGCTAGAAGTTCCGGTTTATTTTTGACGATGTTCTATTAGATGCTGAGTATGTTAAGAGTAAGGAGTTCAACCTGGTTAAATCACTTAGACCATGAGATATATCAGTTGAAACTTTAGGGGTCTACACAGTTTAAGAAAATGTAGTAAAATTAGGTCATCTTTTAAATTTAATAACATTGATATTGAATTATTACAAGAAACAAAAATAGAACATCTAGATTATTGATTTTAAAGGAGGCTAGGGTATCTACATTTTAGTCATTGGGTTCATCTACCAGCTAGGGGTAGTTCAAGGGGATTACTGGTTGGTTGGAAAGAAAATTGTGTTAAATTATTACAATCTATTGTTAAAATTCGCTCTATGCATCTAATTTTTATTGATCTTAATGATGGCTCATTTCTAAATGTCGCTAATGTTTATGGATCTAATTCCAAAGTTAATCAAACAGTTCTTTGGACCAAGAATGTGGAGTTTAGATAACTCGTTCTAGACCTTGTGTGAAGGGTGGAGCTTCAATGTTACTAGATTTCTAGGGAAACGATCTCCTATAGAAGGTGATTTTTCCACTATGGAAGAGTATGATCAGTTTATGATAGATAGTAATCTAATTGAGCTGCAGTTAAGTAATAAAAGGTATACATGGTCAAATAATAACGAAGACCCATCGATGGAACTTTTGTATAGATTTTTATTAGTGATGGAGCGGAGGACAAATATCATGTTTATAAGGTTGTTGAGCTTTCGAGTATTTACTCGGATCATTGCCCAATTGTTTTACCTTGCAATAACCAAAATAGTAGGAACTAAAATTTTAGATTCAAAAGATGTGGTTATTAGAAAATCATTTATAGATTGAACTTTACATAAATGGCTTTTTATGAGTAATTATAATTATAAATTTTCAGAAAATATAGCTAAAATATTTGTTAATAAACTTAGAGACTTAAGAATTTTTCTAAGCAGATAGAATAATGTTTTTAGTAATATTAGAATTAAAAAAGAAAAATTACTAAATGAGATTCTATAGTTGAATAAAATAGAAGAATATAGAAATTTAAATATTTTAGAAAAATATGTGCTTTCAAATCTAAAGAAAACAACTAAAATTACAACACAGGAAGAAGTAATGTGGAAACAAAGATTTAGCGTCCAATGGACGGATGAGGGGGATATGAATACCAATTTTTTTTATAAATTAGCAAATGATATTGTAACACTATTAGTTCTATTTTGATTAATAATGTCGGGATTTTTGATCAAAAAGAATTAAATGAGGCATTTACTGATTATTATAAAGGATTTTTTGGAACTAAGATTGAGCACGGGATTAGGGCTAAATGGAAAAATTTATATTCTAAGGACACTAGAATAGATTTAGATGGACTGCATATCCCATTTATGGAAGATGAGATTTTGAGGGCTATAAAGGATATGCTCAGTGATAAATCGTCCGATCTTAATGGATTTTCTATTTTATTTTATGAAACTTTTCGGAATATTTTAAAATATGATATAATTAAAGTGTTTAATGAATTTCATGATGATACATTACAATTAGACATGTTTCTAATGTAATTTTACTAGGTAAGAAACTGGGAGCAAATGAATAAAAAGATTTTATACCTATTTCATTGTTAAATTGTTCTTTTAAAATCATTTTTAAGGTTTAAGAAAATGAGTTAAATGCTATAATGAATAAATTAATTGATAATACTCAAACTGCTTTTATCAAAAGTTGAAATGTTACGGATGAGGCAAAGGTTGTTCAAGAATTTATTAATTATTGTTGCAAAAATAATATCAGTTGTGCATTGTTAAAACTTGATTTTGCAAAAGCTTTTAATTCGATGGATTGTGATTTTCTTAAGGATTTATTACTGGCTAGGGGTTTCAATGTTAGACGTGTGGGTTAGATTATGTTTCTAATTAAACCAAAAATTCAAGACATATTATAGCGCTTAAATTTATTTTATATAGTTTTGATTTGCACCCTAGATTAAAGATTAATTTACGTAAGAGTTTTGTGCTAGTATTGAACGATATTGATAAGATAGAGAATCAAGTCGCTTATATGCTGAATTGTTAAATTACGAAATTTCCCATAGAATACATAGGATTTTTGATAAGGCCAACTAAACTCAAACCTGATGACTAGTTAATAATAGTTAATAAAATTAACAAAAGATTATGCAAATGGAATGGTAAATTTTTATCCAAGGCGGTATGATAGTTCTTATTAATTCTGTTTTATCAAAACTACCCATATAGCGGATGTCGTTTTATCGTTATCCGAAACAGGTTATCGATAAATAGATAAAATTAGAATAGATTTGTTATGAAGTGAGGTTAGTCCTAATAATAGTTCAAAGTGTTTATTTAAATGGGAAATGGTACGTAAATCTAAAGAGGAGGACGAGTTAAGAATTATTAATTTACGTAATTTAAATGCGTCTTTATTAGGAAAATGAAAATGGAAATTTACCGATAATAATGAAAATTTAATTTGGAAAGAAATAATATTGAATGAATGGTATGGTGGTACATATACTCTACATCATATTTCTACTAATAATACAAATAATATTTCTCATTTTTGGAAATCGATAATAAAAAGTTACAATATTTATAATTTTGGAACTAATAATGTAGTATACTCGAGGCATAACACCTCATTCTAGCAAGATTGTTGGATATCAGTTATTCCCTTTAAAGTGGAATTTAATGAACTTTTTGAAATTTGTAATTTTAAAATTGTATTGATTTCAAAAATTTATAGACCGGATTTAAATTTTCCATGGATATTTAGTTTTAATCGCACTTTAGTTAGATATACTTTATCTAAGTTTGCTTGACTTTGTACTGAATTAGAATTAATAACATTGATAATGAAAATGACATTAATATTTGGTGTTGGGATAATAATAAATTCTATGTATCACACTCTTTTTATAAGTTTCTAAATTTCTCAGGAACAAAGTCGAATATATTTAAACATATTTGGAAAGGTAATACTCCATCCAAAGAAAAATTACATATGTGGTTAACTGTGCATGGGAAATCAAATACTATAGAACTTTTTAAAAAGAAAAATGTAGTTATCGGTAAAAAATGTTTTTTTGTGGTACGGGAATGGAAATTATTTCACATTTATATTTTGAGTGTCATATCACTAATTCTGTTCTTATAAATTGTCTTAATATTTTTTATTTTAATATAACAACTAATGATTTTTTTTGTGAGTTGTGAATTATTTTGGAATAGGCTTAGAATTTATTATAGTAGATTCATAGATTAGTATTTAATACTATTTTTGCTATAATATTTTGGTATATATCGTTTAAAGAAATCAAAGAGTTTTTAATAATATAAATACTATTGTAGAAAATTTAATATTATAATTACCTTGTTTTGTTACAATTGGATCCCAAACCCTAGTTATAAAATAGATGACGATAATAGTTTCAAAGAATATCTTAAAATAGTATAATCTCTTATGAATTAAGTTAAGGAAAATATAGTTTATAGATTAGAAATTATAATATAACTCTAAATGCCTTTATAATTAATATGTGTACTAATGATTTTTCTGATGCTATATTTCCAATAGGGAATTAGTTAGACTACAAAACGTTGTTGTTTAGAATTTAACATTCATTTCATAACTACACTTGTATGTTCTATACTATGAAATAATGTTCTCTGTTTACTCTATTAACTCTTATCTAGTTCATATTTAGTATGTTTTTTTCTACTTATTATGGCATATATATGTATATAAAATACATTTACGTGCATGTAAAATAGATTTACATGCACAGATATATGTGTTAATCTAATCTTTCAGTATTGGAGCATATCTAGGGTTCATCTTAGCTTTTTGTTTTATTATATTTTATTGTCATTTTATTTGCATGACGGACTTTAGTCATTAAGACTGGGGATTTTTAGTTTATAGTATTGTATGGGGGGTTTCTATTACCTGTCGGGATTTTTGGCAGCATCACTTTTAAGTGTGGAATAAAATGCATGACTGCTCTTGTAACGCCCCACTCCGAGACCCATATTAGCAAAGAGTATTACAAGGTAATACCGTCTGCTAATACGGAGAATAGAGCTGGATATGAGCGACCATCTATAGCCTTGTCTTAACTATCTACTGAATACGTCGAAAAATGTAGCATATTTTTTTTTCATGTGGATCGACATATCCAATAGATATTTAATACAAAACTATAATGGCTATAAGATCTAACAGAACAAAATATAACAACTCAAATGTAAAACACATCATAGAACAGTAGATCATCACATACATACACACATTTACAGATACATTATAGAGTATACAAAATGATACATGCCAAGTGGTATAGCAACCACAATATATAGGCGAGTCAAAAGAATATACATAACAGAGTTACAACCAAAAAGGACTACACAAAAAGATATAACAAAAGGAGCTAGCAGAATAGTCCATGCGGAAGCACAATAGGCTAAGTCCAAATGTGCCTAACTTGAAACACCTCGGTCTGACCCGAGTATAAAATACACGGGTCAGTCTAGTTAAACAAATCAGTTAGATAAGCTAAATGATAATGAACATGCAAGGTCATAAAGTACCACAAATATCTCTAAAAGAGATAACTCGATCATCTAACAAAAGATGAATCATAACAAGCCTCATATCATCGACAACTCAAATAAACAAAGGATATGAATATCCCAAATCAAGCCAAAAAGGCAAATAACAAATACCAATGAAGGTAACACAAGTTTCCACAAGGTAATCGCTATATATCGTGTGGTTCAAAGGACCTACCCCGAAAGGCGATACTATAGGGAAATATATAAATATCAAAGCAACAAAAGATGCACGTGCTCAGTACTATATAAACAAGAATCCATAAGCCCGAATGCGACAAACCCAAGTATTTCTCGAGCGGTGACGAAGGACCAACTCCAAAAGCGATACTATAGGGCAACAAACCCGAAGACAACAAACCCAAAGGTACAAACCCGAAGGCAACAAACCCGAAGGCACAAACCCGAAGGCAACAAACCGTAGTGGCGAAGGTGCGGAGGCCCAATACTAGACACCACTAACTGACTATATGTGTCACAAACCCCTCGAATAGGAACCCACAAAGTGTTAACGTGTGTCACATACCACATGTTCGCACTAAACGATTTACTAACCGTTAGTCAATTCCACACTCAAAGCAGTACAAAGTTTACCTCATCTCATCGGTAAACTAGACCCGAAGGTCAAAACGATCAAACGAATAGATTAGGAATTAACTGAAAAGAAAAACGCACGTGTTCATAGCACGCGTTTTATCTAATCATTTAATTCTCCTCCCTCTTCGCTCGAAGTGCAAAATTGTGTGTTTTATATAGAAATTAAGTTGAAGAAAACGAGTTTTAAGAACATTTCGAAAACGCTTTAGAAATTGCCTTTGAAATTCTCTTATTATAGAGTATATAATTTTTATACTAAAAAATAATATATAATAATAATTTCAAAAGCCCATTTATTAGAAAAACATTTTTAAAACACATTATAATACCTGTGTATGAAATCCAGAAAGAAATATCAAGAAAACATCGAAATAACAGAAATTACACCAAGTATTATCCGTTTAAAACAAGCCGCGACTCAATATTCGACAACAAGTTTGAACAAGTTAACAGTATCAAAATGACTTGAAAGTTTGCAGGAGTGTAGTTCAACATTCCTACTTCAATCTAAAAAATAATAATTCAAATCCGATTTGAAACGAAGAACCTGCGTCGTTTCAAAGTTGTACCGAAACAAGGTTTTAAACACCGAATTACAGCAAGCTACGAGTACAAGTTCGACAGCAGTTTCGAAATAGCAAAGCAACCCATATTGTAATGAAATTTTACAGGAATGTAATTCAATACTCCTACTTCAATCTTCAAAAAGAACTACTCAAATTCGATTTGAAACGAATGAGTTATGCTGTCTCAAACATGGACTCAGGCCATGTTTGCAACAGTTCAAGAACCAAAAATGTACAGGCCTGAAACCATATTGGGTTCAACTTCCAGGCATAAAACAGAGGATCAAATGGCATCAGATTGAGCTTAAAATTGGTGTGAATGTAGTAGAAAACTTTATCTTTCAAACGAAAAAAGAATCGTGCAATTTCAATAAGGAATGAAAGAGTTATGCTATCTCAAACATGGACTCAAGCCATGTTTGCAGCAACTCAAAACACAGTTTCTACAGGTTGAAAAACTGTGTTTTGTTGATTTTGCAGCAGCAGTTTGAATACTCAAATGACAATATATGTCAACCAAATTTTGCAAAATCAAATTTCAACATGCAAGCTACCAAATGCAACAAATCCGGCAGCATTTTGTAGCCGGAATCAAAAGCTACAGGCTTCCAAAGTAGCAGCATGAAACTGATTTTGAATAGAAAACAACAGCAAAAATGTACAAACATAGATAAATTTTTTTCATTTCAGCAGGCGATTTTTTGTTTGCGCTTGTTTGAGCTAGAATTTGTGAGATTGTTACTCACCTTTTGCTAGTTACTGAAATACCAAAGATTTGCAAGCAAGGCGGCAACTTTTAGCTTGATTTGGGGCTAGAAACACATACTAAAACCATAAGAGAGACATGCAAGGAGAAACAACAGTGAAAATGAGAAAAAAAAATTACTGTAGAAGAGTTTAGTGATGAAACCAATAATATTCGGAGTTGTTTACCTTCTCTAGCTCTTAATCTTGCAAAAAGACTTAATTTTGTTAAATTGAATTGAAGTTTGGTGAATGTTTGTGGGGATTTGTTAATTAGTGGCTGCCATTTTTGTTTATCTGGTGTTTGAGAAAGGAGATGCTGTAATGAAAGTACAGTCAAAAGTTTCTCATTTCTCAAACCCACTAAACAGGCTTTGGGCCCAAGTTAACCAATTAGAGATTTTTAATTAGCCTAAGTGAAATTTAAACCATGTTTTAATCTCTTATGTTCACACTTATGTACATATATATTTACAAATTCCATTTTCTACATACTTATGAACCAAATAATTAGTGTAAATTCATGAACTCGTTAAATTTTAATTTTCTATCACTTAAAATGATAATTTACACTTTTTAAACACTTTTATTGTCAATTTCTTTTATTTTAAACAAATTGCACTTTATATCCATTTAATTGTAATATAACATGTTTATCACTTTTAAAATTCAACAAATTACATTTTCATACTAATAAAAATGTTTAAATTCAATTACAAATATTATTTACACTCAAAACTTATTTTTAATCACATGTTTCCTTTTTATTTCATCAAATACTTATTAAAAAGAGAATACTTCTTTTAAAAATGATTAAAAGAAGCTACAAAGCAATAATCAACAAAATTATTGCATTTACACTCAAATAAAATTATTCTCGCATTTTTTTTTCATTTAATCACCCAAACAATTAAAATAAAGCCTTTTACTTTATTTTCAACAATTATCTCTCAAATTTGTTGTTTATCTTAAATAAACAATTCATTTTCACCAATTTTAATTTTAATTAACAATATTAAATCATAATTAACATTATAATTTAATATTGAAAGATAAACTCCAAATCCGGGTTGTTACAGCTCTCCTCCTTGAATAGAGGTTCGATCATTTATCTTAAAAAAACATTTTATTATATATTTGTGGTTGAGATGTTTCGAGAAAGAACATCAATACATCTATTGAGATCAGAGTACGTACACTCCCCGAATGTTAGACAATGTATTACTAATGGTTATTGGGGTTACCAAGAAGCTATTCATTGATGGTTATTAGATAACTATAGAATGACTCATTCGAGAGTTTCTAGCTGGTTGATAATAACTAAGGTCAAAGGGAAATCTCAAAGTGATGATATCACACATTTCTCTCAACTTGAGAATACTGTTGAACATCAATGTTGACACAACACTTCGATTTTATTTAAATCATGGCATGGCGTCCATTGAATGACTATAGTTGGATCTGAGTTAAAGCATTAGAAGTGAAACACTATTCAATAGAGAATTCGTCTCCTCAATTATGCAATGTTATTATCATAGTCAACTTAAAGTAAAAATCTCTGACCGAGTGGTATATTTAATAATAAATGTTATTATTGAACCAAGGAATTTATTTATGGACTAACCAAGTAGAATGTGGATGATATTGTAATTTTGACCAAGACCAAATTCTATAAATCCTATAATGATCCGTATTTCTGATAATTAAAAATATTAAATTTAATAAGATTTTGGAGCTTAATATTGTGAGAAATTAAAATTTATGATTATAAATGGAGAAAATAATTAGAATATAATTTAATATTACTGTTTGAATGTTATTGACAACTATTTTAATGTAATTTCAATCAATTGAAATAATTATAAAGTTAATTTGGTTATAATTGTATATAAGGAATAAATTAAATGATGTACTAATGGTGAAATTATATATCATTTAATTGGAATTGGTTTTATTATAGAATGTGTAATCAATTATTTGTATGTAAATTTATAATCCTTGTTGGTAAACAATAAGTTGATAAATAGGAATTATTAATGTGTAACAATTGTTTTATTTATCACCTTATTATTTAATCCGTTTGAAATTAGTTGGAAATGAATGAAAATTAATGTAATTAAATATTGCAGTTAATATGGCAAAAGACGTTAATTGTAGAGTATAAGAATAATAAAATGGAACCTTATGTTAATAAATTTCATAAGAGAATTGTTGATTTGATAATAAGGATGTGAATCAAAATAAAAGAATTTGTTGAAATTAAAAATATAATAAACTAAGATTTTATTACTATTGTAATTTAACGTTGAAATTAATATAATATTTAAATCTTGAATTTAATATGGAAAATTAATTTTTAAAAGATTATTAATTTTAGTTTAATCAAAGTGATGATATAAAACTTTCAAATTTGAATTTAAAAGTGATTAAATTGATTTTTAAAATAAACTGTTTTAATTAATGTGTAAAATTAGTCTGTTTGGGCATTGTCTCGGATTTCGAAAAAACCAGTTTCATCGGATCCGTAATAGTGAATTATTATAGGATTTCAAGTTTCGTAGCGATCAGACTTATCGTTTGACCGTGCGAGCTCGAAACGCGTAGAAATCAATTAAAGGAATTTAAATGAATATAATTTGATTTTAAAAGCTAACTTCTTCATACATTAGAATTAGGGTTTGAAACTAGTTTCATTGAGTTTAGAAATATCGAAAACCTATATTTCGATATATTGGATGACCTATTTTCGTTTCGGGAACGAAGCGGGCTTTTTGGGTCTTTGTTATCGTTTCGACCCATTCGATATGTTCCATCCATTCTTATCTATCTTTGTCTATATATAGGCTGTTATAAACTCTAGTAGCTTTCTATTTTCATTTTATGTATGTACAATTTCTATTTCATCTATTCCTTCTCAATGGAAGACATCTCAAACCCTAATTACAATTCCAAATCAAACTCCAAAATTCAAACTGCTCAAACCCTATCATATAATATATCATTGCGAAGCTCTCGACGAACGTAATCTGCGTCTTCAATTCATTTTTTGATTGGAGTCTCCGTTTTTTCAGAAATTGGCGATCATTCTCGGTCGTCCATATTAGGGTTTCGCGATCAACGGTGGATCGTCGACTAATCGACGATCGGAAGGCACTGGCATGTAGAGGGGGCGAAGTAGGCTTCATCCATCATCTTCAATCTGGTCAGTGGTGCTCAAATTAGCCAAAATTTTGCTGGCGGCGGCGGAACCCAGGGAGGAAGCCGGAGTCGGCCGCGTCTGGTCTAGTGGTGCGATTGGATGAGAGGGAGCTTGCGGCGATCTCTGATCTGGGTTTAGGCGAGTGTGGCAATGACGATCTTGGCTCGAAGTCGGCGCCTGTAGGATGGGTTACAAGCGTGGTCAAACGATACTAGGGTATTATTTACTTACTTGTCCTCTTGTTTATTTTAATTTAAATTTAAAATTCAACCTTCTAACGTTAATAACTTTTGCATACGAACTCAGATTAACGCGCGGTTTCTTCCATTGGGATTGTATCAAAATTCTGGACAACATGGAACTTGTTTGGTTGAATTTTAAGACTGTTCAAATTTTGGGCTTTTATTGGATTTTTAATCAGCTTTAAATCAAAGGTGAGTGATTTAACCCACTCGCGCAATACTAAATCTTCTTATGTTAGTTGAATTAAATTTATAAAGTGATAAAATTTTTATTGATTCATGTTTGGTGATTTACATTTCCATTTAAATTTAATTTGAATTTATATTGAATTAAATTGTCATTTAAATTAATATTGGATTTAATTACTAGTTAAGTACATGATATTGATAGCTAGTTAATTGTTGTGACTTATTGGCTGATTTGTATGTTGACTGTGATGGATGTCTGTTTGTTGACATTTTGGATCATTGGATGTTTATTTATTTATATCCCTGTTATTACCCTGTATATTAATTGAAAGCATATAAACTGTTATTTAAATTATTTCGAATAAACTAAGAAACAGGTTGAAATGATATATACCTATGACACTTTGATTTGGATTGAAATGATATATCCATCCCTATAATTAAAATTCAAATAACTGATCACTTGGCCATAGGGTAGAAAATTATATATGGATATCGATTGCTTAAACTAAATGGTTTAAAAATCTTGAATTTTGATTTTGATTAAATAATATTGTTTAAAAGAAATAAATTCAGGATTTATATGAATTGAATTATTTTCTAATTCAAGCTTTGAAATGTTGAAATTGAAATTGGTTAAAAGGAAATTGTTTTAAATAATTAAATTGGAAATGTGAAGTTGTAATAGATATATGACTTTATTTTTTAAATTGAATTATTTTAAAGATTTGGATTTTAAAATTGAACAATGAGGTTTAATTTGATTTAAGTGCTTTAAATCAGTAATGAAATTGGACTTGAAATTGATATAAATTGAAATGGTTTAAAATAAGAATTAAATTGGAATTTTAAATCATGAATTAAATTATTGAATCGAATTTGAAGTTAAAAATAAACGTTTCGAAAATTGAAGTTAATTCGAATTGAAATTGAAATTAAGTTGATTTGAAACTAAATCGAAATTGAGTCAATTGAATTGAAAGATTGGAAATTGAGTTTGTTGACTTGGGATTTGGTGATGGGTCCAGATTTGTTGAAATAGAAGGAAACAGTTTGATTTGATACTATTTTCAAAATAAATTATTTTAATATAAACTGTTTAAAATCTATTCTTTTTAATATTCAAATTATTTAGATTTTTCAAACTATTTTACTATATAAACCGTTTTCAATACTCAAACCATTTTTATATTAAACTATTTTAAATCTCTAAACTATTTAAACTATTTATAATTATTCAAACTGTTTTCTAAAATTTCAGGCTGTGCAAAGTTGGAATGTTTATATTTAAACCATTGATTTAAATGCGAATGTGGTTAAATGAGGTTATAACCTAAGTTGAAATTTGAATTGATATTTTCAAGTGAAAATGACATATTTTGAGTAAATATGATGTTTTTGAAAAGAAAGATATTTTGAAGTGAATATGATATTTTGATATCAAATGTGAACCGTTTTCGAAATGTAAACAAACCAACCGGTGTAGAGAATGACGTTTGGTGGTTAAAGAGACCGGATCCTCTTATTGGCATACTCTTTGTCAATATTGGAACCACTTTAACAACTATGTATGTGGTGGATGATTCAGAATGAAGTGGTTGGATTTGGTGAACGTTTGCTAGATTTGAAGAAAGAGAACGACGATGGATGACCCCAGCACTTGTGCCAATTTGAAATGACTAAAACAGGACGGCTTATCAGAGCCAAGTGGGCTAGCTACCCCTAGCGGACACACCTCTTCGTATTACTATATTGATGTTGGCTTGATCAGTGCACCTTGATTTGATTTGATTTTAGGGATGTTGAACGCGGTGGGCGGTCGTGGCTACGATGCGTTACCACCAGCCCTGCGACCCGAACTGGTAGTATCCTACCTTGGGCATTGCCTCACGTGCCTTGTCATACTCTTTATCCTTATTCGCGCCCACTACGATTTTGTTTTAGTATGGTACCTATAGGGGACTCACTGGCTACCGACGTTACTGGTTGTGTTATAGGACCTGCATAGACTACCTGCTTAAAAATGTGTTAATGGGGATCAATGTAAAGCCTTAACGTAATTTAATACTTTACATTACTGATAGACACTACATATATAGCGTATTTTACTACATAAAGATAGTTTAACGGATCCTTAAGTTATTGCACGCATGTTGTACACTGGATAGGAGATGTAAAATCCCGTAAACATCTCTGAAGTTATTGCCCTCATATTTACTTGTTGTTGATTTAACTTACATAAGAATTTTTAGTTCCGACTCGAGTGTTTTGTCTATTCATTACGCTTGAGTCAGCCTGAGCATTTCAGTGATTGTACTCCAGCTTCATGAACTATTTATTTGATTATTATATTTTGTCATTCCGCTGCATGATTCTGTAGTTTGTTTTTCTTCTTTTCTCTTATTTTCTTATTAAACCCCGTTGACAATCCTCCCTTTTGAATGGTTTGGATTAGACGAGTGTGGTTTATTGTCGATTTAAACCATCCAAAAAGGTGGGACGTCACAGATCCTAAAATGATATAGTCTTGACGAAGAGAATGTGTGTAAATAATTATTACTAAAAGGCACCGCTTAAGAAAATATAAATTATGATTTTATTGAAAATGTCTGTTAGTGATGAATTTAGTCAAACTGTCAAGCTAAGTTGACGTGTTAAATGTTAATATTTGAATTGTTCAAAATTAATCGCTAATTGATTTGACATCTCTGAGTCACACAACTATTTGTGAACTCCCTGAAAAACCACATGATTTTATTAATTTACAAAATATTATAAATTAATTAAATAAGTAACATTTGAACAGTATTGATTATCATTTATTTTATTTTATGTTTTGATTTTGTTAGTAATTATTTTAATGTATATATAAAAGTTATAAATGCACACATCGATATAAGTTATCAATATATATTTAAACAGGTTTTAAATAGAGTTAATTGCTTAACAAGCTTTTAGAAATAATTATCCATATGATGGAATGATGTTGCCTTCCATGTTAAAGAGAAGAAGGGATATGGATGAGACTCGGTTGAAAATTAATTGAACATTAAAAGTTAAAGTTTAAAAGTGAGAATAAGAAAGATTTTTATTCACTCATTAAAACAAATCATCTCATTTATTTTCTTACCTAAATTGTTCTTCTTCCTCTTTTCTCTCGCGCTGTTGCTGAAATTACCTCTTCCATTTTTTAAAAAACAAAGTCCAAAACAAATGAAAAACATAAAATAAAATAAAAATAAGTGGTTCATTCTTCTCCTGCAAAGCTGGTTCTTGTCCTATGTAAATACCGGAGAGGAAATCTCAAATCAAGGTGTTATAAAGGGAAAAACTTTCAGGTTTGATTTTCATCTTAAATTTATTCGTAATGTTTAGATCTAATTTAATTCACATATATGTGTATTCACTACTACTTATTGAATCTATTTTAAATAAAATTGTATATTGTGATCAAATTCAAAATCCACCTTATGTATGTTTTCATTTTAAGTGTTAACATTATTTTGATTGGATCTGAAATCAGCTGTAGTTGTTTCATTATAATTTTTTATTATCACGATTGATTAATTGTTTGTCCAACTAAAACCTATTTACGATTGATTCATTTGTATTCTAAAAATAATTTTCTTGTTTGTTCGCTTTAAGATTGTTTGTTGTTATAGATCCGATTTGCTGCAATGAAATTTACTATTGGTGTTTCAATTTAATTATTTTATAACCAAGGCGTAAATATTTTGATTAATTGAATCATGTATATATGTATGTAATTATTGAATCATATTTAGTTGTATACTAATATCAAGTTAAATCTTTTGTTAGATCAATTTGTTTGAAATTAATTTAATCAATTTCATTGCTTTGTCAAGTATATGTTTTGAAATAAAATCTTGGTTTACTATATAAATATATGTATATAAATATTTGTATTGTTATGGAATTAACCGTGTCATTGGAATAATGCATTAAATTGTGATAAAAGTTTGATTTTTTTTAATGTTGATTATATGTGTATTTTTAGATCTTCAATTTTAAGGGTTTGGTTTTCGTCGTGATTTTATGTGGAATTTTATATGGTATTAAATCTATTAATGTAATAGTGTTAAAAAAGGGTTTAGATATTACATTATGTCATTATCTTTTAATTCCAATTTGATTAGACCAAAATCTAACATAAAATTTCATTTCCATCTCCACCTTTCTAGTTTTCTCTTATGTTGAAATATCTAATTTTATATAGATTTGTTTTCATAATTTCGTAAATGTACATATATAGATTAGAATATATAAATGACAATAAAATATCACATGTATGTTTACACACACATAAACACACACATAGACATATGTATGTATGTATGTATGTATGTATGTATGTATGTATGTATGTATGTATGTATGTATTTATGTGTGTGTGTATATATTTTATTGTCTACATGTGTATACAAACCATATACATATATTGTAGTATATCCAAACATATGCATATACTTAGGCATTTATATTTTCAACATGCATGTGAACTTATTACATGTACATGTAAGTACAAAATATATGGATACACAATGCGTATAAGTTCCAATATCTGTATGTGTATGTGTGTGTGTGTATGGTTATATACATGTTTATATATATTGAATTTCAATATCTAGTGAAACTCGTTAAACTTCATAGGCCCGCTATGATCGCAATAGGGAAAAACAATTAAAGTTAACCCACTTCATTACTGCATACCGGCCCAGTTCCTTCGGTTTTGTCATAATAAAAGCCTTGAATTTGATGAAAACCTTATGCATTTAGCCTTGCTTTATCGGTTGCTACATCTCCATCTCCATCTAAATTTAGATTTTTCTTACAAATCTATTTGAGCCAGTTGGTTTTATCCCTTTAGGTATGTCAGCCAATGTCCATACTTTGTTGTCATACATGGAATCCATCTCAAATTTTATAGCTTCAAATGGAAGTGTAGATTCTTTAGTCTTCAGTGCTTGTTGGAATGAGAGAGGAATGTCGTCTTCTAAGATGTTGTCCTCTTTCTTGCTATCCACTAGAAAACCTAGTATTTGTTTGTGCAAGATTCCCTATTAGACCTTCTAATAGAATGTGTCTTTTCATATAATGCTGAATTGAATTCTTTTATTGCTTCATCCTTTGCATTTACATCTTGGATCGCATCAAAGTCTACAACTTTGTTGGTAGTTTCTTTAGATAGAAATTTCTTTTTTTAAAAGATAGCATGTTGAGAAACAGTATCCTTTTGTTCCTCTATGTCATAAAGAATAATCCCATAGAATTCTTGTGATACCTTGTAAGTTTACACAGAGCCTATTTCCTGGAGATTTGGCCAGGCAACTAGTGCTCGACATACTATGAGGACTCGGCATCAAGTAGTACTCGGCATCCAGTGGAACTCGGCAACAGGAGTACTCGGCATCAAGTAGTACTCGGCATCCAGTGGAACTCGGCATCAAGTAGTACTCGGCATCCAGTGGGACTCGGCAACAGGAGTCCTCGGCATCTAGTAGGCGTTCGGCATCTAGGAGTACTCGGCGTAGTACTCGGCATCCAGGAGTACTTGGCATTAGAAGGCGTTCGGCGTATATGACTACTCGACATGGCAGTATCGTTCGGCCAAAGGGATCGTTCGGTCAGGAAGCATCGTTCGGCCAGAAGGCACGTTAGGCCAGAGAGCATTGTTCGGTCAAGCACTTCATTCGAGCAGAGGCACGTTCGGCTTCGACTAACAACCATTCCACACTTCCCATAACATCAAACATACTGTTCGGCATAGAAAGGGTGGTTCGGCATCATTGTGTTCGGCCTACTTGGTTCGGCATACAGCGACCACTATACTTGGGCTAGAGTGTTCGGCTATCGAGCCCACCTAGGAAGTCCAGCCCATCTTTGTCTATAAATAGAGGGGCAGGGTCACAGTGAAGAGGGACCTTTGGAGGAGAACACTGGGGAGACTCTGCCATTTTTCAGACTCATCTTCTTTACTTAACAACTTCATTCAAGCATTTGATCTACGAATTGTATTTGTAATCAATCATTGAGAAGATCAATAAAGTTTAACCTCAAAGTGGACGTAGGCAATTACGCTGAACCACTATAAATTTGGTGTTCTTACTTTCTGCATTTAAATTAGCATTGTCTTCTCTGTTTAATTTACCTGCATCACTTATTTCTCTACATAATCTTTCTCTACGAGGTTAGTGACCAATTTTGGTGCTAACACTTTGGTGCTTTCACTGAGAATTGAATTCTCAGACCTTAAGGATCTGCTTTGAAGCTACTGGATTGAACAAATCCCCCAAAGAAGATCCGACTCATTGATAGGACATCTGTTGATTCTACTCAGAGTTCATACCAATAACTCTACAATGGCAAGACCACGTACCAGGTCAGCTTCTCATAATGCGGATGCCCATGAGACTGCTAGCGTGCAACAAGCAGGACCTAGCAATCAGCCTGCAATTCCGGGTGTAGGAATTGACGCCCAGGACAAAACTCCAGTTGTCACCAGAATAGAGTTCAACGATTTGATGAGAGAACTCAGGGAAAGCAGGAGACAACTAGGAGAGCAGATGCAAGTTAACGCCAACCTGATGGCACAACTCACTCAACAGCAGCAACAGAATGCTGGGGGCAATCCCGCTCCTTATTCCTCATCCGACAGCTCAACTTCCTCTGATGAACCTCCCCAGCGCAGACGCCGTAAGACTGAAGCTGCATGGGCAGGTGCTGCTGTTTAGACAGCTGGAGACCGTGACTAAGCCGGAGCTGGAAACCTAAGAACTGGAGTGCAGGTGGAGGCTGGAGGCCCAGACCATCAAAACGCTAATGATGTCGAACCTCAAGATGCACATTTGGCAGATCGCCGGGAGAGGAGGCATCAACCTGGCCAGTCACGTAGAACAGACTCCAACCTTCCATCTTCCATACAAACACCAGATCTGATAGCCATGGTCAGGCAATTGATGAAAGAAAATCAAGTCTTATCAAATGATGATTGGGGATTATCAAGAAGTCATACTCCATTCACAGATGTTGTGCTACAGGCGGCGTACCCTCGGAAGTTTAGTATGCCTACTATCCCTGCGTATGAGGGAAAGACTGACCCCAGACAACATGTCATGAGGTACGAGTGGATGATGGATTCAGCTAGAGCAAATGATGCCACCAAGTGTAGATGATTTCCAATTACTTTATCTGGGATCGCTACTATGTGGTTTACCCGACTTCCTCCGCGGTTTGTATCCAATTTCGAGGAGTTGGCAAAGAAGTTTATTGAGCAGTTCAGGATACATACTACTCGTCCAAAGGACGTAATGTCTCGATCAAGTGTAATCCAAAGTCCTGGGGAGTCACTGAAGGAATACTTACAAAGATTCCATGTTGCGGCAACTGAAGTCAGTAATCCCAACGATCATGCAATCCTAATGGCTGTGATGAGAGGTGTGGATCCGGATTCTAAGTTTGGAGATTGGTTGACAGGAAAACCTCCGACTACGCTAGAGCGTTTCTACTCAAAGGCACACCAGTTCATAAGGAGAGAGGAAGCTAGGTGGGTGAGACGAGATAAGGCACCAGGACCTGTCCAAGAATCTGTGAAAGGCAACAGTGCTGTGAAGCAGTCCGGAGACAACACAGGAAAGGTCCAAGTCAATGTCCAGAACAAGCCTGGGCAGCCTAAGGAGTCCGGAGGAAGAAATCAAGGGAAAATGAGAGAAGCGGGGAAGTGGAAGTCGAGAATTCCAAGCTACAACGAGTATACCCCACTGAATGCGTCTCTCGAAAATATTTACCTCTCAACCTGCAATACCTTTCAATACAGAAAGCCACGTCCAAAAGAGTCAACCGAGAAACAGAAACGGACGGGAAAATATTGCCGCTTCCATGGGACTTATGGGCACAATACGGAAGAATGCAGACACCTACACGACGCAATAGAGAAATTGATCAGGCAGAAAAAGCTGCAGGAATTTGTGAAGGATCCTTAGGAAGGAGGACAAGGAACGTCCAACCCAGGTCGCGCTCCACCTCCACGTCATCTCGATGAACCTACCCGGACTGTGGGTAGGCTAGTCATAAACACGATCATCGGCGGGCCTCACCCCGCGGATAAGAATTGGCAGGAGATGGAGCGGTATGCTAGTGCCCTGAAGCATGCAGATTTCGAATGTTGTTCGAACACGGAGGATGGGGCCCCTGCTAAGCAGCAACGCGTAATGACAGACGATATAGTGTTCAGAAACAGAGATGTTGACCAAGTAGAGGCTCCGACCATCGACCCGATGGTCATATCTGCGACAATCAGACCGGCTTATGTGAAAAGAATTCTGATTGATTGTGGAAGTTCTGTCAACATCATCTTCAAGAAGGCTTACGACCAAATGAAGATGGAAACCAAGGACTTGAAACCATCCAAAGCTCGTATACACGGCTTTAATGGTGCAGCGACCGATGCAGTGGGGTATGTTGAGTTACCAGTTGAACTGGGACAAGGCGAGCGTCGGAGGGTGCGAATCCTACCCTTCATAGTTTTGGATGTGGATTCTCCGTATAATGTTTTCTTGGGCCGACCGGCCCTAGCTGAGTTTAAGGCAGCATTAGCCCCATAGTGCTTAACTTTGAAGTTCCCAACTGACAAAGGGGTAGGTATTGTTCATGGCGACCAAGTAGCTGGTCGTTCCTGTTATGTGGCTGAGCTCCGGGAGGCCCATCGAAGGGAGAAAGGAAAGGGTGCAGACAATCCTGTCCGCATCCTTAACACGGATAATTGACAAGTAGTGCCCGAGCCCTGGCTCGGGCATAATTCTCAGATCTTCAGAGACATAGATCCGAGAGACGACGATGAGAAACCCAGGGAAGAAAAGGCAGCGCCGGCTGAACTAACGGTTGACATTTCAGTTAGCCGAAACGACCCTTCGCGGATACTGAAGATCGGATCACAGCTTGGCCCCGCAATGACTGAAGACCTTAGTGACTTCCTCCGGGCGAATCTTGATGTTTTCGCCTGGACGCATTCTGATATGTGTGGGATTTCTCCCGCCATCACGAGTCATATGTTGAACATAGACCCGAAATACGTCCCGGTTAAACAAAAGAGGAGAGGAATGGACCCGGAGAGGTCCGCTGCTCTCAGAGAGGAGGTGGACAAACTCAAAGCCAATGGGTTCGTCCGCGACGCCCTCTATCCTGAATGGGTATCGAACCCCGTATTGGTGAAAAAGGCAAATGGGAAATGGAGAACTTGCGTAGACTATTCCGATTTGAACAAAGCGTGCCCCAAGGACAGTTTCCCATTGCCTAGGATTGATCAGTTGGTCGACTCCACTGCCGGACACGAGCTGTTATCATTCATGGATGCATACTCGGGTTACAATCAAATCCCGATGCATATTCCGGACCAAGAACACACCAGCTTCGTCACAGATGTCGGGCTATATTGCTATGTAGTAATGCCCTTCGGATTGAAAAACGCAGGAGCGACTTATCAGCGTTTGGTGAATCGAATGTTCAAGGACCAGCTTGGTAGGACGATGGAAGTCTATGTGGATGACATGCTCGTGAAGTCACAACAGTCAAACGACCACATTCGAGACTTGGCTGAAATGTTCGACATACTCAGGTATTACGGGATGAAGATCAACCCTCTGAAGTGTTCCTTCGGCGTTGCGTCGGGGAAGTTTTTGGGATTCATCGTCAATGCTAGGGGAATTGAAGCTAACCCCGAAAAGATCCAAGCTATTCGAGATGTGCAAGTACCCAGGACTATAAAGCAGGTACAGAACTTGAATGGAAAAGTAGCTGCGCTAAGTCGATTCATATCCAGGACAACTGACAAGTGCATCCCTTTCTTTGATATAATAAAGAAAGGGAATAGGAACTTCGAATGGACGTCTAGTTGTGAGGAAGCATTTCGGGATCTGGTGAGGCATCTGGAGAGTCCACCGGTGCTGTCAAAACCAGTAGACCACGAGATGTTGTACGTATACTTGGCTGTATCCCCACATGTGATAAGTGCGGCTTTAGTTTGCGAGGAGGACCGAATCCAGAAGCCGGTGTATTATGTTAGCAAGCGTCTAACGGGGGCATAAAGAAATTACCCTAAAATCGAGACATTGGCCTATTGCTTGGCGATTGCATCAAGTAAGCTACACCCATATTTTCAAGCACACTCAATCAGTGTTTATACCGATCAACCCCTGCGGCAGGTACTCCAACGACCAGAAACTTCCGGAAGATTGCTAAAATGGAACATCGAGTTGAGCCAGTTCGATATCGTCTACTTGCCACGAAGGGCCATACAAGGACAAGCATTAGCAGATTTCATCGCTGAGTTTACCATACCCATAGAACCAGATAATCATGACGTCATTCCCCCCGTTCGTTGGAAATTATACATTGATGGGGGATCAAACGACCGTTGCTCCGGCGCGGGTGTAGTTCTTATAACTCCGGAAAATCGATCAATCTGTTATGCTTTGAAGCTTGATTTCCCAGCTACAAATAACGAAGCAGAATATGAAGCACTGATTGCTGGCTTGAAGCTCGTCGGAGAACTCCGGATTAAATCAGTTGAAATCTTTTGTGACTCACAGTTGGTGGTTTACCAAGTGCGGGGAGATTACCAAGCAAAGGGACAGAAGCTTGCTCCGTACCTTGTTCAGGTCCAAGAACTACTGTCAAATCTTGAGCGTTATGACATTTCACATGTCCCGCGCGAACAGAATAAAGAAGCCGACTTGTTGGCTAAGTTTGCAAGCACAGGCGATGCGCAGCAAATGGGATTATATCCCGTTGAGGCCTTGCAAGCCCCGAGCATAGACGAGATGAAAGTTGACCGTGTGTTGGAAATAGAAATCGAAAAGGAGTCGTGGATCACCCCGTTCAAACTGTACCTGACAACCGGGGCTTTACCAGAAAAAAGGAGCGAAAGACGACAGATCCTTCGAAAGGCCGCACGATACGTGATGCAGGATGGATTAATGTATCGAAAAGTGTTCTCAGTCCCCTTATTACGGTGCATCGCTCATGACGAGACAAAGCGAGTCTTGAAAGAGGTTCATGAAGGGGAATGTGGCGACCATACCGGGGGGCATACGCTAGCAAAAAAGATCCTCCGCTATGGATACTACTGGCCGACCGTGAATCGGGACGCTGCAGACTACGCAAGGAAATGTGACAAGTGTTAAAGATATGCGAAAATCCCGAGGACTCCATCAACGGAACTCACACAAATGGTTAGTCCCTGGCCATTTGCAATCTGGGGAATCGACATAATCGGCTCTTTGCCTATATCCAAAGGTGGTGCGAAATACGCGATAGTTGTAGTCGACTATTTCACAAAATGGGCTGAGGCAGAACCCTTGGCCACAATCACCTCTAAAAAGGTCATTAACTTCGTTGTACGAAGCATTATATGCCGCTTTGGCCTTCCTCGCACCATCATTACAGACAACGGGATGCAATTTGAAAGCAGAGAGTTCAAAGCGTTCTGTTTAAAGTATGGCATCGAGAAGAAGTTCGCCGCCGTTGCACACCCAAAACCTAACGGACAAGTCGAGGCCGTTAATAAAATAATCAAGTCAATACTGAAGAAGCGTCTGGAGAAAGTCGGAGGCAAGTGGGTAGATGAACTCCCGACGGCATTATGGGCTTATAGAACTACCCACAAGTCCACGACCGGCCACACTCCATTTGCCTTGGCATATGGCTCTGATGTCGTTATACCCGTGGAACTTGAAGTTCCATCGCACCGGGTGACATATTATGATCCCAAGACGAATCAGGACCTCTTGTTGGAATCGCTGGATTGTATCGATGAAAAACGTGAAGAGGCCGAATTAAGGGCGGCAGCACATAGGCACCGAGTCAAGCGTTACTACGACGGCAGGGTCCGCCCAAGGATATTTGATGTGGGTGATCTCGTTTTGAAACGAGTTTTCCCAGTACCTTCGCGTATGAATCCCAGCTGGGAAGGTCCGTACGTCATTGAACGGAAGCTTGGCTAGGGAACGTTCAAGCTAGCGACCGTTGATGGCGTGACACTCCCCCGTGCGTGGAACAGCGAGCATTTGCGACATTATTACATTTAGTATGTTTCTTTCCTGTTTTAGGCACAGTTATTTCCTGTATGTTTTCATTCAGTCGCAACTTAGTTTCCTTTTAACTATGTAATCAAGCAGTTTAGTTGTTTTTCATTAATAAAGGCTTGAAGTCCTATTTTCCACGAATTACTAATGTTTCTATATCTCATAGTCGGGTGATGAGTTACTAGAACTACATTATCCTGTACGATGCACGAACTCGTATAAACGGTTTCAAATCTCCGAATCCCCAAAGCGCGGATCGGAGTACTCTAAGTCCCCAGAGCGCGGACTAGAGTATAAACGATTTCAAATCTCTGAATCCCCAGAGCGCGGATCGGAGTACTCTAAGTACCCAAAGCGCGGACTAGAGTATAAACGATTTCAAATCTCTGAATCCCCAAAGCGCGGATCGGAGTACTCTAAGTCCCTAGAACGCGGACTAGAGTATAAACAATTTCAAATCTCCGAACCCCAGAGCGCGGATCCGAGTACTCTAAGTCCTCAGAGTGCGGACAAGAGTATAAACGATTACAAATCTCTGAATCCCCAGAGCGTGGATCGGAGTACTCTAAGTCCCCAGAGCACGGACTAGAGTATAAATGAATTTCAAATCTCCGAATCCCCAGAGCGCGGATCGGAGTACTATAAGTCCCCAGAGTGCGGACTAGAGTATAAACGAATTTCAAATCTCTGAATCCCCAGAGCGCGGATCGGAGTACTCTAAGTCCCCAAAGCGCGGATTAGAGTATAAACGATTTCAAATCTCTGGATCCCTAGAGCACGGATTGGAGTACTCTAAGTCCCCAGAACGCGGACTAGAGTATAAAAAATTTCAAATCTCCGAACCCCAGAGCGCGGATAAGAGTACTCTAAGTCCTCAGAGCGCGGACAAGAGTATAAACGATTTCAAATCTCTGAATCCCCAGAGCATGGATCGGAGTACTCTAAGTCCCCAGAACGCGGACTAGAGTATAAACAATTTCAAATCTCCGAACCCCAAAGCGCGGATCGTAGTACTCTAAGTCCTCAGAGCGCGGACAAGAGTATACACGATTTTCAAATCTCTGAATCCCCAGAGCGCGGATCGAAGTACTCTAAGTCCCCAGAGCGCGGACTAGAGTATAAACGAATTTCAAATCTCCGAATCCCCAGAGCGCGGATCGGAGTACTCTAAGTCCCCAGAATGCGGACTAGAGTATAAATGATTTCAAATCTCTGAATCCCCAGAGCGCAGATCGGAATACTCTAAGTCCCCAGAACGCGGACTAGAGTATAAACGATTTCAAATCTCCGAATCCCCAGAGCGCGGATCGGAGTACTCTAAATCCCCAGAGCGCGGATCGGAATACTCTAAATCCCCAAAGCGCAGATCGGAGTATTCTAAGTCCCCAGAAATGCGTGACCGTTCGGATGCAGCTGCGACGGAGAAATGTCGATGTACTGCAACACGTCCCGGAGGAATAAATTAAACGGAGGCACGCTACCCATCCAACACATGAACTTGTTGCAGGTGTTATATCCGACTGAGGGCAGGTGAGGACGATCGTGTCGCGAAGGGACTAACACATCGGCGAAAGGATTCCCGTGAATGGAGCATATCCGTCGAAGTGCGGCTTCATTGATCTTCGAAGCTTGTGAATCGATCGGGTTGTGTAAAAGAATTGTTGCCTCCAAGGCATCGGGTGCTAAGTTATGGGCAGGGGAAGTCGACGGATTTGAAGTATCAGCGGCTTCTTGCCTTGATGACGGCCCAGGCCTGTCAGATATGGTGGCGGAGCTAGACTTCATAGACATCCCCAATAAATAATGAATCTGTTTAAGTGCCTGCGAAAACTATACTTGAAAAACATTGAACGTTAGAGTTAACAACACGAATATTTCCCCCGTGTGGTGTGTGATCTAGTGCAAGCAATCGTGTAAAAGCGTTGAAAGTTTGAAGGTCGCAAAGTTGTTGCTATAAAACTGAGCATCAAGTCATCGCCTTCGGAGACCATCATCGCTGACCGTCCCCAGAAGCCTGCCTTTTGGCGATTACGATTCCAGATCCAGAAAACGTATGGTAATCTGAGATTCAGATTTACGTTTACGGAAGCTAAGAAGTTGGTGGTCCAGGACGACTTCACATATGCTAGAGTGCTTAGGGCCATGTTTCTCGTTTTGCTATACGGGTGGATAGAGTTAATAAATTTCGCGACTATTCGGCTAAGTCTATTGTTCGGCTAAGTCAGTACTCGGCTAAGTTTGTTATTCGGCTAAGTCATGGTTCGGCTAAGACATTGTTCGGCTATGTCATTGTTCGGCTAAGACATTGTTCGGCTATGTCATTGTTCGGCTAAGTCATTGTTCGGCTAAGTCATCGTTCGGCTATGTCATTGTTCGGCTATGCCATTGTTCGGCTAAGTCATGGTTCGGCTAAGACATTGTTCGGCTATGTCATTGTTCGGCTAAGTCAGTGTTCGGCTAAGTCTTTGTTCGGCTAAGTCATTGTTCGGCTAAACTTGTGTTCGGCTAAATTTTGGTTCGGCCAAATCATTATTCGGTGTATAAGTCGTGTTCGGCCTTGTTTTGTTTGGCATGTTTTGGCCTGAGTGTGGTACGGTGTTTATGACTGTTCAACTGAGATGACAATCGGCACGCTGTCCTTAACATTGGCCTCATCTCTTCCTCCATCCACACTGAACCACGAGGGCTCATCGTTCGGCATGTTGCGCCAGACCATACCGCTCGATGCCCCTGATCATCTCCTATTTCCTCCATGTTTCTCCTTCCACCAATCTGGTCCGGCATAAAATACTTATGCCGAACCACTGTGTGACTACCAATAATTTCCTACCACCCTCGTCACGTGACTCGACACTTTAGTCAAGGCTCAATTTATCCCATCAATTAAGAGAGATCGAGCGTAAAGGCTGTAGTTAGGTGAGAGGATCAGTACCTAGTGGGTAAGGTAAGGACTTGGGAAGAATCAGTTAATTGTATGTTGGCTGGTAGCTTCGGCAGGTGCAAGGCAGAGGTTAGAAGTGTGAAAAGAGAAAGAAGGGTAGAGGTGCTGGCTTTTATATGGAAAACAGAAGAAGTTGAAAAGGCTACATCCG
The DNA here is from genome assembly GCA_030737815.1 of Allium fistulosum. Lineage (NCBI taxonomy): Eukaryota > Viridiplantae > Streptophyta > Magnoliopsida > Asparagales > Amaryllidaceae > Allium > Allium fistulosum. Next base: position 842,228,789 of record CM060907.1, read on the forward strand.
GTGGAACCGGTCAAAGTCGTAACGTTCGGCATCGGCGTATAATGATATCCGGCACTAAAGGCTCGTTCGGCCAGAAAGCATCGTTCGGTTACGAATGTCTCATTCGGCATTTAGAACACGTTCGGCGCACACCTAAACCACTGGAATTCTCAAAAAGGCATCTCCGCTCGAGGTAGGTCAAGGATTTAAAACGAGATGAAAAGATTACATGACAGAAAGCGTACCACGTTCAGTCACATGATACACTTTGGGGGGCAAGTGTTTCCTGGAGATTTGGCCAGGCAACTAGTGCTCGGCATACTATGAGGACTCGGCATCAAGTAGTACTCGGCATCCAGTGGAACTCGGCAACAAGAGTACTCGGCATCAAGTAGTACTCGGCATCCAGTGGAACTCGGCATCAAGTAGTACTCAGCATCCAGTGGGACTCGGCAACAGGAGTACTCGGCATCTAGTAGGCGTTCGGCATCTAGGAGTACTCGGCGTAGTACTCGGCATCCAGTAGTACTCGGCATTAGAAGGCGTTCGGCGTATATGACTACTCGACATGGCAGTATCGTTCGGCCAAAGGGATCGTTCGGCCAGGAAGCATCGTTCGGCCAGAAGGCACGTTAGGCCAGAGAGCATTGTTCGGTCAAGCAGTTCGTTCAGGCAGAGGCACGTTCGGCTTCGACTAACAACCATTCCACACTTCCCACAACATCAAACATACCGTTCGGCATAGAAAGGGTGGTTCGGCATCATTGTGTTCGGCCTACTTGGTTCGGCATACAGCGACCACTATACTTGGGCTAGAGTGTTCGGCTATTGAGCCCACCTAGGAAGTCCAGCCCATCTTTGTCTATAAATAGAGGGGCAGGGTCACAGTGAAGAGGGACCTTTGGAGGAGAACACTGGGGAGACTCTGCCATTTTTTAGACTCATCTTTTTTACTTAACAACTTCATTCAAGCATTTGATCTACGAATTGTATTTGTAATCAATCATTGAGAAGATCAATAAAGTTTTACCTCAAAGTGGACGTAGGCAATTACGCTGAACCACTATAAATTTGGTGTTCTTACTTTCTGCATTTAAATTAGCATTGTCTTCTCTGTTTAATTTACCTTCATCACTTATTTCTCTACATAATCTTTCTCTACGAGGTTAGTGACCAATTTTGGTGCTAACAGAGCCGACCTTGCCTCAAATTTATTGGGGTCAACGTTCTTAATGTAGAGTGGACAACCTTACACCTTCGAATATGAGCTGGAGTTTTTCCCATGCCACATTTCATATGATGTCTTAGGCATAGATTTAGTAGGTATCGAATTCAACATATGTGTTGCAGTTTCCAATGCATATCCCTAATAGGAAAGAGGTAACTTGGCCTTACTCATCATGGAACGAACCATATCTAATAAGGTTCGATTTCTTCTTTCCAAAATACTATTATGTTATGGAGTATATGGTGGAGTGATCCAAGAGATAATCTTATTATCTTTTATATACTATTGGAACTATTGTCTGCCATACTTACCTCCTTAATCATATTGAAGTACATTACTTTAACAGATCATATGATTTTCAACCTCGTTCTTATACTTTCTAAATTTTTCAGGGACATCAGATTTATTCTTCATAAAATATACATATCCTAATCTCAAGAAATCAAATGTAAAATTTACAAAGTAATTTGAATCATCCTTAGTCACTATAGGCATTGGGCCACATAAATTGGTATGTACAAGACCCAAGAGTTCATCAGCTCTTTCATTGCTTCCACTGAAGGGATGCTTCATCATATTCCTTTTGAGATGTGACTGACAAATGTCAAATGATACATGCCCAGATGACGGTAGAAACCTTTGGTTTTCAATTTATGCAGTCTTTTGTCACTAATATGACCTAGCATGTATTACTATAAGTAATTATTATCAACGTCAATAGAAGATTTATTAACAACACATATATGATTGAAATTAAGTACCTAAATGCCATTATCTTAAACACCATGCATATTTTCTTACCAATAAATAAAATGTTCATAACACTATTATCACAATGAAAACTATATCCAGTCTCAAACAATCTAGATGCTCATACAATTGGATCGGTGATTGATTTCTAGGTTTCCTCGTAAACTTAATTGGCTACTATCAATTATGTAAATCAATAGTTCAAACCGGACTCAAAAATTATTTAAGCGCAATAACCGAGCCATGGGATCTTTTGTCTCAACTTTTTCCCAGTTTTGCCAAGGGAGCAATCCTCTTTTTAACCTTGAATTAGCCAAAATACATAGATTTTTTGAGTTTTCGTAGAGTTAGTTTTGCTAATTCTCTTACATTTCTAGTAAAAATCTTAGTACAAAATTGAAATATAGAATAATAATTAGTAAAAAAACAAAATTTCGCAAATCCAAGTGATCTTTTCATAAGCATTTTCTTCCAATTGAATCGAGGGATCAAATTAATTATAGAAACATGAGTTTAATTAGTTGATTTATTAGTGAATAAAGAAAAATATTATCTAAACGGGTGATTAGATTGACCTTCTTTCACAAATAAAGCTTTTAACATAATAATAATTATTTGAAATCAATCAATTCCATTTGGCAAAGTCAAGTGGTATTCTCCAACTGCACTTGCATCTACTAAAAAATCTATTGGCAACTTAAACCCACGTTTCACTCTTCGCCATATGTCGTCTGCTCCTAATTCCCTATAATGAATTGCAGATATGAGTTCTAGATTAAGTATCTAAAACCCAAGATAATTTATTGATTGCAGAATAGTTTTGAATCATAAATGTTTCTTGAGGAGCAGAGGAAATAGTTTCCTTTGACCATCTTCAAATATTCCAAATGATTACTCTTCTAATACCCCTTCTTGTGATAATGGTGACATTCACCTTTGTCAGTAAGAATATCCTTCTTACCTTTCTTAGAGCCTCAATTTCATTTCTTTGAACCTTTCGAAGACATAGCCTTACCCTTTAAAGCTAACACTATGTTTTGATCCTTGAATGATCCCTTAGCTGACCTTAATAGACCGAGTAGCTTGACGAGGCTTATGCTCAACTGATTTATATTGTAATCAATATGAATGGCTTAAACTGCAAAGCCAATGTATAACGACCCGGAATTTCACTACTTTGATTTGCGAATATTTAATTAATTTTAAATATTCAAATAAATGGTTCTATAATGAAAATAAAAATCTTTTTAATAATAAATAATAATGGTGAAATAGTTTTTAAATTTTTTTTACAAAAATATATAGTTCGATGAAAAACAGAAAATGTGACCGGAAACCGTTTTCCGAATTTTCGACGTTTCATCGTATGAAAGTTGTTTGAAATGCTGTGTACACATTTGTGTGTGTGTGTATATTCAAATATATGAAATGTTATAAACATAGATTAGTAATTTAATTAGGGTTAAGTGTAATTAATTATGTTAAGAAAATGATGATGTGGCACTTTGGCAACTATAATAAAGAAATAAAAGAAAATGTTACATCGGGAGGGACATGAATTGACATATTGGTAACTTGAGTACAAGCATTAAATGACATGGTGGCTTGATGGGGAGGCTATGGTGGCATTGATATGATGGGAGGAGGAGGACATGGTGATGTGGCATTCATGGAATGGAGGGTAAAGGACGAGGGGTAGTTTGGTAATTCAACATGTTAACATATTATATAAACTAATTTTCCTAATTGCTATTTCACTTTCTCATTCTCTTTTCCATTTTCAAAACTTTTCTAAGCATGGTAAAAAAACTTCCATGGCTTCTCTATTTAGTTTTTAGGTTTTAAAGTTTTTAAAAATCAAATTCTTACTATAAAAACTTGGTTTTAATTCACTTGTTTTCATCTCCACTTTCTCCATTTTTCCTCCTACTTCATTCGGTCATAATTTTCTCCACAGTAAACCTAATCAAGATTTTCCTTTTTTCAAACCACGTATATTTCCGGTGGCTACAACTTTGTAGTTTATGACTTTTTCTTATTTCGAGCTTAGGTGCTCCGAAAATTCATTTTTTTACAAGAGTATTTTTGAACCTAGATTTTAATGTCCGAAAATACCCCTCACTGTTTTGACTGTAACTTCCTCAAAATTTAACTTTTTTTAGAATTATTTTTTAAATGACAGAGGAAAGAATAATCTAAAACTTTCCTTTTGACCACTTTTCCAAAATCCGAGAGAAAAGGGTCCAAAGTCGAGTGCAAAATGACCTATTTTCGAGAAGAACTTGTGGTTTTCCAAGATTTTCGAGTGCCAAAGTATTTCAAGTTTTCAAAACCTTTGGTGAGTTTAACTCACATTCAATTTTATTATCATATCTATGATGTTATAAATGTTTATCGATTGTTTGGATGTTAGTTAAATTGTTTGATTGCTTGTTTGGTTGCATTTTCGATTGGAAAATGGATGACATATTAATTTGATCGTTATAAACCAATAGGATTATCTATATGTTATCGATAACCATTGTTTTGCAGGAAATATATGTAGAGAGACCCAAAGGGGGTTTCTCGCCCATAAATTATTTATTTACATCCATATGTTGTTATTGATGGTTAATTGAAATTAATTTCTGATATTCCATTTAATAGTTTAAATGTCGTTATAGCGATTTTCGCTATACCGTCGTTTATTAAATTTTCATCCCCAAAACCCTATCATATGAACTTGAGCTTGTATTTCCACTAAAAAGAATATTAAAAATTTATTAATCATTTTGATTAATGATAGTTTAAATTAATTAATCTTTTACATATTAATTTGAGATTAATTAACCAATTTAATAAATGATGATTAAAATTGGTTACCTTTAGATTGAATTAATCATTTTTTCTAATGATGTTTTATACTTAATTAATCGTTTTAACTAATGATTATTTGAGCTTAATTAATTAATTAATTATTTTAATTAATGACATGAGAGTTTAATTAATTATGATAATTGAAATTAATAATCATTTTAATTATTGATATTTAAAAGTAATTAGTCATTTTAAATAATGATATTTGAATTTAATTAATCATTTTAATTAATGATTATTTTCAAATTTAATTATTTTTTTGAACTAATGATTTTTATAATTTAGTTAAATCATTATAATTAATGATGTTTTATAATTAAATAAATCATTATAACAAATAATGTTTTAACTAATCGGTTTGACTGACGAAGTTTAGATTTAATTAATCCGATTAATTTATGATTATTTTGAACTTAATTAATTGTTTTAATTAATGGAATCTAGAATTATTTATCATTTTAATTAATGATGTTTGAGATTAATTATTCATTTAATTAATGACTATTTGAATATAATAAATCTTTTTAATTAATGGATTTAATAAAGGTGATTATAGTAAAATAAAAATTGTTTTAATCAACTAATTTAAAATTAATAAACTGATTTAATGGAGATTTTAAAGTTAATTTACTAATGTTATAAAAGTGTTTGGAAATAATTATCTGTTTTATTATAGATAATGAATTGTTTATTTAAAGGGATTTTAAGTGTGATTAATTATCATTTGGGATAATTAATATTGTTTTTTTTATGTTATAAAAAGGAATTGGAACTCGATTATTGGTGTTAAGTTGGATAACCTTCTAGGTGTTCGGTCTGATGTTGGTTTATGCCTTCAGGGTCGCGCACTTAGGAAAATTATTCTCTTAACGTTTTAACAATCAAGGACTAATTCTAAAAGTATTTTACCAATGTCGAAATCAAGCACAAGTTCAGTTAGTTTTTAAAAGTAAAAGTTTGATTCGTTTATGGAAATAAATTATTCCCGTAAAGAGAATCACTTATATCGAAATGATTTATTTGTATAATTAGCACTAAACATCGAAGAAGTAAATTTGTCGCTATTTCAAAAGTTAAGAATAATCGTTGGATATGACTTTGAGGTAACACTACCTTGACCTGCCCGGTATTATTGTTAACCAAGAAAAAGCACATGTTTGAAATTCAATGAGTGGTGATAAGTATACAAGACTTAATTTCCATATACGATCGTTTTAAATCCTCGATAGTTGGTATCTCAGCTATCGGTTACTTCAGCTACTTTATTATCGTCATTCTAAGATGATTTATTGCTCTATTGAGCGTTGCTATCCTTTGTTGGAAATGACTAAACCAAAAGCGCAAGAGGAAGCCAAGTTATGTGGGGTTGCTCCCATTAGGGTATTATCACATCTCATCTAGATTTTTGTACTGTCATGTGAAAAACGGTTAAGATTTAGATGTGAAATATTCGAATACTCGGAAAGGTTTGGCGGGGTCCGGCTTGGTATTGTCCGAGAAGTGTCATAGAGTATATGAGCTTCTCAGAAGTCTATTACTAGAGGTATACTTCAAAGGGGTGTGCACCTTCCTAGTCATTTGTTGGAAAATTTCCATTCCATTTTTGATTCGTATCCCTGAATCTGTTTTAGCTTTAAATTGCCACGAGTAGAGCCAACTCTTCATCATGGCATTTTAGTGTTTTTAGGTTATTTTATTGAGTTTGGACTGTTACTTTATTTAGCCCATTCTAATGAATTTGGACCGTTACCTTATTTAGTCCATTCTATCAAGTTGGACTGTTTTCCTTGTTCTATCCATTCTGTCCAGTTTGGATTTTACTCGGTTTATTTCCATTCTTTCAAGTCTGGTTGATATTATTTATGCTCAATCATATTTGGTTTTGTTTCCAGATATTCATTTCTGCTCTTGCCTGTATGGACGATATTCTTGTGAGGTAAAAATCTGTTTCGCATTAGAGACGTGGTCTCACATAATTTTTATATATGTTTCCCCTTATTCGAGTTATCTCACGCTGGTATTTCCAGACTGATCCGAGTGTTATTTATTTATAATGCCCGGGTCAGACCGAGTATTTTCCCAGGTTGCCTTTGGTGTTATGGAAATTATAGAGGGGAGTTGAAGATTCACCTGTCGTAGTATTTTATTTTCCACTGTATTATAGAGTATACCTATCGGCATTTGTAAGGTCAGGATTTTCTAACTATCCAGCTGATAAGGATTGTTTTAACTCTGATATACTTTGTAATTTTTTGAAGAGACAGTTTCTACTGCCTTTGTTATATTATATTTTGTCGATTCCGTTGTGAGATTCTGTTTTTCTCTGTTCTCTATTCTTTTCTTTTTATTTACCCTAACAATCTGCCTTTTATCGATTAGATGCACACATTGGAACACAGTGGTAGTGTTCGCTGTCGACTTTTGGTGGTCAAAATGGCGGGTCATTATAGCATGGTATCAGAGCGCAAGGTTAAGCTAGAACCTTGGCTTTGGTAGAGTTTGGCTCATTAGAGATAACGTAAGCGACACCCTAGAATGAGTTGGAGAGTAATATATATATGAGAGCGTATTTGTTAATGTTATAAAAACGTACTATTTTAATTGGTCTATTGAGTTTTTATGAATTCAAGTTGAGATGTGGGACGCCACGGTTTCGATAGGGGTTTCAAAACATTTGATCAAGGCCAACGGACATGGTATTGAAATTTTTGAAAATTTGGCAAATTAAATATTTTGCCTAGGATTATATTTTATATATATAAAGGAATAATTTTCAAAACCCTATATGGTTATATAGTGAGTTGGTTTAAATGTGATAATATTTATTTATCATCAATATTGTTTGTTCGATTATGCTTAACTTAAATGAAATGAATAAATTGTTGTGTGTTGATTGCTAAATTGTGCACGATTTATTTAGGAGCATTTATCGCTTGATTTAAAATGAACCCTCTGTGAATTAATTTTCACAATTTTACTATAAGTTGTTCGAAGAATATGATTAAATTAAGAATTCACCGTTTAATAATGGTGAGTTAAGAATTAAACTTTATAAAAAGTTGTAATATAATCCAAATAGTGGAATAAGATATTTAGAGAATAAATATTGAAGATAATTCTATTGTAAATAAGAAGGAATATTATATTATGAAATAACTTTTATATAAAGGAAATTTATATAGATTTAGTTTGTAAAATGTGTTTAAAAAGGATTTTGAATTAAAATCCCTTTATTTTTGAAAATATTTTCAAAAAGGTTTTTGAGAAAAAAATTGAAATAGCAGTACTTCTGAAAGTAATTGAAAATGAAATTATTTTGGGAAGTAAAATTTTAAAGGGATGCATTTTCTTTGGGATAATTAGGAGGAAATTATTTTGATTTGTTTTGTGGTAATCTGAATAATCTTCTAAGTGACGATCAAATGTTTGCTTAGGCGAACTTGTGGAATACTTAGTAAATTTTTCGCATTATCATTGTGCGATCGAAATGAGTTCAAATCCGAATGAACCCAAAGTGAGATTTAATTAATAAATCATTTGACATATAAAAAAATATATGCAGTATGCTTTCAAAAATAAGTTTCGAAATTAAAATCGGGTATCTAATTTTTGAGTTCCCTAAAAGGGAATCGGTTTGACAACGAAGAGTATTTCTAATAAAAGATTGCTTTGATAAATAGGATTTTTCCCTTAGAGAAGGTATGGGATAACTTAAACACAGGTTTAAATTGGGTTATATTAAATAGGAAGGTTTTGATAAACATTGTTTTATTAAAACCATATAATTGTTTGAAACATCTAAGTAGTATGAACTACTTATTGATTGGGTCAACCCATAAATAATATTCATTTTAACACTCTAAATAAAAAGGGGTTAATAGGTTGACTCGGTTTTAAGAAACCACAATTTGATTTGATCTCCATCCATATCTTTGAAAAAGTAAAATAAAACTTGTATGTACTCTTAGGATATAGAAGAGTATTATACAAGTAAATAAAGTGAAATAAGCTATGATTGGAAGTTTTATAATGAAATAAGTTTATAAAATATTATTTAAACTTGGATGAGAATTTATGAAATAATCCATAAATAATTTTATTATTAAATAAAATACTAAGTGAAAATATAAGTGAATTAGAATTTTTTAATATAATTAAGAAACTTATAAAATATAGAATATAAATTTCCATTTTGTTTGAGTAAGTTTGGATAATATTATAGGCAACAACCAAAGTCTAATGAGCAAAATGGTATGCTTAGATAATTATCTATATTTTTGGACAATCAAGAAAGTTCTGAACCTAAGTTAAAAATTTGTTTGTTAGTCATTTGACAATTTAAAACAATGTTAAGTGATAAGTTTTCCCTTGAGGAATTTGATTGATTGTTAGTGTTAATTTATTCCTTCACGGAATTTGATTGATTGGATTTGATTGAATTGAATTGGTTGTCTGTGTGATTTCATATACCATTGTCTATAAAGTTTCAATATATAGACAAAGGATTTTTAATTGTTTTTTTTAAGACCTAAATCCCAGTGATTTTGAAAAGGGTAATTTTTGAAGATTTTTGGAAAGGAATGATATTTATTCACTCTAGTTGATGTTTTTGGAGGAACCGGAATACCACTGGACGCTCCATGTTGTTTTGATTCTAGAGTTTCACCATAATTTATTTGGAAGAATCCCCTCCTTGTCCTTTTGATTTTGATCTTTGATTTTTCTCTCTTGAGAAATTTGAAAATAAATTTTTGATTGAAAAATCCGGGTTAGATCTAAATTTGTTATCTGAAAATAATGGATGATAGCATCTATTATAGGATATCCTCTTGTTTATCGCATATGATTGAGATATGGTTGTTGGTTGCATGTAGATTTATATCATGCTAGTTTTTACATGTAGAGTTACATCACATTGCTTTTGTCAGCCTGATTTTGTTTTAGATTTTGTAAGTACAAGTATGCAAGAAATCCATTTGATTCTTGTGCACCTGCATTTGCATAAAACATAATAAATTACTTGCCAAAATATAAATCAAATGCAAGAAGGTACGTAATAAATTTAGAAAATTTAAATTGGTTGATGATTTTATGCCCCAGATATGGGATGCCACTTGGCTTTTGTTTTCTTTTGATTGGTTTGGAGCTCATTGAGGCCATTTGTAGTTGTGCCGATCGAGCCGCGCAAAGGAGACGCTGGCGAAATTTTCTGAAAATTTAAGAGTTAGAAATTTGGAAATTTTTTGATGACTAAAAATTTGCTTTTCTAGGTTATATCTTGGAATGAATGAATAGAAGAGAATTAGTTGGTATAAGTGGATGAATTTAAAAGACTTATAAATTTTAAAATATATTCCAGCTAATTGGTGTTAGAAATAAGTTTGACAACTCATTTTATTTAATAGTTTTAAACTTAAGGGTTTAGAACATTTTCTTCCTTAGGAATTTCGGGGATGAAATTCATTTAAGGGGGGAGAATGTAACGACCCGGAATTTCACTACTATGATTTGCGAATATTAATTAATTTTAATTCTTCAAATAAATGGTTTTATAATGAAAATAAAACTCTTTTTAATAATCAATAATAATGGTGTAATAGTTTTTAAATTTTGTTTACAAAAATATATAGTTTGATGAAAAACAGAAAATGTGACCGGAAACCGTTTTCCGAATTTTCGACGTTTCATCATATAAAAATTGTTTGAAATGTTGTGTAAACATTTCTATATATATATATTCAAATATATGAAATGTTATAAACATAGATTAGTAATTTAATTAGGGTTAAGTGTAATTAATTAAGTTAAGAAAATGATGATGTGACACTTTGCCAACTATAATAAAGAAATAAAAGAAAATGTCACATCGGGAGGACGTGAATTAACATATTGGCAACTTGAGTACAAGCATTAAATGGCATAGTGGCTTGATATGAAAGGGGGGAGGCTATGGTGGCATTGATATGATGGGAAGAGGAGGAAATGGTGATGTGGCATTCATGGAATGGAGGGTAAAAGACGAGGGGTAGTTTGGTAATTCAACATGTTAACATATTATATAAACTAATTTTCCTAATTGTTATTTCACTTTCTCATTCTCTTTTCCATTTTCAAAACTTTTCTAAGCATGGAAACAAAACTTCCATGGCTTCTCTATTTAGTTTTTAGGTTTTAAAGTTTTTAAAAATCAAATTCTTACTTTAAAAACTTGGTTTTAATTCACTTGTTTTCATCTCCACTTTCTCCATTTTTTCTCCTAATTCATTCGGTCATACCTTTCTCCACACTAAACCAAATCAAGATTTTACTTTTTTCAAACCATGTATATTTCCAGTGGCTATAACTTTATAGTTTACCACTTTTTCTTATTTCGAGCTTAGATGCTCCGTAAATTCATTTTTTTGCAAGAGTGTTTTTGAACCTAGATTTTGATGTCCGAAAATACCCTTCACTGTTTTGGCTATAACTTCCTTAAAATTTAACTTTTTTCAGCAATTATTATTTTTAAATGATAGAGGAAAGAATAATATAAAACTTCCCTTTTGACCACTTTTCCAAAATCCAAGATGAAATGGTCCAAAAGTCGAGTGCAATAAGTTCTATTTTTTAGAAGAACTTGTGGTTTTCCAAGCTTTCCGAGCGCTAAAGTATTTCAAGTTTTCAAAACCTTTGGTGAGTTTAACTAACATTTAATTTATTATCATATCTATGATGTTATAAATGTTTATCGATTGTTTGGATATTAGTTAAATTGTTTGATTGCTTGTTTGGTTGCATTTCCGATTAGAAAATGGATGACATATTAATTTGACCGTTATAAACCAATAGGATTATCTATATGTTATCCATAACCATTGTTTTGCAGGAAAAAATATGTAGAGAGACCCAATGGGGGGTTTCTTGACCATAAATTATTTATTTACATCCATATATTGTTATTGATGGTTAATTGAAATTAATTTTTGATATTCCATTTAATAGTTTAAATGTCGTTATAGTGATTTTCGCTATACAGTCGTTTATTAAATTTTCATCCCCAAAACCCTATCATATGAACTTGAGCTTGTATTTCCACTAAAAAGAATATTAAAAATTTATTAATCATTTTTATTAACGATAGTTTAAATTAATTAATCTTTTAAATTAATTAATTTGAGATTAATTAACCAATTTAATAAACGATGACTAAAATTGGTTTATCTTTAGATTCAATTAATCATTTTTGCTAATGATGTTTTATACTTAAATAATCATTTTAACTATTGATTGTTTGAGTTTAATTAATTAGCTAATTATTTTAATTAATGATATGGGAGTTTAATTAATTAATTAATTAATGATAATTGAAATTAATAATCATTTTAATTAATAATATTTAGAAGTAATTAATCATTTTAAATAATGATATTTGAATTTAATTAATCATTTTAATTAACGATTGTTTTCAAATTTAATTAATATTTTTAACTAATTATTTTTAGAATTTAGTTAAATCGTTAGAATTAATGATGTTTTATAATTAAATAAATCATTATAACAAATGATGTTTTAGCTAATCGGTTTGACTGATGAAGTTTGGATTTAATTAATCCGATTAATTTATGATTATTTTGAACTTAATTAATTTTTTTAATTAATAGAATCTAAAATTACTTATCATTTTAATTAATGATGTTTGATATTAATTTTTCATTTAATTAATGACTATTTGAATTTAATAAATCTTTTTAATTAATGGATTAAATAAAGGCGACTAAAGTAAAATAAAAATTGCTTTAATCAACTAATTTAAAGTTAATAAACTAATTTAATGGAGATTTTAAAGTTAATTTACCAACGTTATAAAAGTGTTTGGAAATAATTATCAATTTTATTATATATAATGAATTGTTTATTTAAAGGGATTTCAATTGTGATTAATTATCATTCGGGATAATTAATATTGTTTTTTTAAAGTTATAAAAAGGAATTGGAACTCGATTATTGGGATTTTAAGTTGGATAACCTTCTGGGTGTTCGTTCTGATGTTGGTTTAGGGCTTTGAGGTCGCGCACTTGGGAAAATGATCCTCTTAACGTTTAACAATCAGGGACTAATTCTAAAATTGTTTTACCAATAAGCACAAGTTCAGTTTGTTTTTAAAAGTAAAAGTTTGATTTGTTTATGGAAATAAATTATTTCCGTAAAGAGAATCACTTATATGAAAACGATTTATTTGTATAATTAGCACTAAACATCGAAGCAGTAAATTTGTCGCTATTTCAAAAGTTAAGAATAATCGTTGGACATGACTTTGAGGTGACACTACCTTGACCTGCTCGCTATTATTGTTAACCAAGAAAAAGCACATGTTTAAATTCAATGAGTGGTTATAAGTATACAAGACTTAATTTCCATATATGATCATTTTATATCCTCGATAGTTGGTATCTCAGCTATCGGTTACTCCAACTACTTTATTATCGTCATTCTAAGACGATTTATTGCTCCATTGAGCGTTGCTATCCTTTGTCGGAAATGACTAAACCAAAAGCGCGAGAGGAAGCCTAGTTATGTGGGGTTGCTCCCATAAGGGTATTTTCACATCTCATCTATATTTTGTGTACCGTCACGTGAAAAACGGTTAAGATTTAGAAGTGAAATATTCGGATACTCGGAAAGGTTTGGCGGGGTCCGATTTGGTATTGTCCGAGATGTGTCACGGAGTATATGAGCTTCTTAGAAGAATATTACTAGAGGTATACTTCAAGGGGAGGTGCACCTTCCTAGTCATTTGTTGGAAAATTTCCTTTCCTTATTTGATTCTTATCCCTGAATCTGTTTTAGCTTTAAATTACCATGAGTAGAGCCAACTTCTCATCACGGCATTTTAGTGTTTATTTAGTCCATTCTATTGAGTTTGGACTATTACTTTATTTAGCCCATTCTATCGAGTTTGGACTGTTACCTTATTTAGTCCATTCTATCAAGTTGGTCTGTTTTCCTTGTTCTATCCATTCTGTCCAGTTTGGATTTTACTCGGTTTATTTCCATTCTTTTAAGTCTGGTTGATATTATTTATGCTCAATCATATTTGGTTTTGTTTCCTTATATTCATTTCTGCTCTTGCCTATATGGACGATATTCTTGTGAGGTAAAAACCCGTTCCGCGTTAGCGGCGTGGTCTCATAGAATTTTTATATATGTTTCCCCTTATTCGAGTTATCTCACGTTGGTATTTCCAAACTGATCCGGGTGTTATTTATTTATAATGCTCAGGTCAGACCGATTATTTTCCCAGGTTGCCTTTGGTGTTATGGAAATCATGGAGGGGAACTGAAGATTCTTCTATCGCAGTATTTTATTTTATGCTATATTATAGAGTATACCTAGCGGCATTTGTAAGGTTAGGATTTTATAACTGTCCAGCTGATAAGGTTTGTTTTAACTCTGATATACTTTGTATTTTTTTGAAGAGACAGATTCTACTGTCTTTGTTATATTATATGTTGTCGATTCCATTGTGAGGTTTTGTTTTTCTCTGTTCTCTGTTCTTTTCTTTTTATTTACCCTAACAATCTGCCCTTTTGTTGATTGAATGCACGATATTGGAACACAGTGGTAGTGTTCGGTGTCGACTTTCGATGGTCAAAATGGCGGGTCATTACACAATGAGCCAAGGATCAAATCCACCGTAGTTCATTGTTTATAGTCACATCTAGCTCTGAAAGTCTATCAATATAGACTTTCATGGTAAGACGAAATCTTCAACATGTCCGCCCTTACTCATCTTCGTATTGAACATTTCTTATTAATCTCGTACCTTGCGGAATGAAATTGCTCCCTAAACATAGCTTTGAGACTTTCAAAGTATTTGTTGACAAAAACATTTCATTATTACCTTTGCAACGACTTGTCTAGTGTAGATAACATGAAAACTTAAGCGATTTTGCAGTAAACTACCCAAGTGTTATAAGCTTTTGCTACCTCGAGGTCAGCACTTTCAGTGGATTTTTCAATTGAAGGTCCATGATTGACAACCATAAATGTTCGTATGTGACAACGATCTTAATTTCTCTTAGCCCGTCAGTATAGTTTGGTTTTGTGAGCTTATTATTTTTCAAAAATAGTCTTAGGTTGGTTATTTTGCTACAAATTTAATTTAAGTAGTTTAGGACAATTTATGCATAGAAGATGTTCTATATATTAGATAAGTTAAATGTTTTCATTTTATTTATCTAGTAAGCTTTGATGTTTCTCAAAACCCTAAGAGAAAACATAGAAATCTTTCGATTTCTCTAGTAGGTGTTCGGACTCGCTTGCCTTAGGATTTTGTCCATAAGGATACCGAACAAATCATGGGCTTACATATGATGGATAACACCTTATCTGTTGTATCGTACACAGCTCCTAACTCATGGTCTTTGTCCTAATCTCATCTCGTCCTTGAGGATTTTTAACAAATCAAAAGATATTATTCACCCATACCCACCATTTCATGACGACCTAAGTATAATCCACGTACCTTAAGGAATATCAACAAATACTTGCGTATATTTTACCTTGCCTAGCCAATTTGTTAACAATACTACACATAACATCCCAAGCTTAAGGAATCTCAACAACTAAAGAGTATGTAAGTAATCTATTAATATATAAATAGTAGAGTATAACTTGTACACTAAGGATTCGTAATCTTTAATGTATATACACATATAGTAATATTGATTTAGGGAACACCGTATTCCTTATGAAATACCCTCGTGATTTATGTGTCGGACACATCTAAAATCAAGGTATACGCATGTACTCATTCCTTAAACCTAAGTTTGGTTTCTTAATTCCACTTATATTATACAAGTTTAATGTATTTATAACCTTTTATAATTTAATCAATTTATATATTATTCTTATTTATATTAGTATTTAAATCATATTTAAAGAATTTAATTTACTAATTTAATTAACTAATTAATTAAATTATTTAAAATTAATTTTTTTATTTTATTCATCCTGAGCAATATAAGATGAATATTAACTATAATCGTTATAGTTTATATATACATATCATTATATTTTTATTAATTTTAATTTAATTATTTATTTAATAATTATTTTTATAATTAAAAAAAATTAATTAAATAATTTAATAAATTCAAAAATATTTATTTATAATTTACCTTAAATTATTTAGTATATATATATATGTGGAAATTAGCCACAAGGGCCTCTTTATCAAGTGGAATTAGTTTCTAGGACACACAACTGAAATAATTACTTTCAAGGACAAAAAGCAAAATAATTAGTTTCTAGGGCCTAAAAACCTATGAAATTGTGTCTTTGAAAGTAATTGGACTGCTGACTTTGTCCTTGAAAGTAATTATTCTGCCGACTTTGGCCTTGAAAGTAATTTCTTCGAATGTGTGTCCTAGAAACTAATTGGACTGCAAAGTTTGTCCTTCCCCTATATATATTCAACTATAACATTTATAAATACACTTACACATATATTAATATATATGTTTATTCTAATTAATTATTTATTTAATTGATCCTATTAATTAAATTATTATATTATTTTGAAAATATTAGTTTAGTTTCAAAAATATTTTTTGAAAAATATTTTATAAAATTATAATTTTTTTATATTTTAATTTTAACTATTAAACTAAAAATATATTTAAAAAAAAATAAACTAAATTTGAAAATCAGCCAAAAGCCTAAATAAGTTTGGGCATTTACAATTGGGTCAACCTTTTAGACATACTCCTTCATTTCAATCGCGAGGGAGGGTAGAATACTTGATTATCCAACCCAAAGGCTAGACACTACTATTACAGATACCCAAATGATAGATGGGCTTTATTATTTGGCCGTAAAGTTACTAATTTAGACCGTATTGATACCATTGTTAATACGATCAAAACTTCTATGAGATGACCTAACTAGGTATCTCACATGCGAGTTTTACTAGCACAACCATCATAGGATATGTAGGGGTAAGAGTCAATGCTTCATCACAGATCACAAAGTGAGAAACCCATATCATGCTAGTTGTAGGGACGAACACATGACATCCAATGTACTAGGTGAACACCTCAACCACCCTTACTTTGATATCATTATTTGAATTGGGCCAGTCGAAAGTGGTTGAAAAGGTATATTTCAATATATTTTTTTCCTATTTCGGATCATATTGGGTCTATGAAGTCTAAAGATTTGTATTAGCTCCAAACTATTTATTCAAATAAAATCATATTTTATTTAGTTTTTTTCTAGTTTAATTAATTAATAGATTTAATTAAATTATTATACATAGTTTATGAATATAACGTCATATAGTCGTATGTGTATGATGTGCACGTGCAACATAATAATTGTGTACATGGTTAAGTTTATACGTAAGTAAATATTGGAATTTATATCTACTATGTATATATTTGGCACATACTTATATGTCTTTAGCCTAAAATAAAATGATTATATATATATGTATATAACTCAAAATTAATATTAATAATATTATATTTAAAATTAATTTTAGAATATCACAAATAATGAGTAAGTCGTTATTTTAAATTTGAATTTAAAAATCAGATAGATTTAGTGAAAAAATTTAAAATTATAACTAGATTTATTATTTAAATTAAATAGATATATGTGTATGTATATGTATAATTTTGTTATCTAGTCTTTTGACCAGACCATATTCTGACAGACTAGACGAATCAAACTTAGAGCTATCAAGGCAGGAAGATTAGAGAGATAGCCCAAGAGTCCAAAAACCACGCACAGACTAGATCGAAAGATCAATACAAGACAAAAAGCCAAGTCAACAATGGGATCACTAAAGTTGGGATCAGTACCGACCCTACTCCATGGGTCGGTACCGACCCCTGATTTTAACTCAGGTGGACCCCATCTTCTGCCTATGCCTCCTATATGATGCCCTGAGCCTATTTCCAATGTTGGTTTGTTGATTCAATACAATTCTCCTTCGATCTCCACGAACACTTGAAACTGTAGCCTTTTTCTTCCACATCTCCATCATTTGGACTCAAAAACAAGCTAAAATAGATACAAACAACTATGGAACCATAAAGCTAACCACAAGACGATCTAAGGTGAGGAGTCGAAGATGGCCATTTTGGCAAACTTGGGGATCGGTACCGAACCTACCTATGGATCGGTACCGACTTCTAAGAACTTCTTCCTCCAAGTCAGGGATAAGTAATAAAATCTTTAAGTGGACAAAGGCCTTGCTTTGCTGAACCACTATAAATGATTATGTCTTGTTTATTTCTCATTTTTCATATTTTATTCTCTACATATACTTCTGGGTGTTTGTGCCATTTTTGGTTCCAACATTTTGGTACTTTTACGGAGAAACTAGATTCTCAGGCTACTTGGATCCATCATCTACTATTAGATTTCATATATCCAAGAGATAGATCTAATTTTTCTACCTTTTTAATTCAACAACTTAGATTTGCAAAGATCTACTAAAAGCTTTCTACCAGGGCCCCATCAAGAAGAGACCTTTCTACTAACTCCAGAGCTACCACTGAAGTTGAGAATCAGAATCCTCAGCAAGGAGATGGATTTATCCAACCTACTAAAACAGAGATCCAGACTCCAATTGACGTTGTGACCAGAATGGAAATGGATAGGATGATGAAGCAGATGGAAGATAGATTCCAAGCTAGTCAAAATGAGATGAATCAGACAACGCACTAGAGCTTGAGACTATTAAATGAGCTAACTCAAAATAGCCGTATAAGGGGCAGAAGGGATTGTAGTTCTTCATTTGAAAGTTCCTCATCATTTGAGCAAAGACGGAGGGACAAGAAGCGGAGAAGGACTTAGAATGCTGCCGAAACATCATACCAAGGAAGAGGACGAACCCTAGGCTCAAGTTTTGGGATCAATACCAACCCAAGGTTAGGAGTCGGTACCGACCCCTCTAATGGTGGAATCAAAGCCCATCCTCTGAAAGATGGCATGGACTTGGCTTCAGGATGCATTACTGGTGGTTAGAATCTGAAGAATCGTGTTGCTGCTGATGATATTGCTCATGTGAATCAAACTGGGGGACTACTGGATGAATGAATCTCCCAAAGGCTGGAGAACCTAGGTATCGAGAGCCAAACCGAGAGCATTCGCCGAGCCGAACACTTGAAGCGAAGCCCGAATATCGCCATTCAGTCGAACCCGTTGACCCGGACTACCTAGAGGATATGGTCAGGAGACTTGTTAGCGAGAATCATTTCAGGAGTAACGATGAATGAGGTACCTCTTCTAGTCGGAATCCACTTACAGAGAACATGCTACGTGGGAGGTACACCCGGAGATTCGCAATGCCAATTATGCCATTATATAGAGGAACGAGAGACCGTAGGCAACACTTGATGAGATATGAATGGCATATGGATTTAGCCAGAGCTTCCGATGGCGTGAAGTGCCATTGTTTCTCGATTCTCTTAAAAAAAGTAGCTACGATGTGGTTCACTCAAATTCCACCGAGGTCCATATCATCTTTCGCTGAGTTATCGAAGAAGTTTGTGGAACAATTCCATTTACATACTGCACGTCCAAAGCATGTGATGTCTTTGTCAAACCTTTTCCAAGCCGAGGGAGAGTCACTGAAGGATTTCTTGAATCGATTCCATACAACCGTGAACAAAGTTACAGATGCTAAGGATGGCATAACACTAATGGCATTGATTAGGGGGATCATCCTAATACGGAGTTTGGAGGAATGGTTGGAAAGAATGCCCCCATCGACGATAGATGCTTACTATAGAAAGGCTAATGAATAATTACGCTTAGAGGAATCAAAGAAATATCCATGGAGGATTGGTGTTGGAAATTTAAATGAAGTGATACAAAGTAACATTGCTTTAAAGCAATTTGGAGGAAGCTCTGGGAAAGGATATGAATATTGGTAATTAAAGCAATAATCGGAAATGAAACAATGATGAGGCTAAGAAGAAAAAGCCAGATAATATGAACCATATTAGTACTCCTTAATATGATAGCTATACTGAATAGAAAAACTCGATAGAAAACATCTACTTGGCAACTCAAAACACCAAGCAATACAGAAAGCTAGCTCCAAGAGAGTCGACTGAGAAGGAGAGAAAGTCCGGCAAGTTCTGCAGATTCCATGAAACTCACGGTCATAATACTAATGAGTGCAGACACTTGCAGGATATGATTGAGGAGTTGATTCGTAAGAAAAAGTCATTGCAGTATGTGAAAGCCCGTAGAATGGAGGGAAAGGAAACTCTAAAGCCCCTTGACCATCTTCCTAATAGGGAAAAGCCAAGCCTGGTGCTGATGTATTCAAGCGGCCAGAATAATGATTGTTAATTAATACTATCATCGGTGGGCTGCACCCCACTGATAAAAGTCTAGCGGAGATAGACATATATGTTGGTGCTATTAGATATGCGGAGAGTGAAAGTTGCTATGTTGTTGAGGACCGGACTCCGATAAAATAATGCAGAAATATGACTGACGATATTATTTCCGGAATAGAGATGTCGATGGAGTGGAAGTTCCAACAATTGACCCACTCATGATCACAACCATGATTGGTCCTGCTATCGTTTGAAAGGTGCTGGTTGACTATGAGAGTTCAGTCAATATCCTGTTTAAGGGAGCTGACGATCAAATGATGCTAGAAGAGAAGGATTTGAAACCTTATAAGTCTTGAATATAGAGGTTCAACAGGATGGCTACTGAGCCAATTTGATATGTAGAGTTACTGGTTGTACTTGGTAAGGGCGACTGCAAGCGAGTTCGAGTCGTACCTTTTTTGGTGTTGGATATTTACTCAGCTTACAATGCATTTCTAGGCCGACCGACCTCGGTAGAGTTCAAAGCGGTTATAGCACCTTAGTGTTTGACTATGAAGTTCCTTACAGAGCATGGAGTGGGGATCATGCAAGGAGATCGGGTAGCTAGCCGCAAATGCTACATCGCCGAGCTAAAGAAGACAAGGCAAATGAAGAAAGGAAAAAATATGGAAGGGACCCTCTTCATTAAGGCTTTAGACGCATAGCAACTACAACGTAAGCCTCAGCTCGGGCAGCCCACTCGGTTCCACGATGAAATGGACCGATGTAAAGAGCCAAAAGGTGGAAGAGCAGCTCTACACGGTTGACAATCTTTGTTCCGGTTAGCTAGGATGATCCGAATTGAGTCCTAAAGGTTGGATCGTAGCTCGATGCAAGAGTGATGAAGGAGTTGGTTGGTTTTTGCCAGGCAAACCTAGATGTGTTTTCCTGGACACACTGGGATATGTGTGGGATCTCACCGGAGATAGCGAGCCATGCATTAAATATAAATCCCAAATACGTTTCTATGAAACAGAAATGCCACAGCCTGGGTGCGGAGAGATCTGTTGTACTCAAAGAAGAGGTGGATAAGCTGAAGGACAACGACTTTATCTGCAATGCCTTATACCCGAAGTGGGTATCTAATCTTGTCTTGGTGAGGAAAGCAAATGGAAATAGAGGACATGTATCGACTATTCTGATTTGAATAAGGCATGCCCAAATGGCAGCTTCCCGCTCCCGAGGATCGATCAGTTGATGGATTTGACAACTGGACATTAGCTACTTTCATTTATGGATGTGTACTTAGGATACAACCAAATCCCGTTGCACGTCCCAGATCAGGAACACATTAGCTTCATAATCGACCTCGGACTGTATTACTATATGGTCATGCCCTTTGGAGTGAAGAACGCAAGAGCAACTTACCCGAGGCTTGTTAACCGGATGTTCAAAGACCAAATTAGATGCTCGATGGAAGTCTACATGGATGACATGCTTGTGAAGTTAAGGCAGTTAGGATAGAGATGTTTACTACCCTTCGAAAGTATAGAATGAAACTCAATCCCTTGAAATGCTCTTTCGGCATTGCACCTTGGAAATTCTTGGGTTTTATTATAAACTCCCATGGGATGGAAGCCAACCCAGAGAAGATTGAGGCATTGACAAAAATCAAAGCCCTAAAGTCGATCAAGGAGGTCCAAAGCCTAAACGTTCCCGAGCCACAATAAGTGCATCCCTTTCTTCGAGGTGATTAAGAAAGGAAATAGGAACTTCTAATGGAATCGCAAGTATGAAGATGCATTCCAAGCTCTGGTGGATCTCTTGGAAAGACCCCTCATCCTTACAAAGATGGTGGATGATGAGACTTGTTTATATACTGGGTGGTGTCAGCGCACACTTTGAGCGCAACACTTGTGCATGAGGAATCTCACACCCAACAACTAGTCTATTACTCAGTAAGTGGCTGACAGGCGCGGAACGAAACTATCCGAAGCTAGAAAAGCTCACATACATCGTTTTGACCACTTTTAAAAAGCTCCTCCCTTATTTCCAGTCTCATCAGATCAAAGTTCTTACTGACTAGCCTTTGCGATAAGTCTTGCAACGAGCTGGGACATTTGGAAGCCGTTGAAATGGAACATTGAATTGAGCCAATACAACATAAGTTATCACTCTCGGAGAGCAATCCAGGTCAGGACTTGGCAGATTTCCTATCTGAATTCACTGCACGAGATGATCTTTCAGATAGTAGTGGTTAGAAAAATACTATATGGAAGATGTATACAGATGGTGCATCTAATGAATGATGTTTCGGTGCTGAAGTCGTACTTGTCACTCCTGAAGAACGCCCAATTTGTTACACCTTGAAACTTGAATTTTTGGCAATGAACAATGAAGTTGAATATGAAGCCTTGATGCGGGACTCAAAATCGATAAGGAACTGGGGATAAAGACTTTGCACATTTTATGTGACTCCCAGCTAGTGGTTTGCCAACTTTGAAAAGAGTTTCAAGCTAAAGGAGCGAGACTAGCTCCTTATATAAACCGAGTCCTTGAGCTGCTCATTGACATTGAACATTATGCAATCACTTATATTTCCAGAGAGGAGAATGAGAAGGCCGATTCACTGGCTAAACTGGCCAGTTTCGGAAATGCACTGCTCACGGGCCTAGTTCCAGTGGAAGTACTTTTAACTTCGAGCATCAACCTGATGGATGTCGATTGGATCTTGGAGACTGGACCTGAAAGGGAGTCGTGGATGACTCCGATTCTAAATTTTCCACAGAAAGGAATCCTTCTGGAGAGAAGGAATGAGCGACGAAAAATCCTTCAACAAGTTTCGAGATATATCATGCAAAAAGGAGTACTATACAGGAAGGGTTTCTCTGCCCCATTCTTCGGTGTGTCACTCACGACGATGCCAAGCGAGTTCTAAGAGAGATTCATGAAAGGGCATGTGGCGACTACACCGGGGGGCAATTCTTAGCAAAGAAGATTCTCCGCTACGCATACTTCTGGCCAACTATCAACCGAGACGTAGCTAATTACACCTGAAAATCTAAAAAGTGCCAGAGATTTGCTAAAATACCGAGAGCACCATCGATGGAGATTACTCAAATGGTCAGCCTTTAGCTGTTTGCAGTCTCAGGGATTGATATAATCGTTGTGTTGCCGATATCTAAAGGTGGTGTGAAGTACGCCATCGTTGCAGTTGATTACTTCACCAAGTGGGCTGAGGCAGTGCCGTTGGTCATGATCGCCACAAAGAAAGTAATCAATTTTGTTTTCCAAAATACCATCTGTCGTTTTAGAGTTTCACAGGCAATCATTACCAATAACGGGACCCAATTCAATTATACCAATCTCAAATATTTCTACCGTCGGCATCACATAGAGAAGGGATTTGCTGCGAGGCACTTCCTCAGGCGAATGGACAGGTTAAAGCAGTGAATAAGATTATCAAGTCCATTCTTCAGAAGCGGTTGAAAAAGGCCAAGGGCAAGTGGGTCGATGAACTTCCATTAGTACTATGGGCTTATTGAATAACTCACAAGTCAGTGACTTGCCACTCTCCAGTCATCCTAGCCTCCGGATCAGAGGCTAGATTCCAGTCAAACTGGAAGTACCTTCTCATCGAGTGATTCACTACAATCCATGAACTAATGAGCAACTCTTGTTGGAGTATCTTTATATGACCGATAAGAAGCGTGATGTAGCTGAGTTGAGGGCAACTGCACACGGACACCAAGTCGCACGATATTACAACACTAAGGTCAGGAATCGGATCTTCGAAGTTAGCGACCTGGTTCTCAAACGAATCTTCCCTGGCCTTAGAAACTTGGGCTTGACCTGGGAAGGTCCGTATGCAATAGAGTAAAAGCTTGGAGATGGAACTTTCAGGCTTGCGACAGCAGACGGGATTACACTCTCGAGGACGTGGAATAGCGAGCACTTACGATGCAACTTCACTTAGAAATAAATTTGTAAATAATTGGCAAGAGCCATGTAATATGGAAAATTCTGTCATTTCCTATCTTTTATGGAATAAATTATCGAGTCCAAGACTTTGTCTTTCCATTACTTAAGAGTTGTTACTTAACTGACTCGAATGATTCTGCATGTGAATAACGTAGGAGTGTAGGTACCCGGAGTAAGGTGCCATTCAAAAATTTTACGGTTCATGATCTAACTATCAAAGTTCTTCTCGATACCCGGTAATAGATACCAGATAACTCTTGCTCCCATTGTAGGAGCAGGTGTGTAAACTAAAGCAGATGTGACTCATCCACCCATCAACTAACTCTCATCCTCGGATTGGGGGTAGTAGTAAAACTAAATGAATGTGACTCCACCATCTATCGACCAACTCTTATCCTTGGATTGGGGGCAGGAGTACAAACTGAAACCGGATATGACATAATCATCCGTGCGTAAACTCTCGCCCTTGATTTAAGGGCAGGGGTATAAATCAAAACGAATGTGATATAACCGTTCACTCACTTAACTCTTGTCCTCGGTTGGGGGTAGGAGTTTAAACTAAAATGGACGTGACAGACCGTCCAACTACTAGCACTCTGCTCGGAGTAGGCGAAGCCAAAGGTCCATACTCGGTGTAAGGTGGGATCTTGCCTATGAACTTCGAATCAACGCCTAGAGTTAGGCGTGATTGGAACTGTACATCCTGGATGAGGATGTGCGAACTATGATAAGTTAATTCAGATTAGTGCTTGGAGTTCGGTGCAAACGAATATTGTGATCCTAGAAAAGGATATCTAAACCGCTTTTCTAAGTGGTTAACTCCAACTAATGAACGGATTTTGGCACTTCAACAATTACTTTGCGTTTGTAAGAACGATTAAAGGACGATAAATTATAGAATGGGCTAAAGAATTCGGTCTGATAATAATAACTAGAAGGAATAGATCACATGTACATTGAATGGAAAACGTATTTCTTAAGTACTTGGACAAATCCATACAAGGAGTTAACAAAACAAATACCTTTGTTATTTACATAAAATCTAGAAAGCTAAGTACAAGTGTTATTAACACCAGAAATAAAAAGCAAAAGTGGGAGCCGAACCCGCACAAAGCCAGCTAAAAACCAAAATAGACTACAACTACCATTAAAAAGTTAGCCTATTCACACCAAACAAACCAGTGCTCACTTCTTCGGTTTTGTTCCCCTTTATTCCTTCTAAGAGCCAGGAGAAACATCGCTCGATCTTTCACCTTGACTTTTCCCCCCTCTTCCACCACTTCCTTTGCCCTTTGATGGAGTGCTCTGTAACGATCCAGCAGGCAAGCTTTGAGCGCTACCAGTCGGAGGAAGATGGACCAGAGCGAAGATAGTTTGCCCAGGCAAGGCAGTGGACAGAGGAGGAGGAATAACTTCAAGTTTCTCCTGCTTGACCTCTGTAGCAAGGAGGACGTCTTTCTCAAGTTCCTGCTCTAGTAATAACAACATCTTCATCAATTTGAGTTTCCTGAGTCCCACTAGCTCCTTCCTCCAATAAAGCATTGATCATCTGCTCGTCAAGGCCGGGAGTACCGTCAACTGGGATAGTTGAAATTGTTGTTGAGGTGGTAATAGTAACTGATTCTACTACAAGCACTTGCAGTCCCAGTTGAGAGTCCTTTTCAGGAAGCGGAGCAACGTGAGGCTGACACGTCAACTTTCGGTAATACAGGAGAAGTCAATAAGAAACCTTCTTTGCCTTGGATCTCTATGCGGGCCAGAGTGCCGCCGGAGTTCCCCTCAAGAATTGGAGAGAGAATGGTAGGCTTGTGAATCTTGGGCCTCTCGCGGTCATACCCAAGTGTCGGAGCAGCTTAGGACCCAAGTGTTTGGCTTGCAATAGCATCATATGGCATCGATCCGGAGCCTTCACCCAAGTCTTTAGGCACTGTCGAGGCAAGCTCTGGATGAAGAATAAGCTGGCCATCTTTTAGAATCCTGGGCTCCTATCAAGACTTCTTTCTTCAGCTACTCCAAATCCACCTCGCCACCTTCAAGGAAAGTTTTTTCTTCTTCAACAATCCGCTCCCAGGTGAGGGCGAGGATTTGGGATAGTCATCTTTGAACCACTCCAGATTTCAGAATTTGAGCACGTTGGTGTTGTATTGGTTCAACACTGGTTCAAACTTCTCCATCATGCGCTCTTCAGCCCGTTGTTCCATGGCCTCTACTTCTCTTTTGACGAGTGCGTCAACATCTTTAACATGCTCAATTGCTTTGTCTCTTTCCTCCCTGGCATATGGCAACTATTCAAAATAAGTCTGAGCTTGTTGGAGCGCTTCATCCTTTTCTTTTATTTCACTCACTAGCTTGGTTTTCAGCTCAGCCGCATTTCTATTTGTGGTATCGCTCTCCATTACCAATGCATGATTTTGGTGGAAAGCCTTCTCTATTTCATCTCGATGCTTAATCTGCTCCTCTTCGAGTGCCTTGTTGGCCTTCTCGGCCTTCTTCTCGACTTCGGCTTGGCATGTTCTTAGTTTCTCAATCTCAGCATCGAGATTATCGATAATTCTCTTATTTTCAGCTTCGATGAGTTTCTGATTGTCGATCTCTAGCTACCTGTCCCTAGAGAATTTCTCAACTAACTTCGAGCATTCGTTACAGTAATTGTGAACGTCGATCACACAGTGGATGGTTATCTTTTGTACGTTAGCCTGGAATCTTTTTAGATTAGGCACAAACATGAGGCCATCAAAGAAAATACTTGGAATTCTTCTTTTAGTTTGCCCATTCAGGCATTGGCCTTAAACTGTTCCTCCATTGAGATAGGTGGGACTATTGCAGTTTCTTTGCTAGGCTTGTGCTGGGAAGTTTCAGAGCTGCTCCTATAATGTCTACAGTTGGAGGATCGACTAGAATAAGAAGGTACCAGAGGCTGCATAGGGATGGAAGCCGGAGGTGGAGCGCGAGAAGAGTCGCCAGGTAGGATGTCATCGTGACCATCAAGCTGCCTGTCTGGACCTTTAGGAGGAGGTGATCTTGACCTATGGTGATGTTTGGAAGCAGATTCATGTGATGAGCGATCTCTATTGTAACTGCTTCTATCCCGGTCATCTATGTCTCGACTAGAATGATAGCCTGATTCAAAATCGCGACCGCTTCCTTGGCGGTGTGAGCTTGATCGAGGCCTTTGTGCTTGGGATGCTTTCTCCTTCAAAGATCAATAAATGTATTTCCTTTTCTCCACGGATCTTGCAAAGGGAACAAGAATGAGTTAGATCCAACAAGCAAGGACACAAGTGCGAGTGTTGTGAAGAGCATGTGCGTGTGAGTGTCCTAGTGTCCCTTCAACGGATCATGAGCAGGAGTTTTACTCATGGGAGTAACCTCTCCCATACTGGTAGAGATGAAGTCCTTATCAATATGGATAGGGGAGTCGATGTCCTCAATACTAATATTACCGACATCGGGAGAACCAAACTCGGCAGGAATTGGACCTAGGCTAGTGAATGTGCCCGTCGAAGGAAAAGATGGAACTTTCTCTGCATCTGTGACCAGTGGGGGCTGGGTAGAACTCTACACCGTAGAAATTTTCATAATTAACCTCTTCTTCGGAGTAGGCGGTTGGTCATCTCTAGATTGTTCAAGCTGAGACTCATGACCCGCATCAATGTTACCTTGGCCAGCCTCACCACTTTCTCCAATAATTTCGCCTTCCTAGGCGCCTTCTGGTGCTTGTTCAATGTTTTCTTCAACTCCAGCCCCAGGACTTGGGACAGAAGGCAAATTTGGATCCGCTTTGCCTCCTTGAACTGGTTTTTATCATCGTCGTCGTCACTGTAAGCTATTTCGACGATGCCAGTACTACTGCCCTCTTTTAACAAGTCGTAGGCGAGAAGATTCATTTGACATGATAGTTTTGATATCTCTGCCTCCTACTAGGACTGCCATTAGAGTGTTGACGGCATTTGAAAGCACCAAGCTACTGGGTCTCGTCGGAACATCTAAATAGTAAACAAGAACATGAGTTAAGTCTGCATACTATTAAACAAATTCATATAATGCACATGGAGAGGAACTTATGTCCGGATAGCCATCTGCGTGCAAAACCAGGCAGACAACGGACATAGAACCACTAAGTTTTGAAGTAGCTCAACTTGTTCAATGCCCCAGTGACATCTGCAACCCCTGATTGGTTCCAAGTAAATCAAAGATGGACTTTCTTTTTGACTTTTGAAACTGTATATATATTGAATATCTTCATCATTGGGCGCTCGATGTAAGTGTTCAGTGAAGACCATATATGTACCGAAGGGAAAGGCATAGCTATTCGAGTGCAACTGTGTTGGAGAAAGCCTCATAAAATTTAGAACTCGACGAACGACTAGTCGAACGGTGGGACGCAGCCCGCCGAGCACATGTACCTATTGTAGGCAGTATAACCCTCCGGAGGATTGTGAGCTCTTTGATCGCAAGACGGGACCAAGACTTCATCAAATGGAATTCCGTGCTTGTTGCATATTCTTTGAAGGAATCCTTCGTCGATTTTGGAGGCAACAGAATTGACAAGATCATTTAAAATTACGGCATCCCCAAAGGTGTCGGATGTGGGGTCTACTTGTGGCCCCTCTGCTGGATCAACCAGAGTTTCTAGAATTTGCTGTTCTACATGTGGATTTTCTTGCTACTATTCTTGCTGAACAGGAGTTTGTTGTGTGTGCGGAGTTGTGCCCAAGCTTTACTCTGCATCAAATTCAATATATCTCGAAGTTGATGTATATATGGCCTGAGCAGCAAGACGTTTGGAACATCTTTGGTCAATTTCTATAAACAACTCAACAGATAATCAACATTAAAAGATTAATTATGTAACACCCCTAATTTTAAATAACATTATTCAGGAGATTTAATTAGATAAATTAAATAGAGTAATGTAAAGATTAGAGTGATAAGGGGATTGAGATTTGAAAACTAAATAGAGGTCGTGCTTAATTAAATAAAATTAAAAGAATGAGATTATGGAAATGGTTTTATAAGTTAACTAATAAAGGAATAAGGCAAGGGCATTATAGGAAATAGTCGCCACCATAACCCTTAACCCCTAAACCCTTATTCCCATTTTCATTTCACAAGTTCATAATTCTAAAACATAAACCAAAGAGCTCAAGTCGGCCATAACCTAGGGGAAAAAGTGGATTAAAAATCAATTAAAAGCCAAGGAATCAAGCAAGGAGAACCAAGCAAGATCAAATCTCAAGTTCCTTATCCAAAGCAAGGTGAATTATAATCAAAACCATCTCATTTTCGTTCTTAAGAGCATTTGATTTCAGGTTTTAAGTTTAAAACCATTATGATGATTTTAATGATGATATGCTTGGATTACATGATATGTTTGATTAAAACAAGTATGTTTGATAACTGTTTTATTTGATTTTAAGGTCAAAATCGTATATATTGGGTTTCGAATGCCACGGGGATTTAATATGTTATGTAAAACATTATTTGGAGATGGGTTTAAATTTTTGTAATTATCCAAGTCATGGATAATTTATTATGAATATTTGAAAGAAGAAATAATTAATTGGGTTTAAAAATTTATTTTGGCTATTATATAGAGGATTTTGGGTATGAAATTTATATATGTTAGATAACATATTAAAAGTGAATTTTGATTATTTTTGGGAATTTTTCCTAAGTGATTTATATGGAAATTAAATTAATTAAGTTGGAGGACTTAAATGTCTTAATTGTTTTGTTAAAGGGAAGGGCTTCTTCGTTAATTATTTTTAATTAATTCGGAATGAATTCGACAGTCTATAAGAAAAGATTTTGGTAAAGTTTATAGCAACCAATTATATTTTTACAAATAGGCAAGTTAGTTGAAAAGCATTTACTTAAAAAGGCAACAAAACAGTTTTGCATAGATTTACTGCTTCGCCACTTCCCGTTGCAACCTTTCGACCCCATACCTCCGCCCCAACTAAATCGAAACCAATAAACATGGTATCAATGCTTTGGTACGTAGTGGATTGGAGAAAGGCGACATGTATAGATTAAAAACCATGCTTTTAAAGGGCTCGAGGCCATTTTAAATAACTTTCGAAGGCCTATGTTTTGCTTTTAAAAGAGGTGCCGCTTGCCTTGCTTTTGAAAGGATGCTTTCAAAAGGGCTGAATCACACATATATAGCTTTCGAAGGGGTTGCCGCCTTTTTGTTTTAAAGGGTAGCTTTTAAATGAGTTGCCGCATATTATTTTTCAAAATGGAGCTTTCGAAAGGGTAGTTTTGAACCTAGTTGAAACCTTGCTGCCATCTTCATACCTTTCGAATAAGTTGAAAGTTTTCAATGAGTTCGAAAGACAAGTTTTTGTTTTATAAATATAACAAGCCGCTTCCTAATGCTTTCGAAAGGGCTCCAGTAGCCATTTAAACTAAAAGTTTCGAAGGCAATGGCTTCGAAAGGTATTTTGAAGCTATCCTTCCAATTGTTTTACATAAAATGATTGAAGCTTTGGAAAGGATGGTTCCAAAGCCATCTATTTTCCCCAAGCTCTTTTACTTGAAGGTAAATGGTTTCAAAAGGGGTACTTTTGCTTATGTTCACTTTAACCCAAAAGTTATATATATAAGATTAAACCCGATGGTTTCAAAAGAGGTACTTTCAAATGGTTTCAAAGCTATACTTCTATAAGTTGGAAAGATATGCTTTAATACGTTTGAAAGGAATGTTTTGATGGTTTCAAAAGGAATGTTTTGATGCTTTTGAAAGAGATATTTTGAGGTGTTTCAAAAGGCATATGTTTAAGTGTTTTGAAAAGAATGTTTGAATTCTTTTGAAAGATATATTCTAATAGTTTTGAAAGTAAAGGTCTAAGGTTTCGAAAGCCTTAGTTTTCAAAACAAAGAACCCAATCTCATTTTTAAAGGAAAACCCATGGCAATATAAAAGAGCTTTGAAGTGACTTTCAATTTTGGAGTTTATGAAGAAGCTTTCCTTGATAAAAATAATGGGTTAAAGGTATTAACCATGTTTTGTATGTTATGATCAGTTATTATGTGTGCTTCTTCTATAAACATATTCACTTTATAATTAGACTCATAACTGTATTCTAGGGAGTAAGGGTGGAATAACCCGCTGGATTGACCCAGTAGTGAATATAAATTGAATTAACTCCTGAATGAGTAGAGTTGCATCCAGGGGGTCAGATAGACCAGAACATAAGGTGCCTAAAGACTGATCAAGAAGTTGTTAGTTTAGATAGGTTCATAGTAAATCCATTAAAACTATGTTTGGAGAGAGTTATTGGCAGGGGCAAATATGTTCATAGTGATCCCATGAAAACTATATCTGGATAAAGTTATTGACAGAGATGAATAGGTTCATAATCAACCCATGAAAACTATGATATAAAAGAAGTTATCGGAGATACCAATAGGTTCAGAGAGAGCCCATGAAATATTGAAGTTATTGGTAGGGGCCAATAGGTTCTTACTGATCCCATGAAACCTATGAAACTGGACAGATAGTCCGTATGAGTTTAGATAGGTTATTAGTCAGCCTTGAAATCTAATAGGTTAATAGTGACCCTAGAAACTATAACTATAACAGATAGTCAAATGAATGAGGATGTGAAATCCAGGATATTTTGCTTATTTGCATATCATCATGATATATAAAATTGCTATGTTTTTAACCATTGTGGATGCAGGAGCATAGTATATGGTTATTATAAATTTTTGGGCTAGATACTAGTAAGGGGAAAACCCGTTCCGCTGAGCGGCGTGATCTCACTAGATATCTAAATGGTTTGAGATGGTAGGTCGTTATTCATACCAGGCTTTATGTCTAACTCGAAGTTTATGTTTTCCCCTTAAACTCTCGGGTGCTTAATTGATTTTGAGTAGTTTGAGAGTTGAGGGTTTACGTTTTCCTTTAGACGAATAAACTTTCGGAGGCGTGCAGGAGGCAAGCTAGCTAATAGGAGTTCTTTTCTATTTGATTCCACTGTGTTTTGATGTAAAGGCAAAGTTGTTTAATTGCCTGTGTTTAGACTCTGATCATCCAAGGGGGCATCTTCATATATCGCTCTTGGCGTATTTTGTAATAATTATATTTTCTTTGAATGCGGTTCTCGAATTTGGGATTATGTAATGAATTTGAAATATGATTGAAATGGAATGAGAAATTTGTTTAATGGTTTTAAATTTTTTTTCATATCCATGTGTTTCTATTATGTATCTAACATTACCGCATTTGATCATCGAGAATTAATAACCATGGATGACTGCAACATCCGTAGCCGTTAGTTCTGAGACTCTAAGTGGTGGATGTTACAAGTACATATTCCCCTCTCTCTTAGACTATTCTTAAATACCTTACTAAGGCTCGTATGCATATTTACGAGAAAGAAAGATGTGGAGGTAGGAAACGGAAGAGGAAATCTCGGTGGAGGAAGCACCACAACAAATGGAAATGCTCGACCCAACAGGAGAAATCAAGGTCGACAGGCGAATGCTAATCAAAATGCAGATGCCAATGTAGGTGCTAAAAATCCGCCAGTAGATATTGGGATGATGTATCAGTTCTTCATCAGCCTAGTGCAAGCAGGAGCTGCCGCAGGAGTAGCTGGGTGTAATGCTGGGAATATTGGATGAGTAAATCCCATAGCCCTAGTTGGCAACAACTATGCCAAGCAGAGCAGGGATTATACTAGTCTTGGTGGGAAGCCGTTTTTGGGAATGGAGGATGCTATAGAAGTTGAGAATTGGTTTTTGCTTTGTGAAAGGATCTTTGCTGACTTGGGATTAAACGATGAGTAGAGACGTAGGCTTGCTTCTAGACAGTTGCAAGTAGCAGCGCTTCATTGGTGGAATAGTGTTACCGCTGGAGTTCCCGAGAAAGAGTTGACTTGGGCATAATTTTGAAGGAGATTCGAAGAGAGGTTTTTGTATGAAGTTGCCAAGTCGGCATTATTGAGGAAGTTCATGGATTTACTGCAAGGCGAGATGTCAGTGATTGAGTATGCCACGAAGTTTGATGAGTTATCCATATACGGATATGCTACCATTGATACCGTCATTAAGAGGAATGAGAAGTTTATTCGGGGATTGAGACCCGAGATTGCTAGGGTGACACTACCACATCTTCGTGATGCTTGTAATGTTATTGTGGAAATGGCAGTCTGACATGAGGAGATGCTTGCTACTTATGGGAGGAGAAACAAGTCGAAACCCAGAGTTCTCTTGGCAAAAAGAGGAAGTTCTTCAAGAAGAAGGGAACCTAGAAGAGAGAAGCTGACAAGAAGACAAAGGCTAATCTGGTTTGCTTTAAGTGCGATAAGAAGGGTCATTATGCTCATGAATGCCGAACTGGCAAGGGAAGAAGGACATATACAAGAAGGGTGTGAAGTGCTTTAACTGCATCTAGGTTGGGCATTATAAGAATCAGTGTCCAGAACCAGTCCAGGCGGACAGGGGGAAATTCTTTACTATTGGACCATAGTTTGCTAGGCCAACTACTGCTGAGAAAGGAAAGACTGTAATGGAAGGTATGCTTTTGATTCCAAGTACACCAGTTAGGGTACTATTTTTTACCGGTGCATCGCATTCATTTATATCTCAGTGGTTGGTTGATAGGTTATGTTTAGAACCTATATACCTTGTTACTTCCTTGAGGATTGCGAATCCGATAGGAGGGTATGCAACTCTAGGAATGAGATGTGACCAGTTAGAACTTGATTTGTTAGGTCATAAGTTGGCACGCGGTCTGTATGTTTTTGATTTCATAGACTTCAGAATCATTTTGGGTATGGATTGGTTGGGTAAATTTGATGCTAGGATATTTTGCCAAGATAGGGAAATAACATTAAGACTCCCTAATAGGCATAATCGAATTATATTCTCAGTAGAGAATTCAGATCGGAGTGCTTATACTTTGTTGAGTGCTATGGAAGTAGAAGAAGAGTTAAGACAGGTTCAAGTAGCAAGAGAATTTGCAGATGTTTTTAAGCCGGTTACAAGATTACTACCGAAACGAGCCGTTGTGTTTCAGATAGATCTTGTGCTAGGAGCAGAACCTGTAAGTAGACCACCTAGCAAGATGACACCGACCAAGATGAAGGAATTGAAGGTGCAGCCAGTGGATTTAGAAGGGAGAAATTTTATTACATCAAGCAGTTCGCCTTAGGGAGCGGCCGCGATGTTCGTAAAGAAACCGGATGGGTCGTTGAGGCTGTGCATTGACTATCATAAGTTAAACGAGAAGACGATCAAGAATAAGTATCCTTTGCCGAGAATCGATGATTTATTTGATCAGTTATGTGGAGCTAGAGTATTTTCCCAATTGGATTTGGCGAGTTAATAGTGGCAGAGGGTAGTATTCCATTGACGGCGTTTCAGACTAGGTATGGTTCGTACGAATGGTTAATAATGCCATTCGGGTTAACGAATGCACTAGCTTTCTTCGTAGATTTGATGAATCGAGTTTTCTGAGAGTACTTGGATTGGTTCATGTTAGTATTTATAGATGACATTTTAGTAAACTCTAGAGATGAAAGAGAGCATGAGGATCATCTCAGAGTAGTGCTTGAGACGTTGAGGCGGCATCAGCTAAAAGCAAAGTTTTCCAAGTTGTCATATTTGGAAGAAAGAGGTAAGTTTCTTGGTCACATGGTTTCAGAGAAGGGTTTGTCAGTCGATCTAGATAAGATCAAAGCTGTTAATAACTGGAAGAGACCAGAGAAGGTGACTGAGATTAGAAGTTTTCTTGGACTCGCTGGCTATTGCCGGAGATTCATTAAGGACTTCTCGCGGATAGTAGCGCCTTTGACTAAGTTAACCAGGAAGGACGTGAAGTTTACTTGGTCTGACAAATGTGAGGAAGCATTCCTTAAGTTAAAGCATTTGTCGACCAACGTGCCTGTGTTAGTGGTTTCGGATGGAAACCAAGGGTTGGTGGTGTATACCGATGCATGTGGAACTAGATTAGCGGCTATGTTGATGCAGAAAGGTAAAGTCATTGCCTACGCTTCACGAATGCTTAAACCGAATGAAGTGAGATATCCTACTCATGATTTGAAGTTGGCCGTAGTGATCTTCGCATTGAGGACATGGAGACATTATCTCTTAGGGGAGATATTTGAGCTACATATAGATCATAAGTCCTTAAGATATTTATTCTCTCAGAAGGAGTTGAATATGAGACAATAGAGGTGGCTGGAGTTTTTAGTAGCTTATGATTTTAGTATAGAATATACACCTGGTAAAGGAAATAAAGTTGCGGATGCTCTTAGCAGAAAACATCAAAATGTGGTGTTAGCTATGTTGGCAGAATGGAAGGATTTAGAAGCTTTGACTACTTGTAGTGTGTAGTTAAGATCAACTGCTAGTTCTAGTCAAAGCACCGCCATGTTGTCCTGTTTGGAAGTTCGACCTGTACTAATCAAAAGAATTGCTTCTAAGTAGAAAGAGGATCTATTATTAGCCGAGAATATTAGAAGGCTTGAGGTTGGGTCGGAGATCGATGATCTAAAGGCTTTTAGTCTTGACCAGAAGGGATGGTTGAGAAAGAAGGGACAGTTGTGTGTTTCGAATGTTGAGGACTTAAGGAAAGAAGTTCTTAGGGAATGTCATTGATCTAAATTCACGATTCATCCAGGAGGAACCAAAATGTATCAGGATATGAAGAGGAGCTTCTACTAGGAAGGTATGGAGAAGGATGTTGGCTTGTGGGTTAGGCAGTGTGCGGACTGTCAACAAGTGAAGGCCAAACATCAGAAGCCGAGTGGATTGCTTCAACCTTTGGAGATACCAGTTTGGAAATAAGATTCGATATCCATGGATTTTATAAACGGGTTGCCAAGGTCGAATTGAGGAAATGAATGTATATGGGTCATAGTGGATAGGTTGACCAAGAGTGCCCATTTCATTCCAGATAAGTCAACCAGGTAGGGACCTATTTTAGCTAAGTTGTTCATGAAGAATATAGTTAGACGGCATGGAATTCCTAGTAGTATAGTCAGTGACAGAGATGCTTTGTTTACTAGTGAATTCTGGAAGAGTCTACAAGATATGTTAGGTGTCAAGCTCAAGATGAGTACTGCATATAACCCTCAGACGAATGGGCAGACAAAGAGAGTCAATAATGTACTCGAGGATTTGTTAAGAGCTTGTGTGTTGGACTTTGGTGAATCTTGGGAAGATCACCTACACTTAGTTGAATTTTCCTATAATAATA
Organism: Allium fistulosum; assembly: GCA_030737815.1. Lineage (NCBI taxonomy): Eukaryota > Viridiplantae > Streptophyta > Magnoliopsida > Asparagales > Amaryllidaceae > Allium > Allium fistulosum. The sequence continues at coordinate 842,265,120 of CM060907.1, forward strand.
ATTATCAGACTAGTATAGGAGTGGTGCCTTTTGAAGCTTTGTATGGAAGGCCATGCAAATCAGCAACATGTTGGTTGGAGACTGGAGACATATTAGTCTTGGGTCCAGATCTGGTTAGAGAGGCGACAGAGAAGATTGAGTTGATCTGAGAAAGGATGAAGGAAGCCCAGTCTAGATAGAAGAGTTACGCAGATAAGAGGCGAAAAGATCTAGAATTCTTAGTCGAAGATAGAGTTTTCCTTAAAGTATCACCGATGAAACGTGTGGTATGATTCGGAAAGTCAGGGACTGGCACCGAGATATGTTGGTACGTTCTGAATTATAGAGAGGATCGGAAAGCTCGCATACAGAGTAGAGTTGCCGAGCAGTTTGGCAGATGTCCATAATTTGTTTCATGTATCTCATCTTCGTAAGTATGTGCATGATCCAGAGACTACTATTCCTCCGATAGGGTTGGAAGATTTGGTAGTAGAACCGAATTTGACTTTTGTTAGAAAACCAGTTCGGGTTGTAGCGAAAGATGAGAAGAGGTTAAGAAACAAGACAGTAAAGTTGGTGAAAGTTTAGTGGAGCGACAACGAGAAGGACTGTACTTGGGAGACAGAAGACGGGATTAGAGAATCTTATCCTGATCTGTTGTGAGGGTATGTTCTATATTCTCTTTATATAGACTGTCGCTAGTTAGGTAGGCTAGTATGGTAGTTAGGAGATGTTACAAATGATTGTTATACTTAGTATTTAGTCCTCACTGAATTTTGAGGATGAAATTCTTTAAGGGGGAGCCTGTAACACCCCTAATTTTAAATAACATTATTCAGGAGATTTAATTAGATAAATTAAATAGAGTAATGTAAAGATTAGAGTGATAAGGGGATTGAGATTTGAAAACTAAATAGAGGTCGTGCTTAATTAAATAAAATTAAAAGAATGAGATTGTGGAAATGGTTTTATAAGTTAACTAATAAAGGAATAAGGCAAGGGCATTATAGGAAATAGTCGCCACCATAACCCTTAACCCCTAAACCCTTATTCCCATTTTCATTTCACAAGTTCATAATTCTAAAACATAAACCAAAGAGCTCAAGTCGGCCATAACCTAGGGGAAAAAGAGGATTAAAAATCAATTAAAAGCCAAGGAATCAAGCAAGGAGAATCAAGCAAGATCAAATCTCAAGTTCCTTATCCAAAGCAAGGTGAATTATAATCAAAACCATCTCATTTTCGTTCTTAAGAGCATTTGATTTCCGGTTTTAAGTTTAAAACCATTATGATGATTTTAATGATGATATGCTTGGATTACATGATATGTTTGATTCAAACAAGTATGTTTGATAAATGTTTTATTTGATTTTAAGGCTAAAATTGTTAATATTGGGTTTCGAATGCCATGAGGATCTAATATGTTATGTAAAACATTATTTCTAAGATGGGTTTAAATTTTTGTAATTTTCCAAGTTATGGATAATTTATTATGAATTTTTGAAAGAAGAAATAATTAATTGGGTTTAAAAATTTACTTCGGCTATTATATAGAGGATTTTGGGTCTAAAATTTATATATGTTAGATAACATATTAAAAGTGAATTTTGATGATTCTTGGAGATTTTTCCTAAGTGATTTACTATGGAAATTAAAGTAATTAAGTTGGAGGACTTAAATGTCTTATTTTTTTTGTTAAAGTGAAGGGCTTCTTCATTAATTATTTTTAATTAATTTTGGATGAATTTGGCAGTCTTTTAGAAAAGATTTTGGCATAGTTTATGGCAACCAATTATATTTTTACGAATAGGCAAGTTAGTTGAAAAGCATTTACTTAAAAAGGCAACAAAACAGTTTTGCATAGATTTACTGCTTCGCCACTTCCAGTTGCAACCTTTCGACCCCATACCTCCGCCCCCAACTAAGTTGAAACCAATACACATGGTATCAATGCTTTGTTACGTAGTGAATTGGAGAAAGGCGACAGGTATAGAGTCGAAACCATGCTTTCAAAGGGGTCGAGGGCATTTTAAATAGCTTTCGACGGCATTTGTTTTGCTTTCAAAAGAGATGTTGTTTGCCTTTCTTTTAAAAGGATGGTTTTGAAAGGGCTGAATCACACATATATATAGCTTTCGAAGGGATTGCCGCCTTTTTGTTTTAAAGGGTAGCTTTCTAATGAGTTGCCGCATATTATATTTCAAAATGGAGCTTTCGAAAGGGTAGTTTTAAACCTTGTTAAACCTTATTGTCGTCTTCATACCTTTCGAATAGGTTGAAAGTTTTCAATGAGTTCGAAAGACAAGTTTTTGGTTTATAAATATAACAAGCTGCTTCCTAATGCTTTTGAAAGGGCTCTAGTAGCCATTTAAACTAAAGCTTTCGAAGGCAATGGCTTCAAAAGGTGTTTCGAATCTATCCTTCCAATTGTTTTACTTAAAAACACTAAAGCTTTCGAAAGGATGGTTTCGAAGCCGTCTATTTTCCCCAAGCGTTTTTACTTGAAGGTAAATGGTTTCGAAAGGGGTACTTTTGCTTATGTTCAATTTGACCCAAAAGTTATATATTTAAGATTAAACACGATGATTTCGAAAAAGGTAGTTTCAAATGGTTTCGAAGCTATGCTTCTATAAGTTGGAAAGATATGTTTTAATACTTTCGAAAGGAATGTTTTGATGGATTCAAAATAAAGGTTCTAATGCTTTCGAAAGAGATATTTTGAAGTGTTTCGAAAGGCCTATGTTTAAGTGTTTTGAAAAGAATGTTTGAATGCTTTCGAGAGAGATACTCTAATGGTTTCGAAAGTAAAGGTCCAAGGTTTTGAAAGCCTTAGTTTTCAAAACAAAGAACCCAATCTCATTTTTAAAGGAAAACCCATGGCAGTATAAAAGAGCTTTGAAGTGACTTTCAATTTTGGAGTTTTTGAAGAAGATTTTCTTGATAAAAATAATGGGTTAAAGGTGCTAACCATGTTTTGTGTGTTATGATCAGTTATTATGTGTGCTTCTTCTATAAACATTTTCACTTTCTAATTAGACCCGTAATTGTATTTTGGTGGGTAAGGGCAGAATAATCCGCTAGGTTGACCCAGTAGTGAATATAAATTGAGTTAAATCCTGAATGAGTAGAGTTGCATCCAGGGGGTCAGATAAACCAGAACATTGGGTGCCCAAAGACTGATCAAGAAGTTGTCAGTTAAGATAGGTTCATAGTAAACCCATGAAAATTATGTTTGGAGAGAGTTATTGGCAGGGGCCAATAGGTTCGTAGTGATTCCATGCAAACTATATCCGGATAAAGTTATTGACAGAGATCAATAGGTTTATGGTCAACCCATGAAAACTATGTTATAAGAGAAGTTATTAGAGATACCAATAAGTTCAAAGGGAACCCATGAAACACTGAAGATATTGGCAGGGGCCAATTGGTTCTTAGTGATCCCATGAAAACTATGAAACCGGACAGATAGTCCGTAAGAGTTTAGAAAGGTTGTTAGTCAGCCCATGAAAACTAATAGGTTAATAGTGACCCTAGAAACTATACATGTTACAGATAGTCAAATGAATGGGGATGGAAAATCCATGATATTTTACTCGTTTTCATATCATCATGATATATTAAATTACTATGTTTTTAACCATTGTGGATGCAGGAGCATAGTATATGGTTATTATAAATTTTTTAGCTAGATACTAGTGTGGGGAAAACCCGTTTCGCTAAGTTGCGTGGTCTCACTAGATATCTAAATGGTTTGAGATGGTAGGTTATTATTTATAGCAGGCTTTATGTCTGACTCGAAGTTTATGATTTCCTCTTAAACTCTCGGGTGCTCATTGATTTTGAGTAGTTTGAGAGTTGATGTTTTTAGGTTCTCCTTTAGACGAATAAGCTTCCGGAGATGTGCAAGAGGCAAGAAAGCTAATAGGAGTTCTTTTCTATTTGATTCTACTATGTTTTGATGTAAAGGCAAGGTTGTTTGGTTGCCTGTGTCTAGATTCTGATCATCCAAGGAGGCATCTTTATATGTCGCTCTTGGCGTATTTTGTGATAATTATATTTTCTCTAAACGTGGTTCTTGAATTTTGGATTATGTAAAGAATTTGAAATATGATTGAAATGGAATGGGAATTTTTTTAATGGTTTTAAATTTTTTCATATCCATGTGTTTCTGTTATACCAATGTATCTAACATTACCGCATTTGGTCACCGATAATTAATTACTATGGAGGACTGCAGCATCCATAGCCGTTAGTTTTGGGCCTCCAAGTGAGGGATGTTACAAATTATAAGTTGTACCCACATGTTAATGTGGGTTCTAGTGCGGTGTCGTGCATAGTCTTATAGTTCGGATTTCCGAATTATCTAATGGTTCATTTTTAGCGGTTCATCTTAAACTCTGGATTCCCTCGATGTGATCGTCATCGTTGATCATCCCAACAAGCTTTATGTTATTGCCCATGCTTTAGAAATTCTTCGAGATGAAGGACGAATTCATTGTGAATCTACAAGGTGAAGTTTCATTGTAAACTTAGAATCTACAAAAATTCACCTAAGTGCTGGACTCTCACAGACCCCCGCAACCTAAGGAATTTTTATCATCCTCCTTTATCTTCATTGACCCCAAATCATGGCCATCACCGTTTTCTCATCCATGTCCATATTCCATCCTACATGTGTTCAAGTCACCACCTACCTAAGAGTATGGAAGACAAAAGGTACAAGGTCGATTAAAGGAATTGGGTTCTGGACTTAGGGCATGGATCGGTAAAGTTTAGGCATGGCAGAGTCATGCTCAGGCGAAGCTTCAGGTGGAGGTGTTGATAGCATAGCGGTCGGAGAGGATGAACGTTGGCAAGGGAAAGTGGAAGATTGAAGATGAAATTATTTAATGGTAGAAGTTAAGATTCTCAATTTGAAGGCAAGAAAGCAAATAAGGAGAGAAGTGAATAAGAATGGGTTATATACCCTTGCTGCACCCGAAGTCTTGGGAACAAGACTTGGAAATTTTTCCAAGGTTAAAGTCGGTACCAACTCCCAAGTTAGGGATCGGTACCGAGTCCTGGTTTAAAAATACACACACACACATACATATATATAAGAATATGTATGGTATGTGCATATATGTATGGATATATGCACATATGAACATGTGATGGACTGAGTGGATGCATATCCAATATTCGGTGATCAGAACCAAAAGGAAATTAAGTTCAAACCCAAGAAATCCATGGATGGAGTCAGTTCAAAATCACCAAACTTGTAATGACAAATCACAAAGATATGTTCCAGATTTATAATTCTGGATGCTGGTAGAGCATCGTGGCGGATGAAAATGGACATAACTTCTCCTAGCAATGTTTCACAAGAAGGATAACGAACGTTCAAAACATAGAGTGGAGTCCTTCACAGCTATTTGGATTAATCTTCATTCAAAACACATCACGTTTGAAATGAGATGTCCTTTAGGGAGTAAATGTTATCCAGCCTTTTGACCAGCCATATTCGGACATACCGGACTAATGAACTCGGAGTTGTCAAAGCAGGAAGCCCATAGAGATAGCCTAAAAGTCTAGTATCTAAGCACATACTAGATCACAAGATCAATACTATACAAACCCAAGCCAAGTCAATAATGGGATCGCCAAAGTTGGGGATCGGTACCGATCCCACTCCATGGGTCAGTACTGACCCATGATTCCACCTCAGATGGACCCTATCTTCTGCGTATGCCTCCTATATGATGCCTTGAGCCTATTTCCAATGTTGGTTTGTTGATTCAATATAATTCTCCTTCGATCTCCATGAACACTTGAAACTACAACCTTGTCCTTCAATAACTCCAACATTTGGACTCAGAAACAAACTAAAAATTGATGCAAACAACTATGGAATCATAAAGCTAACCACAAGATGATCAAGATGAGGAGTCGAAGATGACCATTTTGGAAAACTTAGGGATCGGTACTAAACCCTACCTATGGATTGGTACCGACTCATAACAACTGATGATGTGGCACCTATTTTCGTGGGAGAATTGGTCTAGATCGTGTATAACGACGAGGAGATATTTTGTGCAAGTTATTGGGCTCCCTACCTCTATAAATAGGAAGGGAGGGCACATTTTTCAACATCTTCTAGCTCTAGTTCTTTTATTCTCCATATTCTTGTAATTCTGAAAATCTAAGTGTTGGAGTTGTACCGACCCCTAAGAACGTTTGCCTCCAAGTCAGGGATAAGCAACAAAATCTTAAAGTGGACGTAGGCCTTGCTTTACCGAACCACTATAAACGATTATATCTTGTTTATTTCTCATTTTTCATTTACATTGCTTCATATTTTATTTTCTACATATACCTTTGGGTTTTTGTGCCATTTTTGGTCCAAACAAATTCAAAATTAATGTTAATACTAATATATTTAAAATTAATTCCAAAATATCAATATTGATGACTAAGTTTTCCATTTGAATCTGAATTTAAAATATTTAATAAACTTAGTAAATACATTTAAGATTCAAACAAGATCTAAAATTTGGATTCAAATTTTAAAATCAAATTTGACTTGGTATTATTTAAATTAAAATATACACATCTATGTTAATTTAGTGATAATAGCCTAAAATGATAATGATTTTTTAGTTTTAATATATATATATATAATTATTACATTTAAAATATTTAAAATAATTATATATAATATATGTTTCAACCAACGATTTTTTTTAAAACGTACATGATATTATATGTTTAATAATACATATATATATATATATATATATATATATGTATATCAAATTTAAATATAACATGTATATAAAATAAAACTATTATTTTTAAATATAGTTAGGCCGTAAGTAAAAAATAATAATTTTCCTATAGCATTTTTAAGTAAATAATATGTATATATATATAACTTTAACATTAAAATTAATTATGCTGATATATGTTATGAATAATAAACTAAGTTTTAAAATAATAAAATCATTTTTTATTTATATACATATACATATATATATATATATAATAGCAGAAATAATTTTTTATAAACAATTTCATATTATAATATATGATATACATAGATATTGAACACCGATATAAATTTTCCCATATAAAATAGAAGGAAACAACATATATAAAAGTGGTGATATACATATGACATGCATAGATCAATGAATAATGTAAAATAAATATTACCTTAAGATGATGATGTAAATTCACTTGTTGATCTATACAGGCTCCGTAGATCACTTAGATATGCACCCATTACTTCAAATAGAGGACGTGCCTATATTAGATCTACTAGTATTTAATTAATGGGATGTAAATGAAGTAATAAAAATAGAGATTGGAAGGAGTGGGGCTTGCGTGTAACACCCCGATATTTTATGGGAAATATAATTAAAAAGAAATTAAAAGCGCATTTGGTACAGTGGTAAAGGCGCATGTTGACTTCCTCAGTGACCAGGGATCAAGTCCCATTGTCGCCCAAAATCTAGAGCAATGTTTTTTTAGCCGGTTCGTTTCCAACGATTTTCCTACATATTTCAGCATTGTTTCTGACATGTGGCGGCTTCCCATTCGCTCGAGTGATGTAATAGTATGAGATGGCTAAATTTTATTGGTTGAGTGATGTGTATGGGCTAGAATGGATAACCATTAAGTGTATGAAAGAATCAGATTTAATCTAAAATAATCTAACGGATTATATTCACTCAAACAATCTACAAATAAATCATCTAAACTAAACCTAATCACTTATTCAGTCGTCGCCATAATTCTACAGTAAAATTAGTGTGTATTATTCTTCCTCCTTTTCTCTACTAAATAAACAAATCTCTACCAAATTAAATTATCTATATATATTCAAGCAATTTGGGGGCATTTAGAAGAATCAAAGGGAGAAAGATTAAAGCAAAGCTTTTTTCAAATTTATGCAAGCTCAAGTGTCAGGTGAGTGGGAATGAATATGAAATAGAAAAATAAAGTAGTTCAATTTCAGTTCTTTTTTGGCACAATAATATGAATTAATTTCTGTTATTAATTGAGAATAGATGTAAATTATTGCAACTTCTTCTTCTTCTTCCACTTCTCAAATCTAATTCATGTTTGGTTTAAAATATGAGACATATAAATTGTCTATTCACGTTTTATGGCATAAATAAGATTGAAATGTTTGTAAATTATTGTATCTTCTTCTTCTTCCACTTCTCAATTCTAATTCATGTTTGGGTTGAAATTTGGAACAAACAAATTGTTATTCACGTTTCATGGTATAAATAAGATTGGTTTAATTAAATTGAATTAGAATTTTTATTCAATTTCTAATGGTAGAACAGGTTAGTTGAATAAATTTAGAATATGTTTTTTTTTTGCAAGGCAAGCGGGGTTGGCTGGTCCCCTACCAGTTTATTGCTAAAAAAAAAGACACGCACAAAAACAGAGGTGACTAGAACAAACTCAAGTCACCAGACAAACACAAACATCACAGGACCAGAAAAGAAAAAAAACACACAAAAATAAAACAGGAGAGCGACAACACAGAAAAAATAGAAGAGCAAAAAAGAAAAATACAGGGAAGAAGACGAGCTAAGGCCAGTCAGTAGGAAAGTAATCACTGAAATCAAATTTACTCTCCCTCATTCCAATCTTGATGCTAGCCTTCAAAGCTTTCCATAGCAGGTTGATGTTCCTTGATTTGTTCTAAAAAATTCTCAGGTTTCTTTCATCCCATACTAATGCCATATACCTTTTGATCATAAAGAATTGCACAAATCTATCCTTCTTTCTCCATTTAGTAGCTTTGCCAATCAGATCCCAATCAAAACTGGTTAGACCAAGAATATGATTTTGGTTCATACTACTCAACTGTGTGGTCCACAATCCCCTGAGCTCACTACAATCAAAAAACAGGTGGTCCACAGTTTCAGTATGCATATTGCAGATGACACAAATGTGATCAACCGCCATCCCATAAGTCAGTAATTTGTCTTTGGTCAGGAGGGCTTTATTTATGACCTTCCACAGCATTAAGTTGTCTCCGGTAGTAGAATTCACAGTCCAAATTACCTTGTGCCAGTTTTTTGCAGCAGTGACAGGAGCATTATCAAGAAGTTTGTAAAATGAGGAGATAGAGTGATGCTTTCCATTCCATTGAATATCATCAGAAGTACTAAGGTGATAAGTTTTGTCCTGAAAAATGTTCCATACAGCTCTGATAACCTGATTGCTAGTATAAGGCAACAGGATCTTACCATCATGAATAAAGTCAGCAGCTTTGGCATTAGCACTAATACCAGATTGGATAATTTGCTGTGGGGATAAGATTTTGCCTAGAATAAGGCCATCTGCCATCCAAGGAACAGCCCAGAAATTGGCAGTGCTCGTTGGAGAGATCAACACTTTGATATATGGTGAAAGAGAGGGCCTTAAATTTAGCAAGCTCTTCCAAGTCCAGCTGCAATTTGGTGGGACTGTCATAGTCCAGAAATTCTTACTGCCCAAGTTGTGATTTTTGGTCCACCTCACCCATAAAGAATCTCTATCAACTATCAAATCATTTAGCACAGAGCTAATGGCAGCTCTATTCCACCTGTGCATATTAAGTATTCCAAGACCACCATTATGAATCTGTTGCTCCATGATGGAAAAAGAGCAGGGAATGAAATTCTTAGAATGAATGGAGCCAGTCCAGAAGAATCTTAGCATGGCAGATCTCTCCATAAATTCAGAATATGTTACTTGAATAAAATTATGGTTTTGATTGATATAATTACATAATTTTGAATATGGTTTTGGAACAAAATTGGGAAGTCTAATTGGCATAATTTTTTGTTTCATATGTGGTCTAGAAATGTAAAAGTGGAATTTTTTGTAATTAAATGGTTTATGGCCATTGGATAAAAAATTTGTACAGACTAAGTCTCTAAAAGAAGAACGTAAATTAGGGTGGAAAAAAATGTAAATTAAATGGACCCTAAAGGCTAGTGTAAATCTGTAACAAAATGGCATAAAAATTATATACAAACCATACGGACTGAACGAACGTGAAATTGAAATACCATTTATGTAAGAAAAAGGGAAATTGTGAAATAACCAAATCGAATGTAAAAATGGCCTAAAGCAGATTAATGGAAATAAACAATATATAAACTGTAATGGTAAAATTACTTAATCTGGAAGCGATTTGGTAGGCAGACCTTGTAAAGGTCTGGATAGATGTTTTATGCAGTTAAGACCAAAATATAGTTTTGGCTGTACGTACTAGGAGCGGGCAAGTTGGTTCACAAGGATGTTTGTTACCTTTCATAGGTTGCTAGTACGTAGGATAGATAGCATCCGCAATCGTAGGCTTCTTCAGGCAGATCGACGCACACGGAACAGGATAAGTGTGCTCTGACGTAGGCTTTTTTAGGTAGATTGTTTGCGGATTTTGCGCAGCCGACCCAACTGCGGGCGCTCTTTCGGAGGACCGACACTTTGGATAGGGGCAAGTCCACGTTGGTGATCGAGGAGACAGGAGGATAGGAGTCTAGTTTGGCGGAGCCTAAGCGCAACTTCGGGGTCCTGTGAGGTTGTTTGAGTTGGAGCCGGTCAGACGTAAGAGGCATTTATTCACAGTGCATGGGTGAAGAGCATGACTTTCACGGTGTAGCACGTGGATAGATAAGGACAGCAGGTCCAACAGGCCAATTTACGTTTAGTATTACTACATGGTTGACTTCCCTAGAGTGACCACAAACTTTGACTTCTTAGGAACTATATCAAAGAAGGATTCACTGCCTTATATTATTCACCCTCTGTGATATCCAGGGAAGACTTGGAATTAAACTGTTTTATTATTTCTGCTTCATTTTATTTCTCATTCACCAGACTTTATGTCTGACCCATTCCTATTTTTCCTCTTTTCCCCAAATCACAGGAGGGCAGGTCTAGGTTGCAGTTCTTTGCAGCTTGGAGGGTCATTGGAGCAGTTGTTATCTTCAGCTTTTGTTTCTTCTGTTTCTTTTGTTTCATGTACTTCGTTTCTCTTTTCCGTACTTTACTCTATATATGGGGACCTATATTGTGAACTTTGTTATGTTTTATGTTTTGGTGGAGACTACTTGGTACTTTTGGTTTCAGAAATAAATTTGGGATAATGTTGTTTTTAATGAAGCTGTTTTGCTATTAATTTATAATTAGTGAAAATTTTCTTCCGCTGTAATATTTTAATCATTTTATATTGTTGCCTTAGTCTCTGTGCTATGTTATGGATTTTTATTTCACCCAACCATACGTGCTTCTAGTCATGCCCGATTTTCGGGGTGCCTAGAGGTGCGGGGTGTCACAGTTGGTATCAGAGCTAAGGTTTTGGTAATCCTAAAAATATTTTAAAAATATAAAGGTTTTTGAATAATTTTTAAAGGATATTCCAATAAATACTTTTAAAAGTATATGTATATATTTTGGAAAAAAAAGAGAAATTTTAGAAATGGGTCCCTCTTATCTCTTCCTCCCTATCTATTAAACTATTTGTGGAGTACCCAATCCCATCTTTTTAATATCCATAGATAGAAATGTCTGAACCGCAAAATATCCCCGAAGTTCCAGGCCTTAATATGCCTGCTTGGTTCAGACATATTTTGCAGGCTACTGCATGAGCCACCAACTAAGGATGTTGCTCCGGTGGAAGGGGATCCAGTCCGTCCTTGAGGCATTCCCGATTTTCCCAAGTTATGCAAGGACTACATCAGCTTAGGAGGCAAGCCGTTTCTTGGCACCGAGTCGTATAATGAAGCAAGAGCTTGGATCCATAGTTGTGAGCGGATATTTGGACTTATGGGATTGGAGGACTTGGCTCGGAGGTAGTTAGCTTCATGGAAGTTGCAGGGAGAGGCTCTTTGTTGGTGGGAGATTGTGGAGGCTGATAATATGACATAGGTGGATTTTTGTACTAGGTTCGAGAGGAAATTCTTATCGCAGGCTGAAGAGGGAGTGCAGCTAGAGAAATTTATACAGCTCAAGCAAAGAGATATAACAGTTAAGGAATATGTTAATCAATTTAATGAGCTTGCCATATTTGGACTAGACCTGATCAATACTCCTCACAAGAAGGTGCTAAAGTTCGCTAAGTGTTTGAGTCAGCCACTGCAGAGTTTGGCGGTGAGCCACATTCCGATGAGAGCCATTTTTGAGGGATTGGTAGAGAAGGCTTTACTTGCTGATACTGAGAAGAAAGGAGATGTGGCGCAGAAGAGTGATGGGAAGAAGTAGTGGAAAGGAAAGAGGAGAGGAGGAGGGTCAGGTGGAAAAAGGAAAGTTCCAAGGAAGGACTGGAAGTGCAATACTTGTGGGAAACCAGGTCATCTTACTAAGGATTGTAGAGGGGCAGGAGAGCAATCGAGACTGAGGTGCTATCTTTGCGATGAAGTGGGGCATATGAAAAAGGACTGTCTGTCAAATCCCAAGGACAGTTCACAGACACCTTCACGGCCTGCTCAGGCTTATGCTTTAGAAGCAGCCCCTTCCTCTAGTACTCGTCCGGTTGTGGACAAGGGAAAGAAGGTGATCATCGAAGGTGTGTTATCTATCTCTGATTTTCCTGTTCGTACCCTATTTGATTATGGAGCTTCGCACTCTTTTATATCTAGTACTTTGGTAGAGGGTCTTGGTCTTGATGCTTGCTTAGTGATCGACCCGGTAATAGTATCAAATCCCATAGGAGGATCAGCCTATTTGTCCGTGTTATGTCGGGATTTGAAATTGTTTATTTTAGGGGTTGAGTTTGAATGTAGTGCCTTTGTATTGGGCTTTTCCGGGTTCGGTTTGATTCTTGGTATGGATTGGCTATCCATGTATGGTGCTGTTCTTGATTGCGATAAGAGGGTAGTGAGGTTAGGCACTTGTAGTGGATGTACCTTGGAGGTATCCAGTGATCCTAGAGGATCAGTCATGTTGAGCTACCTTTATTCTCTTGACTTATCGCCTGATGTTTTGAGTTCGGTACCCATTGTTAGAGACTTTCCAGATGTGTTCGAGGAGGTTGCTGCCCTCCCACCTCGAAGAGAGATCGAGTTCAAGATTTATCTTGTCGATAATGCCAAACCGGTTGCTTTACCGGTAAGGCATATGGCTCCTAAGGAACGTCGTGAGTTAAGCAAGCAGATTAGAGAGCTTTTGGAGAAGGGCTTCATTCGTAGGAACATTACTGAGTGGGGCGCACCCGCCGTCTTTGCCACTAAGGCGGATGGCTCTCTTAGGTTTTGCATGGATTATAGGGAGCTTAATAAGCTAACGAAGAAGAATCGTTATCCTCTTCCCCGTATAGATGATCTCTTCGACCAACTAGTAGGAGCCAAGGTATTTTCGCAGCTCGATTTAGCCACGGGATTTCATCAATTGCATGTGGCGGAGGATAACATCAAGAAGACTGCGTTTAGGACTTCGGATGGGTTATTTGAGTGGTTAGTCATGCCATTTGGGCTAACCAATGCTCCGACATATTTTGTGGACCTGATGAGTCGAGTATTTCGCGAATCGTTGAACAAGTTTGTGCGGGTGTTCGTCGACGACATTTTGGTTTATTCGCGAAGCAAGGAGGAGCATACTGTTCACTTAGAAGAAGTGCTTAGGACCCTGCGAGCACATAAGTTGAAGGAGATGTTCTCCAAGTGCCACTTTTGGAGGGATGAGGTTCGCTTTTTGGGAAACATCGTTTCGGAGGATGGACTTGCAGTAGATCCGGCGAAAGTGGCAACGGTACAGGATTGGCAGACCCCTAAGAATGCCATGGACATAAGGAGTTTTCCTGGTCTTGTGGGATACTATAGGAAGTTAATTAAATACATCGCTAGGATATTAGCTCCACTTACCCGCCTTACCAAGTAGAACTCGGTTTTTGTTTAGGATGCCAAGTGTGAGGATGCCTTTGGTCGATTAAAGGAAGCTTTGACTACCGCCCCTATATTGGTGTTACCGGATGGAACCAAGCCATTCTAAGTTTATACGGATGCTTGAGGTACGGGGCTAGGGGTGATACTGATGCAAGAGGGTAGGGTAGTGTGCTCTACGAGTAGACAGTTGAAAATGCATGAGAAGAACTACCCGACGCATGATCATGAGTTGGCAGCTATAGTTTTTGCTCTCAAGTCTTGGAGGCACTATCTCTTAGGAGAAAGATTTGAGCTTTCCACGAATCAGAAATCTTTGAAGTATCTATTCTCTCATAAAGACTTGAATTTGAGATGCAGTTTTTAGCCTCTTATGACTTTGAGATTTCTTATACCCCTGGCAAGGGTAATGTAGTGGCAGATGCATTGAGTAGACGCAAAGTGGTTTTAATTCCTTTGTTTTTGGAATGGAAGCATTTGGAGTACATTGCTACCTTTGATTTTAGACCTCCATCGGATTTAGCTCCGGGATTGTTAGAAGCCCTCGACGTCCAGCCTACTTTGATGGAGCAGACTGGAGCAAGGCAAGATGAGGATAAAGAGTTAAAGGACATTTTAGATAAGCTTGGTAGAGGAGATTCATCACTAAATCTCAGGCGCTATACCATGGACACTAGGGGATGGCTTAGAAGGGATGGTAGACTTTGTGTTCCCTGTAGAGAGGATTTAGTAGATGCGGTGTTGGCCGAGTCACATCATTCTAGGATGATAGTGCACCCCGACGGTGATAAGATGTATCGGCATATGAAGAGGGTATTCTATTGTCTTGGAATGACGAAGAGGGTGGCGGAGTATGTATCGAAGTGCATCACTTGCCAAAGGGTAAAGGTGGAACAGAAGAAGCCCGGAGGACTGTTGCAGCCATTGGATATTCCATTATGGAAATGGGAGAGCATCTCTATGGACTTCGTGGATGGATTACCAAGGTCACGGAGAGGGAACACGAGCATTTGGGTCATTGTGGATAGACTGATGAAGAGCGCTCATTTTATACCCATTAAGAGTAATAGGACGACAGCTTCTTTGGCAACTCTTTATGTAAGGGAGATAGTTAGGCTTCATGCAGTTCCCACCAGCATTGTGAGAGACAAAGATCCATTGTTCACCAGCGAGTTTTGGAGGAGTTTTCAGCAAGCCTTGGGAACGGAATTGAATCTAAGCATGGCATATCACCCTCAGACAGATGGACAAACTGAGAGGGTAAATAAGGTTTTGGAAGATTTGCTTAAATTGTACATCATTGACTTCGGAGGCTCTTGGGAAGACCACCTTCCTTTGGTGGAGTTCGCGTATAATAATAGTTATCAAGCAAAAATTGGGATGGCACCGTTCGAGGCCCTCTATGGCAGACCATGTGATCACTAGCCTGTTGGTGGGATACTACCGATAGGATCTTTCTTGGACCAGACTTGGTGAGGGAAACTTTCGAGAAGGTGGATTTGATTCGCAAGAGGTTGAAGACTGCATAAGACAGACAAAAGACATATGCCGATAGAAAACGTTCAGATTTAGAGTTTAAGGTTGGAGATATGGTTTTTGTCAAGGTTTTTCCTCTGAGAAACGTTATGAGATTTGGCTCAGTGGGTAAGTTGGCACCAAGATTTGTAGGACCCTTCCCTATTACCGCACGGATTGGAAAAGTGGCATACAGAGTTGATCTTCCAGATAAGTTGGCAGGAGTTCACGATGTTTTTCATGTTTCGCATCTGAGGAAGTGTCTACATGATTCCGCAGTAGTAGTAGAAACCGATCAGCTAAGGGAAGTAGAGGTAGAGCGCGAATCACTTGTGCGTCGTACACCCACCCGTATATTGGAACACAGCATCAAGAAATTATGCAACAAGGAAGTTCGTCTAGTGAAGGTTCAGTGGGGAGATGACCCCAAGGAATGCAAATGGGAACCTGAGGAGAGAATTCGAACTTCTTATCCTTTTCTATTTGAAGGTACACTTCAAATATCCTATCTTTAATCTTTGATCTTTCCTTAGTTAGGGTCTTTTCGGTAATCTTTAGGTGAAACCTATGAATAGTAGCTTGGTTGTAAACATGTCATTAGGGCATGTTATGTTTGATGGATGAAAATGATTGCAAGTGGATGCCAATGTTTGCAAATGGATGCATTGTATGCACTAGATAGATATTTATTAGGATAATCAGCCAACTAGGTACATACACCTGCATATGCGTGCCTGTTATCTATTGCATTTGCACATGGTTGTATATATATATCTGTGTGTGTGTGTGTATAAATGGATGTTGCATATGGATGGTGCATTTGGGTGAATGATTGAAACATACATATAGAATTATCAATTATACTAGGGTAATTGCATACATTTGGTTGCATGGCATAAGCATACTTACATTATAGGAGGTCAACTGAATCAGTAGACCGACTACCTTTTCGCATTAGGTAAGTTCATATACATTTCACTTTGAATAAATCATAAATTGCATAAGGACAATGGTAGAAATGGATGATGGTTGAGTAGATAGATGTAGTTCTTGGATGCTGGTTGTTAATTATGTTCTTCCATCTTTGGAGATTTCGGGGACGAAATCCTTTAGGGGTGAGAATGTAACACCCTAATATTTTACGGGAAATATAATTAAAAAGAAATTAAAAGTGCATTTGGTATACTGGTAAAGGCGCATGTTGACTTCCTTAGTGACCAAGGATCAAGTTCCGTTGTCACCCAAAATCTGGAGCGATGTTTTTTTTAGCCGGTTCGTTTCCAGCGATTTTCCTACGTATTTCAGCGTTGTTTCTGACATGTGACGGCTTCCCATTCGCTCTAGTGGCGTAATAGGATGGGATGGCTAAATTTTATTGATTGAGTGATGTGTATGGGCTAGAATGGATAACCATTAAGTGTATGAAAGAACCATATTTAATCTAAAACAATCTAATGGATTATATTCACTCAAACAATCTATAAATAAACCATCTAACCTAAACCTAATATATTATTCACCCATCGCCATAATTCTATAGTAAAATTATTGTGTATTATTCTTCCTCCTTTTCTCTACTAAATAAACAAATCTCTACCAAATTAAATTATCTATATATATTCAAGCAATTTGAGGAATTTAGAAGAATCAAAGGGTGAAAGATTAAAGCAAAGCTTTTTTCAAATTTATGCAAGCTCAAGTGCCAAGTGAGTGGGAACTAATATGAAATAGAAAAATTAATTAGTTCAATTTCAATTCTTTTCTAGCACATTAATATGAATTAATTTCTGTTATTAATTGAGAATAGATGTAAATTAGTGCAACTTCTTCTTCTTCTTTCACTTCTCAAATTAATTCATGTTTGGTTTAAAATATGGGACATATAAATTGTCTATTCACATTTTATGGCATAAATAAAATTGAAATTTATGTAAATTATTATATCTTCTTCTTCTTCCACTTCTCAATTCTAATTCATGTTTGGGTTGAAATTTGGAACAAACAAATTGGTATTCACGTTTCATGGCGTAAATAAGATTGGTTTAATTAAATTGAATTAGAATTGTTATTCAATTTCTAATGGTAGAACATGTTAGTTGAATAAATTTAGAATATGTTACTTGAATAAAATTATGGTTTTGATTGATATAATTACATGATTTTGAATATGGTTTTGAAACAAAGTTGGGAAGTCTAATTGGCATAATTGTTTGTTTCATATGTGGCCGAAAAATGTAAAAGTGGAATTTTGTGTAATTAAATGGTTTGTGGCTATTAGATAAAAATTTTGTACAGATTAAATCTCTAAAAGGAGAACGTAAATTAGGGTGGAAAAAAATGTAAATTAAATGGACCCTAAAGGCTAGTGTAAATCTGTAACAAAATGGCATAAAAATTACAGACAAACCATATGGATTGAACGGACGTGAAATTGAAATACCATTTATGTAAGAAAAAGGGAAATTGTGAAATAACCAAATCGGATGTAAAAAATGGCCTAAAGCAGATTAATGGAAATAAACAGTATGTAAACTGTAACAGTAAAATTAATTAATCTGGAAGCGAATTGGTGGGCATACCTTGTAAAGGTCTGGATAGGTGTTTCATGCGGTTAAGACCAAAATATAGTTTTGGTTGTACGTACTAGGAGCGAGCAAGTAGGTTCACAAGGATGTTTGTTACCTTTCATAGGTTGCTAGTACGTAGGATAGATAGCATCCGCAATCGTAGGCTTCTTCAAGCAGATCGACGCGGACGGAACAGGACAAGTGTGCTCCGACGTAGGCTTCTTTAGGCAGATCGTTGGAGGATTTTGCGCAAGCGACCCAGTTGTGGGCGCTCTTTCGGAGGACTGACACTTTGGATAGGGGCAAGTCCACGTTGGTGACTGAGGAGACAAAAGGATAGGAGTCCGGTTTGGCAGAGCCTGAGCGCAACTTCGGGGTCCTGCGAGGTTGTTTAAGTCGGCGCCGGTCAGATGTAAGAGGCATTTAGTCACAGTGCACGGGTGAAGAGCATGACTTTCACGCTGTAGCACGTGGATAGGCAAGGATAGGAGGTCCGACAGCCCAATTGACATTTAGCATTACTGCATGGTTGACTTTCCTAGAGTGACCACGGACTTTGGCTTCTTAGGAACTGTATCTAAGAAGGATTCACTGTATTATATTATTCACCCTCTACAATATCCAGGGAAGACCTGGAATTAAACTGTTTTATTCTTTCTGCTTCATTTTACTTCTCATTCACCAGACTTTATGTCTAACC
Organism: Allium fistulosum; assembly: GCA_030737815.1. NCBI lineage: Eukaryota > Viridiplantae > Streptophyta > Magnoliopsida > Asparagales > Amaryllidaceae > Allium > Allium fistulosum. The sequence goes on from CM060907.1 coordinate 842,283,749, forward strand.
TATTCCTATTTTTCCTATTTTCCCCAAATCATAGAAGGGCAGGTCTAGGTTGCAGTTCTTTGCAGCTTGGAGGGTCATTAGAGCAGTTGTTATCTTCAGCTTATGTTTATTTTGTTATGGGGACCTATATTGTGAACCGTGTTATGTTTTATGTTTTGGTGGAGACTACTTGGTACTTTTGGTTTCATAAATAAATTTGGGATAATTTTGTTTTTAATGAAGCTGTTTTGCTATTAATTTATAATTAGTGAAAGTTTTCTTCCGCTGTAATATTTTAATCATTTGATGCTGCTGCCTTAGTCTTTGTGCTATGTTATGGATTTTTATTTCACCCGACCACCCGTGCTTCTAGTCATGTCTGATTTTCGAGGTGCTAGAGGTGCAGGGTGTAACGACCCCAGATTTTAATTTAATTTAAATTTATAATTAATTTAATTTTTGAATTAAATTTGTGAAATAAATCGATAAATCGATGCGAGTTTCCCCGAATTCAAATAAATTCTGTATAAATCATTTAAATTTAAAATATTGTATGTATGTATATATATATATATATATTTGGGCATATATAAGTAAATTTGAAATTATAATATATATATATATATTTGATATGAATTTAAATCGTAAATAAATTGTTTAAAAATAAATAAAATTGATGGTTAATAATGATTTGAAATTATAAAATAAATATATATATATATAGAAAAATATAAGACAATAAATATCAAAGTAAAATAAATATAAAGTAAATATGTATTAATACAAACAAAAATAAGTATGAACAAAAGAAAAAGGAAAATATCTTTAGCTAGCAAAAATAAGTACATGGCAATTAAAACAAGCCTCCACAAAATCATATCAGCCGAAGTCAACAAGTATTGTTGATGAAGACATAAAGCACTTGGCAATTAATGCCATATCTCTAGCACATGACTAAAATGTATCAGCCTTCATTCCTCTGATCTATGTTGTACAAACAAAACATTATCATTTGTACAAAGAAAATTTAAATAAAATAGAAGCCACCAGATTCTTGCTTATGCAATGTACAAGATAAAGATAAAGCAAATAAAATAAGGTACATATGCATTAAAGGTTTGCATCTCTAAGTACATACAACATCATCAGCCTCCATACGAAAATCTCTGCCTATTGTACAAAACACAAAAATATCAACTTGTACTAATTTATACATCACCCTGTACAACACATAATAACACCCTGTAACTCATTTTTTTATATATCAACTTCATCTCAGTTTCGTTCATTCAAAGATAAGAAATCTGAAGTAAACCACAACTCACTTTAAAACAAAACTTCAACTTAAACAACAAATTAAATCAAGTCAAACCAGAGGATCACAAAAATGAAGGCTTTAGCTTGCCAGTTCAAGCCTGTTTCAAAGAAAAGAAAACCCTGTAATCATTTTTCAAAAGCTTGAGTCTGTAAGCATCTCAAACAACAAGCCTGTCACCAGACTTCATCTTCAAATTACAACCTGGAATCAAGTTTGAGTTATCATCATCATGTTCCAGTTAAACAATCAAGTTTCAAAGCTATTCAGTTTTAAAGAAATCAAGTTCTCTGCCTCTATTGATCTGTGAGGAAACTTACCTTATTGAAATCTTAAACCTATTTCATTTTGATAACCCTTGAAGTATGATGTGGAATCTGCTTGTATGGTTGTGTGAATGCAGCTACATGTTTGTAAATGTATGGGTGCATGTCTGGTTGTATTCATGTTCTTCTCTGTTTTCATATTTCAGAGTTTAAAAATTTAGATCAAAATTCATTTTCTCTTCTGCTGATCTCGGTTAGGATTTAGTATTCAAACGCGAAGTGTCTATTTAGTCATGGATTAAGTCTTAAAAATGAAGTTAAGTGAATTAATTGGAAGTTTATCTGGGAAATGGAAAGATAGTAAAAATTCCTTTCAACATGAAAAAAATCAAACATTATAATTTGTTGTTTCAAGTGTATAACATGAATTGACTTTGTGAAATAGAATTTTTAAAATGAAAATCACAATTTTTAGCTGGATTTTGAGTGAGTACTTCGAGTTGATCAGAAAATAAGTTTTGGCCTTTTTCTGGTGATCGGTGAACTCGGAGATGTCACGCTTGAGGTTGAGAGTAGTTTGAAGGATGTAGATTAAGGGAAAAATAATGGAAGGATTTATAGATCGTCGATGTGCTTGGTTGTCGACGATTTAGGGTTTTTGGAAGCTATTTGGTCGTCGTCGTATTTCGAGATCATGCTACGTCCATGGTGGATCGGAATCATTGAGACCAGAGGGGATCGATGCGTTAGGGTGTGGTGCAGCTTTGGGTTGACTGGTGGGGTCCCAGATGGCCGGAGTCGTCGGCGTGAGGAGAATTTTGTCAACTGGTTTGGGTTCGTGGTGGTGTCGACTTATTCGATTTCGATTTAGGTTGTCATCGAGAATTCTGGGTGATTGCTTGGGTTGGGTAGGTCGATGACAACTTGCTGGTGGTAGCGATGTTAGTCGGAGTTGCTCCGAACGTCGGTGCATATGCACAGGTGTCACTGTGTATCAGTGGTTGTTGAAGGAAGAAGAAGCAGGATGGGCTCGGGTTTTGTCTCGAAAAATTATGGTGCTGGCTCGAGTTAGAACACGGGTAGTTAGCGAGTGAGGTTCCAGCTTTCAAACTTAAATCAAAACAAAGTTAAAAGAAAAAGGGAAAGAAGAAGAACGCGAGTGACTTGGGACTAGGCTCGGGTTTTTTGTTTATTTGGCTCGGGTTTTCTTAATTTCAGAAAATGAATTAACAGTTTTATAAAAAGAAAAAGAAAATGGACATGTTTTTGTGAAGTATTGACCAGATTTTTAAAGTATAAGAAACTATACGAGTTCCAGTCTTTTAAAGCAAGTGTTATCAAGTTTTTCAAACAATTTTCAATTTTTAAGTTCAAATGTGTTTTGAAAATTCATTGATTTGGTTTTGAAATAACTATTATTATGATAATAATAAATTAATCCTTAAGTATTTTCAAATGGAATTTAATAATGTTTGAATTAAGTAAGTGATTAAAGTAAGTGTATCAAGCTCTAATTAATAAAAGGGTCTCAAGTGATTTTGTTTGTTAATAACAAATTAATTTCAAGCATTTGAATTGAATAAGAAATTATTTGATAATTAAGTAATTAAATTAGATAAATGGTTTATCTTTAAATTAATGAGCATAATTAAAGGTTAATTAATAAGTGATTAAAGGATAATTAATCAGAATGATTTGTAATTAATTAATGTTAATTAACCAGGATTAGTGATTTATTCATAAGTAATAAATCTGATTTAAATAATCGGACAATTAACTGATCTTACTGATGAATGTTTGGATTATATTGGATGGTTGAATTGTTTGATATCCCTGATTTGTGATGCTTTGTGATATATCCTGATTTGTGTTGTGATCTGTAATTTATTTATCTGGGATGACTGTAATTTATTATCTATGATATATATCTATCTGTGATCTGTGTATGAAAGATAAGCGTTATAGTTTCTACCGCTTATCAAATATATTGTTGTATTTGATCTGTGATGATTGAATGATGTTGCACTACTATGTAAAACCCCTGGACCACATCATACACACACAAATATGGATTTCACGAGGAAATCGGTTAAGTCACAGATGATTTAAATTTAATATTTTTGAAATTGAAATTTTAATTTCAATTGATTTTGGAAATGGATCTGGGTTAAATGTTAACGCTTTTGTAAATGAGTTTCAAAGATAAAAGTTATTTTGAATAACTAAATCGAGTTTTGAAAATTTAAATAATTTGATTTAAATTTGAATTTAAGTTTGAAATTGAATCCTATGATTTGAAACTAGGGATTAAAGATGCTGTACAAGTTATATATGGGTTAAACCATTTTAAAGGTATTGATTTGGGAATTTGAATTTAATTCAAGGGTTTTAACTCGTGTAAATATAACTGGATTTTTCTAAAACGAAACTATTTGTTTTCAAATAGTAAAATCTTTCACATAAGTAATGAACTTCCAATTTGTGTTGAAAGGTTTCAAGTTTGAAATGGAATTGAAATGTTTTGAAAACTATGAAATGAGTCTTTAATTCAAAGACCGGACGAGTTAATCCAACTTGAAATGGAATTTTTTTAAAGGCTATGAATGAATCTTTGGAAACTAGTTTTGAAAGCTATAAGTTAAATCTTGACTTAAAGATTTAACGAGTTAATTCAATTAAAATGGAAATTGTTTTGAAATCCATGAATGGATCTTTGTGAATGGGGTGAACTTTGTGAATTGAATCTTTTTGTTTAAAAGATTAAAAGTGTGGAAATTGTTTAAACCATTGAAGGTTTTTGAAATGAATCTTTTTGTTTAAAAGAGTGGAAATGGTAATTTGTTTTAACCATTTGAATGAATCTTTTTATTTAAAAGATTGGAGATGGTAATTGGTTTTAACCATTCGAATGAAAGGTTTTGGGCTTTAAGCTGTGATTTAACTAGGACCCCAGTATCCATATGATTTTTAATATTGCGCTCGTTATTCGGTTTAGCCGGGGGAGGACCTTTGTGTCATATAACCCATTCCGAATAATGATACGACGTATATGGATAGCATTGAAGACAGGTGGTGAAGACCGGGTATTTTCGAAAACGAAAGGATTACCTATCGATTTTCTCTGAGTCATGGCTCCGGTATAGAGATTCCCTAAGTGATGGGAAGTCCGATCGGGATTGTGAATACCCGGATTTGCAAGGGCTTCTTTGGAAGTGCCTTCGGTTCTGTTCGAACCCGGAACAGACTTGTATGGTTGTATGTCTGACATTACACTTTGAGATATAAAGATGATTTCTTTCAAATACATTTCTGTTGGTGGCGGAGAATTTATTCTCTTAGCTTAACACCCTTCTCTGAGACGTACGAGCTCAGAGGTTATGTAGTTGAAGGTTATCGGTGATATACTCCCAATTTGATAGTGTGGCATGTTAAGTGTTGCTGTGTGTTGATGGTCATTTACTGATCATTTGTTGATCAAAGCATGGCTTTGTGAAAAAGCGTAGCTTTGTGAAAAAGCGTAGCTTTGTGAAAAAGCGTAGCTTTGTGAAAAAGCGTAGCTTTGTGGACGAGACTTCGTCCAGGCTCACAACCCGGTAATGGTCGAAACAGGAATGTTGCGGCAAGGTTTTTTTAGGGATCGCGCCCCTAGGGTATGTCATTTCTTTCTGGATAAGAGGTGATATCATGGTATGGAGCCTAGATATTTTACCTATGTTGATGCTGCAAATTTATTATACTTTGTGGTTGTTGCTTTGTGGTTGAGTATCCTCGGATAAAGGTCGGTAAAGACCGGGGGATGGCATACTTGTGTGTTAGTTACCTTGTTACAGCTATACAGCGTGAGGTAGCGTCAGTGTGTTAGTTACCTAGTTACATCTGTACAGCGTGAGGTAGCATCGGCCTTGTGTTTGTAGAGATCCGGTTAGGTTCTCGGGGCGTCTTTCAAGAGGCGTTCCCATTTCGGTAAGAAAGTTCCTTAGCCTGACCATTTGTTGGAAAATCCAAAGAAACAATATGGGCCTTGTACGGTTTTAGTTGTATAACCTGCTATGGAATGTGGCGGTAACCTGCTATTGAACATAGTAGCTATAGTAGGCATAAGTGCGGAATGCCTATGCTGGCTAAGATTAATATTATACTTTCGAAATGTTTTCTGCACTATGCACTAGTAATAATATCAAAAGAGTTTTTCTTGCGTAGTAAGCATATTTGACTATCATAAGAAGAAATCTCCTCCAAGTCTGCGATTGCATTGTGTGTGTGGTGGGAGGTCTTATGGTAGTTTCATTTTCCAAAAAAACATTGCGGGTTTCAATGTTTAAAATTCTTTTGGTTGTTTTTAAAAGATAAACTGTTTTTGTTACTCACACCAGTCCCATGACTGACCTGGAGTTTATTGTTCCCTTCCTAAACTCTGGGTTCCCACAATTTTCTACAAGGGCAGTCTATAGTTGGGTTTTTCAGATAGTCAGGTTTAGTAGACTAGTTGGAGCTAGTTCAGTCCATCGGAGATCAGGACCGACGTTGCTTAGCTTTGTAGTTCGAGCTTGACATTGGAGTGGTTGGACTCAGCCTCTCTGACTGATCATTTGGAGTTATTACTTCTGTTATTTCTGCTGTATCATTATTTATCTCTGATATTGTTGTATCATATTGCTATTATTGTTGTATATCATTCTGGATATTGTATTCATTCGAGTTGTATATGATATCATCTATTTCTTTATTCCGCTGTGTTGTTATACTTAACGGTGTTATAAGCTCCGGTGAACCAGATTCGGCGTTTGAATCTTCGGCATTTTGAGTACAAGTGAAGTACGGGTACCGATTTTCGAAGGCCGATTTCAGGGTCATTACATTTGGTATCAGAGCTAAGGTTAAACTTTAGCTCAGGAGTATAACACATTAAGTAGCTCATTAGAGATAGGGTGGAGTATACCCTAGAATGAGTAATCCCTAAGATATCGGTCTGTATGCCTCAGTAAATTCTCTTACTATTCACTGATAGTGAGTATGAGTGCAAAAAGAGGATGAGATAGGGGACAAGAGAGTACCACTATGAATGGTCAATACCCTATAACGACAAGGAAACAATCTTTTCTCTATCAATCTCTTTTGTTCTGCATCTCTTCTTAATTCTTGGATGTCTTCGTGGCAGATCTAGGAAGGAAATTCGATATATTAATATAGGATGTAAACTCCAAATAAGTCAGTCAGAATTATTTGTTTGGATGAATTGGTTGTTATGGTTGATAGGTATACCTTCGTTTCTAGACTGAAAGTTTTGAAATTGTATCCATATATCTGTCTATTTTTGGGTCCGGATATGTTCTACGAATGGTTAGTTATCCTTTTGAACTAACCGATGCCCCTGCATATTTCTTAGATGTGGATAACCCGAGTATCCTATGAAAAATTCCGAAAGGTTTGCTCTCGTATCTATTATTGATATTCTGAATTGGTGAGCCAAATGCAGAATAGATATTCAGTTTGATTTGATGAAACATTTTTCATCTATCTTTGTGTCTCCCTGGCAAATTTCGGGGACGAAATTTCTTAAGGGGGGAAGGTTGTAACGACCCTGGATTTTAATTTAAATTTATAATTAATTTAATTTTTGAATTAAATTTGTGAAATAAATCGATAAATCGATGCGAGTTTCCCCGAATTCAAATAAATTCTGTATAAATCATTTAAATTTAAAATATTGTATGTATGTGTATATATATACATATATTTGGGCATATATAAGTAAATTTGAAATTATAATATATATATATAAATATATATATATATTTGATTTGAATTTAAATCGTAAATAAATGGTTTAAAAATAAATAAAATTGATGGTTAATAATGATTTGAAATTATAAAATAAATAAATATATATATATATATAGAAAAATATAAGACAATAAATATCAAAGTAAAATAAATAAAGTAAATATGTATTAATACAAACAAAAATAAGTATGAACAAAAGAAAAAGGAAAATATCTTTAGCTAGCAAAAATAAGTACATGGCAATTAAAACAAGCCTCCACAAAATCATATCAGCCAAAGTCAACAAGTATTGCAAATGAAGACATAAAGCACTTGGAAATTAATGTCATATCTCTAGCACATGACTAAAATGTATCAGCCTTCATTCCTCTGATCTATGTTGTACAAACAAAACATTATCATTTGTACAAAGAAAATTTAAATAAAATAGAAGCCACCAGATTCTTGCTTATGCAATGTACAAGATAAAGATAAAGCAAATAAAATAAGGTACATATGCATTAAAGGTTTGCATCTCTAAGTACATACAACATCATCAGCCTCCATACGAAAATCTCTGCCTATTGTACAAAACACAAAAATATCAACTTGTACTAATTTATACATCACCCTGTACAACACAAAATAACACCCTGTAACTCATTTTTTTATATATCAACTTAATCTCAGTTTCGTTCATTCAAAGATAAGAAATCTGAAGTAAACCACAACTCACTTTAAAACAAAACTTCAACTTAAACAACAAATTAAATCAAGTCAAACCAGAGGATCAAAAAAATGAAGGCTTTAGCTTGCCAGTTCAAGCCTGTTTCAAAGAAAAGAAAACCCTGTAATCATTTTTCAAAAGCTTGAGTCTGTAACCATCTCAAACAACAAGCCTGTCACCAAACTTCATCTTCAAATTGCAACCTGGAATCAAGTTTGAGTTATCATCATCATGTTCCAGTTAAACAATCAAGTTTCAAAGCTATTCAGTTTTAAATAAATCAAGTTCTCTGCCTCTATTGATCTGTGAATAAACTTACCTTATTGAAATCTTAAACCTATTTCATTTTGATAACCCTTGAAGTATGATGTGGAATCTGCTTGTATGGTTGTGTGAATGCAGCTACATGTTTGTAAATGTATGGGTGCATGTCTGGTTGTATTCATGTTCTTCTCTGTTTTCATATTTCAGAGTTTAAAAATTTAGATCAAAATTCATTTTCTCTTCTGCTGATCTCGGTTAGGATTTAGTATTCAAACGCGAAGTGTCTATTTAGTCATGGATTAAGTCTTAAAAATGAAGTTAAGTGAATTAATTGGAAGTTTATCTGGGAAATGGAAAGATAGTAAAAATTCCTTTCAACATGAAAAAAATCAAACATTATAATTTGTTGTTTCAAGTGTATAACATGAATTGACTTTGTGAAATAGAATTTTTAAAATGAAAATCACAATTTTTAGCTGGATTTTGAGTGAGTATTTTGAGTTGATCAGAAAATAAGTTTTGGCCTTTTTCTGGTGATCGGTGAACTCGGAGATGTCGCGCTTGAGGTTGAGAGTAGTTTGAAGGATGTAGATTAAGGGAAAAATAATGGAAGGATTTATAGATCGTCGATGTGCTTGGTTGTCGACGATTTAGGGTTTTTGGAAGCTATTTGGTCGCCGTCGTATTTCGAGATCATGCTACGTCCATGGTGGATCGGAATCATTGAGACCAGAGGGGATCAATGCGTTAGGGTGTGGTGCAGCTTTGAGTTGACTGGTGGGGTCCCAGATGGCCGGAGTCGTCGGCGTGAGGAGAATTTTGTCAACTGGTTTGGGTTCGTGGTGGTGTCGACTTATTCGATTTCGATTTAGGTTGTCATCGAGAATTCTGGGTGATTGCTTGGGTCAAGTAGGTCGATGACAACTTGCTGGTGGTAGCGATGTTAGTCGAAGTTGCTCCGAACGTCGGTGCATATGCACAGGTGTCACTGTGTATCAGTGGTTGTTGAAGGAAGAAGAAGTAGGATGGGCTCGGGTTTTGTCTCGAAAAATTATGGTGCTGGCTCGAGTTAGAACACGGGTAGTTAGCGAGTGAGGTTCCAGCTTTCAAACTTAAATCAAAACAAAGTTAAAAGAAAAAGGGAAAGAAGAAGAACGCGAGTGACTTGGGACTAGGCTCGGGTTTTTTGTTTATTTGGCTCGGGTTTTCTTAATTTCAGAAAATGAATTAACAGTTTTATAAAAAGAAAAAGAAAATGGACTTGTTTTTGTGAAGTATTGACCAGATTTTTAAAGTATAAGAAACTATACGAGTTCCAGTCTTTTAAAGCAAGTGTTATCAAGTTTTTCAAACAATTTTCAATTTTTAAGTTCAAATGTGTTTTGAAAATTCATTGATTTGGTTTTGAAATAACTATTATTATGATAATAATAAATTAATCCCTAAGTATTTTCAAATGGAATTTAATAATGTTTGAATTAAGTAAGTGATTAAAGTAAGTGTATCAAGCTCTAATTAATAAAAGGGTCTCAAGTGATTTTGTTTGTTAATAACAAATTAATTTCAAGCATTTGAATTGAATAAGAAATTATTTGATAATTAAGTAATTAAATTAGATAAATGGTTTATCTTTAAATTAATGAGCGTAATTAAAGGTTAATTAATAAGTGATTAAAGGATAATTAATCAGAATGATTTGTAATTAATTAATGTTAATTAACCAGGATTAGTGATTTATTCATAAGTAATAAATCTGATTTAAATTAACCGGACAATTAACTGATCTTACTGATGAATGTTTGGATTATATTGGATGGTTGAATTGTTTGATATCCCTGATTTGTGATGCTTTATGATATATCCTGATTTGTGTTGTGATCTGTAATTTATTTATCTGGGATGACTGTAATTTATTATCTGTGATATATATCTATCTGTGATATGTGTATGAAAGATAAGCGTTATAGTTTCTACCGCTTATCAAATATATTGTTGTATTTGATCTGTGATGATTGAATGATTTTGCACTACTGTGTAAAACCCCTGGACCACACCATACACACACAAATATGGATTTCACGAGGAAATCGGTTAAGTCAAAGATGATTTAAATTTAATATTTTTGAAATTGAAATTTCAATTTCAATTGATTTTGGAAATGGATCTGGGTTAAATGTTAACGCTTTTGTAAATGAGTTTCAAAGATAAAAAGTTATTTTGAATAACTTAATCGAGTTTTGAAAATTTAAATAATTTGATTTAAATTTGAATTCAAGTTTGAAATTGAATCCTATGATTTGAAACTAGGGATTAAAGATGCTGTACAAGTTATATATGGGTTAAACCATTTTAAAGGTATTGATTAGGGAATTTGATTTTAATTCAAGGGTTTTAACTCGTGTAAATATAACTGGATTTTTCTGAAACGAAACTATTTGTTTTCAAATAGTAAAAGCTTTCACATAAGTAATGAACTTCCAATTTGTGTTGAAAGGTTTCAAGTTTGAAATGGAATTGAAATGTTTTGAAAACTATGAAATAAGTCTTTAATTCAAAGACCGGCCGAGTTAATCCAACTTGAAATGGAATTGTTTTGAAAAGCTATGAATGAATCTTTGGAAACTAGTTTTGAAAGCTATAAGTTAAATCTTGACTTAAAGATTTAATGAGTTAATTCAATTAAAATGGAAATTGTTTTGAAATCCATGAATGGATCTTTGTGAATGGGGTGAACTTTGTGAATTGAATCTTTTTGTTTAAAAGATTAAAAGTGTGGAAATTGTTTAAACCATTGAAGGTTTTTGAAATGAATCTTTTTGTTTAAAAGATTGGAAATGGTAATTTGTTTTAACCATTTGAATGAATCTTTTTATTTAAAAGATTGGAGATGGTAATTGGTTTTAACCATTTGAATGAAAGGTTTTGGGCTTTAAGCTGTGATTTAACTAGGACCCCTATATCCATATGATTTTTAATATTGCGCTCGTTATTCGATTTAGCCGTGGGAGGACCTTTGTATCATATAACCCATTCCGAATAATGATACGACGTATATGGATAGCATTGAAGACAGGTGGTGAAGACCGGGTATTTTTGAAAACGAAAGGATTGCCTGTCGATTTTCTCTGCATCATGGCTCCGGTATAGAGATTCCCTAAGTGATGGGAAGTCCGATCGAGATTGTGAATACCCAGATTTGCAAGGGCTTCTTTGGAAGTGCCTTCGGTTCCGTTCAAACCCGGAACAAACTTGTATGGTTGTATGTCTGACATTACACTTTGAGATATAAAGCTGATTTCTTTCAAATACATTTCTGTTGGTGGCGGAGAATTTATTCTCTTAGCTTAACACCCTTCTCTGAGACGTACGAGCTCAGAGGTTATGTAGTTGAAGGTTATCAATGATATACTCCCAATTTGGTAGTGTGGCATGCTGAGTGTTGCTGTGTGTTGATGGTCATTTGCTGATCATTTGTTGATCAAAGCATAGCTTTGTGAAAAAGCATAGCTTTATGGACGAGACTTCGTTGAGCCTCATAACCCGGTAATGGTCGAAACAGGAATGTTGCGGCAAGGTTTTTTTAGGGGTCGCGCCCCTAGGGTATGTCATTTCTTTCTGGATAAGAGGTAATATCATGGTATGGAGCCCAGATATTTTACCTATGTTGATACTGCAAATTTATTATACTTTGTGGTTGTTGCTTTATGGTTGAGGATCCTCGGATAAAGGTCGGTAACGACCGGGGGATGGCATACTTGTGTGTTAGTTACCTAGTTATAGCTGTACAGCGTGAGGTAGCATCAGTGTGTTAGTTACCTAGTTACAGCTGTACAGCGTGAGGTAGCGTCGGCCTTTTGTTTGCAGAGATCCGGTTAGGTTATCGGGGCGTCTTTCCAGAGGCGTTCCCATTTCGGTTAGAAAGTTCCTTAGCCTGACCATTTGTTGGAAAATCCAAAGAAACAATATGAGCCTTGTACGGTTTTAGTTGTATAACCTACTATGGAATGTGGCGGTAACCTGCTATTGAACATAGTAGCTATAGTAGGCATAAGTGTGAAATGCATATGCTGGCTAAGATTAATATTATACTTTCAAAATGTTTTCTGCACTATGCACTAGTAATAATATCAAAAGAGTTTTTCTTGCGTAGTAAGCATATTTGACTATCATAAGAAGAAATCTCCTCCATGTCTGTGATTGCATTGTGTGTGTGGTGGGAGGTCTTATGGTAGTTTCATTTTCCAAAAAAACATTGCGGGTTTCAATGTTTAAAATTCTTTTGGTTGTTTTTAAAAGATAAACTGTTTTTGTTACTCACACCAGTCCCATGACTGACCTGGAGTTTAGTGTTCCCTTCCTAAACTCTGGGTGCCCACAATTTTCCACACGGGTAGTCTAGAGTTGGGTTTTTCAGATAGTCAGGTTTAGTAGACTAGTTGGAGCTAGTTCAGTCCATTGAAGATCAGGACCGACGTTGCTTAGCTTTGTGGTTCGAGCTTGACATTGGGGTGGTTGGACTCAGCCTCTCTGACTGACTATTTGGAGTTATTACTTCTGTTATTTCCGCTGTATCATTATTTATCTCTGATATTGTTGTATCATATTGATATCATTGTTGTATATCATTCTGGATATTGTATTCATTGGAGTTGTATATGATATCATCTATTTCTTTATTCCGCTGTGTTGTTATACTTAACGGTGTTATAAGCTGTAGTGAACCAGATTCGGCGTTTGAATCTTCGGCATTTTGAGTACAAGTGAAGTACGGGTGCCGATTTTCGAAGGTCGATTTCAAAGTCATTACACAGGGTGTCACATAGCAGTTAAGGATGAAGAAAGGAGAAGGAAAATTAAATTAAAACAAATAGCTTTAGGTTCCTTTTTATAAGGAGAGATGACTGAAATTATCTTGCACAAATTCCTCCTTTACCAAGTCATAACTTGGACTCGTCCCCTCCTCATTTGGTCGACCATATCCGCGGCCCTAAATTGGCCAAAAACCCTTCCATACCCATTAGTAAATTATATCGTTCAAATCCAATTTAAATATTCCTTATCGATATGCACATACACAATTTTAAAGATGCAACCAATAAATTACTAATAGAACCCCAAACAATTCCATAGGCAACTCCATTTTATTAAACACACCTCATATAATAAATACAATAATAATTCATCTTTCATAAATATTAATTAATTTATAACTATTATAAATCAATTAAGTCATGCAGTATTTTGGAGACATAATAGACTCGATTGTGTGACTCATAATATGAATTTAGCTAGTGATTAATATGTAAACGATTCAAATACTAATGCTTAATGTCACCTTAGCTAGTGATGTGACAATTTGACTTAATTCATTGCTTACAAATATAATTTCTAAATTCCAATTTTACGAATTCAAGTTGTACCTTTTAGTAGTGATTTTTTACACTAATTCTCTTCATCGATGGTATATTACTCTAGGATTTATGAAAATTGGTTTTGGCCAAAATTCTAATATCATCCATATTCAACTTTGTGAGTCTATAAACAAAGTCATTGATTCAATAATAACATTTATGATTAACCATACTACTATGGCCAAAGATTTTCACTTTGAGTTTATTACGATTGACCATTATACTAACTTCATACAACTAAGGAGACAGATTCTCTATTGAATAGCGTTTCACTTCCAATGCTTCAACTCAGACCCAATTATAGTCGTTCGATGGATATCAGGTCATGATTTAATGATAATTAAAGTGGATATTCCACATTGAAGTTCAATAGTATTCTCAAGTTGAGAGAACTATGTAATATTGCCACTTTGAGATTACCATTTGACCTATATTTGCTTAAAAAATGGGCATACACCTCTAATTGATCTATTGTAGAGCTGTGTATACTATGTACAATACAACTATGTAATGTGTGATTGATTGTTACTTGGAAGAGCTTATAATAGACAAAAAATAAAAGTGTATTATAGCAAAGTACATAATTTTTGGTGGTTCGGCAATAATGTATCTACATCCACTGTCTATTTTCATTACTTTTTTTTAGCAAAGCTAAGCGGGGTTTTACTGGGTCCCTACCAGTTTTATTGCAAAGAATAATAAAAATGTGAACCATACATTCATGGAGCACACAAAGAGAAAAAGAAAAATAAAAGGAGAAAATTAAAAAAGGAGAAAAACAAAATACAGCAAAGTCAAGTAGAAGTAAACCGACGATAAGCCACAGCTTCACCCCACTTCACAACTATGTCCAAACTATACTTATAGTTGCCATGTTTGATAACATTAACTAGGGCAAAAATAATTTTGCGTCTTAAAGAAATTTCACTTGTTACAGTAGCATTGAAAATTCTATCGCATCTTTCTTTCCAAATAATAAAGATAAACTTCCTCATAACGAGCTGTAAAATCATTCCAATTTCACTCTTCCATCTTGTAGCCTTATACAGAATGCTACATTCACTGATACTATGTCTCCTTATATCATTTCTTCCTATCATGATCATTAGATCTTTCCAAATTAGATGAATGAAGGAACAGTTAAAGAATATATGCAAAGTAGTCTCCATCTCCTCAGTGCAAAATACACATAAAGGATTAACCTGCATACCCAACAACACAAGTCTATCTGATATATTTAGAGCATTCCTTAGAACCCAACAACATAAGTCTATTTTCATTATTATCCTCATAGATTGGTTATATAATAATTATAATAATAATAAAATGATCCTATATAAATATTAGTGCTCAAGCTTGTCTGTCTGTTTATTTTCTGTCCAATGATATATTGTTGTTCCAAAGTTGTCTACCATTGTTGTTGGAAGCTTGGATTTTAATAGTCTGAAGATATAAAGATGCCAGACCGATAAAATAGGTAATTTCCTTATTTACCATGATCGATTCGGTTACTTCCTTGTATAAAAGGTATGATCTAAAATTTCCATCTATATAAGATAGTGTTTCCTTAAATATCTTGTTCAGTTCGATAAAAAACAAGTGGTCCAATAGTAGTTAGTTCGGTATATGGATCTAGATTTGTTCTTAGCCATGTTTAGCTTTTGAGTTTTTCAGTTCGGCATCTCTCACTACCAAACAAGAATTCTTGTCCATTAGTTACTCTACGGATAAGAATTCTTTTTCAACATATAAGCTACTGAACAGAAATTTTTGTTCGGTAATGATGCCGTCGAACAAGAAATCTTGTCTGGTAGTAGGACTATCGGATAAGAATTTCTATTTGATAGTTGTAGTACCGAACAAGGAAGGCTTGTGTAACTTCTTTGGTATCTTCTCATGCTTCCTCTCGTATCACTTTGTAATCTTCTTTGGGTATAGCTAAGGATCCTTGGACTCATCGAATCCCTTATATTCTATACACTCTAGCTCAAGCATGAACACTTTGTAATTACCATTTCGTGGGCGGAAATGCCCACAAAAACCTTGTTGTTATTGACTAATAAGAAAATCTCAGATGAGTCATTCCAATATTTTCCAATAACTATCAATACGTAACCTCTTGGTGCCCCAGTAGTCATAAGTAATACACCGTCTAACATTTGGAGAGCGTTATGTGCTCTGGTCTCAATGGATGTATCGATATCCTTTCTAGAAATATCTTGACCAAGAATATTTTAAATAATATGTTATTTAATATTATGATAATTTTCTCATGATTACAAATCATTTTAATTATTACTATATAACATGTCATTTAAGGATTTTCTATTAAAAATATTTAAATTAATTATTTAATTAATACATCATAATATAACAAATATATAACAAAAAATAAACATCTTTTATTTCAAAGAAGATTTTATTAAAGAGTTAATAATTTACAATAAATTATCGAATTATCCTTAGGACATACCCTTACTCTCTCATGATCATCCTATTCAGCATGTCATATGTCGCCCTAAAACTTCAGGTAGACTATTGAAATGAAGTACTAAGTTAAGCCAACGTGAAATTACATATCAGGTTCGAATGACAATCAAAGGACAAGATTTGGAAAAATTCATAACTAAATCCACTAACAAGTGGGATGAACTGGAAGCAAAGAAGGCCGAAGTAACCAAGTGGTTTATGTACGTGGATCACACATCTAAACAACATGACTTTAGAGTTGGAGTAATTTTGGTAACATCCTTAGGTCAGAGAATGTAATATGCTTTAAAGTTAGAATTTGGCACTACCAACAATAAGGCAGGATATAAAGCATTGATAATTAGACTAGAATTGCTAAGGAGTTGGAATTCAATCATTGTGCATTCATGGTGACTTCCAATGTAGTATATTAAGTGCTTGAGGAATTCTGGTCAAAGGATTGCAATTGCGATCTTATTTGAGAGAGGCACAGGTCGTGCTCTATGAGTTTTGATTATTATAAGTGAAGCACATTTCATAAGGAAAAACCTAGGATGCTCATGATTTGGCTAAGCTAACAAGTTTGAAAAATGGGAAACTCCTTGGATTAATCCGAATGGATACTCTATGTTCTCCAAGTTCTAAAGAGGTAACTATAGTATCAACAGCCAATAGAGAAATAACCTTGATGATACCTATTATCGATTATCTAACAAATAAAAAGTAATCCTTGAATTAGAATGAGGCAAGAAAAAATTGTGGAAATGTCTCAAATATGTTATGAAAAATGGACTCCTGTATAGGAGAGGATTTTTTAACCCCAAACTAAACTGTGTGGTTGGATAGGACATCGAAAGCATTTTAGATAATGTTCAAAAATGTATTGTGGAGACCACACTTGGGGGACAAATTTTAGTTTGTAAAACTTTGTGATGTCGATACTTCTAACCAAATATTAATAATGACCCGATGTAGTATTGTAACAACCCGAACTCCAGTGGGTCCGGATTTTTTGCAAAAATGCTAAAACCCAAGCCCACTGAAACCTGAGTTGGGAATCGGTATCCTGCAAATAGGCAAAGATAAATATATCAGAGCTCAATTATCTATCTCACAGCGGAATTGATTAAAATATAATAGTAAGTAAATACTCACCCAAATAATGACACTTTCCTAGCAAGTGTCACATAGTTGAGAAGTCTCTGCCATCTACCTAACATGTAGGATGTTATGAGGAGGGGGTCAGAACAAAAGTTCTAGTGAATGGATAAGTTATATACTTCTAGACTTAATTCTACATATCTCGTTTTATTTCCATTTACTCTTATATTAGGTTCATTAGGTTACAATATTCTCACCTCTATTCGTGAACCGTGCACATCTACTCCATAGTAGATAAAAACCTAATAACTAATATATACATATATGTAGCTATATGCCCAATGACCATATTGGTCCTAGGTACCACCCATGGTACCTTCTGTATCCTCCTCGAAAAGGATCCCATAGTCTAGCTTCGAGAGCGTACCATAACTACATTTGTAAAGGACCGCTTTGTAAGGCCTACAATACAGATGCTCCACTACTTACTATGAAAACGTAAATCGCGTCCGCACTAGTCTATACCAGTGCTCGGACATCCATAATGTACCACCCAGTGCGTACATTGAGGACTATGTAATCGTTCTGTTTACTATCTGAATCCCGCCAACAAGGTCTACCTTGTACGGAACTCATTCTGGGATTTTCTATATCTGTAAAGGACCGCTTTGTTAGGCTTACAATACAGATACTCTAGTTGGTCTGTCCCTTTCTCATCGTGGCTATGGCCCCATGAAGCCACCCCTCAACTAATCGAAAGACTTCTAAAGAGTTAAGTGGACGTGCCCTACTGCAAACATTCTAACATCCAATTGGCGGTGCCCCCATCCAATGTCTCGATAGTGAAAGAATCATTGGCATGTTGGTTTAACTCTAGTCTTTCCCGAAATCGCTCTTAGTCTTGATGCTGGCCGATATCCGCATGCGACTATCCTTAACCTTACTTGCAAGTAATGGACATACGAATACCCTACTCCGAACACCAAGCCCTTCTGACAGCCTACAAAGGTCTGCTTTGTTAGGCCTATAATGCAAATGCAGTCAAGGCAAACTATTTTGATGGAACACCTACAGACCTGCCTCCATGGGTGCAGCTTCGTTAGGCCTACCTAGAGGGCCATCCTAGACTATCTGCATGTCCCGTTGAAGTCTCGTACTTCCTTGAAGCCCAAAAGTACTAAGTTGGATGTGCTTCTCCATTTTTGAAATCCGTGATGAACTGCTTCGTTAGGCGCTTTATCCTTTGAGCTGCTTCAAACGCATCTCTATTCTTTTATTAGACTTTAAGTCTAATCTTTTAATTTGCATTTATTTTACTTTTCTTATTCTTTTGGTTACTTAGTTACCCTAATTAGCATATTCATGCCCTCGTGTCGCTTCTGGCTATTGTGAGATCACCATTGATCTAATAGAGAATGCTATTGGTATTGCCACTTCTTGCTTATTAACTTAATTTAAGTCTTAAGTTTATTAAATAAGCATCTTTTGTTCTATTTGCTTATTAATTTAATAGAAATCTAAAATAAGCTTTTACTATTTATCTTTTCTATCATTGCTTATTTATTCTAAGTTCCCAAATAAACCTTTTTATTCTTTTACTTAATCATAACTTATGTTATAATTATACTTGTAATTGTTACTATTATTTCTTTTAAAATCTGTATATAATTACAAGTGTTTATTTTCTGTTCTAGTCTATCTTCTTTTATTATGATATAGAATTCATTTTAATTCTCTTTTATTATATAATTAACTTATCATAATAACTGTCTTTTTATATAGTCTGCGTGGTAAATGCAGACCTAGGTTCGTTTATTGTTCACACCCTTAATTTCTTATTTAATAATTTATTTGATTCATTTCATGCTCTACTTTAATTTTTTTATTCTAGGAAGTAATTCTATTTTATTTGGTTGGTTGTGAAAGCTATACTAAAATCTATTTCTCTAATTTAATACTAAATAATACTATAAACAATAATTCGTAACTGCAAGATATTTCTTTTATTATTTTGGGCTAGTGTAAAATACAGTGTTCCCTCTATTTTACACTAGTTCCCTTTTCCTTTCTTTTTATTCTTGCAGTTACGTTTATCGTTATCTTTTAATTATTAAATTATAGAAATGTATTCTAGTTTCTAAACCAACCAATAAATCTATTACTTACTTCCCAAATTAAATTATCAGATAAATTTATTGTTTCCATTCAGCGTAATTTATTGCAGAATTCCACTTTTCTAATTTTATTCCAATTTTCTTATTTTACCTCTACTTCTATAAAGTCTAGTATTTTAATCCATAACTGCAAATTCTCTTTCTAACTATATTATTCGCGTAAAAAGGGAATACAAGGAACCAGTATTAAGGCTAAATTATGACTTTTAAAATAGATGTAAATAACTGTAAATTTCTTACTTTTAGGCCTATGCCTTTTCTAACTGTCAAGCCTAATTAAATATAAATAAAATTTACAGTGTTTGCATAACTAATAGAATTAATTACTGGAATAAATTATCTAACGGAAATTCAACGATTATATATATTATAAACGTAAAAGAATATAATTAAATCCACTCACATATCGTCCTTATCTTCAATATCTATCCTTTTTAATTTGCTATGCTTTTCTTTGCTTTTCCCCCTTTTTAATTCGCTGTAAATTCCCTGATTTGTTTGTGCAAATCTCTTATTTGTTTGTATGTATATACTTGCTTAATTTTATTTTTTGTTTGGGGGAAGATTTGATTGATATAGGAGAAAGGAAGAGGGAGAAGAGAAGAGGAGATTGCTGTAAATGACAGCAACTGATTCAGAGAAAATAGTGTAGGTTAGTGTTAAGTTACGTTCAATTTATAGGTGTAGTGAACAACTATGAACCATCCGATTAACCCTAAAAACAATCCTCACCATCATTTATTGATTTGTTTACGTTAGCTTATAACGTATAATTCTCCAATGTTATTCATTTATTCCTTTGTTATACGACCCTATTAATTCACGTTTTCTTCTAAATAAGATTCTCCCATTAATTACCCCTTTAATTAGAACATACATACATACATACATACATATATATATATCCAATATTAATTGATTCTTATACGTTATAATTTCTTACCTATTTGAACACGTCAATTAATACATCTATTAATTGATTGTATATAAAAGTTGTACTTTTTAATTTATTCTTATTAACTTACCTTCATCATAAACTTAATTACTCCGTTTGATTTTTGTACGCATTCCAATTCTTTTTTTTCTTTTTAACTTGGAAACAAATAATCCTATAACTAGCGTTTTCTTCTAGCTAATTAATATACATTATTAGCTATTGTAACAAGGGCATATTCTTTGATTAATTGACACCCTTTTTAAAACGCTCAACTGATTGCCAATTTATTAATTGACACGTTTTCCCATTTTAATCGATATCCAAATTAATATATGTATATTATCATTTAATTTATTACCCACATACATTTCCCTTTATTAGAAGATCCCTTAATTAATTAATGTTATAAAAGTGACATATTCTCTGACTAATTGACGCCTCTATGTCTCTTGATTAATTCCCTTTTTAATTGATTGATGCATCAATTAATCACACATTCAATGCTTGCATAAATCTATGTAACCTCTTAATTCTTAAATGCATATATTTGACATTTATATTCTGTTTTGCAATTATGTTAATTCAATTGATTTTATTTAATTATGTAAAAATGCAGGGTGTTACATTCTCCCACCCTTTAGGAAATTTTGTCCCCGAAATTCGACAAGAGTAAAATTATGTAATTCGTCGCATCAATCACATCCATTTTGTGTACATACAATTTTTCGACCACCCGTGCTCTTGTGCAAGAGTGTTATTCAATGCAAAATATATGCATGTACATGAATTTCTAAGCGGTACCTCCTATATGAATGCATTGCTTCTTTAAAAATTTATTTTTAAAACATGATGCACACATCCTAAATATATTTGCAATTTCTATATGAATGCAATTTTTTTAAAATTTAAAACACTTTTCATCCAATTTTTCCCACACTCTTATTGAATAGGGGTGTAGTTCAATGAATTTTGCATCCAAACCCTACCATACAACTTTAAATATTCGAATTTCAGAAAAATCTAATTTTCTGAATTCGATCTCTTATGTCAGAAAGAAGGTAGAAAATGGAAAAACTTTATATTTCTTTGATATTCTTTTGTGCACATCTTCCTCCATATTTGGGATTTAGGCTACTATTCTAAAAAAAATTATTTACTTCCCCAAGCACAGTTTACATAAGAAAATATCTCTTTTTAAATTTTTTTGTTGACGTTTCTGTTGCTTTCTTTAAATTTATTATTTTCCTTTTAGTTTTCTTATTCTGCTTTTACTCTTTTTTTATATAGCAACTAAACACAGCTATCATCTAGGGCAAGGAGGTCTAAGACCATGTCCACTTTGACACGGAAAGGTCCTACTCTAGGAATCCAAGTAACTTGTATGCTCCTCCTGCCGCCTATTACTTGTTACCAACATACGCTATATTACTCATGACGAATAAGATCTATTCATCCCTTCTATTCCATGCTCAAAAAGGAAAAACTATATCTCATTTACTACAATGGATAAGGGTTTCTGTAACGACCCGTAATTTTCGACGATTTAAATTTGTTAATATAATGAGATTTTGGTAATATAATATTGAAGGAAATAAAATTGGTGGTTTAAGAATGAAATAATAATTAGAATTAAGGGTATTAATGTTAATATAAGTTGACTATTAACAATTTGAATGAAACCCCAATAAATGAAGTAATGCAAATGTTATACTTGGCTATAAATGGATTATATGAAAACAAATGTAAGTTAATTATTAATAACCTAAATGGGATTCCAACCAATTGAATTTATGTAAATGTTATAACTTGGTTATAAGCTTAACATGAGAAAACCAATGTAAATGTTTAATTGTGTAATGAAATGGTATAATAAATGGTAATTTAATAAAACCAGTATTGTGTAAAGAATTATAATAATTGTTGTATTAATGTGTGCATAAATTTATAATGGGATATAAAAGGTAATTTATAATTTAGAATGTTGACTTATTGATAAAATAGTGTGTAATGAATGGAAATGGAATAAAATTAGTGTGATGAAGGAAATAGTAACATTTGCTGTAAGTAATAAACTTATAAATGCAATTAAAGGTAAATAGTGACAATTATTATAAGTTACCTGTTTATTTAGTTAGTTGAATTGAAATTGGAAATCAAATTATGCAATTTAATGAGATTAAATACTACGTTAATTGAAATTAGATGAATTGGAAATTATTAATGCACTAAGATATAAACCATGATAATTATACCATAAGATGAAATTGATTGAACAATAAATGGAAAGCAAATTAAATTTATTGGAAATTTAATTTATAATCTCTAAATATATTGAAATTGATATTTAAACTTTGAAATTGGTGAAATATGCAACATAAATTTTTTATGGGAATTTGTTATAAAGAGTTATAAATTACTAGGTAAGCCAAAATGATAGGAGTTGTAAATAATTAGATAAATTTGGATTGAAAGTGATTTAATTTAATTAATTATTAATTTATTTAATTAATATGAAAATAGCCATCTTGGCCACTGACTCTGATTTCGACGAAACCAATTTCATCGGATCCGTAACCGTTAATTATTGTTGGATTTCAAGTTTCGTAGCGATCGGACTTGTCGTTTTACCGTATGGGGTCGAAACGCCTAGAAATCAATTTAATTAAAATTAATTGAAATCAATTTGAAATAAGCTGATTTTAACATAACTTCTTCATACGATAGAATTAGGATTTGAAACATGTTCCATTGAATTTTAAATTATCAAAAACATCTATTTTGACATATGGGGAGACCCATTTTCGTTTCGGAGGCAGAACGGGCTTTACGGGTTGTTTATCGTTCTAATCCAAATCGATATGGTCCATTCTTTGCTATTTCAGCTATTCATATAAATAGCTCATTATAAACCCTAGTGCTTCTTATTTCATTTGTCTGTACGTACATTTCCTTCTCATCTCCTCTTTCCAATGGCAGATAAACCAGAACCAAATTTCCAATTCAATTGCAAATCAAAACCAAATCAAAAAAAAATTCAAACTCATCAAACTATATCAAATTATATATCGATTTGAAGCCCTCGACGAGCACATCTCAGATCTATAATTCTTTATCCAATTTGAACCTCTGTTTGTCCAAAAATTGAAGAACTATTCTCGGCCGTTCGTTGATCGTCGATCAACTTCGTCCGATCGATAAATTGAAGGCACAGTTTTGTGGAGAGGACCGAGGGGAATGCATCAGTGAATTTCGTTCGTCGAATTGATGGTCAGATCAACCAAAACAATTAGAACTAGGGTTTCAAAACCCATTATTCTCGACGGCGGCTGCTGGAACCACGTGAACGCGACTTGGTCGCGTGTTCAGCTGGAGGTCCTGAGAGGTGTCGGCGTTCAACGGTAGGGTGGCGCGACGTATTGTGGTGGGCGGTGCCGATCTGTGGCCGCGCGTGCGAGTTCGTGGTTGTGAGTAGGGCTTCGTGAATCTTGAGAGCGAAGCATTGACGTGGCAGTTAAGGAATGGTGGTACGAGTTATGTTATTTAATTTAAATTATTTAAAATTCAAATGTTCTAAACTGCATAACTTCTACATACGAGGTCCGTTTCACACGCGGTTTCTTCCACTAGGATCGTATCAAAATTCCGAACATTTTGACATAGGTTTGGACGGATTCTGAGACCGTTTGAATTTGGGGCTTAAATTGGATTTTAAATTCAATTTAAATTCAAAGGTGAGTGTTTTAACCCACTCGCAACTTCTAAAATTTCTTATGTTTGTTAAATTAATTTATGATGTGATTTGGAATTTATTTATGGTTGTTTGGTATATTTTAAATCGTCATCCCAGTTAATTTGAATTTATTTGAATTAAACTGTTATTTAATTTATTATTGAATTTAAATTGCCAATTAAATACTTGTTATTGGTTATCAATTTCCTATTGATGTTTGTTGATTGATTTGGATGATGATTGTGATGGATGCTTGATTTTTGATATTGGATGAATGGATGTTTTATTTTATATATCGTTCTAAACTGCAAGTTCACTATGGGTTGAAATGATACATACCCGAATGATCAATAGATTAAGGAAAAGTCGTTATGGGTTGAAATGATAGACTCGAGCGATTTTTTGGATTTTATTATTAATTCGGGATTGCGGTTTGAAATGATATATAACCGTAACATTTTAAATTGCGGATTGAAATGATAAATATCCGTATTAAATGACGCTTTGGTAGAAAATTATATACGGACACCGGATTGGTTAAATTTAATGATTTTGAACTTCTAATTTTTGAATTAATTAAATGACATCTTGAAAGAAAATTTGAAGTATATAAATTGATGCATTATTAGAAAATCAAGTTTTGTGTTGAAATGTGAATTGGTTTAAAAGGAATTCCTTTAAGAAATTAGATTGGAAGTTTAAAGTTAAACTTTTAAGTATAAATGAAATTCTATCGAAATTAAGTTATTGAAGTTGTTTGAAAATAACTTTGAAATATTTTGAAATTGGAGTAATCCGAATTGATATTTGAACAGGGATTGAAAGGATATGAGATGCAATAGCTTATTGAAATGTTGAATTGAAAGGTTTGGAATTTGGTTTGTTGACTTGGAAATTGAAAATGGTCCAAATGCGTTGAAATGAAATGAATAGTTTAATTTGATATAAATTCCAAATTCATGTTTTAATATAAACTGTTTTAAAAATATATTATTTCAAAATTTCTACTTATTAAAATTTTCAAAGTATTAAACTATTTTAACCTGTATTAATTATATTAAATCATTTTAACCTATTTTAAACCATTTAATTTATTTAAACTAATTAACCTGTTTTAACTTATTTTAAATCTAATTAATCTATTTTAAAGCTATTTAATCTATTTTAATTATATCTAATCTATTTTAAATCTATATTAACTATTTAAAACTATTTTCTTCTAAATTCCAAACTAAGTAAAATGGATGGGTTTATATTCAAATTCTCGATTTTTTTAGGCGAATATGGTTAATGATGTTATAACCTAAGTTGGGAATTAAATTACATATTTGGTTTAATATGATATTTTGAAATGAGAGTTTAGCCTATTTTGGAAATATGACTTTTGAAAGGAAATATAATTTCGAACTATGATTTCAAATGTGATATGATTTCAAAGGTGAATATGATTTCGAAAGTAAGTAATGATTTCGAAAATGATATGATTTGTATTGAATATGATATTTTGATATCAATTATGAAATGATTTTGGAAATGTAAAAGAACCATCCGGTGTGTAATAAGCGATTGGTTGTTAAAGAGACTGGGATCAGATATTGTCATACTCTCTACCAATACTGAAAACCACTTTGACAACTATGTACGCGGTGGAGATTCCAGAATAAAGTAGGATGGTTGGCGACGATCCTATATGAGGTATGCGTGGACCTGACTCCCATGAGTTAGCTTAAGGTGGCTAAAACAGGAGCAATTGATGGGCCAAGTGAGGTCATTCTTCCGATCGGGCACATTCCTTCGATACTATATTCTGACTTTACGATTGATTTGGTGGCCACCCTCGAATTTTGATTTGGGAGTGTGTTCCGAGGTAGGCGGTAGTAGCTGCTATGCGTTACCACCAGTCCGGAAGTGTAATTGGTATATCTACTCTGGCATTACCTAGTTTTGCCGTGTCACCTACCCTATCGAGACCACTACGAGTTTGTTTTGTACCATACCTATAGAGTGCCCTTTGACGACGTCCAGTACGGACAGGATTACGGTACTGTATAGACTATGGGAATATATAAAACCGTGTTAAGGGGGAAATGGGTAACTCCTTAACGCTATTGTAATAGTTTATCTTACTGTAGACATGTTATAATAGCGTATTGTACTACATGATAGATAGTTTAACGGATCCTTAGGAGATGTGAATCTCGAACATCTCTTAAGTTATTGCACTCATGTTAGACACTGGATAGGAGATGTCAAACCCCGTAAACATCTTCGACGCCGTTCCACTCATATTATTTCCGTTGATTTAACTTACATAAGATCTTTTAGTTCTGACTCGAGTGTTTTGTCTTTTCAATTCGCTCGGGTCAGCCTGAGCATTTCAGGATTTGAAGACCTTATTTTTGGAGGATGAAGACGAAGATTTGTACTATTATTATTTATATTATTATTCCACTACATTCATACTATTCCGCTGCATTATTGTTTATCTCTGTTGTATGTAACTCTGATTCTGTATTGTACTCGTATAATCAATGTTTTGTAAACAGCTTCATGAACTGTTATTTTGGTATTATATTTTGTCATTCCGCTGTGAGATTATGTTTTTGTTTTATTTCTTTCTCTTTTTCTTATTTACCCCATAGCAATCTGCCCTTTTGAATGGTTTGAGTTGGCACGTGTGTCTGCTTAAAACGTCCAAAAAGGCGGGATGTTACAGTAGGTATCAGAGCTTTGGTTTAGCGATAACCTTAGCTTTATGGGGTCTGACTCTTTATTAATAGGGTAGTAATACCCTATGATGAGTCGCTGAGAGTATATATATGAGAGCGCGTATTTGTTAGTGTTATAAAAAGGTTTTGGTATTGTGTTAATTTGTTCCGTTTTGTATTTATAAATTCTGGTTGGTGCATAGGACGCTATGACATCGATAGGGATTTCTAAACACTTGATAGGACAGACCGACACAATATTGTTTTGAATATAGGTGAATGAAATAATTTTGCCTATTATATATTTTGTATATAAAATAATGATTTATAAATGATATATATTTGGTTGTAACATGTTGGTTGTTAAGTAGTGAAATTTATAAATATTGGTTGGAAATAAGATTTGAAAATAAAATAAATGAAATTTCGAAATTTAGAACTTAAGTTCTGGGGTTTTTTGAAAATTTCTTTCGAATGATTTTGGGATATAATAATATTATTAGAAGTATTTTCTGATATAAATTTTTCAATGCAATTTGGAGGAATGTTTTAAAGAAATTTTGGAAAGGAATAAGTTCTGTACTCCCCTCTCTGTCGCTGGAAAATTATTTCGGTGATGAGTGCATGCATCATCGACATTCATTTTCGAGTTTCAAAGTGGGAAGGCCATTGTAGTAGTTTTACTACAGATCTATTTTGATAAACAAATAAATTTTTAAAAGTTTAAATATGATTGGATATAAAAGTTATGAGTATATATATATATATGTATATATTATTTTAAATGATTTGAAATGGAACCCGGCATTTAGTTCTTAAATTTCTATGAATTAGAGATTCAATTATTGAAATGGAATAAAAATTTTAACTATTTAATAATTGAAACTTCCAAATGAAAATAAGAAATTATATGCTAAGTTATAACTGAAATATATAAGAATTTTGAAATTTGCAACTTGTAAACGAAAAGAATATGAAAATAAGAAATGATAATTATTGAACCTTAAGTTAATTAAAATAAGTAAGTCAAACTTGTGTAACTTTCAATTGCATTCTTAAAGACATATATATATATATATAACTTACCAATTATAAAAAGTTGAAATGTTAAAAGAATATGTAATGGAAATTTTTACAAGTAAAACTTATGTAATGGAAGTGTTCATTGAAATTTACTTTTATAAATAAGAAATTTGATATGAAAATAGTTATAAACTTGAATTAAAATTGTAATACTACTAATTAAATGAAATAGAAAATGAGTACTGTAAGTAAAGAATTTTGAACTTAAGTTAATATTGAAACTATTTATAATTTAAGTAAATAATAAAATGAATGTAATGCAATAAAATGAAATTGACATGATATGAATAAATAAAAATGAATTTTTTTAAGTAATAAAGGAAAATAAATGAAATAAACACTGAATGAATGAATGAGAATAAAATTTTGTTAAGGATAAATGTAAGTTGAAGAAATAATCCTTGTATAAATGAAAAGGAAAATAAAAACTGTAAATGTTGTGAAAGAAATTTAATAACAATAACTCAAGTACATTGTAAATTATTGTTTGTTTTGGTTTATGGGTTGTTTGGGATACGACACATCTAATTGTTTAAGATGTATGAATAATCTATTGAGTTCATCTAAGACTGTTGAGTAAATGGTGCACTCATTAGTTTATTTAACATTCTAGGCAGTTAAAAATTTCTGAACCCGAACAAACCATTTGTTTGTTTGCTATGGATGGATGGTTGATTATATTGATTTCATATGATGATTGTATGCTGGGATTGCAAGTGATTATTGTTTTATATTGATTTGTTTGTTAGTGGTTGAAACAACTTTAAATATTTCATTTTATATAATTATTAACTCTTTTTGGATTATATAAGGGAAATATAGGTTATGGAAGCAATTGCTGCTGCTTTTGGTTTCATAATTAAGCGTTGTTTGCCCGACAAATAGGTACGTTCTTGGATTGCGGTTTTCTAGCGATATTATAATGTTTTTCGCGCTGATGGGATATATTATTTTGAAAATTTTGATATATTATTATTATTGATATTACTATTTCTCCCAGGCCTCTCCGTACAAAGAAGACTCTGCCAAAAATTTTCGTGAATTTTGAACTTAGAAAATTTTGAGAAATGTTTTCCAAACTTTATTAATTTGAGTATAAAAGGATTTAATTGTTATAAATTGATACATTTTATTTAAATTTTGTAAATTTATTTGTTTATAAATTTAATATTTTGAATAAGATATATTGATTTCTAAATTCTTTCTTTTCCCTTCTTTTCCTTTTCGGGGACGAAAAGTTTTGAGTGGGGAAGAGTGTAACGACCCGTAATTTTCGACGATTTAAATTTTTTAACATAATGAGATTTTGGTAATATAATATTGAAGGAAATAAAATTGGTGGTTTAAGAATGAAATAATAATTAGAATTAAAGGTATTAATGTTAATATAAGTTGACTATTAACAATTTGAATGAAACCCCAATAAATGAAGTAATGCAAATGTTATACTTGGCTATAAATGGAATATATGAAAACAAATGTAAGTTAATTATTAATTGTGAGGAATGCGGATTACGGATCTTAAGGCTAGAATAAACACTAGAGGGGGGGTGAATAGTGTTTTTAAGAAATTACTAAATCTTTTTGAGTTATTGTTGATTTGTACACAAATGTATGCAATATTAAGACACAGATATAATCACAGATGCAGAAATAAAGTAAATGTAGTAAAGGAAAGAACACACCGGATTTTATACTGGTTTGGAGTTACCCTACATCCAGTCCCGCACAACTAAGTACGGATTTCCTTTCAAAAGCAATTCAACAATTACAACCCTCGGTTTCAAGGCTATGAGGTACACCCTCCAGAATCACAATCCTCTAGGTAGAGATACTTGATTTCTGGGGCAACAAGTTCACCCAATTGATTTCCAAGGCTACAATCACACCTTTTCTCGCTTGATTGGTTTCCAAGGCTACAATCACACCTTTTCTCGCTAAATAGATTACAAAGAAGCCTATAACTCTGAATAGCACATAGATCTTGTTGAGATAGTGATAGAGAATCAAACCAGAGATAATCTAGTTAGATTCAATGTTGATTTCGGCAGAGTGATGATAGGATATTGATTAAGAAAATGTGGAAGAAGAGAAGTGAAAAACCAGAAAAACTAATAAAAAATTCGTTGAAACTAACCCCTATTTATAGAAGAACAACAGTCATGTCCATTCGTGAAAGGTTATGACGAATAGACACTTCTTTTGAAATTTAAATTTTGAACTCAACTATCACCATGTCGACATGGTCACCATAGGCATGTCGACATCCCAAAGCAATTTTTGATAGTTTGATTTTCTTTGAAAATAACCTTTATCTTATATTAAAACTATTTTAAACTTTATAAATATACCTGACTATAGATAAAATATATAGATAACTATAGAGAACATTATATACATAATTTTACTATAATTTTATATTTAAATCTAAGTATAAATATATTATATTAAAAGATAGTTTAAAATAGACGAAGTTTAAAAATAAGAATATTTAAGGCTAAAACATCTTTTTGAAAAATCATTTGAAAAGATAATTTTTAAGGCTAAAACATTTTGAAAAACAATTTTGAAAATCATTCCGAAGTTGTTTTTAAAAAACATTTTGAAGTAGTTTTGCAAGCTTCTTCCTGCAGAGTATCTCATCATGTCAGGACTCGAGAACTTGTACAAAACTAGGATGTTCGTGGGTTTGTAAGCCACTTGTCGTAGGTTTGTAAGCTACTTGTCGTGGGTTTGTAAGCCACTAAAAAGGTAGAAATGGGTTCCATCCCAAAAGAAAAATGGAGTGAAGATTTCAATGCTATTGTGAAGTTTTAACATAATTCTAGACTCAATACTTATCTTGAACTCTTGAACTCTTGATAATCTTGATACTCATGAGTCTCCAATTTTGATATCTTGAATCTCTATACTGTACAGTCTTCATTCTTGGTACCTGCATGGTTAAATCCAGCATATACATATATATCTAAACTATAATGTTAGTATTTATATTTTATAATCTTATTCTAAGGTTGTTGTCATCAAAACCATCAACTCATGGACTAACAATCTCCCCCTTTTTGATGATGACAACCTTTGTTTATAAAATATTACTTCTATCCTATTGACTCCCCCTAAATCTAATAACTCCCCCTTAATCTATGCCTAACTACCCTATTTTATATTTCTCCCCCTTTGTCATCAACAAAAACAAACAAACTCTAAACTATATAACTCCCCCTCATTCTTGTACTGAAGTACCTACATTCATAAACTATATAATAGTGTATATGAAGAAATAACTATACTTATAGACATGATATTCAATCAACGATTATAAATATATCAATGTATACAATTATCAAACCACACCAAGTATGAATCAAATCAATCTAAACAACCAATTTCAATCAAAACAATCAATCAAACACAGTAATAAAGCAAACAAATTAAACGTTACGGGGAACTTCCACCCATCCTTCTTCTCCGAAAATAGGATCTGCTTTGATGGCATCCCAATTTTCATTGTCATTTGTGAGAGAGACAGGAGGATGTGCTTCATTATCATCCTTGTGCAGGGAAGAAATCATCCATCGAATTGCATCGAAATGCCTTTCTTGCTACTTGATCATCTGCATTTGACTCAACTCTAAGTGTCGCTGGTTACGAAGAATGAACGAGAGAATATTCTTGAATGAATAAGAGTTTCTTCAAGATTCTCGGATAATTTATGAATTGGATTAGCCATTTTTGAAGTTGAGAGAAGAATGAGAGATAGAATAGATAAGAAATAATATTCAGTAATGATTTCTGGAAGAAATGGGTATTTATAGGTGTAGAAATTCGTTTGAAATGAATAGACATATGGTAGTTATTCAAATTTCAAATTCAAAATGAATTGTCATTTCTGACCAGTATATGTCAACATGGTCAAGGGGGTATGTCGACATACTACAGTGAATTTTGATGGTAATTTTGACTTTGTGAATAATTATGTATATATATAAATTTATATAATATACTAACATTTATTCAAGAGATAAGATAAGCTAGATAACAGAAAGGAAATTCAATTTCATTGCATAATAGGATAATATAATGATTAAACATAAAGAACTACACAAACACTCAAATTAAAACATACTTAAACTAATTCGATATGATATGAAGATATAGAACTAGTTAGAGGATGATGAAGATGAAGATAATCCAAGTTTCTTGCTGACTTTGGAGAAAAACTTGTTCATCTTGGATGATATTTTGTCCAACTTCTTACTAACGGATCTTTTAAGAACCCGTTGATTCTCAACAATAATCTTTTGGTTTTTGAGAAGGGTTTTGTTGGTAGGATTGGAGGGATATTCAATACTTTCTAGGGATGTTTCACCTTCTTCTTCTTCTTCTATTTCCATTTCATCCCTTTCTTCTTCTTCTTCCTCTTCCTCTTCTTCCATTTCTTCATGAGCCAAACGCTCTTCCTTTTCGGCAAGAGTCTCATAAGGTTGAAAAACATATGGGATTTTCATGAGAGAAATGTTTGAGATATTAAAAACTTTTCTTGAAATAAATTCTTCTCCTTTGAAATTTACTCCAAAATAGTTGAAAATCCGAGTAAGGTAAATTCCATGATATAAAGTGTTTTCTCCCATTTCAAAATTTTTAGGACGAAGTTCATCCAAAATAACTTGCGCCTAATTGATATCATAATTTCCGAAAATAGCAAAAAGTGCTTTGCACACTTTTGAAGTAGGATTGTTAAAATTTCCCGATCTAGGGGTCAAAGTATGTTGTAAAAGAAGATTGACAATTCTTGCTTTAGGACGAAAGTTTCGGTTTTTAAATTCAAAGTTTTCATCTCCTTCAAAAATATGATGAAATGTCTCACGATCATGTTCATCGATTTGAAAACTAGAAAGATCCATTCCCGTGTTTTTGCAATTGAGAATGGTACCCAAAAGATCACAATTCAAAACAATTTTAGTGCCTTTGACACTACTCCAAATTTCATTATCATTTCCTTCATAAAATTCTCGATTGAGATTTGCATAGAAAATTTTAACAAGATTTGGGTAACAAACAAAATCATTTTGAGAAGAATCAACAAGACTAAGAATTTGATTGTTTGCGAAAAGAGTATCAATTTCATAAGAAGCAAAATCTTGAAAAATAGCAAACTTTCCGGGATGGACTTTTCCATAATTAGCATAATTGATGTATGCTTTTATTACCTCCGGATTATTGAAGAGTTGCTCTTTCAAGTTTTTGGAAAGTCTCATGGTGGAGGGGTTGCTTGAAGAAGCCATTAAAGTAGAGAGTAGAGAGCTTGAAGTTTTGAAGAGAGAGTTTGAATTTGAAAATGAAAGTGAAAAGTTGTGATAAAAGATAGTGAATAAATAGATTTTTGAAAGACATGTTCTCTGATCAAAAGATGCCTTTTCAGAGTATTGAATGAAGTGAAAAGGTGGAGAGAAACTCAAGCATTTGAATTCAAATTTTGAATTTCAAAATTTGTACCCATGTCGACATCATGGTAGGGACCATGTCGACATGTGCCTGAAATATTCTAAGATTTAATTTTCCTAACTATTCTAATATATATATATATATTTATATATTTATGACTAAATATATATATCTGGAATAATATTATGATTATATTATATTCCATAAAATATATATATATATATATATATGAAAATAATAATAAAAATAATAAAAATAATAAAATTATAATAAAATAATAGAAAATAAATTTAAAATTCAATCAACACACCAATTCAAAATCAATCAATCAAGCAATCAATCATCTAATTCTAAGCATGCAATTTCAATCAATTGTATTGTAAATGTGTACCTTTTTCTGAGTCCGTTTCCTTGAATTTGTTGAAGTTGTGAACTGCCGTGAAACACAAATTTGAGTTATCTGTCTTCTGATCATCATCGCTTGAGGACGAGTCTGAGTCATCTAGAGTAGCAGTAAATGAACGCTTCCGTTTCTTTACTGAATCATTGTTTATAGGAGGATTCTGCCTTTCTGGATACAGACAGTCTCTTTTGTGAAAGTCTATATGAGTGGATCGTCTAGATTATATGCAAGTATAAACAGTCTATAAACGATAGTAGCAAAGTAAATAAAAAATAATCACACCGGTATTTTATACTGGTTCGAACCTCCCGTCCTACGTCCAGTCCCGAAGCTCCTCTTCGGAATTTCCTTTCAACTAACCCTCGCTTAACCCGGAGGAACAGGTTTACAATAGCAGAGTTTCTTTGTCAAGAATGTGTTCTGTAACACGGATGTTGACTATTGAGTACAAAAGTGCTTCCAATATATATCGATCTAGAGAATATCTGAGTGAGGAGTTCTGTATATATGGAAGGGTTGATTACAGGTAGTTGATTACAGGTAGTTGATTGCTTATAGATCAGGAATAAATCAGAGTACAAGAGATAAGAGTATAAGTAAGTCAGGTTGTTATCTTCTCTTGAATTCCTGATGCTATTTATAGTGATGAAGAGTTTTCTTGTATAGTTGCATCTGTTGTAATCTCCGTAAAGTCGCTTCTAATGGTGATGAAGAGTTGCGAAAAAGAGAAGTGGATGTGTCTTTTCGAATGTGACAGTTGAGCTTTGAAAATGCACAGTCGAGTCTTGAATTAGACGTCTGGAAAGTATTTTCATACGTCTGGTCTTCATATCTGTTATAAGCCTGGATACTTTTCATACGTCTGACGTTGGTAACCAGACGTCTGATTGCTTCTGAATTATGAACCAGAGGAATCATTCAGACGTCTAGCTTGTGCTCTCAGACGTCTGAAAGTGTGCATGTTGCTTCATCTTGTGCATGTCCTATTTCTCTTCAATCTCTTCTGATTTGACGTCTTTTGATTCTTGTCTTGAGTGTTGTTTTAGTCTCTTTAGTGACGTTACTCTATCAACTATCTGTAAATATAGATATATATGTACATTCGATTTCCATTGTATAGTTGTTATCATCGAAACCATAGAATTGATTTCCTAACAATCTCCCCCTTTTTGATGATGACAACTATTCAATGTACTTATATATATATTTCAAATCTCCCCCTGAATATGTGCTTAGTTTTGTTGATAAGATTATATATATATATTTCTCCCCCTTTGACATTATCAAAAAGAATATATAATAGTTTAAGTCAAAAAGAAATTTTCATTAAAGCTGGAGAGGAAGTACATACAACGAGTTTTACACAAAATACAAACAACTAAAAGACCTAAGTTCTAGTGATATTTCAGATTTGGATCGTCTTGTTTTGGTGAAGCTTGTTTTGGATCTCCTTCCTTTGGTGAAGCTTGATTTGTATTATCTTCCTTTTGCTCATCTTTTGTAGAAGTGCTGGCTTTTAAGGGAGATGTCAAAGCTTCCTTTGAAGGTTCATCGTCAAAGAATTTGGAATGTTTCGAAGGAGGAGAAGGTACAGGAGTAGGCCAATCGTCAGACGGTGGTGAAGGACCACGAACTCGCTGTAGGACCTCTTTCAGAACTGATAGGACAGTGGAGAGAGACTCTTCGACTGTGGCTAGTCGTGTGGCAAATGAAGTTTCAAATTTGTCGATTCGCCTTGCCAAGTAATTTTGATTTTGAGATAGTATATGTTGATTTCTGAGTGTAAGATCTCAAATACTTTCATTAGGATTTGTTTCTAGTCGAGTCTCTATAACGTCTTCTTGTCCTGGATAATCAAATGGAGCGGGAGGAGGAGGAGTGATTTCTCTATGTTGTTCTGGCTGTTGAGATGAAATAGCAGATGGTTGAGGAGGATTTTCAGCTCTTCTAGATTGTCGATGATTCGTCCAATCTTCAAAAGACATGAATTCCGAAGGAGTTTCAGGTAAATGCATCAAAGAAAAGAATTTTGTGGAAGCATATTTTGGGGAAATTTCTTCGAACGTCGAGAGATATGACGAAATATAATGTGCACGAAGAAGCCTCATAATATAAGTAGGATAGATAATCGATGGCCTTGATCGATTCCAAAATTGTTTGAGCTCGTCAAATATGAACTTCGCCCAATTTACCCTTGTTCCACTAAAAAGATCATAAAGTGCTTTGTGCTCCATTTCCGTGATTTGCTCGTGACTCCCCATCCGCGGAACAATTGTATTGATTATCATCCTTGTGAGCAATCGAGCTTTAGGACGCAAGTATTTTGAAGCAAATTTGGGCATTTCGTCCTCCCATAGTTGATGGGTGATGTTATTCCTTGGCTTAAAACGCATATCTGGGATATTGTGAAGACCTTCACCGGTGTCGGAGCATCCCAAGGTTCTTCCGATTAATCCCGGAGTTAAACGTATGGTATTTCCATAAACACTTGACCACAACCAATTGTCCTCGTCTTCGGTATTCCAGACAGCAGTGCTATCTAGATTGGCGTAGAATAAGAAAATAGCAAGTTGATCTATCTGAACATCATTCGGTGTGAAAGAAATTAAAGTATCCAATCCGGCATTTTCGCAAAGTTCATCAAGGTCGTACATGGGAAACTTAAGTAAATTATAGAAAGGTCCTATATAAAGTTTTTTCTTTTGAATTTCTTGATACCTTTTTATCGAATGGGGTGCCTTGAGCATCCATCGTTCAATCTGCTCGTCTGAGCATACTTGAGGATTTGAAGATGTCGATTGTTGGTCTAGTTTGCGTTTCGGAGCTTTGATATTTTTTGTACGAGGAGGCATCTTGGTTCCGTTTGAAAATGTTTAGGGTTTGGTATAATTGGAAATCGGCAGAGAGAAAATATGATAAGAGATTTGAAAAGTGAAACGTAACTGTCGTTATTTTTGGGGTTATAAGAACGGTCGATTGAGTTCCAGACGTCTGAGTTTGAAAGTAGACGTCTGGTTTGCCCTAAAAATTGTACAGATAAAGCGAACAGACGTATGTTTGGTATATGTAAGACGTCTGGTTTTGCGAAGTTTGAAAAATTTAGAGGCAGAAAGACTAATCAGACGTCTGTTTTATGTTTATTAGTGAAACAGATAAGTTAGTCAGACATCTGAAAATTATTTCAGACGTCTGAATTATTCTAAATGTGTTTTGGAGAGGGCAGAGCTTCATTCCAGACGTCTGGGGACTATTTCAGACGTCTGACATATGCACAGTGCTTAAAGTTGTGACATATATCAGTGAATCAGACGTCTGAAGACAATAGTCAGACATCTGAAAGGATCAATTTTGCTAAAAAATAGTATAAAATTGATGGTTTTATTTATTTATCAATTGTTGACAATAAAAATCGTTATTATTGGAAAATATATAACAACTTACAAAATGTATACAATAATTAATTTTGATTTTATTTATTTAGAAGGCGACGGTGTTTTCTGATATCCTGAGTCATTATCCTTCCATGGCCTAAGTGGAGACCATATATTCCTTCGTTCGTGGGTCCGTGGGGAGCCCGAATATCGTCTTGGAGAAGGATCAGAAGGAGTGCGATACGAAGAAGATGGATCTAATGAACTACAAGGTTTTGGTAGTGGTTCAAGTACATCTTTCTTTCGGGACGAGCAAAACTTCATCGCCACTTGTTCCAGAAAACTAAGCCTTCGTGTTGTAACTTTCTGTTCAAAATAAAGTTCTCGTTGAAGATCCATTTGTTGTTTTTGGTAATGATGAATTTCATCAATTTTCTCCTTTGTATTAGGAGAAGTAAACAAGGATCTTTTCGTCTTTTTATCCTCTGGAGTAAACCCCGTATGATATGAGGACCACCTGTTTGTCGGTTCTTGTGGTGTAGGTGTCGGAAGACGTTGTGGTGTATCTACAGCGCTGTCCGTCGATGGTGTGGAGACAGAGATAGATATATAGGAACTTCCAGAAGACATTTTTTTCTAAATTATAAGAGTTTGATACTTTGTATATATTTGTGATATAACCATGGGTATTTATATATGCTGAAAGGGTTATTTATAGGAAAACTAATTTTCTAAAATTTTAATGGTTCAAAAATTCAATAATTTGTGGTAATGAAAAAGTGAACTAAATTTAGTTTTTAATTCAATTTATTTAAAAGCCTTTATCATACAATTGACTAATGCTTAACAAGTTGTGTTTTAGATTTTCTACTAGTAAAAACATTTGTAATAATAGGAAAGTTAGATATACCAGAGTTGATGACTTCTCTAATGCCTATGACAAATCCCTTTGAATTGTCCCCAAATGTTACCGTTCCACCATCGATGTATGTTATATTTGATAACATTTCTGAATTTCCAGTCATATGTTTGGAGCAACCGCTATCTAGTATCCATTTCTCCTTATTTTTTATTTTGGGTACCTGCAAGATAAAAAATATTTTAATTGGTACCCACATATTTGATTAGGGTCCTAATTGTTAGAGGGAGGTAGCCATACCCAAGATGGTTTGGTACCTTTATAAATATAATTTTTACTATAAACTACATTTTCTAAGTAATCATTGATATGCTTTTGTCTAATCAATTTATTATTTGTTTTAGGAACCCAAATTTTCATATTTTTGGTATTCAATTTTTGTTTAGATAAACTTCTTGTTTTTATATAACTAATATTTTTAGCATTATTTTCTTTTTGTTTAGAACATTTTTCAAATCCTATTCCATTTCTATTACCTGATGGTTTTGATGTTTTGATAAGATTTTCCAAATCTTGTTTTCCTTTGTTGAATTTTGACACATTATTGGTAATTTTATCTAACTTCTCTTTTAATTCTCTATTTTCTGTTTTCGATAATTCAATATCCTTTTTAAAATCAACATTTTCTTTTAGCAAATTTTCTTTTTCTAGAGTAATGTTCTCACTTTCTATCACATTATCTCTTAATTTTTCTTGAGATATTTCAAGTTATTCTTCTAAAATAGTTTTTTCATCTTTCAACATTCCTACTTCAAGTTCTAATCTATTTACTTTTACTATATATTCTTTGTTCAATTTTTTTATTTGTCTAAATTTATCATCTAATTCTATGCTCATTTCAAGTAATTCTTCATAGCTAAGTTCCGGACATACCTCATCTTTTTGTGCCATAAAACACACATTAGCTTGTTCTCCGTCACTACCGCTATCACTTTCTGAAGATGAAGAATCGGAATCATCCCACGTTACCTTGAAAGCTTTCTTCTTTTTGAGTTTTTCAAATTTGCTCTTCTTTTTATCATTGTTAAGTTTTGGGCAATCCTTCTTCATGTGTCCGTATTGATCACATTCATAACACTTAATTTGAGATAGATTTGTTGAGTTAGTTTTTCCTTCTTTTTGAAACTTGGTCATCTTTCTAAATTTCTTGAATCTATTGTAGTTTTTGGCAATGAATACTATCTCATTTTCATCTAAATCTGAGTCATCA
This sequence comes from Allium fistulosum, assembly GCA_030737815.1. Lineage (NCBI taxonomy): Eukaryota > Viridiplantae > Streptophyta > Magnoliopsida > Asparagales > Amaryllidaceae > Allium > Allium fistulosum. The sequence continues at coordinate 842,323,024 of CM060907.1, forward strand.
TTCTTTATTGATGGAAATGCTATGTTCTTTGTCTCCGAATTTAATTCTTTACGTGCCTACAAATTAGCTTCATAGGACATCAAATTTCCTACCAACTCTTCAACTTTGAGAGTAGAGAGATCATTAGCTTCTTCAATAGCTAATACTTTTCTTTCCCAATCAGGTGTTAAAGAGTTGAGTATTCGTGAAACTAAATCAAAATCAGTAAACTTAACTCCTAATGCCATAAGATCATGTTGAATAGTTTGAAATCTTGAATACATGCCTACTATAGTTTCATTTTGTTTCATTTTAAATGATGAAAATTGATTTTGCAAAATTGAAATTTTAGTTTGTTTGACCTTTGTTGTACCTTCATGTGTAATTTGTAAGGTCCGCCAAATATCAAATGCAGTAGTACATAACATGACACGTGAAAAATCATTTTTGTCAAGTGAGCAAAACAGGACATTCATAGCTTTAGCATTATTTGATGCTAAGGTCTTTTGTGCATCGGTCCATGTGTTCATAGCAGTAGTTGGAGCTTCATATTTATCTTGAGTGGCTGACCAAATTTCTAAACCATTAGCTTCCATAAAAATTCTCATACGTGTAGACCAATATGAATAATTAGAGCCATTAAAAAGTGGGGGTCGTGCTGTGGATTGTCCTTCTTGAAAAATACTTGCCATATTAGAATGATTTAAAAAACGTGTTACTGTTTTTCTAAACGAACCTTGCTCTGATACCAATTGAAAGTCTATATGAGTGGATCGTCTAGATTATATGCAAGTATAAACAGTCTATAAACGATAGTAGCAAAGTAGATAAAAAATAATCACACCGGTATTTTATACTGGTTCGAACCTCCCGTCCTACGTCCAGTCCCGAAGCTCCTCTTCGGAATTTCCTTTCAACTAACCCTCGCTTAACCCGGAGGAACAGGTTTACAATAGCAGAGTTTCTTTGTCAAGAATGTGTTCTGTAACACGGATGTTGACTATTGAGTACAAAAGTGCTTCCAATATATATCGATCTAGAGAATATCTGAATGAGGAGTTCTGTATATATGGAAGGGTTGATTACAGGTAGTTGATTGCTTATAGATCAGGAATAAATCAGAGTACAAGAGATAAGAGTATAAGTAAGTCAGGTTGTTATCTTCTCTTGAATTCCTGATGCTATTTATAGTGATGGAGAGTTTTCTTGTATAGTTGCATCTGTTGTAATCTCCGTAAAGTCGCTTCTGATGGTGATGAAGAGTTGCGACAAAGAGAAGTGGATGTGTCTTTTCGAATGTGACAGTTGAGCTTTGAAAATGCACAGTCGAGTCTTGAATCAGACGTCTGGAAAGTAACTTCAGACGTCTGGTCTTCATATCTGTTATAAGCCTGGATACTTTTCAGACGTCTGACGTTGGTAACCAGACGTCTGATTGCTTCTGAATTATGAACCAGAGGAATCATTCAGACGTCGGAAAGTGTGCATGTTGCTTCATCTTGTGCATGTCCTATTTCTCTTCAATCTCTTCTGATTTGACGTCTTTTGATTCTTGTCTTGAGTGTTGCTTTAGTCTCTTTGGTGACGTTACTCTATCAACTATCTGTAAATATAGATATATATGTACATTCGATTTCCATTGTATAGTTGTTATCATCGAAACCATAGAATTGATTTCCTAACATTTTGATATGGCCTGGTTCATCACAGTTGAAACATTTGACATTGTTTGGTACTACATTCTGATTTCCAGAATTCTTATAGTTGTTTCTCTTGAGATTATTCATCTTTCTGTATTTCAGAAATTTCCGAAAATTCCTGGTAATAAATGCTATCTCTTCATCATTATCACTGTTTGAGTCTGATCCGTCGATTAATGCATTGAATGCCATTGATTTCTTTTCAGATGCTTTGCTTTCTCTTCTCCCGATCATTTGAACTTCAAACGACATTAGATTTCCAATCAATTCTTCTATCTTTAAAGTACTGATGTCATTTGCCTCTTCAATTGCAAGTGTCTTTTGATCCCATTCTGGAGTGAGAGAATTTAAAAATTTTCTGACTTGATCTTCTTCCGAAAATTCCTTTCCCAAAGATATTAAAGAATGCACAATATCTTGAAATCGACTATACATATCTGAAATAGACTCATTAGTATTCATTTTAAATAATTGAAACTGATTTGTGAGCATGGAAATTTTGGTCTGTTTAACTTTGCTTGTTCCTTCGTGAGTTACTTGCAAAGTTTTCCAGATTTCATATGCAGACTTACAAACTAACACCCTATTAAATTCATTTCTTTCAAGTGAACAAAACAGAATATTCATTGCTTAAGAATTATTTTTTGCAACAGTCTTTTGCTCAGTGGTCCACTGTGCAAAATTAGTTGTGGGTTCAGAATATTCATTTTGTGTGATATTCCAAATATTTAATCCTACAGATTGTAAATATATTTTCATCCTACATGCCCAATATGCATAGTTACTGCCATTAAAAAGTGGTGGTCTAGCAGTAGACTGACCTTCTACAAATGAACTAGTGTTAGAAACAGTACCAGTGTTGGTAGCCATTTAGAAAACTTTTCAAAATTCAGATTATGAAACTTTTTGAAAACCTTGCTCTGATGCCAAATGTGAGGAATGCGGATTACGGATCTTAAGGCTAGAATAAACACTAGAGGGGGTGAATAGTGTTTTTAAGAAATTACTAAATCTTTTTGAGTTATTGTTGATTTGTACACAAATGTATGCAATATTCAGACACAGATATAATCACAGATGATGAAATAAAGTAAACGCAGTAAAGGAAAGAACACACCGGATTTTATACTGGTTCAGAGTTACCCTACATCTAGTCCTGCACAACTAAGTACGGATTTCCTTTCAAAAGCAATTCAACAATTACAACCCTCGGTTTCAAGGCTACGAGGTACACCCTCCAGAATCACAATCCTTTGGGTAGAGATACTTGATTTCCGGGGCAACAAGTTCACCCAATTGATTTCCAAGGCTACAATCACACCTTTTCTCGCTTGATTGGTTTCCAAGGCTACAATCACACCTTTTCTCGCGAGATAGATTACAAAGAAGCCTATAACTCTGAATAGCACTTAGATTTTGTTGAGATAGTGATAGAGAATCAAACCAGAGATAATCTAGTTAGATTCAATGTTGATTTCGGCAGAGTGATGATAGGATTTAGGTTAAGAAAATGTGGAAGAAGAAGAGAAGTGAAAAACCAGAAAAACTAATTAAAAATTCGTTGAAACTAACCCCTATTTATAGAAGAACAACAGTCATGTCCATTCGTGAAAGGTTATGACGAATAGACACTTCTTTTGAAATTTAAATTTTGAACTCAACTATCACCATGTCGACATGGTCACCATAGGCATGTCGACATCCCAAAGCAATTTTTGATAGTTTGATTTTCTTTGAAAATAACCTTTATCTTATATTAAAACTATTTTAAACTTTATAAATATACTTGACTATAGATAAAATATATAGATAAATATATAGAACACTATATATATAATTTTACTATAATTTTATATTTAAATCTAAGTATAAATATATTATATTAAAAGATAGTTTAAAACAGACGAAGTTTAAAAACAAGAATATTTAAGGCTAAAACATCTTTTTGAAAAATCATTTGAAAAGATAATTTTTAAGGCTAAAACATTTTGAAAATCATTCCGAAGTTGTTTTGAAAAAACATTTTGAAGTAGTTTTGCAAGCTTCTTCCTGCAGAGTATCTCATCATGTCAGGACTCGAGAACTTGTACAAAACTAGGATGTTCGTGGGTTTGTAAGCCACTTGTCGTAGGTTTGTAAGCTACTTGTCGTGGGTTTGTAAGCCACTAAAAAGGTAGAAATGGGTTCCATCCCAAAAGAAAAATGGAGTGAAGATTTCAGTGTTATTGTGAAGTTTTAACATAATTCTAGACTCAATACTTATCTTGAACTCTTGAACTCTTGATAATCTTGATACTCATGAGTCTTCAATCTTGATATCTTGAATCTCTATACTGTACAGTCTTCATTCTTGGTACCTGCATGGTTAAATCTTGCATAAACATATATATCTAAACTATAATGTTAGTATTTATATTTTATAATCTTATTCTAAGGTTATTGTCATCAAAACCATCAACTCATGGACTAACATTAATAACCTGAATGGGATTCCAACCAGTTGAATTTATGTAAATGTTATAACTTGGTTATAAGCTTAACATGAGAAAACCAATGTAAATGTTTTATTGTGTAATGAAATGGTATAATAAATGGTAATTGAATAAAACCAGTATTGTGTACAGAATTATAATAATTGTTGTATTAATGTGTGCATAAATTTATAATGGGATAAAAAGGTAATTTATAATTTAAAATGTTGACTTATTGATAAAATAGTGTGTAATGAATGGAAATGGAATAAAATTATTGTGATGAAGGAAATGGTAACATTTGCTGTAAGTAATAAACTTATAAATGCAATTAAAGGTAAATAGTGACAAATATTATAAGTTACCCGTTTATTTAGTTAGTTGAATTGAAATTGGAAATCAAATTTTGCAATTTAATGAGATTAAATACTACGTTAATTGAAATTAGATGAATTGGAAATTATTAATGCACAAAGATATAAACCATGATAATTATACCATAAGATGAAATTGACTGAATAATAAATGGAAAGCAAATTAAATTGAATTATTGGAAATTTAATTTATAATCTCTAAATATATTGAAATTGAAATTTAAACTTTGAAATTGGTGAAATATGCAATGTAAAAATTTTATGGGAATTTGTTATAAAGAGTTATAAATTACTAGGTAAGCCAAAATGATAGGAGTTGTAAATAATTAGATAAATTTGGATTGAAAGTGATTTAATTTAATTAATTATTAATTTATTTAATTAATATGAAAATAGCCATCTTGGCCACTGACTTGGATTTCGACGAAACCAGTTTCATCGGATCCATAACCGTGAATTATTGTTGGATTTCAAGTTTCGTAGCGATCGGACTTGTCGTTTGACCGTACGGGGTCGAAACGCCTATAAATCAATTCAATTAAAATTAATTGAAATCAACTTGAAATAAGCTGATTTTAACATAACTTCTTCATACGATAGAATTAGGACTTGAAACCTGTTCCATTGAATTTGAAATTATCGAAAACATCTGTTTTGACATATGGGGTGACCCATTTTCGTTCCGGAGGCAGAACGAGCTTTTCGGGTTGTTTATCGTTCCAATCCAAATCGATCTGGTCCATTCTTTTCTATTCTGCTATTCATATAAATAGCTCGTTATAAACCCTAGTGCTTCTTATTTCATTTGTTTGTACGTACATTTCCTTCTCATCTCGTCTTTCCAATGGCAGACAAACCAGAACCAAATTTCCAATTCAATTGCAAATCAAAACCAAATCAAAAAAATTTCAAACTCCTCAAACTATATCGAATTATATATTGATTTGAAACCCTCGACGAGTGCATCTTAGATCTGTAATTCGTTTTCCAATTTGAACCTCTGTTTGTCCAGAAATTGAAGAACTATTCTCGGTCGTTCGTTGATCGTCGATCAACTTCGTCCGATCGACAAATTGAAGGCATAGTTTTGTGGAAAGGACCGAGGGAGTGCATCGGTGAAATTCGTTCGTCGAATTGATGGTCAGATCGACCAAAACAATTAGAACTAGGGTTTCGAAACCCATTATTCTCGGCAGCGGCTGCTGGAACCGCGTGAAGGCGACTTGGTCGCGTGTTCAGCCGGAGGTCCTGAGGGGTGTCGGCGTTCAACGGCAGGGTGGCACGACGTATTGTGGTCGGCGGCGCCGATCTGTGGCCGCGCGCACGAGTTCGTGGTTCTGAGTAGGGCTTCGTGAATCTTGAGAGCGAAGCATTAACGTGGCAGTTAAGGAATGGTGGTACGAGTTATGTTATTTAATTTAAATTATTTAAAATTCAAATGTTCTAAACTGCATAACTTCTACATACGAGGTCTGTTTCACAGGAGGTTTCTTCTGCTAGGATCGTATCAAAATTCCGGACATTTTGACGCTAGTTTGGACGAATTCTAAGACCGTTTGAATTTTGGGCTTAAATTGGATTTTAAATTCAAAGGTGAGTGTTTTAACCCACTCGAAACTTCTAAAATTTCTTATGTTTGTTAAATTAATTTATGATGTGATTTGGAATTTATTTATGGCTGTTTGGTATATTTTAAATCGTTATCCCAGTTAATTTGAATTTGTTGAATTAAACTATTATTTAATTTATTATTGAATTTAAATTGCCAGTTAAATACCTGTTATTGATTATCAAATTTCTATTGATGTTTATTGATTGATTTGGATGATGATTGTGATGGATGCTTGATTTTTTATATTGGATGAATGGATGTTTTATTTTATATATTGTTATAAACTGCAAGTTCACTATGGGTTGAAATGATACATACCCGAATGATCAATAGATTAAGGAAAAATCGTTATGGGTTGAAATGATAGACTCGAGCGATTTTATGGATTTTATTATTAATTCAGGATTGCGGTTTGAAATGATATATAACCGTAACATTTTAAATTGCGGATTGAAATGATAAATATCCGTATCACTTGACCCTAGGGTAGAAAATTATATACGGACACCGGATTGGTTAAATTTAATGATTTTGAACTTCTAATTTTTGAATTAATTAAATGATATCTTGAAATAAAATTTGATGTATATAAATTGAAGTATTATTGGAAAATCAAGTTTTGTGTTGAAATGTGAATTGGTTTAAAAGTAATTCCTTTAAGAAATTAGATTGGAAGTTTAAAGTTAAACTTTTAAGTATAAATGAAATTCTATCGAAATTAAGTTATTGAAGTTGTTTGAAAATAACTTTGAAATATTTTGAAATTGGAGTAATCCGAATTGTTATTTGAACATGGATTGAAACGATATGAAATGCAATAGCTTATTGAAATGTTGAATTGAAAGGTTTGGAATTTGGTTTGTTGACTTGGAAATTGAAAATGGTCCAAATGCGTTGAAATGAAATGAATAGTTTAATTTGATGTAAATTCCAAATTCATGTTTTAATATAAACTGTTTTAAAAATATATTATTTCAAAATTTCTAATTATTAAGATTTTCAAAGTATTAAACTATTTTAACCTGTATTAATTATATTAAATCATTTTAACCTATTTTAAACCATTTAATTTATTTAAACTAATTAACCTGTTTTAACTTATTTTAAATCTAATTAATCTATTTTAAAGCTATTTAATATATTTTAATTATATCTAATCTATTTTAAATCTATATTAACTATTTAAAACTATTTTCTTCTAAATTCCAAACTAAGTAAAATGGATGGGTTTATATTCAAATTCTCGATTTTTTAGGCGAATATGGTTAATGATGTTATAACCTAAGTTGGGAATTAAATAACATATTTGGTTTAATATGATATTTTGAAATGAGAGTTTAGCCTATTTTGGAAATATGACTTTTGAAAGGAAATATAATTTCGAACTATGATTTCAAATGTGATATGATTTCAAAGGTGAATATGATTTCGAAAGTAAGTAATGATTTCGAAAATGATATGATTTGAATTGAATATGATATTTTGATATCAATTATGAAATGATTTTGGAAATGTAAAAGAACCATCCGGTGTGTAATAAGCGATTGGTTGTTAAAGAGACTGGGATCGGATATTGTCATACTCTCTGCAAATACCGAAAACCACTTTGACAACTATGTACGCAGTGGAGATTCCAGAATGAAGTAGGATGATTGGCGACGATCCTATATGAGGTTGTTCCACTCATATTATTTCCGTTGATTTAACTTACATAAGATCTTTTAGTTCTGACTCGAGTGTTTTGTCTTTTCAATTCGCTCGAGTCAGCCTGAGCATTTCAGGACTTGAAGACCTTATTTCTGAAGGATGTAGACGAAGATTTGTACTACTATTATTTATATTATTTTTCCACTATGTTCATACTATTCCACTGCATTATTGTTTATCTCTGTTGTATGTAACTCTGATTTTGTATTGTACTCGTATAATCAATCTTTTGTAAACAGCTTCATGAACTGTTATTTTGGTATTATATTTTGTCATTCCGTTGTGAGATTCTGTTTTTGTTTTATTTCTTTCTCTTTTTCTTATTTACCCATAACAATCTTCCCTTTTGAATGGTTTGAGTTGGCACATGTGTCTACTTAAGACGTCCAAAAAGGCGGGATGTCACAGTTTCAATCTATGCAGTCTCTATCTAAAAAGGCAACTAAGCTTGGAGAAATTTTCTCTTTACTCTTCATTTTTTTCCCAACTAAGGTCTACTTTTCCCACCACGTGTGTCTTACTATCTTACTAATATCACTTCACTATTCTTCTATAGTCTACACACGTGAAGCAACATTTCTAAGTTTTCACTAGTGTCCTATACACCTTACACGAACTTTTATTATTACTACTAGGAGTAATTACTGATATAGCCTTGTACTTTTCCCGTTACACCTAGGAAATGATTCCTATCTACTCCATATTTAAAAGTCTGGTTTGGTTTGGTACTTATCATTTTACTTCAAAAATTAAAGCTTCTAAATATTATCACTTTAGAAATTATCCCCAAAACTCATTTGGGTCAAAACAGATGTTGCGTAAAACACCGTTACTACAACCCAAAAATACTAGTTTATGGATTCAATTAAATTAAATATTTATAAATTCCATATGCTATGTTAAAAACATTTTCTTTAGGAGTCACCTACTAAAACAATAGTGTCATAGTCTATGCTTCCTTTATTTTACCGAAAACATCTATTACAACAATAAATGTTGTAACCTATGTTTTCGATACCTAACACACTCTAGGTTTTTATATTTAAAATCTTTGTTCACCTACAAGGAAACTAGCGAGCTATACACGCTCTATAATTCTTCAAAAAGAATTTCACTTTTAACAAAATTTACATCATATAAAAACAAATTTAAATTTCATACCAATTTTTTTTTCAAAAACCTAATATTTACTCCTCAAATATATTAACAATTATATTTTTCAACTTTTCAATTCCAAAAGTTTCATTTTATTGGGCTAGACATAAAGTGGATGTTCTTCTTACTTAAACCTCTTATTTCTTTCAAAATAAAAACACTCTCCCTACTATCCCTAGGGAACTTCTCCACTTCCTATAACATATGGATACCAATCTTCTCTCAAAACATGGCTTATTTGTATGCTATAAATCGGTAATTAACCTAGGGCTCAACATACTTGGGTCATCCCAAACCCAACTAGCAAACTATGCACAAATATACTTCTAAAAACTTTTCACATGTTAAAATCTATGGTTGGGGACTATTTGGATTTTAGTGCGTAATATATTTATATTTTATTCAAAAATACAAATACGTTCACTCACTATCTACCTAGGAACCCTAAACCTAGGCTCTGATACCAAATGTAACAACTCGAACTTCAGTGGGTCCGGATTTTTCGGAAAAATGCTAAAACCCAAGCCCACTGAAACCCAAGTTGGGAATCTGGTATCCTGCAAATAGGCAAAGATAAATATATCAGAGCTCAATTATCTATCTCACAACGGAATTGATTAAAATATAATAGTAAGTAAATACTCACTCAAATAATGACACTTTCCTAGCAAGTGTCACATAGCTGAGAAATCTTTGCCATCTACCTAACCTGTAGGATGTTATGAGGAGGGGGTCAGAAAAAAAGTTCTGGTGAATGGATAAGCTATATACTTCTAGGCTTAATTCTACATATATCGTTTTATTTCCATTTACTCTTATATTAGGTTCATTAGGTTATAATGTTCTCACCTCTATTCGTGAACCATGCCCATCTACTCCATAGTAGATAAAAACCTAATAACTAATATATACATATATGTAGCTATATGCCCAATGACCATATTGGTCCTAGGTACCACCCATGGTACCTTCCCTATCCTCCTGAATCGTCTAGCTTCGAGAGCGTACCGCAACTACATTTGTAAAGGACCGCTTCGTAAGGCCTACAATATAGATGCTCCACTACTTACTATGAAAACGTAAATCGTGTCTGCATTAGTCTATACCAGTGCTCAGACATCCACAATGTACCACTCAGTGCGTACATTGAGGACTACGTAATCGTTCTATCTACTATCTGAATCCCGCCAACAAGGTCTTCCTTGTACGGAACTCAGTCGGGGATTTTCTATATGTAAAGGACCGCTTCGTTAGGCCTGCAATTTAGATATTCTAGTTGGTATGTCCCTTTCTCATCGTGGCTGTGGCCCCATGCAGCCACCCGTCAACTAATCGAAAGACTTCTAAAGAGTTAAGTGGTCATGCCCTATAGCAAACAATCTAACATCCAATTGGCGGCGCCCCCCATCCAATGTCACGATAGTGAAAGAATCATTGGCCTGTTGGTTTAACTCTAGTCTTTCCCGAAATTGCTCTTGGGCTTGATGCTGGCCGATATCTACATGCGACTATCCTTAACCTTACTTGCAAGTACTAGACATACGAATAACCTACTCCGAACACCAAGCCCTTCTGATTGCCTACAAAGGTCCTCTTCGTTAGGCCTACAATGCAAATGCAGTCAAGGCATACTCTTTTGATGGAGCACCTACAGACCTGTCTCCGAGGGTGCAGCTTCGTTAGGCCTACCCAGAGGGCCATCCTAGAGTATCCTCACGTCCCATTGAAGTCTCGTACTTCCTTGAAGCCCAAAAATACTAAGTTGGACGTGCTTCTCCATTTCTGAAATTCATGATGAACTACTTCGTTAGGCGCTTCATCCTTTGGGCTGCTCTAAACGCATCTCAATTCTTTTATTAGACCTTAAGTCTAATCTTTTAATTTGCATTTAGTTTACTTTTCTTATTCTATTGGCTACTTATTTGCCCTAATTAGCATATTCTTGCCCTCGTCTCTCTTTTGGCTCTTTTCCACCATTGATCTAATAGGGAATGCTATTGGTATTGCCACTTCTTGCTTATTAACTTAATTTAAGTCTTAAGTTTATTAAATAAGCATCTTTTGTTCTATTTGCTTATTAATTTAATAGAAATCTAAAATAAGCTTTTACTATTTATCTTTTCTATCATTGCTTATTTATTCTAAGTTCCCAAATAAGCCTTTCTATTCTTTTACTTAATCATAACTTATGTTATAATTATACTTGTAATTGTTACTATTAATTCTTTTAAAATCTGTATATAATTACAAGTGTTTATTTTCTGTTCTAGTCTGTCTTCTTTTATTATGATATAGAATTCATTTTAATTCTCTTTTATTATATAATTAACTTATCATAATAATTGTCTTTTTATATAGTCTGTGCGGTAAATGCAAACCTAGGTTCCTTTATTGACAGCCCTAATTTCTTATCTAATAATTTATTTGATTCATTTCATGCTCTACTTTATTTTCTTTTATTCTAGGAAGTATTATTTGGTTTGTTGTAAAAGCTATACTAAAATCTATTTCCATAATTTAATACTAAATAATACTATAAACAATAATTCGTAACTGCAAGATATTTCTTTTATTGTTTTGGGCTAGTGTAAAATACAGTGGTCCCTCTATTTTACATTAGTTCCATTTTTCTTTCTTTTTATTCTTGCAGTTACGTTTATCGTTATCTTTTAATTATTAAATTATAGAAATGTATTCTAGTTTCTAAACCAACCAATTAATCTGTTACTTACTTCACAAATTAAATTATCATATAAATTTATTGTTTCCGTTCAGCGTAATTTATTGTAGAATTCCACTTTTCTAATTCTATTCCAATTTTCCAATTTTCTTATTTTACATCTACTTCTATAAAGTCTAGTATTTTAATCCACAACCACGAATTCTCTTTCTAACTATATTATTTGCGTAAAAAGGGAATAAAAGGAATCGGTATTAAGGCTAAATTATGACTTTTAAAATAGATGTAAATAACTGTGAATTTCTTACTTTTAGGCCTACGCCTTTTCTAATTGTCAAGCCTAATTAAATATAAAGAAAATTTACAGTGTTTGCATAGCTAATAGAATTAATTACTGGAATAAATTATCTAATAGAAATTCAACGATAATATATATTATAAACGTAAAAAAATATAACTAAATCCACTCACATGTCGTCCTTAGCTTCAATCTCTATCCCTTTTAATTTGCTACGCTTTTCTCCGATTTTCCCCATTTTAATTCGCTGTAAATTCCCTGATTTGTTTGCGCAATTCTCTAATTTGCTTGTATGTATATCCTTGCTTAATTTTATATTTTTTTGGGGAAAGATTTGATTGATAGAGGAGAAAGGAAGGGGGAGAAGAGAAGATGAGTTTGCTGTAAATGACAGCAGCTGATTCAGAGAAAATAGTGTGGGCTAGGGTTAAGTTATGTTCAATTTATAGGTGTAGTGAACAACTATGAACCATCCGATTAACCCTAAAAACAATCCTTACCATCATTTATTGATTTTTTACATTAGCTTATAACGTATAATTATCCAATGTTATTCATTTATTCCTTTGTTATACGAACCCTATTAATTCACGTTTCCTTCTACATAAGATTCTCCCATTAATTACCCAATTAATTAGATCATATATATATATATGTATGTATGTATGTATGTATGTATATATGTATGTATATCCAATATTAATTGATTCTTATACATTATAATTTCTTACCTATTTGAACACGTCAATTAATACCTCTATTAATTGATTGTATATAAAAGTTTACTTTTTAATTTATTCTTATTAACTTACCTTCATCATAAACTTAATTACTCCGTTTGATTTTTGTACGCATTCCAATTCTTATTTTTTTTTAACTTGGAAACAAATAATCCTATAACTAGCGTTTTCTTCTAGCTAATTAATATACATTATTAGCTATTGTAACAAGGGCATATTCTTTGATTAATTGACACCCTTTTTAAAATGCTCAACTGATTGCCAGTTAATTAATTGATACGTTTTCCCATTTTAATCGATATCCTAATTAATATATGTATGTTATCATTTAATTTATTCCCCACATACATTTCCCTTTATTAGAAGATCCCTTAATTAATTAATGTTATAAAAGTGACATATTCTCTAACTAATTGATGTCTCTATGTCTCTTGATTAATTCCCCTTTTAATTAATTGATGCGTCAATTAATCACACACTCATTGCTTGCATAAATCTATGTAACCTCTTAACTCTTAAATGCATATATTTGACATTTATATTCTATTTTGCAATAATGTTAATTCAATTGATTTTATTCAATTATATATAAATGCGGGGTGTTACAAGTATGCAAATAAATGCGATACATTACAAAGGCTTGCAAAAGTTCCAAGAGCATCGCCTATCGAACTGACCCATATGAGACCCTTAGTCATTCGCCATATGAAAAATTGATTTGATTGAAGAACCATCAATGGCAAAGGGAGGAGTTAGGGATGCGATAGCAACAGTAGATTATTTCACAAAATGGATGTAAGCATGATCACTCACGAAGGTTTCCTTGGCCAAAGTAATCAACTTCATTATAAGTAACATAATTTACAGGTATGAAGTTTCACAGAAGCTATGTCAGATAATGGACTAAATTTCCAAATGAGGACTTCACCGAGTTTTGCAGTCGATATGGGATTAAGAAAAGCTTCTTATGGCTCATCCAAAGGCTAATTGACAAGATGAAGCAGTGAACAAAATTTCTAAAGCTTTTACCAAGAAGTGGCTACAGAAAGCTTACGGAGGTTAAGATGATGAACTGCCCCATACCTTATTAGTATACCGAATCACAAATACAACTAAAATTGGACATACCCTGTTTGTCTTAGCATATGGTTCGGAAGTTGCGATTCCCATCGAAACTACAATCCCATTAAATTGAGGCATCTACCATGACCCTAAGGAGAATAAAGAGTTGTTGAATGCATTTATTGACTTGATCGAGGAAAAGTGAGATGAGGAAGCTATGAAAGTTGCCTCTAATTGATAGAAGGTGGCAAAGTAGTACAATGCAATGGTCAAGAGCCACACCCTTCAAGAAGGAGATCTGGTCTTGAAGAGAAATCTTTCCAAGGCCGGGGCACTCGATCCAGTTCGGGAAGGACCTTATGTTATCAATAAAGATTTGAAAATGAAGCTTAAATCCTTAACATCATTGATGAAGTGATGTTTAGAAAGGCGTGGAATGCATAATGCCTCCATCGCTATTTTTCTTAGATTATGTTGTTTGTCTTTATTTGAATGGACATAGGTATTGGGTATGATAATGTAATAAGGCAATATTGCTACAATGATTAATAAATGTGCTTTTGGAATTGATTGTCTTATGTTTGAACTATATGCACTAAATATGATTATTAATTTTATATAAACTGATGATATCGAAAATCCATAGCTTTATCAGACATTGAAGATCGATTATATGAAGTCATGGGTGATGGTTAGTGTCAATGATGATGATTTGATTTGGAACACTATTTAACTCATATTGATAAAAGTTGTCGATCATTTGGAGCTTTATGAATTAAACATGCACTGAAACTGGGGGCATCCAACAATTGATGCACCTAGTGTTTCTTGATTTAGGGGAATTTAATCAGAGTTGATCCTGTAGATGATAAAGAATTGATTTACTTATGACCGAGCGAAGATAGTTAATTTAGGTAGTCCATCATCAAAACCCTTATAACCTACTTTGAATAGATAAAGCGAGCATTCCCATGTTGATAGTTTACACAAGCTCGCTCGAATCTGAAGCATAAACACCCTTATAATAGGAAAATGTATATAACTTTACTTGAACTCTCACATTGATAAAGAGAGTGATATTTAAAGGAGATTTTTGCACTTTGATTGTGAAACAAATCCACTTAGAGAACCGTAAAGGGGAAGCTTTCACACTGATCTACGAAAAGAATTCCTCTAGATACATTAAAGGGAATGTATTTGCAAAAGAAAATTAAAACACCCTAGAACTTTTATTATAGGATATATTCTCTTATGGACAGTGAATTGAACTTACCAAGAGATTTTAAAGGAGATTTATTTGTATGGATAGTAAAATGAACTTCTCTAGAAAAACTAAAAAGATATTCTCATGACAAAAGCGAGAATCTCCCTACATCGATCTTTTGGGGAAGTATTCTCGCGTGGATCGCAAAGACGATCTGCTTTAGAAATCTTCATGTCAACGAGAAAAGAAATAAACTTTAAAGACTATCTTCCCCATTTAAACTTATGAATGAGTGAAAATTCGATAATTGTGATGGAGAACTCGAAAAAATATGCGAGTTATGTGTCAAATAGCAGTGTTCATTTGAACATATGACAGCATTCAACTATAGATAGGTAAGTGAATGAAAATGACATAAAATTGTAATACATATATATGTGTTTTACAAGACATGTCATACAAATATATGAGAGAAATAGGAATAGATAACACATAGTCACATCAAAAGGAGAAGCATATAGTCGTAGTATCACCAGTCGATGTACATAACACACAAAATGTATTAAATAATGATCATAATTTTTTGGGATTATTCCCTCACATACCACAATGATAAAAGGTCATATGAAAGCAAAATTATCAAAGCCAATCACTTCTTATGGCCCTTCTTAGATCCAAATTTGTGCTTCTTTGCTAAAGCGATTACATTAGGTTCTTTGGTAATGGTAAATGCAGACCCGCTCTAAGATGAGGTGCTTTTTTTACATTTCCATCTTTAGGAAGATGGACATCCTTTTATGTGATTTGGCCCAGCTCCACCCATTTCTCTATCTTCACCTTGGCTAGGTTCAGCAGCTAACTCCTTTTCAATTGAGACTTGAAAGTATTAGCATACTCAATATCATCATCTAAATCAATATACCGAGATTACCCAATCTTAACATTTGGTGCTTTAACCTATTTTGAGGACCAAGTTGTTGTTGGATCAGGTGCATTGGTAGTGTGGTAAAAAGGGTAAATAAAAAAATTCTTTTTATTAATTTGCACTAGATCTTATTTTGTGTTTACATAAATAATTATTTACATTAAATTATATTTAGTGATCATTAATGAAATAGATTGTTTTTTAATTAGTTTTAATAACCCTTAGAATTTAATGTGTGTGTGTATATATATTTGTATATCATGTTAAATTTATTTATTTATTCTGTGTAAATATAACATTTTAGTAACTTTAATTTTGATTTATCATATTTAGTTTGTTAAGTATTCACTTTCATAAAGCAAACATTGTAAATATTATAAGCTAACCTAGGGCATATAAATATAAATGTCAACATACTATACGCATATGTGTAAATCATGATGTCTCAAGCCATGTGCCATGCTCATGTAACTCATATGCTTACCTGCCATTTACTCTTGTAGTTACCAAACCTAATGCTACACTTTTGTCATCATATGCTTTGTCCAAAGATTCTCATGTGCTTTCTTTACATGATGCAGATGCTCTAAATACTCTAGTTGTAGCATCTTTGTCTCAAGCTTTCCCAAAAGTTATCATGCTTGGCCATTTTGCTCTTTCTGTTATTCCTAATTAACACAAGCTCTTTAGTTAATGTGCATCATGCTCTACTCAGATTTCTTTAATAAATTCTCTTTCTTTCACTACCGAACAACATTTAGTTGTTTTTGCCAACGCACAAACTTCCAGCCATACCATAAGTCCGTCCAGGCATATACTAATGCATAATCGTGTGTTCCCCATGATGCTTCACATGATTAGATTAATGTTATTGTCCCGACACCACTACAAGCAAATGTCAGTGCGACACCTACTCCTGATGGTTATGTAAGATTTATCTTGACTATTGCGGGCTAACATATTTCATTCTCCAAAGGATTAACCATGCGTTATATTATAAATATATGATCCAATAACACGTAATTATGGTAAATCTCATAGACTCAATAGAGAATTGGACATCAAATCATTTATCGATTATATATATACTGAAGTAGGTGCATTTGAGATTCTCGTCGCCTCTTATCCACGAAGTTGTTGAAATTATGGATGATTAGATCATCGTCTTTTGCTGGATCGGTATCAAATCCAATTAGAGTAGGGAGCCTTATCATGCCCTTAGCCAGTAGGTCATTTTTTTATTGTTGATGTACTAATAGCCAATCCCTATTTTCTTTTGTTGTATCATTCTCTTGGACCAGGAAGCTCGTTTTTGTTTAATAATAGTTCCTTCTAACAAAATATATGTGTAAATAACTAGTGTGATTTATGGATATAATTAAGGGAACAATATCAAGAGTTTAACATAATGATCTAATTATGATAAGTGATATTATTTATACACACACGCATATATTTTTCAACCAATGATAAAATGAATGTATACATGTTAATATTATTTAATAAAAATTTAGTAATAATTTTCTTTTTGGTTTTAGAATTGATGATATATATAAGCCAATATATATTTATTTTAATATATATATATCGATATGAATACTTAATTCAAAATATTAATTATTTTGAATAATTCAAACTAATATATCAAAATATAATTTTTTTAAATCCAAAAATAGTATAAATATCTATTTTAGTTAAAATCGAGAAAAATATTTTTTTTATTGTTAAACCCGAGAATAATCTTTTTTATTGTCAAACCGAAAACAAAATTAGGTTCTTTCTATAAAATCCGCAAAAAAATAATTTATATATATGTATATAGTTAAGAGCATAAATTTCTACAAATTAATGCATATATATGTTTGTTTCTGATTAGTTATATATATTTAATTAACATATCAATATATATACAATTAATATATCAATATATATAATTTAATGTTTATCATTATGTTATTTTTGATTTTTTTTTGTTTGGATAAAAATAAATGGCATAGAAACATTTATATTATATTATATATATATATATAATAAATGCATAACCTTTTGATATATCGGTTGTAGACACGTCGATTGTTAACTGTTCCTTTTCAAATCTTTGTTCCTTATCCTTGAACTCGGTGTGCATATTCCACCTTCAAGGCTTGCACCAATTCTTTAATTGTAGCTAGGATTATAAACTTCTATTTTAATTTTAATAGGAAAAGGTTAGTCTATTTATAACCACCATTGGAAATAAATTCTTCGACCTTTCTCTCTCTTTTTAATTTAAATCTCATCTAGACTCCAAGAGCATGTCAAATGCCTCCATAGTCCCCCTGTTATAATCGGTTATACCCTTTACTTGGCTTTCATGGCATTGGTGCCTAATTAATATACTATATATTATTACTTTAGATAATCATTTAAGCAAAAATATTTAACTAAATCAATATATAAAAATTATATTTTTTATTAATATTAAGGTCTCAAATAAATAATTAAACTGCCATAAAAATTCAATAAAACATTTGTACTGATTTTATTAATTTATAACATTTATAAATTTATCTAAAAAATTAGTTGTGTTGACTACCTAGTGTGAACTCGGTCCTTAGTTAATATTTAAACAATTTAATACTAAAAGTTGTATAGATTTTGTTGAATTATAGTTTCGGGGATAAGTTCAGTTGCTTATGGATCATTTACGCAAAATCCAATTTCTAATCTTTATTAAGCTACACTTTGAACAATATTTTGTGCACATTTTCTTTTCATCATTACTATATCACCAAGATATTTAAAGTTTGGTTAATGGTCAAAAACTCTAATAATATTCGTAGTTGATTACATAGAGCACTTTAAAGTCAGTAGTTCAATCCAATAACATTTATAAACTAACTATAACACCCCTAATTTTTAATAACATTATTCAAGAGATTTAATTAGATAAATTAAATCGAATAATGTAGAGTGATAAGGAGATTGAGATTAGTGAATAAACTTAGAGGTCGTGCTTAAGTAACTTGAATGGGCTTATAAATGGATAAATGATAATTAAAGTAACATAAGGGCATTAGGGTAATTGACGCACCCATAGATTCACTACCCTATACTCACGTTACCTTATCATTCACGTTCATTTTATCACAAAAATTTAAACGTAAGAAAAGAAGAGCAAACCGGCCATTACTAGGAGAAGAAAAAGAGAAATCAAAGTAAAAGCTTAGGATCAAGCTAAGGGAATCAATCTCAAACAAAGCTCTAATTTCCTTATCCAATCTAAGGTGATTAATAATCCTAGTCATCTCTATTTTGTTTTCAATCATATGTTTTCAGATTTAGGAATTAATCTATTTTATGATGATTTGAATGATGATATGCTTGGTTTTATAACATGTTTGATTTAATATCAAATTGTTTAATTATGTATATGCACGGTTTTAAGGCAAAACCATTAACAAATGATTTTAGAATGCTATGGGAAAATTTTATGTTAAGGTAAACATGATTTTGGAGTTGGGTTTCAATTTTTAGAATTTTCCAAGCCGTGGAGAATTTGTTATGAATTTTCAAAGGAAAATATGCATTATTGGGTTTAGAAATTAATTTCGATAATTATGTGATGAATTTGGGTCTAAAATTTATATATGTTAGATAACATATTAAAAGTGAGTTTCTGTGATTTTTGGGGATTTTTATTAAGAGATTTATTATGGAAATTAAATTATTTTTAGAGGACCTAAATGATTTAATTATGGTTAAACATGAAGGGCTTATTTGTTAAAATTAATCATGTTTTAGATCTTAAAATATGCGGCAAATATCTATAAAATAATTTGAAAATTTTAAGGCAACCAATCAAGTGTTTACACGTGGGCAAGTTAGTTACAAAGAAATTACTTTATTTGGTAAAAACTGCCTTTACTCGGAAAAGTGATTTTCCCCTCCTTTAGAAGTAACCTTCGACCCAGAGCTTCCACCATCAACCAGGTCGACACCTATTAAGTCGAAACCAATGAAGCTGAAACCAATACACATGGTATCACTTAGTTGGTACGTAGTGGATTGGAGAAAAAGGCGGAAGGTATGGTGTTGAAAGCAAGGCTTCCGATGGGGTCGTTACCATGGTTTTGTTTTCTAAAGATAAGTGCTTGCCTGCTTCCTTATATGCTTTCGAAGGAGTCGAAACTGATGCGTTCGAAAGCAACTTTTAACTATCTTTCGAAAGAGAGCTGCCGCCATAGTTTAAAAGTAGTAGCTTCCGAAGGGGCTACTTAGTTTTCAAAACTGAAGTGTTCGGAAGGGGTAGTTTCGACCAAGTTGGAACCCTTCTGCCACTTTGCCTTTCGAAGGCATTGAAGATATCATTGCTTTTGGAAGGTAACCCTTGTTTTAAAAACGTAAGCCACTTCCCATAGCTTCCGAAGGGGTTAGGGGTTTCGAAGGCAATGGTCTCGTAAGGGTTTCGAAGCCAACCTTCAAGTATTTTACCCAAATGAATTATGCTTTCGAAAGGATGGTGCCAACGCCATCAAGTTTTTCCCCAATACTTTTAAAGGATAAAGAATGGTTTCAAAAGAGATACTTTCGTTTATATTCACTTGACCCAAATAATATTTTAAGTATAAAACCAATGTTTTCGAAAAGGGGTACTTTCAATTGGTTTCGAAGCTATGCTTCTAAATGTCAAATGCTAATGCTTTAATACATTCGAAAGGTTTCGACAGAATGTTTTAAAGTGTTCGAAAGGCAGGGGCCTAATGTTTTGAAAATAGATTTTTATGCTTTCGAAGGAGGGTATCCAGTGAGGTCGAAAGCAAGGTTTCGAAGGAGTCAGAAGGCTTTCTTTTTCAAAACAAATAACCCAAACTCAATTTTTAAAGGAAAATACCCATGGCTAAATTAAAGGAGTTTTTTATAATGGTTTTAAGAAGAAGCTTTCCTTGATAAATAATAGGTTAAAGGTATTAACCATGTTTTTTATTCAACCCACAGGAGTGGTATTATTATGTTATGTTGTTTTCTTCTTCAAATATAAATATATTCACATTATAACTGACCCATAACTGCATTTTAGGGATAAAAAGGGCAGAAGAACCAGCTAGGTTGACCCAGTAGTGAATATAAATTGATTAAAATCCTGGATAAGTAGAATTGCATCCAAGAGGTCAGGAAGACCAGAATATAGGATGCCTAAATATAGAAGTTGTTAGGGAGACAGGTTTATAGTGCACCCATGAAAACTATGATTAGGAAGTTATTGGAGTTGCCAATAGGTTCATAGTGATCCCATGAAAACTATGTTATAAAGAGTGGTTGCCAGTGGCCAATTGGTTTGTAGTGCACCCATGAAAACTATATCCGGATTAAGTTATTGACAGTTGTCAATAGGTTCCTAGTTAGCCCATGAAAACTAGGATAAGAAAGAAGTTATTGGGGTCACCAATAGGTTCAGGGGAACCCATGAATTAATTAAGTTAATTGGTAGGGGCCAATAGGTTCATAGTGCACCCATGAAAACTATGAAATAGGACAGGGAGTCCATACATTATATAATGGGTAAGTTTGGCTCACATCCCTAATAAGTTTCAAAATAAACAAAACATCCTTCACATACAAAACTTACATTTCCGCCCCCTATTTTCAAATTCGCGCAGGCAAAAATACACAAATACCCTTTACGTTTTTAACATTTCAAATGCGTATAACTTTATGTACAAAAACCGGATCAACAAACCGTTTTCACCAAAAAATCACAAATTTTATGATCTTTGAAATGAGATCCATTATTGATACCAAAAATTCATATTTATAGTAAATGTGCAATTATTTCAAATATTTGCAGACAATTCAGCAACTTTTAAACCTTTTTGATTTTTTTTTTCAAATTTACAAAATTTATAAATAATTGCAGATATTTCTGCAGCTATATGGTATAGTTGCATAAATGTCTGCAACTATTGGGTATAGTTGCGGAAATTTATGCAACTATACGGTATAGTTGCAGAAATATCTGCAACTATTGCATATAGTTGTAGACATTTCTGCAACTATTGCATATAGTTGCAGAAATGCAACTATTGCAAATAGTTGCAGAAATATCTGCAACTATTGCACATAGTTGCAAACATTTCTGCAACTATTGCAAATAGTTGCAGAAATATCTACAACTATTGCACATAGTTGCGAACATTTCTGCAACTATTGCATATAGTTGCAGAAATGCAACTATTGCAAATAGTTGCAGAAATGTCTGCAACTATTGCGTATAGTTGCAGAAATATCTGCAACTATTGCAAATAGTTGCAGAAATGTCTGCAACTATTGCGTATAGTTGCAGAAATATCTGCAACTATTGCATATAGTTGCAGAAATGCAACTATTGCTAATAGTTGCAGAAATGTCTGCAACTATTGCGTATAGTTGCAGACATTTCTACAATTATTGCTTATAGTTGCAGAAATGTCTGCAACTATTGTGTATAGTTGCAGAAATTTCTGCAATTATTGCGCATATTTTTGTAGAAATTTGTTGCGATTATTCATAACTGCAAATATTGAGAATATCATATTTCATAAAAAAAATTGATTCATCTTTAATATTATTGCAGTTTACCATTAAATCGAAAAATAAGAAGAAGATTCAGCTCCACAGTGAAACGTAAGGGTAATTTGGGGAAAAAAATGGCGGAAAACAGAAACAGGGATGTAGAAAATATATATTTTATGACAGGGACCCGCTTTGAATTTAAGTTCCGTTTTAAGGATGTGTTGCTAATTTTCACTTATATAAAGGTTATTTGTAAGCCCATGAAAACTAATAGGTTAATAGTGACCCTAGAAAGTATAAATATGACAGGCAGTCAATTAAATAGAGGATGGGAAATCCAGAATGTTTTAACTTGTATTCATATCATTATAATATTTTGAAATGACTATGTTTTTAGCCATTGTGGATGTAGGAGCACAGTATATGGTTTTATAAAGGTTTTTAAGATACTAGTGAGGGGAAAACCCGTTCCGCTAAGTGGTGTGGTCTCACTAGATATCTAAATGGTTTGAGATGTTAGATTATTATTCATACCAGGCTTTATGTCTGACTCGAAGTTTATGTTTTCCCTTTAAACTCTCGGGTACTTAATTGATTTTGAGTAGTTTGAGAGTTGAGATTTTCAGGTACCTTATTAGATGAATAAAGCTTCCGAAGACGTGCAAGAGGCATAATAGATATTTAGAGTTCTCTTTTATTTGATTTCGCTATGTTGTTTGTAATGGAAAAGTTGTTATATTGCTTGATATACTCTAATCATTCAAGTGGGCATCTTCATATGTCGCTCTTGGCGTATGTTGTAATAAATATATTTTCTCTGAACGTTATTTACAATTATGGGATTATGTAATGAATTGGAAATGATTTGAAATGAAATGTGATCTTGTTTTAAGTTTTAAAATTTTCCATATCCATGTGTTTTTGTGTATCAATGAACATAACAACGCCGTATTTGGTCGTCGAGGATTAATAACTATGGATGACTGTAGCATCCATAGCCGTTAGTTTTGGGCCTCTAAGTAGGGGGATGTCACACTAACCTTCTACAATAAAGGAGACAAATCCTCTCTTGCGTAGCGTTTCACTTCAAATAGTTCAACGTTTACCCAATTATGGTCATAAATGATCATGATGTCATGTGGTAAACCATAATTAAAGTATGGTCTAGTTACTTAAGATAAAAAATACTCCTTAAGTCTGAAGACTATTGTACGTCGTTAAATAAGATCTTCCAATTTGACATAGTTGTATTAACCTATGGAAGACCCTCATTGAGTTGTTCTATGATTTTTCCAAACAAAAACATGTACATAATCCCTTTCTGTCCACAAAGATCATGAGTAATTCATCTTATCGAGATTTTTTCGATCGTCGAATACATTGCTTATAAGTTGTTTCCTTCTTGAAACTTTTAAGTCCTTTCTCCTTGCCATGGGATTCAACTTTGTTTAAAATTTTCTCCATCACTAATGTTCGGTTATGGAGGCTAGGGTTATTGTTTGTTTTTATATAATGAAACAATGAAGGGATTGGCTATGCATAACCATCTAGATTACAAATATCTAGCACTCTTCTCTCTAGATCTAAAGGCAATGTCTCCAACCTGCTCTTCATGCTATGGTCTCCCCCCTATATTTGGGCATCAAAACTTCATAGCTTATTGATTTAATAATTAAATCAATTATTTAACTAATTTACTTAACAATATTCTTTGATTAAATATCTTTAATTAAATCAATGCATAACTTATATACTTTGTTTTAATTAATATTTAAGCTTTAAATAAGGAACTAAAATGCTATAAAATTGTAATACAATTTTTGTATTAGTTTTATTATTAATTTATTACATAAATAAATAAATTTTACATTAGTAGAACTTAGAAATTAACTAACAACATGGTTGTAAACACTCTTTGGTGTGAATTTGATACTCAATCGCTATTTTAACGATTTAAATACAAAAGCCTTTATAGACTTTGCTAAAGCATTATATTTGACAGAAGTTCAATTGCTTATAGATTATTTAGACGAAATCTAATTTCAAATATTTATTAAGCTACACCTTATTTAACAACCCGCATATTTATCGATTTTATATTTAAATATTTTATCGTTAGTCGGATGTTAGTCCAAAAAGCTACTTTATGCATACGGTCAAATTAGGACTCGAGACCACTTCCATTGAGTTCAAAATGACGTTTGCGATCTTTTTGAGTGTAAACTTCGATATGTTTGGAGATAGTGAAATTTTCGTCACTTTTTGGCTTAGGACTTTGGTTAGGGCTGAACACACACTAACTCAGCCCAACCCCCTCTTCTCATCATTAATTCACAAACACTTCAAGCTTCTTCAAAAATGGTGGAGGGAATGGGAAATTAAAATTCCTAGCTCAAGTCTTCATTGCTAATCCAACATCTACTCCAAATTCAAGTGAAGAACATAGATTCAAGCTTGTTGTTGCTCTTGCTTAACTTTTAAGCTTCTACATCATCAATTTCGTAGAAAAGGTGAGATTTTTATCTAACATCTTGCCTATAATTGTCATTGGACTGTTGGGAATGATTCCCCATCACTTTAGCATGTATGTTTGCATTGGATTTGGATTGAATGGGTGAAAACCCCAAATTTTCGTGTGTGTTTGCAATTCTGGGCGTTAGTTCGCTCTGCCTCGAAGAAGAAAGACTGCAAATTTTCGTTCTGGGCTTAAGTCGCATGGAAATAGGTCGCTAGGTCGTAGGTCATGGGTCGCCTAGGTCCTAGGTCGCTCGTTCCTGCTTCAGTTACTAGGTCGCGGCTACGTTAGGTCGTAGGTCGCTCGGCTTTGATAACTCCTTAGGTCGCGCGCAATGTTAGGTCGCGCACCCCTTTAGGTCGCGAACCAGTTAGGTCGCGCACCCCTTTAGGTCGCGAACCAGTTAGGTCGCGCACCCCTTTAGGTGTCGAACCAGTTAGGTCGCGCACCCTTTTAGGTCGTGTACCTCTTTTAGGTCGCTCGGCCCATTTCTGCACTTAGGTCGCCCACCTCGATAGGTCGCTTGGACTCGATATCGTTAGGTCGCTCGGCCTTGTTAAACCCTTAGGTCGCTCGGCTTTTCCTCTGATAGGTCGCTTGACCCTATACCCTTTTAGGTCGCTAGGCCTTTTACTTTTAGGTCGCATGACCTCATGACTATGGATCGCAACCTCTAAGTCTCTCAACCTATCTACCTGTTAGGTCGCTTGTCTTCACTAGGTCGTACCGTTTGGATGGGGCGCTGCCCCGCAACCCGCCAGGGGTGCTGCCCCCTTGACCCCCCTCCGGAGGGGATCTTATTTGAAAAACATTCAACAGAACTTCCACTTTGATGTATTTTGAGCTGATTTCCTTGGATTTTATTCACGTCTTCGTATGTGAATTTCTGTGATTGATTGTTCTACAATCATTTTTGTGTTTTGTCACTTTAAAAATATGAAGGTTTCAATACTAGTAGTAAATATCAAAACTCTTTTATCAAAACATTTTCAACTCTATTTTTAATACCAAACTCGTTTATAAAACCATTTTCCAATCTATTAGTATATACAAGCCTTTACTTCACTCGGATGAGAAATCGAATTAAACGACTTAGCAAAACAAGTGGTATGAAACGCTTGCGTTTACTTCGTCGGTTAGCTCTTGGACTTGTTCGATTGAACCCTTTTGTGACAATTTTCTAGTGAAGATCTACAGTTTGTTCGTAAATATTTAAGTTAAGCAAGTGGTTATGGGACATGAAGCTAAACTCATATATTTACTAGCTTGGTGTGATCGACACTTCCTTATGATCATGACAATCATTTTTGTGATTTAGACTAGCGATTGAGCGATGTCTCTTTGTCTGCGAGGGAGACTAGACCCCGCTTTTGTGATGTTTCACCATCACATATATGGGGTAGCACCCCATGGTCTTCGGGCCATTCGTGTGTCAAAGGCCTTCGGGTCTTTCGTGTGTTCGAAAAATTAAATGGATAGCTTCCATGAGATAGCTTCTCGTCCATGTGCTCGGACTTCCCCCTTTTAGTGATTTCTGGATTTCGTGTGTTGATTTCTGGGATTTGTTCAGGATTTCATGTGTTGATTTCTGGATTTAGTGCTTCACCAATTGTCATGGTTTTCATTGATATGCTTTATCAATTTTTGTGTATTGGTGAATTCGTGTGTCATTACCTTTTTATGTGTTTTGGATCTTTGAGAAGATTCTTGTGATATTGATTAATCCCTTGTTGATTATCATTTACATACTTATAGTAGTATGCCATCATGGTTATTATATGTTTATGCCATACCCCTTATTCTATATCAGGTCATCTGATATTTATAGTTAGACTGATCCGTTTATTATTTTCTTATAAATAATACTCGGGTCAAACCGAGATGTTACAGGTGCTTCTGCTTGACTCCTCTTCTGGATTATTCTGACTTTTGGCTAACTACTTAGATTAGTAGTTTTTGGTTGTACACATTTGAGATATAGACTCTATGTTGTGTATTTATTCTTTTGTATAGCATGGGTTGCTATTCTTTTGTATTATCATGGATCTTTCTGACCACTACTCTGATGTACACTTTCATGTGTTATATATATATATATTCATATCTTCTTCCGCCTTTGTGATATGGATGTCTGTGACTGGTTTATGTTATGATTATTTCTATGTTTGTTTCCGAAGATTATATATATAGCCACTGTGTGATAGCTTTGAGTTTGTATCGGTATGTCGGATTTCCTCCTTAAATGAAATGCATTCTATTCTATCTGACATATCGGTGCTCGCACAAAGAAGTTACATGGATGGTCGCTCCTCCACAGCCTTATTCTCCGTGCTAATTGACAGCACTACATCGTAGTGTTCTTGGTTAGCGTGGGTATAGAGGTGGGGCGTCACAGCTTGGTATCAGAGCCAAACTTCGGAACAATGTAGAATAACTTAACAAGGATCATCGTCCTAAGTCCAACTTAGGAGTCGTGCCTTAGGATTTAAGTCGAGTCTTCGAACCGACTCATCCTATTCCCTTTTATGTATCCTTGTTTTATCTATCAAGATTTGCTTGATATTTATTTGGAGAATAACTTTTCTTCTTTTTCTCTTCCTAAAGGAAGAGAATGTCTAGACCAGGTCGTCCCAGAGCTGGACCATCTACTGTTACTCCCTAGGATGGAGTTTTCATGACTGCTCAGCAGCTTCTTGATTTAGTAAAGAATGCTCAAGCAGCTGGTCCTAATCAGGAAGCAACTCACCCTAAGTTTGGATTTGCATGTTTATGCAACGATTATACCAACTTGGGCGGGAAACCGTTCAAAGGTTCTGAAACTATTATTGAAGTCCAGGCTTGGTTAAGAACATGCGATCGAATCTTTTCTCGCATGAATCTTGTCGATCTTCACCGTGTTCAGGTGGCCTCCAGTATGCTCCAAGAAAGAGCACTGGATTGGTACGAACTTCTCATTTCTGAAATTAATGAAGCTGATCTCACCTGGGAGCAATTCCGGGAACGCTTCGAATTAAAGTTCATACCAGAAGCAAAGAAGGTGACATTGGCTCGTCGTTTTATTGACCTTGTTCAAGGTGAATCCTTTGTGACAGATTATGTCGCATCCTTCGAGTCACTGTCTAAATATGGGGTTGAATACATCAACACCCCATTAAAGAAGAACCAAAGATTCGTCTATGGCTTAAACAAGAATCTGAAAAAGCCATTACTTCTAAAATTAGAAGTTTCCTTCGATCAACTCATTGATATCGCTCTTCGACTTGAAGAGGCTGATAAGGACAGTGATGTTGAAGTGGTGGCTGCTAAACCAAACTTCAACAACAAGAAAAGGCCTAATAAGTTCAAAGGTCCTTATCCCAACAAAAAGGGTAAACAAGCAACTCCTGCTGCAAAGACTTTTTCCTCTGGTGATGGGAAATGCTTCAACTGTGGTGCTAGGGGTCATTTTGCGAACAAGTGTTCGAAGCCCCGTTCTTGTCGCTACTGTAAAAGTCCGGATCATTATATGCATCTATGCCCTAAGCTTCCAAGCAAGGAGGGAAAGTTAAACGTTGCTCAAGCCCCTGGCAACACATCTCGCGGTCAAGGTATGTCTCATTCTGTCCTTGATGGCATTATTATATGTCATGATCAACCTATTAGAGTTCTCTTTGATACGGGTGCATCCCATTCTTTTATATCAAAGGAACTTGTTGATACTTTTTCTTTAAGTGTTGTTGCTTTAATGACTTCTTTAAGAATTGCGAATCCGGTTGGTGGATCCGCAACTCTTAGTTTGCTTTGTAAAGATGTGGAGATTATTTTGTGTGATTTTCCTTTCCTAGCCGATTTGCATGTCATGCGTTATTTAGGCTTTGGAATGATTTTAGGTATGGATTGGCTTAATCATTATGAAGCTCATATCCTATGTCCTGAGCGGACTATTTATCTCCGTCATCCGCAATCTGTTAATCATATTTCTATTGTTCTTAAAGATTCGGATTCCGCTTTGGTTGCATCTTTATATTCTTTAAATCCTCGTGATGATGATAATGATGATGAGGAGGATGTCATTTCTCTTATTCGCGTCGTTCGTGAATTTTCCGACATCTTTGAGCCCGTTTTAGGACTACCACCTAAGCGAGCAATTGAGTTCAAAATTAATCTTATACCTGGAGCTCAACCTATTACTCGTCCTCCTTATCGCATGTCTAATAAGGAGAATGAAGAGATGCGCAAACAATTATCTGAGCTAGAGACGAAGCAACTTATTCGCTCCAGTTCCTCGCCTTGGGGAGCTTCAGCTATTTTCATAAATAAGTCCGACGGTACACTTAGGCTTTGCGTCAACTACCGCAAGCTTAATGATCTTACTATTAAGAATAAATATCCTTTACCTCAGATTGATGATTTGTTTGACCAACTTAGTGGTGCTAGAGTCTTTTCACAATTGGACTTGGCTACCGGTTTTCATCAGCTTCGTATTGCAGAGGATAGTATTCCTTTGACTTCATTCCGTACTCGTTATGGATCTTATGAATGGCTAGTTATGCCATTCGGTTTAACGAATGCTCCGGCTTATTTCGTTGACCTCATGAATCGAGTTTTCAAAGATTTCCTCGATCGGTTTGTTCTCATCTTTATTGATGATATTCTTGTGTATTCTAAAACCGAAGAGGAACATGAAAAGCACCTTCAGATTGTATTGGAAACTATTAGGAGTAATCAATTAAAGGCAAAATTTTCTAAATGCCATTTTTGGCAATCTAGTGTGAAGTTTCTCGGTCATATTATTTCCGAATCCGGAATATCAGTGGATCCTTCAAAGATTAAAGCGATTCAAAATTGGAAGAGACCGGAGAGCGTGACTGAAATCCGTAGCTTTCTCGGATTGGCAAGTTATTACCGCCGTTTTATAAAAGACTTTTCTAAGATTGACGTGCCTCTTACTGGCTTAACAAAGAAAGGTGTTAAATACATTTGGTCGGACAAATGTGAAACTTCTTTTCAGAAATTAAAAGAACTCCTTTCTGATGCTCCTGTTCTTGTTATTCCCGAAGGGAATCAAGATTTTGTCGTTTATACTGATGCGAGTCGCGTTGGTTTGGGTGCCGTTCTTATGCAAAAAGAACGTGTTATTGCTTATGCTTCTAGGCAATTGAAGCAGGCTGAGACTAGATATGCCACACATGATTTAGAACTCGCGGCTATCGTTTTTGCCCTTCGAATTTGGCGACATTATCTTTTGGGAGAAAAGTTTATACTTTATATTGATCATAAGTCTTTGAAATATTTATTCTCTCAAAAGGAACTTAATTTGCGTCAACAGCGTTGGCTCGAGTTCCTTGCCTCTTATGATCTTGATATCCTTTATACTCCCGAAAAGGGAAATTGAGTTGCCGATGCACTTAGTCGCAAACAACAAGCGGTTGTTTCGATGATGATATCCGAATGGAGGGATCTCGAAGTTTTATCCACTTGTGAAATTCGAGATCGTGTCTCCGATTTATGTTCATCTTTTGTCTTGTGTAGCCTTGAGGCTCGTCCTTCTCTTTTGGACCACATTCTTGAAGCTCAAATGCTAGATCCTGAATTGGCTTTGCTTAGCCAAAATATTAAGAATAAAACCGATATTGAAGGTCTGAAAGACTTTGATATCGATTCTCGAGGCGGCATTCGAAAATTTGGTAGACTTATTATACCAAATATTAGTGATCTTCGTAAAGATATTTTAGAAGATTCTCATCGTTCCAAATTTTCCATTCATCCCGGTAGCAGTAAAATGTACGCAGATATGAAGCGACTTTATTACTGGGAGGGAATGAAATCTGATATCGCTAACTTTGTTAAGTGTTGCATGACTTGCCAACTTGTCAAGGCCGAACATCAAAGGCCCGGTGGGTTATTGCAACCATTGGAAATTCCAGTTTAGAAGTGAAATCAAATTTCCATGGATTTTATTGATGGCCTTCCCAGTTCTTGTTCGGGTCATAATAGTTTATGGGTGATCGTTGACAGACTTACTAAATCTGCCCATTTTATTCCCGTTCGGTCGAACCGAACCGTTCCTCTTCTGGCCAAACTCTTTATTAAAGAAATTATTAAACTGCATGGAGTTCCTACTTCTATTGTTAGTGATCGTGATCCATTGTTTACCAGTGAATTTTGGAAGAGTCTTCAAAAAGCTTTGGGAACGAAGCTTAATTTTAGCACCGCTTATCACCCCCAGTCCGATGGACAAACTGAGCGTGTGAATCAAACTCTTGAAGATCTTCTTCGGGCTTGTGTGCTTGATTTCGGTGGAAGTTGGGAAGATCATATTTCACTTGTTGAATTTTCCTATAATAACAGCTTCCAATCTAGTATTGGTATGGCTCCTTTCGAGGCACTCTATGGAAGGCCATTCCGATCTCCTTTTTGTTGGCTAGAGGCCGGTGAGAAGCTGGTTTTAGGACCAGATTTTATTCGTGATTCCACAGAAAAGATTGAACTTATTCGACATAGGATGAAAGAAGCCCAGAGTAGACAAAAATCCTATGCCGATAACCGAAGAAGAAAATTAGAATTTTCTGTGGGAGATCTCGTATTTATTCGTGTTTCACCTATGAAGGGTGTTGTACGTTTCAGTCGATCGGGAAAGTTAGCGCCTCGATACATTGGGCCATTTCCTATCATTGAACGTATTGGTTCCATGGCTTATCGCCTTTCATTACCGGCTCAGTTTTCTGCCATGCATGACGTGTTTAACGTTTCTCAATTACGGAAGTGCCTTCGGGATTCCGATTCGATGCTTAAGTCCGGTGTTGTGGAAGAGATTGAAGTTTCACCTAATTTAACTTATGAGCAGCATCATGTTTGAATTATTACATCGGAGATCAAACGACTTCGAAATAAAGATGTTCCGCTTGTTAAAGTTCAATGGTCCTCAAATCCTAAGGATTGCTCTTGGGAAACTAGAGAATTCGTCGAGCGAACACATCCGGACTTACTTTCTCATGCTCTTTGAGGTAAACTTCTTATTTCCAAATTTCTTTTGTGTTAATATGCTTTTATGGTTGTTACTTTTTATTTCCATCTCATATATATTGCGAGGACGCAATTTCTTTAAGGAGGGGAGTCTGTAACAATCCGCATATTTGTCGATTTTATATTTAAATATTTTATCGTTAGTCGGATGTTAGTCCGAAAAGCTACTTTTTGCATACGGTCAAATTAGGACTCGAGACCACTTCCATTGAGTTCAAAATGACGTTTGCGATCTTTTTGAGTGTAAACTTCGATATGTTTGGAGATAGTGAAATTTTCGTCACTTTTTGGCTTAGGACTTTGGTTTGGGCTGAACACACACTAACTCAGCCCAACCCCCTCTTCTCTTCATTAATTCACAAACACTTCATGCTTCTTCAAAAATGGTGGAGGGAATGGGAAATTAAAATTCCTAGCTCAAGTCTTCATTGCTAATCCAACATCTACTCCAGATTCAAGTGAAGAACATAGATTCAAGCTTGTTGTTGCTCTTGCTTAACTTTTAAGCTTCTCCATCATCAATTTCGTGGAAAAGGTGAGATTTTTATCTCACATCTTGCCTATAATTGTCATTTGACTGTTGGGAATGATTCCCCATCACTTTAGCATGTATGTTTGCATTGGATTTGGATTGAATGGGTGAAAACTCCAAATTTTCGTGTGTGTTTGCAATTCTGGGCGTTAGGTCGCTCTGCCTCGAAGAAGAAAGACTGCAGATTTTCGTTTTGGGCTTAGGCCGCATGGAAACAGGTCGCAAGGTCGTAGGTCGCTCGGCTTCGATAACTCCTTAGGTCGCGCGCAATGTTAGGTCACGCACCCCTTTAGGTCGCGAACCAGTTAGGTCGCGCACCCCTTTAGGTCGCGAACCAATTAGGTCGCGCACCCCTTTAGGTCACGAACCAATTAGGTCGTGCACCCTTTTAGGTCGCATACCTCTTTTAGGTTGCTCGGCCCATTTCTGCACTTAGGTCGCCCACCTCGATAGGTTGCTTGGACTCGATATCGTTAGGTCGCTCGGCCTTGTTAAACCCTTAGGTCGCTCGGCTTTGCCTCTGATAGGTCGCTTGACCGTATACCCTTTTAGGTCGCTAGGCCTTTTACTTTTAGGTCGCATGACCTCATGACTATGGATCGCAACCTCTAACTCTCTCAACCTACCTACCTGTTAGGTCGCTTGTCTTCACTAGGTCGTACCGTTTGGACGGGGCGCTGTTCCCTGGACCCCCCTCCGTAGCGGATCTTATCTGAAAAACATTCAACAGAACTTCCACTTTGATGTATTTTGAGCTGATTTCCTTGGATTTTATTCACGTCTTCGTAAGTAAATTTCTGTGATTGATTATTCTACAATCATTTTTGTGTTTTGTCACTTTAAAAATATGAAGGTTTCAATACTAGTAGTAAATATCAAAACTCTTTTATCAAAACATTTTCAACTCTATTTTTAATACCAAACTCGTTTATAAAACCGTTTTCCAATCTATTAGTATATACAAGCCTTTACTTCACTCGGATGAGAAATCGAATTAAACGACTTAGCAAAACAAGTGGTATGAAACGCTTGCGTTTACTTCGTCGGTTAGCTCTTGGACTTGTTCGATTGAACCCTTTTGTGACAATTTTCTAGTGAAGATCTACAGTTTGTTCGTAAATATTTAAGTTAAACAAGTGGTTATGGGACATGAAGCTAAACTCATATATTTACTAGCTTGGTGTGATCGACACTTCCTTATGATCATGACGATCATTTTTGTGATTTAGACTAGCGATTAAGCGATGTCTCTTTGTCTGCGAGGGAGACTAGACCCCGCTTTTGTGATGTTTCACCATCACATATATGGGGTAGCACCCCATGGTCTTCGGGCCATTCGTGTGTCAAAGGCCTTCGGGTCTTTCGTGTGTTCGAAAAATTAAATGGATAGCTTCCATGAGATAGCTTCTCGTCCGTGTGCTCGGACTTCCCCCTTTTAGTGATTTCTGGATTTCGTGTGTTGATTTCTGGGATTTGTTCTGGATTTCGTGTGTTGATTTCTGGATTTAGTGCTTCACCAATTTTCATGGTTTTCATTGATATGCTTTATCAATTTTTGTGTATTGGTGAATTCGTGTGTTATTACCTTTTTATGTGTTTGGATCTTTGAGAAGATTCTTGTGATATTGATTAATCCCTTGTTGATTATCATTTACATACTTATAGTAGTATGCCATCATGGTTATTATATGTTTATGCCATACCCCTTATTCTATATCATGTCATCTGATATTTATAGTTAGACTGATCCGTTTATTATTTTCTTATAAATAATACTCGGGTCAGACCGAGATGTTACAGGTGCTTCTGCTTGACTCCTCTTCTGGATTATTCTGACTTTTGGCTAACTACTTAGATTAGTAGTTTTTGGTTGTACACATTTGAGATATAGACTCTATGTTGTGTATTTATTCTTTTGTATAGCACGGGTTGCTATTCTTTTGTATTATCATGGATCTTTCTGACCACTACTCTGATGTACACTTTCATGTGTTATATATATATATATATATATTCATATCTTCTTCCGCCTTTGTGATATGGATGTCTGTGACTGGTTTATGTTATGATTATTTCTATGTTTGTTTCCGAAGATTATATATATAGCCACTGTGTGATAGCTTTGAGTTTGTATCGGTATGTCGGATTTCCTCCTTAAATGAAATGCATTCTATTCTATCTGACATATCGGTGCTCGCACAAAGAAGTTACATGGATGGTCGCTCCTCCACAGCCTTATTCTCCGTGCTAATTGACAGCACTACATCGTAGTGTTCTTGGTTAGAGTGGGTATAGAGGTGGGGCGTCACACCTTATAACAATATTTTATGCACATTTTCTTTACATCGTCAGTTTATTTCTTGATAGAATTAAGGATGTGCCTTAGGAGTAATTATGTAATTTATTATGTAATCCAAATTTATAAACAATCTTATTTGCAATAAAATATGTTTTTTTTCTATTATATGCGTTTGAAATATTGTGATATAAGTAATGAATAATTAACATTAAACATATATAAATAGAAATTTTTTAGAAGTAGTGTTTTATTGATTGTAGTTACGAACAAGTTCGTAATCATGAGTTTTGAATCGATATTAACAAAAAACACCAACTTCTTAAATTTTCTTAATCAAGAAGTATCAAGAAAGGATATTGATACATCTATTAAGATTAGTGTACAAAATGCTCTCTATATGGATGGTGAATTACTCATGATCGTTAGGGCATCAAGGGGTTACATACTTGTGGTTGTTTTGAACAATCACAGAATGGCGCAAAGAGAGTCTTCTATAAGTTATATAACTTAGTGAAAATAGATTATTAAAGGGTAACAACATCCACCAGTCTTCTGACTTGAGGGTATTGTCAAACATAATTGTGTAAATTGTACTTTGATTATGGGCAACCACATGGCATAGCGATCGTGTTATAGCCATAGTTGGGTACACACTGGAACACTTGAAGTAACACACTACTCAAGTGGGGATTTATCTCCTTCGTTATATAAGATCAGTATCGCCGTAATTGGTATGTCAACTTAAATTCCAAGTTTTTTGTCAGAGAAAAATGGACAATCTATAAATGTTATCTAATTGCACTAAGGACTTTAAAATTGACTTGTTTCAATTAATATGGATATTGATAGCATTTTTTATCTAGACCTAAACTACAGATATCTATGTGATATAGTGATGACGAAAAAAATACGTGTACAAACAGTCATTACTAAGTAAGGTTATATTCGATCTAAAATATTTTGTTTCATAAATGATCTGTAAGCACTAAACTTGACCCTAATTTTACTTTAGCAAAGTCCATATAGACTTCAATATTAAATTGTTTAAATATTGACTGTTGATCGAGTTTACCTCAGAGAGTCAACGAAACCACTTTGTCGATTATTTCCCAATCCTCTTAAGGATAAAATTAATTTATAAATTTTATAAATTAATAATAAATTAATACAAATGTTGTATTAACATTTATAGCTAATTTTAATCATTTATTTTAGGCTTAAAATAAGATATAATGGTGTATGAAAAATATATGATGATTCGATCAACTTTGGAGTCAAAAAATAATTAAATACATGTTGTTGCAAGTTGAAGTCAATTAAGGCATAGACCATACCTAATCATAATGAGGCTATCTATAACTAGGGCAAAAAGGAAGACCAAACTCTGTCTTCAAATCTGGAGGAAATCAAGGAGAAAAAGGTGTTGGTTGATGGTTGTAAATAGCCTATCCTTCATATTGTTTTGTAGACAACTTTTTCATCCTCTTCCATAATTTTAGCTAGCCCAAAACCTCCCCTTAGTGTCTCTATCCTTTTTAAGTTGCAAATCAAAGAGAGGGAGAAGTCTATGGTGCTCCAAAAAGAAGAACTAGTAAAATAACATATTGAGTCTTAGCCAGATCGCTTCGAAGAAAGGCATTTTCTAATTTATATAAAGTCAAATATGTTCCCATGTCATTATGATTATCATTATATGTCTTTGCTCGACCATCCATGCATAAGATTTAATAATAATAGTAGTAGTCGTAGTAATAATAATAAATTGATCTTGTAAATCATTTCTTTAAAACATTTTAATAATAATAATTATTATTATTATATATGTGTGTGTGTATGTATAAAAAAATATATACATATATATAATATTTTACTTGGACAATGATAAATAAAAAAGATTATTTTTAAAATTATATTATTATTTATAAGTTATTTAAAACATAATAATTTTAAATTTCATTTTCATTTCAAATAAATAAATATTTCAAACCTTTACTATTTAGAACATTAAATTTACATGTATGTATGTATGTATCTTTGTTTGGATGTCTATTAAAAAGTTTATGATATTATTTTTGATTCGGATGTAGAAGTAAAATTTATATTTTATAAAATATTTATTTATGTTTCTAATTAGTCAAATAATTTAAAGATCGATTTTTTTTATGTTTTTGAATTATGCACTTATGTGCGATCGAAAACTTTTTTATATAATTCACAAATATTTTTTAGCTACTAAAAAATATTTACTTTTTAAATTATATTTGGAAAAGTCAAAACTACAAAATTTGAATTTTGAAATATAAAACCATAGCTGAATGTTTACATCAAAAGTTGGCACAAACACCCAAGTAGTTTAAAGAGGAGAATATAATGAAGAAATTAAAAGGAAAAATGATAAGAACAATACACAACAATTTATAATGGTTCGGCTAAACATTGGCCTACGTCCACTTAAGCTTCGTTTATGATTTCTGCCAAGTTTTATAAGTGGAATTTTATGAATCAGTAGCCTTGGATCGGTGATGACCTAAGAAACAACTATATTAGTACAGAAATTTAGAATGTAGAAAAAGGGTCTCAAAATAATGCTCTCTTCACCTTATTCTCCCCATATTCTCCACGTCTTGAAGAAGGTTTCCTAAAAATACTGTGGCCAAATTAGCAGTTGATTCTCAAATCGGTACCAATCTGAGACCTATCGATTGGTGGCAACCCGTGATGATGGTTCGTTGAGCTTAGGTTGATATCTTGAAGTTGCTTGATGGTTCGACGATGATCCATGGCCTTAGGATACTTAAGTTCGCGTCTGCCTTTTGATTTTGACTAGCTTGGAATGGATTTGGATTTAGATGGCATCCTTAGATCGATGATGATCCAAGAGCACTTAGCTCATTCGTTATGAAGTTTGCATTTGTCTATTGGAGTTTAGCTCGTGGATCGTTGGCGATCCATCCTATTGGTGCACCTTACTTTCGTTTCTCTTTGTACTTTGCTTGGGAAGTAACATGCTTTGGTTTGATGAGCAAGATGGGTCAGTACTGACTTTAGAGGCTTGGTTTTGTACCGTTCCAAGACTTGGTCATGGACTTTTTCCTCTAGACTTTAGCCTTTTAAAGTGCTTTGTTAAGTAGGTTGCCTCTATAGTTATTTGAGAAATTTATAGCTATACTTCTAGGCTTCGACTGAAATCTAAGTTCTGCGTTTATCATTCTTTATTTCTGTTTTGCTATCTGATCATTCAATTGTTTTTGACTCGTCTAAATATGGCTAGATCACAAAGCAAGATAACATTTGCCCCAAAAGTATATCTTGTGTTAACAAGATATGCTTTGGATCAAGATAGATTGTTGACTTTGAATTTTATTATGACTGGAAGCTTTCCATTCTGGGAATGGTTTTCATGAAGTAGTGTACCTTCTTTCGATCGTCATTTCACTTTAAACTAAGGGCTGAAGTGTATTGTTCGAGTACGTCATTCTAATTCTAGAAGGTCTCCAACAACCTTTTATTTGAATCGATTAGTTAGGATTTCTTTGCTTAGGATTTTATCCTATTCTGCATTGCACTTCACATTGTCTTCCATCATCATCATTCATAATTTCATTTTTTCCCATTTTTTCCTTTTACATTTTATTCTCCTCTTTATACTACTTGGGTGTTTATGCCAACTTTTGGTGTAAACATTAAATAAATATACATATTATATATATATACATATTTAATATATATTTATATAATATAAATATATATTTATATATACGTAAAATATTTTAAATTTATAATATTTTATTAAGAAATATTTGTTTATTTATATTTAAAAAATATATTAATTATATATAAATATTTAAATGGTCGAAAAAAAACAAATAAATCTTGATTAGTTTTTTTTTGTGTACACCAACGACGGCTTACTTTAAATATTATCTGCATTATATGTGTGTGTGTGTGTGCATGCATGTTTGTATAAGTATTTATGTTTATTATACATATCAAATATATTTTTTAAATTATATTTTGGAAACGTCAATACTTTAAATTTGAATTTTGAAATATAAAACCATAGTTGAATATATATAGTTTAGATGTCAATATTATGAATATGTACTATGTAAAAATTAATTAATTAATTAAGTAATTATAAATAAATTTACTAATACACTAATAACAAATAAATATTTTAATCAAAAAAATTAAATCAAAATATTCGAACCATCTTTTATCAATTAAAATATTAAATTTAATTTAGTACTAATACGTCCCAAGAAACAGATGGTATTAATTAATGTACTCCTGAGCTCATACGTCCCAAGAAAGGGTGTTAAGCTAAAAGAAGTTGCCTTCTCCGCCACCAAACAGATGGTACGTTTATAGAGATCAATCAATGTGATCTAGAAACGCAACGTCATACATTAGTCCATACAAGTTGTCCAGGAATAGAACAAACCAAAGGTACTCTCCTACCATTTCCTATGGGGATTACCCCTAAGATTAGTAACGAGAAGTCCTTGCATCAAAGATCTTCAATGAAGAACTAATGCTACATAAATATGATATGGGAAATTTCCCCTAGGGTCAGTGACAAGCAGCCCTACATTCCATCTTCCAAACCATTTCATGTCTTTGCTTCGAATGCGCAAATTGGTTCGAAGTGGTTTTTGGATAAGAATTACCCAAATCCGACTCTAGTTTCTTCAAACCAATTATCGATAAAAGAGGTGTTAAGTATATGGGTAATCATTTGATTAATTCATTCCTCTTATAAAAAATATCTTTTAGAGGTATATAATTTTAAATCATTTCTTTCCGGTATATATAGAATTATTAAACCTCTCTTTTAAATTTTGGAAATACCAACACATTTTTATATAAGCCATTTTGGAAAACATTATTGAGTAAATAGAATCATGAAAATTATACTAATTCTACTCAATATCAATTTCCATATTCAACCTTTACTATCCATCGAATAACGGTGAGATTACCTTTTAAATTCTCATGGATAGAACGGATTCCCTCCTCGGAATTTAATACTAAGTATAATAAATTATTTCGATGCAATCCAATTTGTTTGAATTTGGAAAATTTTATCTTTTATTTTTTGGGAAATTTTGATCCGAGTAAATCAAATTTATTATTCCCTCCGTCGGGCCAGTTCGGGTAGCTTGGGAGGGCAGGCAATTGGTTTTCCAAACCAAAGCCTCGAAACTACCTCTCTGTCACCCATAAGGTGGTCAAGTTATTTGATCGACTCTAAATATTTTGACATACTTAATTAACTTTTAATTATTTTATAGCATCCGGGCTTTCCCGTTGATCTGTTCCATTCCTCGATCGGATTTTCTTTGACACTCACAAATGAAGCAAATGTACTAGTTGTTTTCGCATACTCATTTTAAACCTCTTAATCATCTTTAAATTACTTCATTATTTATTTGAAAAGGTTCACAAAAGATTCGGGGAAGAATAATTAAGTTAACCATTGTTTGTAAAAGTTATTAAAAAGTGCTGTGAAAAGGTGCTGCAAATAGTGTTTAAAAGCTTATTTGGTTAAAACAACTTTTCTATCATTTCGAAGTTCATATATATAAGTCTAATCTCTTTTATAACATTTTAATGTATTTATAAATATTTTTCCACATTTTAAAGAATTAAAAATATCCATTTTAAAACATTTACTACTTTGGCCTCCGAACTACCAAAGCATGATTTTATTTAAAACTTGATTTGCTCATATTTTAAAATATACTAAACGAAATCTCAATCCTTTTCTTTTGTTTGAAAACTATGATTATAAGAGTTTGGAAAATTCTTATTTCAAAGAAATCCGACTCCAAATCCATCTTATAAATGGATTTAACTTTTAAGACGCGAAATTGCGAACTACCGTTACGCGACGCGCCTATTTTTGACTAAATTTTCAATATTTATTTAAACTTTTCCAAAACACGTTTAAATGTTTATAAAACATTTCTAAACCATTTTTAAGAGGTTTAAACATTTCATATACACCATTTCATTAACAAAAGGAAAGTGATTTCCTTTGTGATTTTCAACGTGTATTAAAGGTGACTTGTTAATACAATTAAAAAACAATATTAAACAATCAAACTTGATGATCAAAGCTTATTGAACATCCATTGCAAATATCATATCATCATCCTAAAATATAATATAAGTAAGAGTTTCTCACC
This sequence comes from Allium fistulosum, assembly GCA_030737815.1. NCBI lineage: Eukaryota > Viridiplantae > Streptophyta > Magnoliopsida > Asparagales > Amaryllidaceae > Allium > Allium fistulosum. The sequence continues at coordinate 842,364,004 of CM060907.1, forward strand.
TAGGGTTAAACGATTAACGTAAAAATGGCCATAGCTTTGCTAACTCGAAATCTAAGCTCACGACCACTTGGGCTCTTGCCTTAGGAGGGCTCGACCCTAGCTAGGGGGCTCATGGGCTTAGTTGCAGGGGAAGGAAGGCTCTACTATGGTGGTGTGTTGTGGTGGCCGGGGGTAAAGAAAGTAAGGAGGAGGAGTTTTGGTTAAGCTTTGAGGTGTTTTACACTATATATATACACACACTATATAATTAAATTTTCTTTTGCAAAATAATTTTCCATAATTTCTTTTAGACTTGAGGCCATTAAAGAGGAGGATAAAAGCTTAGAAAATGAAGAAGAAGATGTGTAGAAATGAAGTGGAGAATGTGTGGTATTTATAGGCAAAGAAGGAGGAAAAATATCAAGATATTATTTTACATATACACCATCACCATCATCACCCACATGCCCCTCCTTCCATCATCCTTACACGGCCAAGTCCCCTCCACCCATTAACAAACCTATGTGCATGTGTATGTGTTGACTTAGAGCTTGCTTAAATGTTAAGGAGTTTAGGAAATATCATAGATATTTTTAGTAATATATATATATATATATATATGTGTGTGTGTGTGTGTGTATGTGTGTGTTCATGTGCATATGAATGTTTGTCATGTATGTGTACAGGTATATATGCATATGTATGTCATATATAATTCACAACGTTGCACAAATTCTTTACGTTAAATTGTTACGAATTCCGATTTCGATTTCCAGTCATATTTTTACTTTTTAGTTAATATACACATATTTGTAAACAAAGTTTAAAAATAATATTTCCATCATTATATAATAAACTAAAGAGCTTACTTAATAATTAAAATAATTATTAAATCATTTAATCTAAATTTAAATTCAAAAATCAATTAATTGGAAACGATGACATCATTAATGATGTCATAAATACATTTAATTTTCCATAAATAAATAAATTATTTTATTTCATATTTGCATTCATATACACAAATGAGCGTATGTATCCAGCTTGGCGCGTGATGTTGTATGGCCGAAAAGCTATTTATCGATAAAATAATTTTCGATCATTTTATCGATATTTTAACAAAAGTATATATTTTTGTAAATACTTATTCAAAATAAGATTACTATTATTATTTATTATTCAAAACATTATCTTTATGTTTAAAAAATCTTATATTTAAATATATAAAAAAAATTCTGAAGTGATGAATTTTCGGGTCGTTGCATACTCCCCCCTTAAAAGAATTTTGTCCTCGAAATTAAGGATAAGAAGAAGATAACTCAAAAACGAATATACATTTGACAAGATGAAATATATATATATATATATATATACATGATATGATTAGTGACCACACCATAAGCGGTGAGCACACTACATCGATACACGATATACATAGACTAATCATCTAATCTAAACTTGGGATATGCCTTCCTTATTCTGTCTTCTGTTTCCTAAGTGCAATCATTAGCATCACCACTCCATCGAACTTTGACTAGTCTCACTACCTATCCTATTAATCATTTCTAATCACGATCCATGATTCGAATTGGTTGTTTGATGATAGTCAAGTTTGGTTTAATTTCCAGATCTTCTTGGGCAGCTTCTTTCACTATTTGTTCCGAGTCGTATACATATTTTCGCAAATGAGATACGTGAAAAACATTGTGTACACCTGAAAACCTTTTTGGTAATTTTATTCGATATGCTAATTGGCCAATATGTTCAAGGATAGGAAAAGGTCTGTAACATCCCACTTCTGACGGCTCAAAACTAACTGCTACGGATGCTGCAGTCATCCATAGGTGTTATTTCTGAGTGACCGAAATCGGAATCTTGAAAATATTGGCAACACAGAAACACAAGAATATGAAAAAATTTAAACTTCAACAAAACAGAATTTCTCATTTCTTATGAATTTCAATCTAAGATTTAATTACATAATCCTAGACGTTAACCACGTTCAGATCACATATACATGTACAAAATACGATAAGAGCGACATATAAAGATGTCCCCTTACGATGATCAGAGAACTAATAAATATGAACTTTACAGTTCTTAGTACATCACAGCGGAATACACAAAATAGCTCATATATAACAAATATTGCCTCCTCATGCACGTCTCCGAAAGCTTATTCGTCCAAAACTGAAAGTATCCCACTCTCAGACTACTCAAATTAATTTTGAGTACCCCAGAGTTTGTGGAGAAACACAAACTTCGAGTCAAACAATGAGTCTGGTATGAATAATCCCTTATCATCTATTATCATAAATAGATATCCAGTGAGACCACGCCGCTTAGAGGAACGGGTTTTCCCCTCACTAGTATCCCAAATAAACATGCAAATCATTTACTATGCCCCTGCACCCAAAATTATTAGTCTTAAAATAATATGAAATAAAGCCTTAAATCATATGTATTGGATATCTCATCCACCCATTTATTAAATATCCCATCTAAAAGCAATTTATTAGATTTCCCATCTAAAATCTTTCAAATGACTATCCGCTATAATTTAATAGGACCATCCATCCCAAATCCATTCAAAGTAAATGCAGATTATACATCATACATTGTTTTATAAAAGATGGTGTGGGTTATCCACCGCACACTCTATAGTTTTTCTAGGATGACTATGAACCCTTGGGTGCCAAATCTCGAGGCTAACCACCTCTGGCAAAACATTCTTTACTTTAGAAATTTGATGTGGGCTATCCACCGCACATTCCATGGTTTTCCTAGGTTAACCAAGAATCCATCACTTGGCCAAAAATATCATGATCCCCATGATTATTTATAAAACTTCATGATCCCCATGATTAATTATTTTGCCCAAGTATACCACTTGTTTAACCTATTCCCATTGGTAGCCCCAATTAGGTTAAATTAAATAAAAACACATTGATAGCCCCAATGTATATTTCCGAAAGCATATTTATGTTTGTAACCCCAAACTATGTAACGAAAACATTAAACCCACACCAGTGTCCCAAAGGTTTTATAACATTCCTTTTATATAAGGATCCCCCTTACATATTCAAACAAAGATAAGTATTTTATGCTATAACCCTTCGAAGTAACCTCTTCATCTTATCAAAGTTTTACTTAAGAAAAATGGCTAAAAACAGCCCTTTAAAACCCTTCGAATGAAGTGTCATTTGAAAGCAAATAAACATCCAAAGTTAGCCCCTTCGGAAACCTTTCGAAATCAAACCTTTCGAAATCAAAACCTTTCAAATCAGAACATTTCGCAATCATTGAAGATAACCCCTTCAAAACCTTTCGAAATCAAACCTTTCGAAATCAAAACCTTTCGAAATCAAACCTTTCGAAATCAAACCTTTCGAACTCAAAACCTTTCGAAATTAAAACCTTTCGGAATTAAAACCTTTTGAAATTAAACCTTTCGAAATCAAAACCTTTCGAAATTAAACCTTTCGGAATTAAAACCTTTCGAATTAAAACCTTTCGGAAATTAAACCTTTCGAAATTAAACCTTTCAAAATTAAACCTTTCAAAATCAAAACCTTTCGAAATTAAACCTTTCAAACTCAAAACCTTTCGAAATTAAAACCTTTCGAAATCATTGAAGATAGCCCCTTCAAAACCTTTCGAAGTCATTCAAAAACAATGAAGTGTTAGTGTTGGAACCAACCCTTCGAAAGCTTACTTCCGACCACGTCGGAAGGTTAACCCTTCAGCTTGCCGAGAGGTTTTAAAACACCTTTTCGAAAAACATTTTAAAACAATACTCTTAAAGGTTTAAGCTTTCGAAGATCCCCTTCGAAACCCTTCTTGAATATAAAATTTTAGTCTTTTATAAAATGATAGAGTCGAAGGATCCCCCTTCAACTTATTCGAAAACAATTTTTATTTCTATCCGAAAGCAAAAGAAGCAACCTACCTATCCCTTCGCCCTTTTCTTCCCTTCGGCTCCGTGCCTACCTTTTGACTTTGACGGAGGGTAATTGTTTACCTTCCGTCTTAGGCGAAAGGTACATTTCGACTTCATCGAAAGGGTAAAAGCGGCCTTGTTGGAGTCGAAGGCAGAACTGAGCCCACTAAAGTGATGTTTTTATCTTGTTTGTCTAATTTTGATTGGCCGAGGAACCTTCTCCTATACTTCCAAATAGTAAAAAGTACAAAAGTCAACCTTTTTCTCAAAACATTGTGCTTCTTCCTCAATTATTTCCCAAAGCAATTTCCTTCCGAATTTAAGTAATTTCGGAAGCAACTTTTCAGTTTAGCCCTTGGGCTTAAATAATTTAATTACCTTAGTAAATTACTAAGGAAAAATTCCCAAAAATCACCAAAAATATGATAAATCATATACTTCAACATATTAAAATTTCAAAGCATATGAAGATCAAAACAATTCGAAATTTAACTAAAACCGAACAAAAATGTGTTAATTACCCATTAACATTTAAAACACCTATGTTTTATCCAAACAAAGGTTTAAACGGTTATATCCTAACCAAAATCACAAACATGAATCGGGTATAACCCATAACCGATCCAAACATAGAAAAACGAGATGATAAACATGATTATTCACTTTGATTAGTTGATTGGAGAATGAGAACTTTCCTAGCTTTAATTCCTTAGCTTATTCTTCAATTTAAACTCTTCCTGGAGCTTTTTAATGGCCGGTCGAAATATGTGGGAGTTAAGAATGAGGAAGTGGGAGTTTATTTAGCTGGAGGAAGAGATATATACTAAGAAATGTAACCCCATTTTCAAGTTTACTCCTTAGGAAAAATTCCTTCTTAATTTATTTAAGTCCTTTTATTTTAGTTCATTCTTTTAGACACGACCATTGGATTTATTAATCTCATCTCCCTACTATTCACATTATTCTATTTAATTTATCCAATTAAATATCATGAATAATGTTAATTAAAATTCGGGGTCATTACAGACTCCCCCCTTAAAGAATTTCGTCCCCGAAATTCAGTAAGAACAAAACAACAAGCATATAGCCCATGCAAGCAAAGCTAGTATAACCTACAAGCCAAATTCTATATAAACCCTATATAGAACATACCATCTAAAACAGCCCAGGAAAAGTAGCCCAAATCCCGTCTTCTGTCTCCCAAGTACAGTCCTTTACGTTGTCGCTCCACTGAACTTATGGATTGTTTGCTTATTTGATAGTTAAATAACCGACTGTCAAAACCTGGCCAGTTTTGGAACTATCGGTTATCGGTTCAGAGAGATCGAGATCAAATATGTTATCCGAAAACCATTTTGAACCAGCATATAAGTTCGAATTAGAAACATCTTGAAGTAGATGGAATCAAAGACGGAGTTTTTTAAAATGCGAGGGCTACTTGCTGCTAATCCTAAGGGTGATTTCAAAATGGATATAGTAGAAGTAGTGCCTTCGGTTTGTTCAGTCCCAAAACAACCATTACAGTAGAAAATTGATTTTCCGATGCAAAAATGGCATCAGTATGGCATCGGAAAACCTCTTTCCGACGCCTTTCTGATGCCATTTTTGGCGTCGGGAAAATTAGCGTGGAAAAAAACTTACGATGCCTTTTCAACGCCACGCGTTAGATGCTTTCTGACGCCTTCCCGATGCCATGCGTTAGTTATTTTTCGACGCCTATGCGACGCCATTTTTCCGAAGCCTTTCCGACACCGTTTTTTCCAAGCCTTTTCAACACTATTTTCTAGCGCCATACCGACGCCGTGGAGATACCAAATTTAGAATACAATTCTCAGTTCTTCCACACCTTACCGATGCCATTTCTGAAGCAATTTTTTAAAATTTACTGTATTTCTAACCCTTAAACTCAACATCAAATACATTCACTCCGATAATACCAAACATGCTATGAAACATATGTATCTCAATTAAAAAAATTATCACCAACAACATTACAAAACAAAAAACAATGTATAATTGATGAAACATTAAGATAACACATAACATTCGCAATATTATCCAATACAACTTAAACTAATATCACATACATGCAAGTCTAAAAGAAAATCATGTCCACATAGTAGATAGATACATATACACATCATAATATCTGAAGTAATAAAACCATAACTGCATATAAAAAAAAACCTTCACTCGTCTTCTGCGAGGTCCTGGTCCCAACGGAGGCTCGCCTGCTTGTCCACCTACGTGTACCTCAACCAGTCGGCTAAACCTCTCATTATTTGACTGAAATAGTTCGACCTTGGCCTCCTATGCTACCAACTTCTACTCCATATTAACAATATACCACGTTGATTGGTCAGGAACATTGTTGTTGTCTCAATCTTTATACTTCTACATTTATTTGGTTATTTAAATTGTCAAACAACTATTTAACATTTATTTTACCGAAGTAATGTAATTATTTAATTGAATTTTAGAAATTACCGCAGGAATATTCTCATAATTAAGTCTACGATCCGACCGTTTGGCCATAGAAGTGCTGAGGGCGCGAAAGACTTCTTCCTCAACCTCATATGTGATGTCCACGCCTTTACTTCTTTTAACTCGTCAATTTGAGCTTCATATTGTGTCTGTTTTCTTATTTTTAATACTTATTTGCATCATAGATATATGCATATATTATTTAAATCAAGTTTTTGAATAGCTTACTGCAAACTGTTTCGTGGCGTCGTAAATTCATCCAATAGTGGTCGATCCATCATTGCTTGAGTCGACCTTGTGGGTCTTGCAATAAACCTCTCAAGATGTCGTTTCCTTGTGAAAATCTTCCCACTGATAAAATGAAAACAAAACATTAAACATAACAATACTTAAACGTCTTCACTACTAATATTAAACAAGGCAATATTTAAAAACTAAGAGCAAAAGTTTGAGACTTATTGGTTTTAATTTATACAATTCATTACTAGTTCTTCGATATCAATGTATGAGCTTGGGGTAACGATGCTCAACGCCAGTTTGACTTGGTTCTAAGATTCCACAGTTGAACAAAAGCAAGTCATATTGTCATACATGTACCTACATGAATATTATATGTTTTAACAGATATATGGTAATTAGAAGTTTTTGATCATATGAAAGTTGCACAAAAGTTCGTGTATGCGCCTTAGGTACAAGAATATCCACTGCTACAACTGTCTTTTTGTCATCATTAAGTCTCATATAAAATGCTCTTATTTCTTTGGGACAATTGTACACGATGACAGGCTTTTTGAAAATCGTCTCGGTCAAGTACCTTAAATTAACAAAATAAAGACTATGATCATAATGAATATAAGAGCAAACTCATAAAGGATTAACAACAAATATTTACAAACCTTTCATGCTCAGAAGTCAAATCTATGCCCCACTCAACTTTATTCTCAAACTCTTTGTCTGTGGCATTCTGTAAGAGTTGCACTGCCTTTGTATACGATATGCGCTCAAATGGAGTTGAGGAAACAAGCTTTAGGCGTTCTATAGCTGTTTTGTCATAACTTTTCACCATGAATTCCATGTCTGGAAGACAATGTCCAAGCAACCAGTTGCAAAGAAATCATATATAGTATTCTGCACAGTTCATAACATCTTGCAAAGAAACATTCAGAAAATATAGCAAATGAGAAGTTTTTGGCAATTTTCCCTAGTCTGCTTAAAGGAACATTTAATCTAATTACACTCAACTGACATGGCATGATACTATATACAAACTCTTATTGTAGAATTACGTTCGAAACGTGGTTTCTTTAGAAAGTGTCCGTGGCTACCAGAGTTAACAAACACTAGTGAAATAAAGGAATGAGATTTCCTACAAAGAAGTATAATTAGCAAACTGGGCCTGGGATTAAGAGGAGCAGGCTACATTTTTCAACTCTACTAGCTGGCCAGTAAGCATTTTTCACAAAAAAAGGCTTGTAGTGTTGACCTTATGTGAGCCAGAAACACTTTGAAAGAAAGAAACAAAATTACATTTCCACTAAAAACATAATGTAGAACAAACGTGGACACTTTAGTTGAAGTTGAGCTCCATGGTCCACAAATAAAGAAGATAATGTAATTCTTACATGATGATAGACACTGACATAATTCACTAACAAGCTAATCATGGGACAGTTAAAACATAAAAGGTATCCAAAGATTATTAGACAAGTTATTATAAAGTTCAAGCTATACCTCCAAGTTTTCATATCCATGTAGGTGAACAATAATATATAAAAGTGTAGGCAACAAATCCAGACTTTATGTATAAAAGTGAGAATGGTTCCTCTGATCACCTTCAACCCCGACTGATTGTACAGGTAGAAACACGGTAAATGCTTGCCATATTTCATCATATAGACCAGCATCTTTGAATGATTGAACAAAGCTTAACTCAGTTATTGCTCAAAGAAAGAAAATAAGATCATACAACAAAGCTTCAATTTTCAGTAAATTAACACATCCAAAGACTAATAAATGGAAAAACAGAGACAATTAAAGATCATATACTGCTGCTAATACATACATGGAGTTGCAGTGGAGTGCGGTGTTGACATTGCCTGAAAATGATGTAGATCGACTTCAAAGCGAGGCGGTGTGGTGCGGTGCGGTGCCGTGCAATGCGGCGTAGTGTCGATGTCGCCTGAAATGCAGAGCTGTAGTGGAGTGGCTGCGGTAGGTTTGTATCTGAGAGATTGAGGATTTAGGTTTTATTTCTTTTTTTTCACGAATGAAGGAGACGGATGGGATTTGAGGATGTAGAAGAGTAGGGTGTCGGTAAGACACAGGTACATAAATTATTAATTTTTATTTTTAGTTTTATATTTTTATGAATTTTAAGAATTTTAAATTTTAAAATTTCTAAGAATTTATTTTTTGTTTTTTTATATATAATATTTTTTTCCTTTTTTATAAATAATTATTATAATTTTCATATACTTTTAAATAATAAAGTATTTTAATTTTAAAAACCGAATCGGATTTCATAAATATGAAACGTAAGTAGGAGTTTTAGTTAGAATTGGTCGTTTACAATAAAACTTATATAACCTGAGAACTTATGTAATTTGTATGGAAAATGACCAGTTCGAGCCAGATGGTCCGTCTACCTTATGAATTTTTTAAATTCAACCGTCGAGAATCGACATCGTTGTTATGGATGCTTAAATATAAATTTCATGTCATTGCGATGTGTTTGATCTGCGATATCGTAAGTTAATTGTTTATTACCAACAATCAACTAAAGCATAAGAATATTTACATCTGATAAGGTGGATGGTAAAACGAACTCATTCTTACATGGAATCATATATTTAAGCTTCTCATACGGTATTAACGAAAGTGCATGGTCGGATTTCATAAATATGAAACGTAAGTAGGAATATCAGTTAGAACCGGTCGTTTCCAATAAAACTACAAGTAACTTGTATGAAAACAACAAGTTTGAATCAACAGACCCATCTACGTTACGAATTATTAAAATCGACATTGCCGTCATGAATGCTTAAATGTAAAATTTTGTGGCATTCCGAGTCAGTTTGATCTGCGATCTATAATTTAATAGATTATTCTCAATAATCAATTTATACGTATTAGTATTTATATACGACAAGATGGATGGTCAAACCCACTCAAAATTATGCAAGATCGTATATTAAAACTTCTCATTCTGTACTAATGAATGTGTACTGATTTGGATGTAAATTATAATATTTAAATTTAAATAAAAATAATAATAATATATATTATTAAAAATAAAATAAATAATTTTCGAATAATTGAAATGTATATAATTTGATAATTACATAATATTATTTACTAAAATTAAGTAATATTTACAAATAAGTAAAGAAATCTAAAGGTAGGGAGTGTGAATAGAAAATGCATGGGAATGGCGTTGGAAAATACCAACGTCTTTCTGACGCCATAGATTTATCCATTTACAATAATAAAGGCGTCGCTATTTTCCGACGTCTTTTTTCTATTTTATTAAAGGTACTGGAAAGGCGTCAATATTTTCCGATGCCCTTTTCTTGTTTTATGACTTTCTCACACCTTCCCGACGAATTGAAATTAAACAATTTTATATCGTTAAATGTGTCAGAATAAATATAAAAATTTTAGTTAAAAGTGGTCATTTCTAATAAAACTAATATAACTTGTATTGAAAACGACTAATTTGAACCAACAAATCCGTTTACGTTAAAAAAAATTGAAATCCGACCAGAAACGACATTGTTGTCGTGAATGCTCAAGTATAAAATTTCATGCTATTGCGATTCAGTTTAATCTGCGATCCCGTAAATTAATCGATTATTTTCAGTAATTAACTAACACTCAAAAATATTTACACCTGGTAAGATGGATGGTCAAAAATGACTCATAATTACATTAAATTGTATATTTAAACTTCTTATATGGTATAAACGAATGTGTATGGCCGGATATCATAAATATCGAATGTAAGTACGAATTTATGTTAGAACTGGGTTGTTTCCAATAGATTCGCGATTCCATAATTTTATCGACAAGATGGATGGTCCAATCGACAAATAATTACACGAAAATTGTATATTTAAATTTCTCATATGGTACCAACGAATGTGTATGTTCCGACTTCATAAATTTAAATATATATATTATGAACTAAATAATAATATTTAAATTATAATAACATATATTATTAAAATACAAAATATATAATTTTGAAATAATTGAAATATATATATATATATATTGTTTACTAAAATTATATAATATATGTAAGTTAGTACAAAAAAGTAAAGGAATATAGGATTAAAAAAAGGCATTGGAATGGCGCCAGAAAATATCGAAGCCTTTCCGACGGCATTTATTTACACGATGGATATAACAAAGGCGTCGGAGTGACATCGGTATTTTTCGATACCTTTCCGATGCCATTGTTATTTTTGTCGGGTAAATAAATGGCGTCGCAATGGCGTCATTATTTTCTGATGACTTTCCGATGCTATTTTTCTATTTTACAACTTTCCGACGCCATTTCGACATCCCGCCTTTTTGACGTCACAATGCGGTTAGAAATTTTCGTCGCTATTTGCATCTTTTCTAATAGTGAACTTGTATGGATGAATGCTGACATTGCATTATTGTCTAGAGGACAGTGTTAGCATTCCAAGTAGAATTTGCTAAAAGGTAAAACGTAACCTCAAACCTCACATCCGAAAATGACTAAAACATTGTGCGGCAGGGCTATGTGGTTCGCTACATTAGGGTATAGTCATCACCGGATCTAAATCGATATTTATGAATTTATGTATGCTTCGGGCCCAGTACGGTTATGATTGAACCAGGGTGATGACATATTCGGTACTATTCAGGAAGGGGTAGGCCGGTATCGTGTTGGCAGGGGTCCATATGAGGCTCTCGGTACATTTTTCTATAGATGTATTGTGGTAGCTGGTACCCTAGTAGCCTTGTCGTTGATGGAATTCATTATCCAATACATGTATTACAGACTTAGTTGTATACTAAATATATTGGAATGTGGGATACAAGCATTCCAGCTATATTATGTATTTATTTTAAACCTTAGACACTATTATAATATCAATGGATTTTCTAATAAAATGGTAGTGTTAGTTTTGAATGATATAGATAAGATTGAAAATCACATCACTTGTATTTTAAATTGTAATATTATGAAATTTCCCATAGAATATCTAGATTTTTTGATAAGACCAACTAAACTCAAACATGATGATTGTTTATTAATAATAGATAAATTAATAATAAATCAACTAAATGGAATGGTGGATTTTATTAAGGGAGGGTAAGATAGTCCTTATTAACTATGTTTTATCAGCAATACCCATACACTTGATGTCTTTTATCATTTTTTAAAATGGATAACTGATAAAATAGATAAAATTAGGAGAAATTTTCTATGGAATGGTGATAATTCTAATAATAGTTCAAAATGTTTAGTTAATTGGAAAATAGTATGTAAATCTACAGATGATGGAGGATTAGGTATTATAAATTTACATAATTTAAACACATCCTTATTAAGTAAATCGATATGGAAATTTACTCATAATAATGAGAATTTAATTTGAAAAGAAATAATATCGAATCAATGACATAATAGTACATATAATATACAACATATTTCTACTAATAATATGAATAACATTCCTCATTTTTGGATATTGATAGTCATATTTTTTAGTGTAGAATAAAATTACACGAGTGTTCCCCTCTTCTAATGAAGGATCAATCATTCCTCTGGAAAGAAATTTGGCCCCTTCATATCAAAAACCGAAGTGTCAATAACAATATTCATCTCTAATATTGGTATCAGAGCTGTTTTCTATCTAAATAGTTTCAAAAGTGGTATCAGAGCAAGACTAAATGGGCTTTTGTTCTTTTAATTTTTTTCAAAAAAGAGAACTACGAAAAGCGGAGCACAAGAAAGAAAGAGGAGATCTCGAGTTTGTGGAAAATGGATATGCATGACCTAAAGATTTCGAAAACATGACAGGCTGAATAAAGGCATTCAGAAAATTATGATAGAAAGATCATCGTGCTCAAACAACAATGGCTGATGTTGATAAAGTAGCATCCCACCATATTCTCGAAGAAAGATCTGCAAAAGATTCATCAAATATATTAAAGGAATTATATGAAATGAATGAAAAGGTGAGAATTGAAAAGGATAATTTGGTGATAAGAAGGAGAAGAAAGGAAAGGAGGAGAAGAGGATAACAATATGAGAGAATGCTAGAAAAGAAAACGATGGAAAAAATAATAGTATAAAATAGAGGTAGAAATGAAAAAGGAAGAAAAGGAATAAAAATAAAAGAAGAGAAATGAGAAAAAAAGATAAAGATGTAAAAAAAAAGCTGTCAATGGTCGGTGACTTAAGAGAAAGTCAAAGAAGTGAAGCTTGAAGTTGTTGGGATTTTCGTTGCGCAAAAACTAACAAAGGATAATATTGTTGCGGAAGCCTATCGCAAAATCTTATATCATCCAAGTACAAAGGGATAATATTGGATGAAAATAATAATATTTGAAGATAAACAATGGCGAAGATAGATCTAAAACACAAAGAAATCAAGAGAGCAACACACAAGGTTCCACACAACAACCATTTATATTGATTCTCAAAAAACAATTGTTTACAATTAACCCACTAAATAAAAGTAGACAAAATAAAAATAGAATCAATAACCTAATTGAGAAGGAGTCTTGATCTCTATAACAATTGTTTCTTAGTGTTTGGAGAAAAAGAACAAAGATGGAAGTAGAGAGAAATACCAAATATTTTTTCACATTTTTCCACTCTCTCTTCTAGGCTCTATTTATAACATCAATTACTTAATGCCCAAGTTAATAATACATGGAAAAAAGTAAATTGATTAGCTAATTAAAGAGAGGAAAATAAACATAATCAATATGCTTATTAATTAGAAGAAACAAAATCTTCTCTTTCTTTCTTTTGCATATTTGTTTCCTTCTATTTGTGATTTTGTATCACCAAAATTTAACACTCCACCTTGATGCAAAATCACACATCTCCAACACATCATTGATCTCCACCTTCAGTCAAATCATCTCTTCGGAGAGAAAAATAAGAAAGTGGTCTCATCAAATAAAACACACAAGTCTACCATCTTTAGATCAATCACCAGTCCTTTCTTCTTAATCATACCAAATAACAAACCATCACCACGACCTAGAAGTGATGCATTCCCCATCATGAGATACACCACACAATTTGGCCTCAAAAGCATTTGTAATACCACAAAGACCTCCATAAAATCTTCGTGGATTTTCCAACTCGACACCCATCTACCACTTGACCTGAGCTCTCCACACGATCACCATTGATACCTCAGCATCATCAAAATGAAGACCACTGTCGAAAATATGACTACCAACACGACCGTCAAAAGCAGTGCACACATTCACCTCACCACTACCTATGGATTAGGCTCTTCAACTGTCACTCGCTTTTTATTATTGACTACACAACCTACCAATCTATAAAGGTTTTCATCATTTAATACCTCTCACATCACAATATGACCATCCTTCTTCATTTTCAAAATTCCACCTCGAGCCTTATAAGTGCAAGCACGACGGTCCAACTGACCAAGAGAAATGAGATTATACGAACTAGTAGGAACATGCCTCATGCCCGAGACTTCTCTAACTACTCCATCATGCATACGAAATCGGATAGATCCAATACCACAAACTGGTAGCTCTACTCCATTGTGGTCCTAATCATATCGATGGTCTTCTTATAAGAAGAAAAACACCTCACATCACTACATATGTGAAAACTAGCACCAGAATCCATCTTCCAATGTTTAACATCACTAATGAGGACATCACAAGAAGTATCACCGTCGCTACCTTCAGCTCTGTCCGCTTGTGTATCGCTATCACTATCACTATGTATAGCCTTCTTTTGATCCATTTTATACGCTTCACACATGTTGCGCATACAACCATTTCTATAACAATAGTAACAAAATATACTTTTCGACATACCTTTACCATCAGCGACTTTTTTCTTCGATTTTATATCCCACTTTGAGTCTCTTGCTGCCATAGCCTCATCTTTAACCGATTTCAAGATTGACCATTTTCTTCTAAGTTCTTCATTCAAGATACTATTCCGGATAGTATCCAATGAGATAGTTCCGTTAGCATTGGAGTTACTTAATGACACAACCTATGTTTTCCAACTCTTTGAAAGCAAACTCATCAACTAAAGAGTTTATAAATCATCATCAAATTTGACATCCATGCCTAACAACTAATTTATTACATCTTAAAATTTGTTCAAATGTTCTGCTACAGACTTCTCTCCATCCAGCCTTAACTGAACCAATTTTCGAACAAGAAAAACCTTATTTGTAACACTCTTCGACTCATATAAAGATACCAACTTTTCCACAAAGTCTTCACGGATTCACACCTAGCCACATGATGGAAGACTGAATAATATTTGAAGATAAATAATGGTGAAGATGAAAGAAATCAAGAGATAATATTAGATGAAAATAATAATATTTGAAGATAAATAATGTTGAAGATAGATTTAAAACACAAAGAAATCAAGAGAGCAACACACAAGATTCCACCCAACAACTATTTATATTGATTCTCAAAAAACAATTGTTTACAATTAACCCACCAAATAAAAGTAAACATGTAACGACTCGTAAATTTTAACCGTTTTAATAATATGATTAATTGAATTTTCATGAAATTGCAAACAATAAAATTTTGAAATAAAAACTTAATATTCGAAATGCGTCTAATTAAACATAGTAAACTGTAAATTTTCATCCAAAAATATAGAAGTTTATTTTCGTGTGTAATTTTATTTCAATTTAATCAGTTAAGATTTGATGACAATAAAATGTTTTCGAAACCTGAATATTTTTACATAGAAAAATTCTAAATCATCTTCTTAGCAAGACGTCATTTTTCGTTTTCCAAATTCGGACTTCTTTGGCTCCGTCGATCTTATTTTTCTGCGATTTTGCTACATTTTCCGCTAGTAGAAAATTCGAATTTTTATGATTCAATCATACCACTGATATCTGTATATCATTTTGATCGTCTCGTCGTGCTAATCTCTACGGTATATTCGATTGTCAAATTCGGAGTCCGGTGTACGTTGCACTTTGCGTAGCGCCTTCCGTATCGGTTCCGGAATTTGAGCCTTTTGGTTTTACCCATTCATTTTCCACGGTAAACCCAATAGCTTTTATTATTTCCTTGAATTCATGCGCTGGCCTTAACTATTCCTCTAGTTCCAATTCGAACACTGACTTTTTATTTTCTCATGGTTTCAAAATATGACGGTGCTTAGTTTCTTTCTATTTCACTTTGTCTACTGTTTTGTTCTTTCGTTTCAAAAGAAAATAATTTATATATATGCGAATGTTGCCTGTAGCTTCTTTCTTCCTGAAGCCTTGAACGTCCTCTCTCTGCCGTGTGCCCAACCTACATCCAACGTTCATGCACAACTTCCCCACTTTGTTTGCCTTTCTTTTTTCCCTCTTCCCCCTTCCTTTTTGTTCGGACATACCAAAGAACTCCACTGCATCCCTTCTAGGCCTTCATCCCCTCTGCCGCATCACATCAAACCTCCACCACGTTACACACACCGCCAGACTCGACAACCCGACCACCATATTCTATTCCGCCTCCTCATTTGACATCAGCTAGCACCATAGCTCGGCCGACTCCACTCCTCTCCTTTCTTCCATCTACTGTAAGTGGTAGACTTGTAGTAATGCATCTTATTTTATTAACTTATTATATATACAGTATACTGCTGGTGTATAAAAAAAGAAAAAAGAACATGACTACCTATATATAGACGTGTACTTTTATTTTGTTGTTTGGGTAGTCTTTAGCTGTGCTGTTTATATTTATGATTTTACAAACTATATTACTGATTTTATAAGTTTATAAGCGGTCAGATATATATATATATATATATATATATATTTTGTTATAAAATATATTATATTTAGAAGAAACATCAAATATGGCAATATATATGAAAGTGTTGACTGTTGTACTGTCGCTTTTAACATCTATCCTCGGCTTGCGTTTACCTTACCCCTCTGGTGAATTTTTTTTATAGATATTATACTGTGGTTTTAAATTATGTATGTTTTGCATAGTCTGTGCTCCAATGTCTAACTTTTATGATATATACATTGTTTTAGATTTGTATGAGTTTGTAGTTAAAGTGTATATTAGTTATTTACGGGTATATATAATTTACAGCCGTACATATATTTTGTATAATTAGTTATAAGAAATCAATGTATACGTCCGTTTATGTAATTGTATATATATACTTGACTTATATTTTATATTTCGATTTGAGTTATAAAAATGGTATACATTTAGTTTATAAATGATCGTTTGGTTTAAAGTGTCATATTAGATACGTTGGTACTTTCGAAATGAATAAAATATGATATATTGTATTGTGCACTTTAAATAAGAATATATATAGTATGTTATATTAATGTTAGTACTGTAAACCGTATAAAAACATTTTAAAATCTTGTTCTGGTTATGCCTTGTTTTAAATATGTATATAAAGTTATACATTGGATTTATGAAATAGTTTATAAATAAGGATATCCTTATGTGATGGGATTTAATATAGATTTGAAATTTTATGTATATATATCTTATTTTAAATGTGTATTTTAAAAGTTTGGTTTAAGAAAATTTATAACATATATCTGTTTCAGTTTATCAAGATGGTTCTAATTCGTTTTATCAATTCCTATTTATCAGCCTGTCTGTCGAACTCATGTCCATCTTGCTTTGCATTGAAACCCGTGCTAATCTAGCATTGCTTTGGAATTCGTAGTTCATTTCTTTGTCAAATCTATCCAGCCTCGAAAGGTGAGTAATCACTCACGATTAACGTTCTTTTATTAAATTTGATTTCAATTGAAACGATAATTGAATATGCTGCTGTTAGTTAATTACACTATTATATATGCTATTACATGTATCAGTTCACTTGTGACATCTCACACCATTATCTGTTATTTATACGATGATAATCCAGTTTGGTTGTTAAATGATTGATTGGTTGATGTTGACATTGGACGTTAAATTTTTAATGTTGTAAGTGATAAATAATTTAAAATTGAAATTGACGTAGGATAGTTAGATTTGATATATGTGTTAAATTTGATTAGATGACATTTGCATAATATGATCCCTTTAAATGTTTAAATTATTTGACACGTAGAAATTTGGTTAAGCACACCTTGAACCTTTGAATGTATGTTGTAAAATTTATGTAGTATGAAATTTAATAACTGATATTAAATGAAGAACCATATTAATATTAGTGGAATAATCTTTAATCTACATGAAATGATAGTGTAGATTCTAGAAATGATTATATTAATTTGCACAAACAACAATGTGAATTAATACGATTATTTCGAGATTATTTGAATTAATTATTGGATTGTTATTGGTTGTTGTTATTGCTTGTTTATTTACTTTGACACTATCCCAGTTATCACACTGCAAGTTCCCTTTGTTATACTTTGATTTTTGAATTGAAATGGAATCGGGTTGAAATGATAAATACCCAAATTGAACTTTGACCTAGGATAGAGAATTAAATAAAAATCGACTGGTCAATAATTTGATATATAAAAAATGAAGATTTATTTGGAAAAATAATATGGTTTTGAAACGAAGTTGGAATTTGAATTTTAATGAAAGGAAATGTTAATATTAAATAATCTGAATCAAAATATTAACACGGTAGATGATGAATGAACGTTGTTTTAAAATTAATTATTTAATAATTAAATTTGGAATGATTAATAATTAAGTTTTGAAATTAGTTAATAATTAAGTTTTGAAATTATTTAATAATTAAATAAGATTGAATTATTTAATAATTAAATAAAATTGAATTCTTTATTAAGTAAAATTGAACTTCTTGAATAAGTGAAATTTAGTTTCTTTATTAATTGAGTTTTGAAATTGTAACTAAGTAAATTAATAAGTGAAATTGAATTTCTCTAATAAGAAATAAAATGTGTTTTATTGAAACTAATGTAAGACTTGAAATGTAAAGAATTTGATTTGACGAATTTAATTTAATTCAATTTGTAAGTTTTGATATAATGGGTTGAACTTAGGTAATTGATTTAATGAATTGGAAATTAAATAGAATTTGTCTTGAATGATAAATTAATTTAACGAAAATTTAATGAAATCGATAAATGAAGTTAAATTGTTTTGAATGTTAAATTAAATTAATTTAAATGATTTCGGAATGAAACTTATATACGAACTTGAATCAATATTTGAATTGTTTTAAAAAAAGGAAATTGAAATTGAATTATAAGATTTTGAAATTATGATTTTGGAAGTTTTGAAACGTAAATTATGGAAATTGATTTAGAAAGAGAAATGAAATGTTGGTTTACAAATTCTAATTGAAATTGTAATTGATTTGGTTTTTGAAATATATAAACGACCAATCGGTGTAATAATTACGAAAGTTATTAAAGAGACCGGAATCGGTTAGGGACATACTCACTGTCTAAACCGAAAACCACTTTAATAACTATACGCGGAGTGTGATCCAGAATGAAGTGGTTGGAATGATGTACGTGATGACTGAAGAAAGAGAACGATAATGGATAGCTCTTGACACTTGTGTCAAATTGGAAATGACTAAAACAGGAGCCGTGCCGGGCCAAATGGGGTCAGCTACCTCGAGCGAACACACTTCTTCGAAAACTACTCATTACTTGTTATCGATTGGTGCACCCTTGATTTGGGAGTGTTGTTTCGCGGTGTTGCGATCGCTGCGGCGATGCGTTCTCACCAGTCCGGATTAGGCAAACGGTAGTTTCACTACCTTGGGTATTGCTCATGTGCCTTGTCATACTTGTATCCCTATATACACGACCACTACGATTTGTTTTGTGTTATACCTATGGAGTACTCCCTGATATCCCACTAGTTTACGGTGGAGTTTACAGTGCTGTATAGACTATAACGCTTATATAAAATGTGTTAAGGGGGATAATGGTAACGCCTTAACACTATTTTGATACTTTATATTACTGATAGGCATTATCTACTTATCGTACACTACTACATAGTAGATAGTTTAACGGATCCTTAAAGGATGGTTATTCCAAACATCCTTTGAGTTACTTGTATTTCAGTTGCTATTTCACTTGAGTTGATTTTATTGATATAAGAATGTTAATCCTGACTCGAGTGTTTTGTGTTTGCTTTACGCTCGGGTCAGACTGAGTGTACCAGTATTCGAGACTCACCTTTGGAGTTGGAGCTTCGCTTGGAGATCCAACTATCTATCCAGCTTTCAGATATCCAGTTGATTCCAGTGATTGTATTCTGATTCTTGTATTTGACTATTGTATTCGAGACATCTGCTGTACCTTATTTAACTCTGATATGTATATAGTAGCTTCATGAACTACTATCTTTTGTTTCCGCTGCATTTATTACTCTGTGTCTGTGATATGTGATTATTTATTTACTGTATATGTTCAG
The DNA here is from genome assembly GCA_030737815.1 of Allium fistulosum. Lineage (NCBI taxonomy): Eukaryota > Viridiplantae > Streptophyta > Magnoliopsida > Asparagales > Amaryllidaceae > Allium > Allium fistulosum. The sequence goes on from CM060907.1 coordinate 842,384,042, forward strand.
TTTTGCCAAATTTAAATTAACAATTCGGTATTTTGAATTATTCAAGTCCGACATGTGCGGATGCGAATAGTAAAAAATAGCAGGTCGTTACAGTTGGTATCAGAGCTTTGGTAGCTCTAGGCAAAACTTAGCATATAGGGTAAATGTATTTACAGAATCATTTTCATTCGAGTTGAATCTCTTCCTTTTGACTCGATTCCTTTGAATTTTGGAACGTTCCCTGCTGTTCCAAAATTCATTCGTGTCCCTCACTATTCGTCTTCTCTTAATTCTGGAATATCCCATAACTCCACTTCGAATGATCTTTATAATGAGTTGGCGGTCTTGCCAATCTCAAATTGACTTATAAAGGGTGAAACTCTTTTACAATAGACATCGATTTACCAGAGATTTCTGTATCCTCGGTTTACGGTGCTATCTATCTCTTGTTATACCTAAATTCTATTTCTTGAGATCAAATGTAGATTTGCCTCGAAATTCTGCATCGATCTTATTCTTGAAATCACGATCGACCCGGTTAAGGTTGCCCGCGATTTATATAAACTTACCCATCTCCATATTTTGTTATTTGATCATCTTATTTTTATTTCGAATCTATCTTCGAATCAAAATTCTCTTTGATCTGAGTTCATCAAATTTGAATCTCTATCCTTGCTTTGAAATCCATTGTTGTATCGTCGAGCGAGGAAGTGTATTTGTAAATTAATATTAAAAATATTTTACATATATTGTGTTGTTCGAGTTGTTGATGTTGATTTGGGTTTTCGATCGATTCGTCTGATCAACGATATCGATAGGATTCCAAAACACTTGAACAGAGCAAACTGACACAATATTGTTTTCAAATTTGGTAAAAAAAATAGTTTTGTATGATTATATTATATATAAGTACGTATAAATTTCTTTGAAATTAAATTTGTTAATGGATTTGTTGTCTAAAATAATAAATAAATGAATTTATAAACTTGGGTATAATTTGATTGAAATTTGAAGTGAATTTAAATTAGAATTTGAGAATTTAATTTCTGATGATTTCGAACTATGGTTTTTAAGGTTTAAAATGTATATTATTTAAAATAATTTCAAATAAAAATGGTTTTCAAAGAATTTTTGATTAAATTAGAGCTCTTCTCTTTTGTCGCGGGAAAATAATTTCGGTAATGACGGCCGCATCATCGACATTCATTTTCGAGTTTCGAAGAGGAGAGATCATCGGTAGCTTGCTATACTTTTGTTTTGAAATGAATTTGATTTGAATTTCTAAAGTATGGCTTGATTTAAAATATATATATTAGTATTTGATTTAGATTTGACTTGGATATATTGTATGTATATAATTATCTTTAAATTGTCTGAAGTTAATCGGAAATGTAATTCTTAAAATTTGGGTAAAAGATGATTTCAATTATAAAATGAAACCAAAATTTTGAATTAATATTTAAACTTGAGAGAATTGAATTAGAAATTTACTTGTATAATACTCGATTGCATTCAATATAACTTACCTAAATTGTTCATAAAAGTTAACTATGTTAATTGAATAGTACACAATAATAAATTTGTCTTTATAAATAAAAATTTGAGTGCGTATAATAAATGTTATACACTTAAAGTTTAATTATAAAATGATTAATAGAGATAAATAGAATACTAAGTTAGTTGAATAATAAAATAAATTGTTGTTTGAAATAAATTTTGTAATAAACAACGATAAATTGAAAACAAACCAAGTTAATGAGATTCATTGAGTTTAAAGTCAATTATTGAATATAAATTAATTTAAATTGAAATTTATATGGTTTAAATTAATTGTTTTATTTTGTAATTCAAGTCTATTTTCTTCTGGCTATTTCTATTCTCCTACCTCCTTCCTTTTCGGGGACGAAAAGTTTTGAGTGGGGGAGAGTGTAACAACCCGTAAATTTTAACCGTTTTAATAATATGATTAATTGAATTTTCATGAAATTGAAACAATAAAATTTTGAAATAAAAACTTAATATTCAAAATGCGTCTAATTAAACATAGTAAACTGTAAATTTTCATCCAAAAATATAGAAGTTTATTTTCGTGTGTAATTTTATTTCAATTTAATCAGTTAAGATTTGATGATAATAAAATATTTTCGAAACCTGAATATTTTAACATAGAAAAATTCTAAATAATCTTCTGAGCAAGACGTCATTTTTCGTTTTTCCAAATTCGGACTTCTTTGGCTCCGTCAATCTTATTTTTCTGCGATTTTGCTACATTTTCCGCTAGTAGAAAATTCGAATTTTTATGATTCAATCATACCACTGATATCCGTATACCATTTTGATCGTCTCGTCGTGCTGATCTCTACGGTATATTCGATTGTCAAATTCGGAGTCCGGTGTACGTTGCACTTTGCGTAGCGCCTTCCGTATCAGTTCCGGAATTTGAGCCTTTTGGTTTTACCCATTCATTTTCCATGGTAAACCCAATAGCTTTTATTATTTCCTTGAATTCATGCGCTGGCCTTAACTATTCCTCTAGTTCCAATTCGAACACTGACTTTTTATATTCTCATGGTTTCAAAATATGACGGTGCTTAGTTTCTTTCTATTTCACTTTGTTTGCTGTTTTGTTCTTTCGTTTCAAAAGAAAATAATTTACATATATGCGAATGTTGCCTGTAGCTTCTTTCTTCCTGAAGCCTTGAACGTCCTCTCTCTGCCGTGTGCCCAACCTACATCCAACGTTCATGCACAACTTCCCCACTTTGTTTGCCTTTCTTTTTTCCCTCTTCCCCCTTCCTTTTTGTTCGGCCATACCAAAGAACTCCACTGCAACCCTTCTAGGCCTTCATCCCCTCTGCCGCATCACATCAAACCTCCACCACGTTACACACACCGCCAGACTCGACAACCCGACCACCATATTCTATTCCGCCTCCCCACCTGACATCAGCTAGCACCATAGCTCGGCCGACTCCACTCCTCTCCTTTCTTCCATCTACTGTAAGTGGTAGACTTGTAGTAATGCATCTTATTTTATTAACTTATTATATATACAGTATACTGCTGTTGTATAAAAAAAAAGAACATGACTACCTATATATAGACGTGTACTTTTATTTTGTTGTTTGGGTAGTCTTTAGCTGTGCTGTTTATATTTATGATTTTACAAACTATATTACTGATTTTATAAGTTTATAAGCGGTCAGATATATATATATATTTTTTGTTATAAAATATATTATATTTAGAAGAAACATCAAATATGGCAATATATATGAAAGTGTTGACTGTTGTACTGCCGCTTTTAACATCTATCCTCGGCTTGCATTTACCTTACCCCTCTGGTGATTTTTTTTTATAGATATTATACTGTGGTTTTAAATTATGTATGTTTTGCATAGTCTGTGCTCCAATGTCTAACTTTTATGATATATACATTGTTTTAGATTTGTATGAGTTTGTAGTTAAAGTGTATATTAGTTATTTACGGGTATATATAATTTACAGCCACATATATTTTGTATAATTAGTTATAAGAAATCAATGTATACGTCCGTTTATGTAATTGTATATATATACTTGACTTATATTTTATATTTCGATTTGAGTTATAAAAATGGTATACATTTAGTTTATAAATGATCGTTTGGTTTAAAGTGTCATATTAGATACGTTGGTACTTTCGAAATGAATAAAATATGATATATTGTATTGTGCACTTTAAATAAGAATATATATAGTATGTTATATTAATGTTTGTACTGTAAACCGTATAAAAAGATTTTAAAATCTTGTTCTGGTTATGCCTTATTTTAAATATGTATATAAAGTTATACATTGGATTTATGTAATAGTTTATAAATAAGGATATCCTTATGTGATAGGATTTAATATAGATTTGAAATTTTATGTATATATATCTTATTTTAAATGTGTATTTTAAAAGTTTGGTTTAAGAAAATTTATAACATATATCTGTTTCAGTTTATCAAGATGGTTCTAATTCGTTTTATCAATTCCTATTTATCAGCCTGTCTGTCGAACTCATGTCCATCTTGCTTTGCTTTGAAACCCGTGCCAATCTAGCATTGCTTTCGAATTCGTAGCTCATTTCTTTGTCAACTCTATCCAGCCTCGAAAGGTGAGTAATCACTCACGATTAACGTTCTTTTATTAAATTTGATTTCAATGGAAACGACAATTGAATATGCTGTTGTTAGTTAATTACACTGTTATATATGCTATTACATGTATCAGTTCACTTGTGACATCTCACACCATTATCTGTTATTTATACGATGATAATCCAATTTGGTTGTTAAATGATTGATTGGTTGATGTTGACATTGGACGTTAAATTTTTAATGTTGTAAGTGATAAATAATTTAAAATTGAAATTGACGTATGATAGTTAGATTTGATATATGTGTTAAATTTGATTAGATGACATTTGCATAATATGATCCCTTTAAATGTTTAAATTATTTGACACGTAGAAATTTGGTTAAGCACACCTTGAACCTTTGAATGTATGTTGTAAAATTTATGTAGTATGAAATTTAATAATTGATATTAAATGAAAAACCGTATTAATATTAGTGGAATAATCTTTAATCTACATGAAATGATAGTGTAGATTCTAGAAATGATTATATTAATTTGCACAAACAACAATGTGAATTAATACGATTATTTCGATATTATTTGAATTAATTATTGGATTGTTATTGGTTGTTGTTATTGCTTGTTTATTTACTTTGACACCATCCCAGTTATCACACTGCAAGTTCCCTTTGTTATGCTTTGATCGGGTTGAAATGAAAAATACCCAAATTGAACTTTGACCTAGGATAGAGAATTAAATAAAAATCGATTGGTCAATAATTTGATATAAAAAAATGAAGATTTATTTGGAAAAATAATATGGTTTTGAAACGAAGTTGGAATTTGAATTTTAATGAAAGGAAATGTTAATATTAAATAATCTGAATCAAAATATTAACACAGTAGATGATGAATGAACGTTGTTTTAAAATTAATTATTTAATAATTAAATTTGGAATGATTAATAATTAAGTTTTGAAATTAGTTAATAATTAAGTTTTGAAATTATTTAATAATTAAATAAGATTGAATTATTTAATAATTAAATAAAATTGAATTCTTTATTAAGTAAAATTGAACTTCTTGAATAAGTGAAATTTAGTTTCTTTATTAATTGAGTTTTGAAATTGTAACTAAGTAAATTAATAAGTGAAATTGAATTTCTCTAATAAGAAATAAAATGTGTTTTATTGAAACTAATGTAAGACTTGAAATGTAAAGAATTTGATTTGACGAATTTAATTTAATTCAATTTGTAAGTTTTGATATAATGGGTTGAACTTAGGTAATTGATTTAATGAATTGGAAATTAAATAGAATTTGTCTTGAATGATAAATTAATTTAACGAAAATTTAATGAAATCGATAAATGAAGTTAAATTGTTTTGAATGTTAAATTAAATTAATTTAAATGATTTCGGAATGAAACTTATATACGAACTTGAATCAATATTTGAATTATTTTTTTAAAAAAGGAAATTGAAATTGAATTATAAGATTTTGAAATTACGATTTTAGAAGTTTTGAAACGTAAATTATGGAAATTGATTTAGAAAGAGAAATGAAATGTTGGTTTACAAATTCTAATTGAAATTGTAATTGATTTGGTTTTTGAAATATATAAACGACCAATCGGTGTAATAATTACGAAAGTTATTAAAGAGATCAGAATCGGTTAGGGACATACTCACTGTCTAAACCGAAAACCACTTTAATAACTATACGCGGAGTGTGATCCAGAATGAAGTGGTTGGAATGATGTACGTGATGACTGAAGAAAGAGAACGATAATGGATAGCCTTGACACTTGTGTCAAATTGGAAATGACTAAAACAGGAGCCGTGCCGGGCCAAATGGGGTCAGCTACCTCGAGCGAACACACTTCTTCGAAAACTACTCATTACTTGTTATCGATTGGTGCACCCTTGATTTAGGAGTGTTGTTTCGCGGTGTTGCGATCGCTGCCGCGATGCGTTCTCACCAGTCTGGATCAGGCAAATGGTAGTTTCACTACCTTGGGTATTGCCTCATGTGCTTTATCATACTTGTATCCCTATATACGCGACCACTACGATTTGTTTTGTGTTATACCTATGGAGTACTCCCTGATATCCCACTAGTTTACAGTGGAGTTTACAATGCTGTATAGACTATAACGCTTATATAAAATGTGTTAAGGGGGATAATGGTAACGCCTTAACACTATTTTGATACTTTATATTACTGATAGGCATTATCTACTTATCGTACACTACTACATAGTAGATAGTTTAATGGATCCTTAAAGGATGGTTATTCCAAACATCCTTTGAGTTACTTGTATTTCAATTGCTATTTTCACTTGAGTTAGATTTATTGATATAAGAATGTTAATCCTGACTCGAGTGTTTTGTGTTTGCTTTACGCTTGGGTCAGACTGAGTGTACCAGTATTCGAGACTCACCTTTGGAGTTGGAGCTTTGCTTGGAGACCCAGCTATCTATCCAGCTTTCAGATATCCAGTTGATTCCAATGATTGTATTCTGATTCTTGTATTTGACTATTGTATTCGAGACATCTGCTGTACCTTATTTAACTCTGATATGTATATAGTAGCTTCATGAACTACTATCTTTTGTTTCCGCTGCATTTATTACTCTGTGTCTGTGATCTATGATTATTTATTTACTGTATATGTTCAGTTTTGCCAAATTTAAATTAACAATTCGGTATTTTGAATTATTCAAGTCCGACATGTGCGGATGCGAATAGTGCAAAATAGCGAGTCGTTACAAAACACAACAAAGATAAAATCAATAACCAAATTGAGAAGGAGTCTTGATCTCTATAACAATGGCTTTTTAGTGTTAGAAGAAGAAGAATAAAGATGGAAGAAGAGAGAAATAACAAATGATTTTCCACACTTTTCCACTCTCTTCTAGGCTCTATTTATAATATCAATTACTTAATCTCCAAGTTAAAAATATATGAAAAAAGTAAATTGATTAACCAATTAGAGAGAGAAATAAACATATAATTAGGAAAAACAAAATCTTCTTTTTCTTTCTTTTGCATATTTGTTTCCTTCTATTTGTGATTTTGTATCACCAAAATTTAACATGAAGCAAAGAAAGTCGTAAAATCTAAAGAGAGTGGTATACAATATATGTGGGATATCATTGAAAATGGATGGAAAAAACCCGCTAATGTCGCCAATTATTTATCCCAAATAAAAAGATATACTTTAAACGACTTTAAAAGGACGGACTGTAAGGCTCTTGCTCCTACCCATCAACGTTTGAATGAATCAATAGAATATGTAAATGCTAATGAGGTGGAGATGAAGATGAAAGAAAGGAATAAGAAAGATGAAGAAATCTGCGGTGAATTTCAAGGGAGTTGCTATAACAAAAAACAATGAAACAAAGAAGGAAGTTGGAATGATAATCAATGCTCGAAACTTGAAAATCCGATGTTAGATTAAAATTTTGAAAAAGAAGAAAATGCAAAATGTGAGACCATAAAAAAAAAGGTAAGTGAAGATTTTATTATTTATGTTACCAAAAACTTGATTTTTGCATCAACAATATCAAGAAAGAATGTCATTTTGAAAGAAAGCAAGAATAACATATATTGACCGTTCAAAATTTATGACACTAGAACAAAGCAGCGGTTAGAATGCTTGCTTTTTGAAAAATTCAATTTTGACGATAGATAACAAAATGAAAGAATTAAAATAAGGATTCATGAATTAGCCTCGAAGACTTCAATGCTAGTTATAAAGCTTAACACAATCAAGAAAGCTTGCTTAGTATCTTTATTCCTACCGAGGCTTGTGAAGTATAAAGTACATGTCTTGGTTGGAGTTACAAAATCAAAATTAAGGGGGTGTTTGAAATTAATATTGATTTTGTATTTACTTTGTCTGAAATTAGTTATTTAAAAAAATATTTCTAGAGCTCTCTTATCTAAATATTTATGAAAATTCAAATATAGATGATACAAAGAAAATATTGAGAGAACTAGGAAGACATACGTTCAAATATATTTTTGTTCTGAAGAATGGTTCTAAATCATTAAATAAAATAAACCTACACCATTCATTAGAGATGTGGATTAATTTAAACATGGATGCAGTTTTATATTCTATGCAAGGGAAAATATCAAAAATTTGTAATCAAAGTTTGCAAAAAAAAAAATTCTCCTTATAAAAAAGTTGTTTTTCCTCCTATATCTCGTTAATCTTAATTATCTTCTTCTAAAAATCTCTAGCATTGGTATCTGAGCTATTCTCTATCCAAAAAAATCCAACATATACAACATATATGTTTACTAAGTTACCGTCTACTTGGAAATTCAAGCATTGCTCGAACTTAGTTCGCTTATTGAAATCATTATCTATTGCCAAGCTTGAGCACAATACTCAAATTTGGTTCACTTATTGATATGCCAGAATATGAAATGTTTGGGGAAGTGAGTTTTGGATTTCGCAATGAGATTGAGTTTATGGCCCACTTTCTTTCTTTTTTGGGTACCTCTAACATTTTGTTGATGTGCGATGGTCTTGTCGAAACTCATTTGCAAAGTGCAAAGCCTAATTGACATGTTGAAGCACATAGGCGAAGCTCCTTATTCCATTGCTAAGACATGTTATTGGTTGAAGATAGAGTCGATATAGACTCGTTTTTGATGATATAATGTAGTAAGGAGAAGGGTTGAAGTATGTGATATATAATATGTCATATCCTCTTCAAGAGGGATTCAAATATTTTAAATGGTGAAGACGTTTAGAAAATCAAAACACTTACGAAGTAGATATAGTCGAAATAGTAAGTGGTTCCGAAGCGATGAGGCTGGAGATAGTCGTAGATGAAGCTTCAAGAGCTCCACCGATCGACCTTCCAGTCAATGGTTGGTCTTATTGGAGACAAAGAAATTCAACCGATTGATTGGTTAAATCCCCACTGGTCAATCCATGGAGACGTTAAATCAATGATTCGTCCCACAGATCGGTCGACCAAGCCCCATGGATCTACCATTGGGAGCTTTGACTTAGATGTGTCATTTGGTTGATTTGAGATATCAGTTATGTAGCTTTACAGTGTTCCATTGTTGGTTCTTCTATGATTATTATTTAACGACCGAGCTATAATTAGGTGGATATAAAACCTAATTTCATCTTCTCTTCTAACTCGAATCAATTGTACGATTGATATAAACATTGGTTAGTATCTGGAGTGCAGGTCGGACAAAGCATTGCATATAAGGTTGTAGCAGATAAGCATGATGGGGTGCAGATGGATAGAAATAATCACAAACATGGCTGTTTAATTAAGTTAAAGGATAATTGTAATATAATATCACCTAAGTTGTAGTTCTTGCTTGTTCATAATGCAATAGATAAATGCCGAAGGATCAATCCAAACATCAGATACTTGAATATTTCAAAAGTCCACTATATAGAATATAACATGTACCTAACCAAGATATATTTCTCAATAGTGCACACGAAATTTTATGTTTCGTTAATCCTGAAATTATTAAACAAAGTTATTGCAAAACTAAACAAAGATACGAAAAGACAAGAAAACCAATTTGATTAATAAGTTCAGTCTAGTTTCTATTAGTGCATGAGTGAACAAAGCGCAGGCATTGCAAAAAGATGGTAGTAAGCGATGTCAGCTTTGACTAATACTGGATTATGTGTTTGTTTGAACATTAATTTTGAAGCTAAGTAGTCGGTCATTAGAGCATCTCCAACAGTTCAGAGTGTGGAAATTGGATTTTCCACACTCCAAAATGTTGGAGGCCTCATTTCTCCAACAGAAATGAGGCCAGGAGCCTGTTGAATAGGCGCCTGTTGACTTCTTTTGAACATGGGGGATTAAAGGCACCTGTTCAACAGGCGTCTCATATTGAGGCGCCTGTTCAACAAGCGCCTGGTTTCCAGGCGCCTGTTTAACAAGCGCCTCGTATGATCCGGTATCATCAGCCTTTTGCCCTCCCTTTCCACACTATCCAATAATCTGCACTCTGTTGGAGATGGTTTTGAGTGCGGATTTGAGACTTTTCAATCTGTTGGAGATGCTCTTAGAAACGAACTTGTAAAAAAGCAGATTCGATTGGCTTTTGATTAGTTATGATTGCAAAAGTAAAGATCAAATGAATACAGATAAATTTCTATCTTTATACAGTATTGTATTTCGATACAAAGCTATATGCTCTGTGTAATACAGATAAGATAACAAATCGTCCGTCAGAAATTAAATACATATGAATGAAGAACAGATCTTCATCTATATGATTAACCATTAATGCTCAAATGCTGCAAGCCAAGCTGTACTGTTGAAATATGATCCTTGGAATTATCCATGGGGTCGTCCATGACTCCATAAGCCAAATTTGTGATGCGGCAAAAAGATTTTTGATTCCCACTTTAAGAACGTATAGCTAAAATATCAACTAACCTTATATTTAATGTTAAAATAATAAGGAATGTCAACTTCTAGGCTACTACAAATAGAATTTCAAACCTGATATTTCTTCATTCGGATCTCTTTCAATTCTTCTACCGATATAGAAACAAGATCAAATCAAAAAATGAGTAGAAACATGGAGTCCGAAGAAGCAAAGGATGTTGCTTTGGATGATACATCCAAGTTTGCTCTTCCAGTTGATTCTGAACATAGAGCAAAAGCTCTAAAACTTTTCTCATTTGCCAATCCACATATGAAAACTTTTCATCTTTCCTGGGCATCATTCTTCACATGTTTCGTTTCCACGTTTGCTGCAGCTCCCATGATTCCAATAATTCGGGATAATCTTAGCTTGACAAAAGCTGATATTGGCAATGCAGGTAAAGACTTCTTTGTGAAAAGCTTAAAAGTTAAAACTAAAAGACTTACCTACTAGCTAGTGTAACACATAAAAATTAAAAGAAAAAGAAAAGGAGGTATCATATGTATATAGTAGACTAATGTTTGTAAGAATACAGGAGTTGCATCAGTGTCATGTCTAGAAGTATATTTTCTCGTCTAGTGATGGGTGCGGCATGCGACCTCCTTGGCCCACGTTATGCATGTGCCTTTCTGGTCATGTTGATCGCTCCTGCAGTCTACTGCATGTCCATAATATCTTCAGCAGAAGGGTACATAGCAGTGAGATTCATGATCGGATTTTCACTTGCCACTTTTGTAACATGTCAGTACTGGATGAGCACCATGTTTAATAGTAAAATTATTGGACTTGCAAATGGAACTGCTGCTGGTTGGGGAAATATGGGAGGTATGTATCGTTTTCATTTCTTCTTTTTATTTTTGACAGTATAAAACTAACCAATTATACATATTTTAAGCTTATGCCAAATATATGTACGCATGTTCCAGGTGGTGCTACCCAACTTTTGATGCCATTGGTATATGATGTGATAAGGAAAGCGGGTGCTACTCCATTCACTGCATGGAGACTTGCCTTTTTTGGCCTGGATGCATGCATCTGATAATGGGGCTAGCAGTCCTCATTATGGGTCAAGATTTGCCTGATGGTAACTTAGAAAGTTTGCAGAAGTCCGGTGAGGTTAAAAGAGATAAATTCTCCAAGGTATCATCTATCACTAGCTTGTACACTCCAAGGTTTTCTTATTTTTCTTATTTTTGCATTACAAAACTAATCAATAATGTTATACATCCACATTAGGTTTTATGGCACGCTGTCTCCAACTACCGAACATGGATCTTCGTCCTTCTCTACGGGTACTACATGGGAGTAGAACTCACCACCGACAACGTAATCCATGAATGCTACTACGACCACTTCAACCTAGACCTAAAAACATCCGGATTCATTGCAACTTCCTTTGGCATGGCGAATATAATTGCACGCCCCTTTGGTGGATTCGTATTCGATTTCGGGACTTGCCACTTTGGAATGAGGGCCCGCCTCTGGAACATATGGATCCTCCAAACCCTGGGCGATGCCTTCTGCGCATGGTTAGGTCAAGCAAAATCTCTTCCCGTATCGATATTTGCCATGGTTTGCTTCCCGTTCTGCGCACAAGCTGCTTGTGGGGCTGTATTCGGAGTTATTCCATTTGTTTCGCGTAGATCTTTGGGGATTGTGAATGGAATGACTGGGGCGGGGGGAAACTTTGGTGCTGGATTGACTCAGCTTCTATTTTTTACAAGCTCAAAGTACTCTTCGAGGACTGGACTGACTCTTATGGGGTTGATGATAATGGTGTGTACATTACCCATTACCTTAGTGCATTTTCTGCAGTGGGGCAGTATGTTTTTGCCACCATCAAAGAACGTGAGCAAGGAAGAGTATTATGCTAGGGAGTATAGCGAGGAGGAGAAGGAACAAGGGTTGCATCAAGCGAGTATGAAGTTTGCTGAGAATAGCAGGACTGAAAGAGGACGCGGAGCAGGGATTATTGCTTCCGTTGATACACCACCAAACGCTACTCCTATGCATGTGTAGATTGTTTTTTGCGAGTGTTCAATTCCTGGCTTATAAATCAATAAGCTAGAATTTGATGCTAAATAGATTAGTTATATAAATTTGACATTGCTTTCTATACTGCTATATTTCCAACACTTTATGGTCAGCTTAGCTGCAGATTTCTCATTAAAATGCCCCTAGCCAACCTTCCATCCCAAACACACACAACACTATATAAATGTTAGAGAATTTTAAAGAGCAAAAAGAAGTGGGAGAAGTAATGCAAATGGAACTATTTTTTATTTAGATAATAGCTGGCCTTATATAGGCTACATAGAGACGTTAACCCTAACTACTTAGACTGAAAAATAGGAAACAAATTAACCAGAAATCTAGGAGCTATACCAGCTCTTTATTATGACTAATTCATAAATAAAATACTGAGTCAACGCCATGTTTGAATCATTCTTCAACATCCCCCCTTGATTCAAAATTGGTGATGAACAGCCTAGTCCTCAGATCTTGAAATTTTGTTGGTGAAAAAGCCTTGGTCAGTATATCAGCTACTTGATCCTTTGACTTGCACACTTCAAGCTTGATTTCACCTTCTGCAACTAGTTCTCGAATAAAGTGATGCTTTATCTCGATATGTTTTGTTCTTCCATGCATGACTGGATTTTTTGTTAAAGCCACAGCAGACACATTGTCACAAAACACTCGAGTTGCTTGAACTTGTTGTTGATTAAGATCCTTGAGCAGTCGTCTGAGCCATATTGCCTGACATGCAGCAGTTGTGGCTGCAACATATTTGGCCTCCGTAGATGATAGCGCCATAGTTGCTTGCTTCTTTGATGCCCAAGCAATGGGTCCTGATCCCAACACAAAACAGTTTCCACTTGTGCTTTTCCTGTCATCTTGAGAACCGACCCAGTCACTATCAGTGTATCCTGAGAGAGAAAACTCCTCATTCTTTACATACCAAACACCTAGATTCTTTGTACCAGCTACATATCGAAGTACTCTTTTTGCTGCCCCAAAATGCTGCTTCGTTGGATGATGCATGAACCTTGAAAGCAACCTTACTGCGAATGACAAATATGGCCTTGTGTGAGTTAGGTAGATGAGTCTACCTTCAACACTTCGATATCTTTTTGCATCTGCCATTCTAGAGCCATCCTCAGCTGTTAACTTCTCATTTGCATTCATTGGTGTTAAGTCAGGCTTGCAATTTATCATACCAACCTGCTTCAAGAGATCAACCGCATACTTCTGTTGGGACACAAATATGCCTTTATTGGACTGCTTGACTTCTAGTCCAAGAAAGTAACTTAGTCTGCCCATGTCTGTCATCTCGAATTTACTCATCATTGAAGTCTTAAATTCTTCAACAAGTTGCATACTTGACCCTGTATATATCATATCATCCACATACAAATTAACCAACACAACATCAAACATACCTTGTCTTTTTATATAGAGAGTCGGTTCACTTGAACTTCGCAGAAACCCATTTTCATGAAAGAATGCATCAATCTTGCTGTACCAAGCTCTCGGAGCTTGCTTTAGACCGTACAAGGCTTTATTCAACTTATATACCTTGCTCTCCTATCCTTGAATGACAAAGCCTGCTGGTTGCCTTACATAAACCTCTTCCCTCAAGTCTCCATTAAGAAATGCAGACTTGACGTCAAACTGAAAAACACTCCATTCTAACTGAGTTGCAAGTGCAAGGATCAATCTGACAGTTTCAAATCTTGCTACTGGGGAAAAGGACTCTTCAAAATCAACTCCTTGTTCCTGCACATAACCACGAGCCACCAGCCTTGCTTTATGCTTTTGGATGCTCCCATCAGAATGAAACTTTGTTTTAAATACCCACTTCAAGCTGATCGTTTTCTTGTTTTCGGGCAGCTCCGTAAGGCTCCAAGTTTCATTCTTTTCAATGGACCTTAGTTCTTCAGCCATAGCGTCTCTCCAAACTTTACTTTGCAGGGCTATGTCTGCATCAGATGGGTCTCCAGCAAACATGGCAAATTCGCACCCGTCTCCTACCTCGATAGGAAATTTTTTCTTGGGAATCTGACCTCGTTGGCTTCTACGCAGCTGTGTAGTTTCAGTCTTATTTTGTTGCGGACTCAGTTGTGAGCATGGTGAGATGTGTGGTGAGTCTGGTGGAGACTGCTGCAACTCATTATCATCTTCACTTGTTGCTGGGTTACTCACCTCATCTTCTTGAGTCTCATGCTGATCTTCGTTCACTACATCCAGAGAAGGTGATGGTCTTGCATCGGCTTCTCCAAACTTCCGTTGCTCATCAAACTGTACATCCCTGCTTACAAGTATTTTTCTCTTTTCCGGATCATATAATCGGTAAGCTTTGGATTGGGAACAGTGGCCAACAAAGATATATTTCTTTGCTTTTGATTCAAGTTTATGCTTTTGAGATGGTATTAAGGCGTAGCATAAGGAACCAAAAATTCGAAGATGATTCACAGAAGGTTTAAAATGATACCAGGCTTCGAAAGGCGTCTTATTCCATACAGCTTTGGTAGGAGAAAGGTTGATCAAATAAACTGATGTGGCTACTGCTTCAGCCCAGAAATCATCACCCATCTCCTTCTCCTTCATCATGGATATTGCCATTTCAACAACAGTCCTATTCTTACGTTCCGCTATGCCATTTTGTTCAGGCGTATAGGGAGCAGTAAGATCTTTCTTAATTCCTTGTTCCTCATAAAAACTGTTGAAGTCTGTAGAACAGAATTCTCCTCCCCTATCTGTTCTTAGAACTTTTATCTTTTCATTGCTTTGGTTTTCTGTGAGTGCTTTGAACTTCTTGAAGTGTTCAAGAGCTTCAGATTTATAGGAGAGAAAGTATACCCAACTCATCCTTGTTAAATCATCAATAAAAAGCAAAAAATACCTGCTGCCAGCATGTGATGGAGTTTTCATTGGTCCACAAATATCGGCGTGTACGAGTTCCAGCTTCTTGTCTGCTCGTTTGGACTTTCCAACAGGAAATGATCGTCTAGTTTGCTTCCCTAGAGCACAACCCTTGCACACATGGTTGAGGTTTTTAATTAAGGGTAGACCTTTGACCATCTCTTTACTTGTAAGAAGATGTAAACCTTTGATGTTGAGATGTCCATATCGTAGATGCCAAACTTTAGAAAAATCATTGTACCTGCTGCTTATCAACCCATAGTGCTCTTCGCATGAGAACTTTATAGGAAACATCTTGTTATGAATCATCTTAGCTTCGATGAGTACTTGCCTAGATGCTCGTTTGACACAGCACATATTATTTTTAAATTCAACAGAATAGCCTGAATCAATTAGTTGGTCCACACTAATGAGATTATGAGCCAAACCTGGAGCATAATGAACATTCTGAATCAGTTTCTCTTTTCCGTTTATATTGACAGTAACAACTCCTTTTCCTTCAATTTCGATGTGCTTGTTATCTCCAAGTCTAACTCGAGACTTATGTGCTACATCGAACTGCTTGAACTTTGTCTTGTCTCCCGTCAAATGAAGTGAGCACGCGCTGTCAAGATACCAAATGTCAGCGGGGATACCTTGGGAATCTTCAAGTGTCATGAACAAGAAGGCTTCCTCTTTTTCTTCTTCTGCATATTGTGCTTCTTTCGGCCTGCTCCAACAATCTTCGCTTGTGTGTCCATACTTGTTGCAGTATGTTCACCTGGGAGTGTTTGTTCTGCCATGACCTCTCCCTTTGAAACTCGACCTTCCTTTGCCCCTATTGTAGTCAGCCCTTGAATGATCTCCTTGAACATGGAAAGCTTGATCTTCCTCCTTTGCATTATTTCTGTTGATTCTAACCTCATGGGTTTGTAGTGACCCCATGAGTTCATCAACAGTGTAGGTGGCAAGATCCTTAGATTCTTCGATGGCTGCAACGACGTGATCAAACTTAGGGTTCAGGCTCCTCAAAATCTTTCCCACAATGGTCTCGTCAGTGATTTTTTCACCGTATGCTCGCATTTGGTTGACAGTGGAGGAGATCCTTGCGAGATATTCTTGTACTGTCTCCTGATTTTTCATGTTGGCGGTTTCAAAATCTCGCCTGAGTGATTGCAATTTCACTGTGATGACCTTCGCAGAGCCTTGGTACTCAGTCTTCAGAGTGTTCCATGCTTCATGTGCAGAAGTTGCTGCTGCAATTCTCGAGAATATGCTTTCATCTACCGCTTGCTGTATGAAGAATAACGCCTTTGCATCCTTCTTTTGAGTTTCCTTCTTTGCCGCCTCCTCTTGGCCGTCCTCTCTTATGCTATTTTCCACCAGATCCCACAGATCTTGTGACCTGAAAAGTGTCTTCATCTTGATACTCCAAAACTCATAGGAGTCACCTTTGAATACCAGAATCTGAGGTTGAGAGATGTTTACTGCAGTGGTGTTGGACGTCATCTTGTTGCTTAATGAACACGAGACCAGACCTAGCTAACCTGGCTCTGATACCAAAATGTTAGAGAATTTTAAAGAGCAAAAGGAAGTGGGAGAAGTAATGCAAATGGAACTATTTTTTATTCAGATAATAGCTGACCTTATATAGGCTACATAGAGACGTTAACCCTAACTACTTAGACTGAAAAATAGGAAACAAATTACCCAGAAAACTAGGAGCTATACCAGCTCTTTATTATGACTAATTCATAAACAAAATACTGAGCCAACGCCATGTTTGAATCATTCTTCAACAATAACCACTTAAGTTCTACCAAAAAAAATTGTCACCAAATATGAACTGATTAAAATGACTGAAAAATGTTGTATTAAATCATTGTTGATTAAACGAACAATCTTTGTCGTTTTTAATCCATGGCAATTAACCTCACTACTTTTTTCTCATATAATCCAAAAGTCCTCAATAGATTTTACATTTTTCGTGATCATTTTTTCTTAACATTGTACTTTGAAAGGAATGTTAAATTAACTTCGAGGATTTATTTTCCGAAATACATCATATGGAAGCGATCGTTATATCGTGTGATTTTTAACTTATTCTAAAAGACACTTGTTATACAGTCTAATGATGATAAATAAACAACGTGGTTATGTGAATCAACAAGATAGACTTAGATAATTCAATTATATTAAATAAGGTTTTAATGGAAATAATAAAAATTAAGCGATAATTTAGGAAAATAACTTTCATTAATCATCTTTTTTCATCATCTTTGCATGTACCAGCACATTCAAAATTCTTAATTTATGTCAAACTAATGCGAACCCGTGTTTCGCACACGGGTTGGTGAAAGTAGTCGTGTAAAAATATTAAGTCAGAAATAGTTGGAAAAGCGCTTTAAAGTAGTGATTTATCAGTTTATTAGCAGCAGCAAAATTTGAGCAGTAATGTAGCATTGTAGGTATTCACCGTTTGAAACATGTAAAATAAGGGGATGTTTGCTATATTAAGATTACATGTTTGATTTGAGAAATAGAAACGAACATTTATTTCAAGGCGGAAAAGCTGGCTGCGTTTACAATAGCAGTATTATTTGCAAAGGAATTCTATCCACGTAGGTTTGTTGTACTTTGTTTGGCTAGTTTAAAAAATGACGTTAATCTGTAGTGGAGAGTTGATATGGTATGAAAATGCTTAGAACTATATTTATTGTAAATAATTGATATGGTAAAACATACACACACACATACATACATACATATATATACATACATACATATATATATAATTTGTCTACTACTTCACTGTTAACCGAGAACCAAAGAAATATTAATTTGTTACAGCTTGACTATGTGTGTTCATAGTGGAACTAAAATGCAGTTGCACTCCATCCAGTATTTTGGTGAAGTAAAAAACTTGTACATGAAGTTGAAACATTATCTGATACAATTGAACTTCCGTAGGTAAAAGTTCTCATAGCTATCATGATCATTGTATAGAAAATTCTCTTAACATCAAATTTTAATAACTCATTCGCATTATTAACATTGGATTCCTGCTATTAACTGGCTTACTGCAGAAACTCCTACAATTCATTCCAGTCTCATTAAAATCCACCTTGTGCTGGTCTACATTCTTCATCCATTGCAGCACTCTCTGTCTTACAACTTAGCATCCAGAATTTTTCGATCTCGTCCACTGCAGTCCTATTGGCCAGATTAATCTAAACACAACTCAATGGACAATATACTTAGTAGCCTTCCCCAGTAGTAGTATAACTCGTGTAGCAGTGTCAATCAACTTCAAAATTATTATGGTAGCAGTGAGCATTTCTGTTTGTGGTAGTCTTAGGAAATACCGATCAAGCAGATCAATTTCAATGCACATATTTGCCTTGTGTTGTAGTTTTTCTGCTTACTATTGTATATTCAGCAGCAGCACCAACTAATAAAGATATGCCTATGCTTTGTACAAGCCATCGTCGTATGTTCAGCCCAACCCTCATTCTCATTTTTGTCAGTGCAGTCCATACCTTATGCAAGAGTGTACTGATTAGTTTATCTTCACATGTTACTCCATTCACATAGTACACACCTGCAGCCATTAATGTTTTAGATTTTGGATTGACCATTATCAGTACCCATCTTATATGTAGCTTCATTCTGTACACATTCACACTTTAAAATTTTGGATACAGTTGCAGTAAAAAAATCCAAAATAATAATTTTGGATTCCACTTTAAAAAATATTTATCCCATAAATATAGTTGTACTGAGTTAAAGCTTACTATGTGAAGAAATTTGATTATAATACTTCTAAGTTAATCGGTTCCTTTCTTGAAACAAAATGAGCTCGAATGAAATTACATGTAAAATATTTATATGTTGTAAATAAATTGTATTCCCCTCAAACAAATAAAAATGAGGATTTTATTTTGATAAACTATAATAGATGAATAAATAAAAAGAGTTAATAATTTACTTAGCGTGATTATTTTATGGAAATTGCAAATGATAATATTTTGAGTAAATATTCATATTCGAAATGTTTACTATATTTAAAGGTATATTAAGAAAATTAATATAATGAAATGGTTTTGGAAACGAGTTTGAATAGTAATTGTAATTACCAAATATATTTCGAAATAAAAATAATGTAGTTTTATTCGACATAGGTTGATAAATAATTATGCTTTGTTAAATGATTATTGAATCTAAGCACATTTTGTACTTTATTGAAATATATTTTGTCAAATATACTGTAAATCCATTTTTATTGAATTTTTTATTTTTTATAAACGGTGAGGTAATGAGACTTTAGAAGTATATACAGAAAAATTAAAATGTAAAGAAAATACGAAATAAGTAGAAAAAAATGAAAAATTAGTATAATATTATAATTTATTTTGCTTAAAGCTCAACCCATTACCAGATACCCTTCCTATTCTCTTGCTTCATTCCCAAATCCCCTCATTAGACCAATCCCTAACCTTAAATCAAATAACGTGAAAAAAAGAAGAGAAAAATCGCACGATGCAACGAAGGAGGCTAACATTTCTAGGTAGCGCGAGATCGAAAGAAAGAAGCACGCTACATGTTGAGCAATGGCCAGGCACTCGATGTTAGAATCACGGTCATGTGCTTGGCAAAGGAGGAGGTGCGATGATTGGTGTTGTTGGATCGGGTCCATTGACAGAGGGGTAAAAGAATGAAATTTCAAAAAGAATTCCTTTTTATTAATTTGCTCAAGATCTTATTTTGTGTTTACATGAATAATATATTTGCACTTAATCACATTTAGTAATTATTAATTAAGGAGTTAATTGTTTTAATTTTAATTTAATTAATTTATGTTAAAACTTTTATGTTTGTATATTATAATTTATCCTCAATATATGCTATTATTTTATTTTATTTTAATTACCTTTATGTTCAATTTACAACATGTTCACAATCACAATGCAAACATTATAATTATGTAAATATGATAGACTAATATATGGCATACATAAATAAATAAATGTCATATGTGTATAGTTAACCATTGGGATCGATAATTAATATATATGGTACAATGTCAAGGGATGATAATAATGTCACATACACACACAAAAACAAACACAAATAAAAAAAAACACATACACACATATAGATTCATACATTTATTAATAAGCATTATTGTATTTGGCCATTGATGCATTTACTTATATATATATATATATATATTCACGGCATATTAATATATAAACACACACATATATATAAATATTTTTTATTATTAAATATGAATATTAAAACCCTTCATATATTTAATTATAAATATATTTAATAAATTTCAATATATATATGTCTAAATTTTGAATTTCAAATTATTTTAATCATTTCAAAATTAAACAAATGTTTTTTAATTTAAAACCATAAGCAAATAAATCAATTTTTTTATAAGTAACAAGCCATAAATATTTATACACACACACACATACTTGCATATACATAACCTTAAAGGAATATATTCAAAAAAAGAGAAAAAGATATTTTTTTATAACGTGAATAACAAAAATTTTGATTTAAATTTGAAGACTATTACACACACGCACACACACATATACATTAAGCCACGAGTTAAAAAAATAATTCTTTTTAAACCCAAACTAAAAACTTATATATTTATTAAATGTATATATTATTTTAATTGTTTAAAACATTAAATTTAATTTCGAATGTTTTTATTTTGACTGAATATAGAATGAAGGAAAGAGCAAGCGCGCACACAACCACACACATACACATATACATGCATATGTATATGTATGTTATATACATACATATACATATACATATACATATACATATACATATATATGATTAGATTGTTAAATAAGGATTTTGCCTTTTTAAGAGCCTAACATTTGCCAACACATTGGTTGTTAGCAATCTCGTCTCTAAACTTCTAGTTCTCTATCCTCCACTACGGGTTGCACATCCGTCTATAAGGCACCACCAATTTCTATTAATGAAGGCTCGAGCTTGTTGTTCTCTCTAAAGAACATAGAGAGTATGACTGTTTATAGCCAACCAAACATCAAATATCTACCACCTCTTTCTTCAGATCTAGAAATCAAGCATCTTATCCTCCTCTCTTCTATTGTTTGGCCGTCGCCCATGTCTGGGCTCCCATATTTTAGGTCTAATTGATTTAACATTTAAGTTAATTATTTATTTAATTTATTTAAGCTCATACCTTAGTTAAATCAATGTATAATAATTATACATCATTTTGATTAATTTCAAAGCTTCAATAAATAATTAAAATGTCGCTCGATATAACATTTGTATTAAATTATTATTAATCTATAACACTTATAAATTAATTTTAATAGGTTGAACTTAGAAATTAGTTAATAACAAGGTTGTATTTACTCATTGGTGTGAACTCAGTGCTCAATTAATATTTAAACAGTTTAAATACTAAAGCCTATTATGGACTCTGTTGAAGTAAAATATCGAGCGAAAGTTCGGTCGTTTATAGATTATTTTGAGGAAATCCAGTTTTTAATCTTTATCAAGTTACACCTTATATTGATATTTTATGCACGTTTTCTTTTCGTCATCACTATATCACTTAGAAATCCAAAGTTTTACCAATGGTCAAAAACTCTACTAATATCTATAGTTGATTGCGTTGATCACTTTTATATCCTTGGTTGAATCCGATAATATTTTGTCGACTAAGCAATTTACTTTGGTTAGAGATTTTAACTTTAAGTTGATTACCAATTACAATGATATCTAAGTTGATATACTTATACAATGGGAGATAAATCCTCTCTTGAGTAGTGTTTCACTTTAAGTAGTCTGACGTATACCCAAGTTGATATCTAGGTGATAATAATAATTTCCTTCAGCTTCTTCTATGTTGATGGGCCTAACATGATATCCAGGTTTGTAGTTATTGTTAGTATTACACTATATATACGAATAAAAAGTATGATATCGAAATGTTGCAATTGAAATTTATTTGTTACTAATTTCAAAAAAGTAAGTTTGGATTAGGGCCTACTACTATGATAGGGACTTCTGCCTCTTCGATTGTCTTGCGCCTCCTTACCAAGCCTCCTCCTTTTGGAAGAATATTATATCCTCTTGCCGAGAATTTTGCTTAAGCACGATCATTGAACATGGTGATGGGAGGAAAACTGCTTTCTGGAGTGACCCCCGGCTTGATGGCATAGCCCTCCGATCCTTATTTCCAGATCTCTACTCCATTGCCTCTAATTAAGACATTACGGTCCACAATGCTTTTTGAAATGGCAGCTGCATCATTTCCTTCTCTGATGTTCTACATGGCCCTCTCCTACTTTCCTTAGCATCTCTTTTGGCATCAACTAACCTAGTTTCCTCAAACCAGGGCATGGACAGATACGGGTGGGGAAGAACTAGTACCAGATACAGGTGGGGAAGAACTAGTAATGGCACATACTCAATTAAAACTCAATATAACTTTTACAACTTCCCAGGGACATATGTGGCTCCTCATGCTTGACAAGCTCAACACAACGGCTGCTTTGGCAGCTAAGAACATTTCGATAGCTCACCCATGTTTACTTTGTCATACAGCTTATGACTCCACTAATCACTTATTCTTTGAATGTGACTACTCATTCCAGGTGTGGTCACTTTGTGTTAGTAATATAAACATTAATAGCCATAACTCGGAGCTTCATTGGTGTAGCCTTTAGGAGTCTACTATAACATCCCGCCTTCTGAGGCCCAAAACTAACCACTACTGATGCTGCAGTCATCCGTAGTTGTTATTTCTTGACGACCGAATGCGGCATAGTTAATATTGATACACAAGAACACAAGAATATGAATAATTTTAAACTTCAGCAAAACATAATTTCTCATTTCTTATGAATAATATTCAGATTTAATTGCATAATCCCAGACGTTAACCACATTCAAATCACATATACATGTACAAAATAGATAAGAGTGACATATGAAGATGTCCCCTTATGATGATCAGAGAACTAAAAATATGAACTTTGCAGTTCTTAGCACATCACAGCGGAATACACAAAATAGCTCCTATATAGCTAACACTGCCTCATGCACGTCTCCGGAAGTTTATTCGATAAAAAACCTAAAATTCTCCCACTCTCAGACTACTCAAATTAATTTTGAGTACCCGAGAGTTTGTGGAAAACACAAACTTCGAGTCAGACAATAAGTCTGGTATGAATAATCTCCTATCATCTCTTATCATAAATAGATATCTAGTGAGACCACGCCGCTTAGCGGAACGGGTTTTCCCCTCACTGGTATCCAAAACAAAACATGCAAATCATTTAATATGCCCCTGCACCCAAAATGGTTAGTCTTAACATAATATGAAATAAAGCCATAAATCATATGTATTGGATATCTCATCCACCTATTTATTAGATATCCCGTCTAAAAGCAATTTATTAGATTCCCCATCTAAAATCAATTTATTAGAGTTCCCCTCTAAAATCTTTAAAATGACTATCCGTTATAATTTAATAGGATTATCCGTCCCAAATCCATTTAAAATAAATGAAGATTATCCATCATATATTGTTTTATAAAAGATGGCGTGGGCTATCCACCGCACACTACATAGTTTTCCTAGGATGACTATGAACCCTTGGGTGCCAAATCCCGAGGCTAACCACCTCTGGCAAAACATTCTTTTCTTTAGAAGTTTGATGTGGTCTATCCACCGCACATTCCATGGTTTTCCTAGGTTAATCAAGAACCCAACACTTGGCCAGTTAAAACATCACGATCCCCATGATTATTTATAAAAATTCATGATCCCCATGATTACTTATTTTCCCCAGGTATACCACCTATTTAACCTATTCTCATTGGTAGCCCCAATTAGGTTAAATTAATAAAAAACACATTGATAGCCTCAATGTGTATTTTCGAAAGCATATTTCTGTTTGTAACCCCAAACTATGTATCGAAAACATTAAACCCACCCCGGTTGTCAAGGCATGTTTTTCCGTACCATTTAACTTGACAATAAACCACATATGTCCAACTCAAATTGCACGAAAAGACGGAACATAAACGGTGATAAAGAAAATAAACATAACAGAATCTCACACGAATGGAATGATATATAATATTGAACAAATTCTTTACAGCGGAAAACTTTTAAATACAATATCAGAGTCTAACCTAGATTCAGCCTGGACAGTTATAAACTTATGTCCTTACAATTACTGACAAACATCAAACAAAAACAAACCACATCGGATAATAGAATATGACATTCGATGATGAAGATCTCCAGCTTTCCTTTGGAAACTCCAACCGTCTTCAACTAAACCTGAAACTACTTGGATCTGACCCGAGTATTGAAAATACCCGGATCAGGCTTGATAAACCAGTGTGAGATACTCGAATTTTTAAAATGACTATGTTATCAAAACCTTTGAAAAGAAGAGTATCTCATAAGACCACGTCCACACATAAACACGGACGGGTTTTTACCTTATGATAACTAAAAAACTTTTAAATCAAAACATTTGATATTATTTTTAATGACATCTCTTTGAAAACATTTGCAAATAAACTTATTAATCTTAGCCGAAATTGTTACCATTATTAAATTCCAGAATACTAGGCTCTATAAAAAAAACCGTAGGTTCTTATTGGAGAATGGATTTCCATACAAATGACCAGGTGAAGGGAGTACCTTCCGGTGGGTACACCTCTAGATGGATGTCCCGAGGCACAGAACATCTGCCATCTACCAACACAAGACCGTCCTACCTCTTTAACTAGGTAGTACCGAATATGTCATCCCTCGGTCATTCCCAACCTTTAACCGGGCGCGCTCTAGCATACAAACCACATTCATTTACATCCCGAATGTCATAGAGGGAGGAAATATATCTAGAAGGGGATGATCATACCCTAATTGGGACCCACTTAGCCTTGCTGCATCTAACCCTGTTTCGGTCATCTTCGGTTGATGAGGCTCGAGGCTACGATTACCTTTTCTCATAGCACATCTTCTTTCACTTTGAATGCCACATTCACCATTTCTATTGACTACTAATTGCCTTTAACAAAAATACAACCCTTGAGCTCGTACGTCTCAAGAAAGGGTGTTAAGCTAAGAGAAGTTGCCTTCTCCGCCACCAAACAGATGTACGTTTGTAAAAACCAATGTACGTAATCTCAGAAAATGCAATGTCAGACATTCATCCATACAAGTTCGTTCTAGGACTGAACAAAACCGAAGGTACTTTCTTCGGCCCTTACTGGGCGAGAAGTCCTTGTGGTTTTGAGGTTTTTCATAACAAAGAGACCACTGCTATAATATAGTGAATCGGGAGTTTATCCCCAATTAATCAACAAGTAGTCCCTCGTTTTTATTCGTCTCAATATCTCCGTCTTCAAATATCTTCATTCTTCGAACACGTAAACTAGTTCGAAGTGGTTTTAGATAGGAATCAACCAAATCCGACCCCGGTTCCTTCGAAATCCAATTATCGATAAAAAGATGTTAACTTCATAAGAGGATATCAATCATCAATCAATTACTTCATCATTTATAAAATATCTTTCTTAGATATATTCTTTTTAATTTATTCCATTTTCTTTTCAATGAGTATATTGAATCATTAAGCCTCATTTATTAAATCATTTGATTTATTTAAACCTTTCTTAAATCTTGGAATAATCCCAAATCATTTTCTCTTTTACTTAGGAAAACCTTTCCAAATCATTCATTGAATCTTAATCAAAGATTTCTTATATTCAAGTTATAACTTTTAACTTAGGGAAAGTATTCCCAAATCATTTATTAAATCTTAATCAAAGATTTATTTCCTAACTTCAAATTATATTCTTGCAAATCGAAGATTTTCATAATAGAGCACTATTGCCACCTTAGATATGGTAAATTTCACCTCCATGGACTAATGGCAAGTAATCTTACACCATGAATATCTTTGTCTTCAATGATCTTTGTCTTCAATATGTTTTATTTGGAAAATTAGTTTGAAGGGGTTTCAGATAGGAATCACCCAAATCCAATCCCGGTTCTTCGGATAGGAATCACCCAAATCCGATCTCGATTCCTTTATACCAATCATCGAATAAAAAGTTGTAAAGTGGTTAACTAATATTCGAAGAATTTTTTTCTTTTCTTTTATCTTGGAAAAACTTAAATATGAGCATTTAGAGCATCCGGGCTTTCCTTTCGATCTATTCCACCCCTAGCCTAAAAAGAGAAAACATAGGCCAGGTAAGTTCATGGCACTGGTTGCTCTATCCCTAACCTTAGTTAAACACCTTGTTTTATCTTCCCAGATCTCACAGGCGGGACAAATGTACTAGTCGTTTCCGCATACTCAGTTATTAGCTTTATTTTGGAATTGATTATAAGATTCCAAATTATCTTTTAAACTCTTAATTTTCCTTTAAAAACATTCATAATTGATTTTGGGAAAAATTGTCAAGTTTAAACTCATATTCAAAAGGTTATAGAATTCGCAGCATAAAAGTGCTGCGGAAAATGCTATATAAGCTTATTTGATTTAAACAACTTTTTAATATTTGAAAATTCATATTTTCCATTCCAAATCCCTTTTAAACCTTTTTAGTAGATTTATCAAATTTATTTCATATTTTTAATCATTTAAAAATATAATTTATAAAGAAATCACTTTTTGGATTTCGAACTACAAAACCGCGATGTTTTTAGAAAATTGTTTTGGACATATTTCAAAATCTACTTGATGAAATCTTGATTTTCTTTCTTCATTGGAAAACTATGGATATAATAGACTGCAAAACTCTTATCTCGAAGAATTCCGAGCTATATTCCACTTTGTATACTTATTTAACTTTTATGACGCGAAATCGCGAACTACCGTTACGCGACGCGCCTGGTTTTGACTTGTTTTTCAATTTCTTTTTAAACTTCTTGGAAACACTTTTAAATATTTATAAAACATTTCTAAATCATTTTAAACTCATTTTAAACAATATTTTTGTATTTCAAGCTCATATTCCATTTCATTTCATATTATAATATCATATTATTATAAGGGTACTTTTGGCACAGGTCCTTATTAAGTTTCAAAATTCACGAAAAGTCCTTCACTAAATTTCAGTGTAAATTAGGTCCCTGTTTTTTATTCACGATTATTGCAGAGCATGATGCAACATTTCATAAAAGTTGCTGACATTTCCGCAACATTTCCGTACATTGTGAACATAGTGTATGAAAGTTGCTGAAATATCAATATTTATTTATAAAAGTTGCTGATATTTCAGCAACATTTATGTACACTGTGAACACAGTTTATGAAAGTTGCTGAAATATCAGCACTTATTTATAAAAGTTGCTGACATTTCAGCAATAATTTTTCTTTGTTTTTACAATAAAACTTTGACACAGATAGTTGCTGAAATATCAGCACTTATTTATAAAAGTTGCTGACATTTCAGCAATAATTTTTCTTCGTTTCCAGAAAACAGGGACCCGCTTTACAATGAAACTTTGACAGGGACCCGTTTTACAATATGAAAGTATGATAGGGATGCCTCCCTAATTTCCACTTATTATAATGTCATTTTCAACTTTCGTTTTAGAATCATTTAGAGGCTAAATCACTCCATACACATATTATTATGGATTTAATTTCCATTAAATTAAATATGGTTAATTACTAACCATTTCTATTATCATTTATCAAACAAAGTTATCATCCATATCACAAACATATAATCAACCATAATATCAACCAAGTTATCAAACATTTAATCATCCAACATATACCAAACTTTTTATGTAATTAACTTGAAATAATTTCAGGAATTAGTAACTTTAAATATGAGTACTCACCTTTAACCAAAATATTAACTTCCTACCAACATTCATTTAATCCAACACTTCACTAAATCCTCTCATCTTCACCAAACCATCACCTAAACAACTCTACCCCACTTTTTAGTGCTCGGCCATCACTTTACTTCCACTTGCTCTCGACCACAAGTCTTTCCCTCTTCCATAGGTTTGGCCTCCTCTTGATCTTCCTCTTCCTCCATCGTTTCTTCACTTCTTAGATGCTAAACCATGTTTTAATGGTATTCTAAGGTCTTTATCAAAGTTTGCTGGTGTTTTGACTTTGTTTGGTATGGTTTAAAAAAAAGTTAGTACATAAATGGAAGAGAAGAAGAAGCCATTAGAGAGTGGAAGAAAAGCTTGAAAAAGGAAGAAGAAGTAGTGAAAAAAGTGAGAAAGTGGATGCTTATTTATAGAAAAAGTTTTGGATTAAAATAATATTTTATAAAAAGTCCAAAATACCCTTACTTACTTTTTAAGAAAAGTATCACTTACCATCACCATTTCAAATCATGGTTTATGTCATTTTTACTTAAGTATTAAGTAAATAATATAATAATTATGTTTGGTTTGATTTGATGTTTACCTTTTGCTTCGAAATGACATGTTTGTCGTTTTGTGTTTACTTTTTCTTAATTATATTCTAGAATTTTCTAAGTATGTTTAGTAAAAGTAAACTTGATTAGTGAATTAATTAATACTTATTCTATTTGAATATATGTTCCTATTTAAGAAAATAAAGGTGCGACAACTTTTAAATCGACAAAACGTTGATTTTCAACAAAATGTTTTACGGTCACATTTTGACGTTTTATTTAAACTATTTATTTATGTAAACTAAATTTAAAAATAAATTTTTATAATGTTATTTAAAATTATAAACACTCATAAATACATTAAAATAATTTATTTGACCATTGAAACTTACTTTTCTGAAATCAGCATTTTGTCACTTTTGTCGATATAAGCAAATGTTACTATTTTTTTGTATACTTCTCTTTTCAAATCTTATCTAATATTATTTGAATCATATAACCTTACCTATTTTATATTTAAAATTTAAATAGTATATTTTAAAGTGGTCAAATTCTGGGTCGTTACATTCTCCCATACTTAGAAGAATTTTGTCCTCGAAATTACCCAAAACAAAAGTTTGCCCAAAACATTTATCTATAAACTTATTTCCATATAATATATACAGATCATCTATATGAAATATCTTATTCGATCTCCTATTCGAATACATTACTTTACTTCCGAACTAGTATCGATCCCCCGATCCTCTAGTGCGGACTCTGATTAGGCTTTTGGATCAGATCCTTTGCTTTCCTTGCATAGTTCTCAACTATGATAGAAAACTCAAGTACCTAACCACAAACCCTCATCAATGTTCGTCGTCAAGAATCGAGTGATAAATCCTTTTTCGGACCAGTGTAAACACCTCAAAGTTTTGAACTTGAATCTTAGATTAAAATTTGTGCGAGGAAATGATCTACATATAATATATTTATTTATTAACATTCAAAAACTTTTCTTAAACATTTATCTTAAGTTTAAATATTTTATAAAGGTGCTTCTTCATATAATCCCTTTAGTTATTTATTTCTAAATATTTTTATTAAAGGAAAATATTCTAAAGAAACCATTTTGCTTTATTCAAAAGATAATTTCTCTTTATAAAAAAGTTTTCCCACAATCTTTTAACTCAGTATATTTTCATTAACATTAATATTATTAATGAATCATTTCGTAAAACTATTACTTAAGTTTATTACATCTTATAACTTATGCAAATCAATCACATTTTAAAGACTTAAGTCCAAATTCTTAATTAATGCTGAAATTCATTAATAAAACATTTTCCAGGTTATAATTACCTTTTTAAAAGAGTCATTATTCTACTTAATAGTTCATGACTTAAATCTATATTTGTATGATATACCTTTACATCCTAAGAATATATACAAATCCCAAATTTCAAATTGGTTTTACTTAAATCCGTCCGTCTAACAAATTTAAACTTTGTTGTAATTTACTATTATCTCAAATTCATAAGTTATAAAACTTATTTATTATTTAATACTATTATTAATTTTCTAACTTTGAAAAAAAACAAAATTTAAAACCACTCGAATTAAATCCTCAAACTCTTAACTCTTAAATCTCTCTTTTTTTTCTTTATAAATCAGATTTATAAATTATCCTTATCTTATTTCATTTACTAAAAGTATTTCACAATCTTTTACCAAAAGTTTTCATAAATTTCTTAGCTCTGAGTTAGGTATGATTCGGAAATTTTCGACTGTCCAAAACCATCGAGAATTTTGTTTTATCTTATCAATTAGCGATCCCAATTTATCTTTGGTTTAAATACTTTTATAAAGATTACTAATCAATTTATCAATTAATGATTCACATTATCTCTATAAATTAAGAAAATTATATAGATCGAGTAACTCCAAAATAATACCAAGGAACTGGGTACTACCAATAGTATCATATATCCTCTTAACAAGAAGAGTAATACTTAAGAGAAGTGTTTACCATCTGAACACATATCTTGCCCATTTTTAGTTTATTTTCAAACCAATCGAATTAGTTATCATAAATTACATCTTTTTATTTGAAATAATACCATTTTCAAAATCCTTTAGAGATTACATTTGTTTATAAAATCTATTTTATAAATTCTATTTATAAATTCATCTTATATTAATTAACTTCATTTAGATTTCCATAATTCTTTTAAATTACTTGAATTTAAATTCTCATTCCTTTTACATTTACCTTTTACATAATCATTTTCTGTTTGTTAAATACATTTTTATCTTAGATGTTCATTTCTTAAACTAATCTTATTATCAAACACCTTATAGTCAAATCGTGAAACTTAATTCACAAGGTATTTGTACTTAAACTTTTAAATCAAACAATTTATTAATTTATGATAGTAACTTAACATTATCATTTCTTAATTTATTATTTTGGAATAAGTATTAAGATCTTACTTACCTTATCAGATTTCTTACTTATCGATTATCTTTATGAAACATCTTATAGTCAAACTATGAAATTCTAATCACAAGGTTTAAATTTCACTAATCCTGATTTCTAACTATACAACTTTTCAAAATATATACTTTATATTCAAAATATAATCCCAGGTAAAATTATTTCATTTACCAATTTTTTTCAAAATCAGTGTGTCGGTTCGCCTTGTTTAAATGTTTAGGAACCCTTATCGATAACGGTGATCAGGCACATCGATCAAAATCCATAAATCACTCAACAGATAAGTAAACACAAAACAATTTATTAGTCATTAACAAATACACACTCATATATAATACACTCAAACTCATTCTAGGGTGTTACTAACCCTATCTCTAATGAGTCACTCATCCTAGGGTATTACTAACCCTATCTCTGATGAGTCTTTAACCCACCAAAGGCAAGGTTCTAGCTTAACCTTCAGCTCTGATACCAGATGTCATGACCCGTTTCTTCATACCCTTTAAGTTGACAACAAACCACTCATGTCCAACTCAAATTGCATGAAAAGACGGAACATGAAGGGTAATAAAGAAAACAGACAGAACAGAATCTCACAAGAATGGAATGTTATATAATATTGAACAAATTCTTTACAGCGGAAAACTTTTAAATAAAATATCAGAGTCTAACCTATATTCAGCCTGGACAGTTATAAACTTATGTCCTTACAATTGCTGACAAACATCATACACAAACAAACCACAAGGGATAATAGAATATGACATACGATGATGAAGATCTCCAGCTCTCCTTTGGAAACTCCAACCGTCTTAAACTAAACCTGAAACTATTTGGATCTGACCCGAGTATTGAAAATACCGGGATCAGGCTTGATAAACCAGCGTGAGATACTCGAATTTTTAAAACGACTATGTTATCAAAACCTTTGAAAAGAAGGGTATCTCATAAGATCACGTCCACACATAAACACGGATGGGTTTTTACCTTATGATAACTAAAACACTTTTATATCAAAACATTTGATATTACTTTTAATGATATCTCTTTGAAAACATTTGCAAATAAACTTATTAATCTTAGCCGAAATTATTACCATTATTAAATTCCAGAATACTAGGCTCTAAAAAAAACCGTAGGTTCTTATTGGAGAATGGATTTCCATACAAATGACTAGGTGAAGGGACTACCTTCCGGTGGGTACACCACTAGATGGATGTCCCGAGGCACAGAACATCTGCCCTCTACCAACATAAGACCGGCCTACCTCTTTAACTAGGTAGTACCGAATATGTCATCCCCCGGTCGTTACTGACCTTTAACCGAGCGCTCTAGCATACAAACCACATTAATTTACATCCCGAACGTCATAGCGGGAAGAAATATATCTAGAAGGGGATGATCATACCCTAATTGAGAATGACCCACTTTGCCTTGCTGCATCTAACCATGTTTCGGTCATTTCTGGTTGATGAGGCCCGAGGCTACGATTACCTTTTCTCATAGCACATCTTCTTTCACTTTGAATGCCACATTCGCCATTTCCGTTGACTACTAATTGCCTTTCACAAAAATACAACCCTTGAGCTCGTACGTCTCAAGGAAGGGTGTTAAGCTAAGAGAAGTTGCCTTCTCCGCCACCAAACAAATGTACGTTTGTAAAAACCAATATACGTAATCTCAGAAAATGCAATGTCAGACATTCATCCATACAAGTTCGATCTAGGACTAAACGAAACCGAAAGTACTTTCCTCGGCCCTTACTAGGCGAGAAGTCCTTGTGGTTCTGAGGTTTTTCATAACAAAGAGACCACTGCTATAATATAGTGAATCAGGAGTTTATCCCCAATTAATCAACAAGTAGTCCCTCGTTATTATTCGTCTCAATATCTCCGTCTTCAAATATCTTCATTCTTCGAACACGTAAACTGGTTCGAAGTGGTTTTCGGATAGGAATCAACCAAATCCGACCCCGGTTGCTTCGAAATCCAATTATCGATAAAAAGATGTTAACTTCATAAGTGGATATCAATCATCAATCAAATACTTCATCATTTATAAAATATCTTTCTTAGATATATTCCTTTTAATTTATTCCATTTTCTTTTCAATGAGTATATGGAATCATTAAGCCTCATTTATTAAATCATTTGATTTATTTAAACCTTTCTTAAATCTTGGAATAATTCCAAATCATTTTCTCTTTTACTTAGGAAAACCTTTCTAAACCATTCATTGAATCTTAATCAAAAATTTCTTATATTCAAGTTATAACTTTTAACTTAGGGAAAGTATTCCCAAATCATTTATGAAATCTTGATCAAAGATTTCTTTCTTAACTTCAAATTATATTCTTGCAAATCGAAGATTTTTATAACAGAGCAATATTGGCACCTTAGATATGGTAAATTTCACCTCCAGGGACTAATGGCAAGTAATCCTACATCATGAATATCTTTGTCTTTAATAATCTTTTTCATCAATATGTTTTATTTCGAAAATTAGTTTGAAGGGGTTTTTAGATAGGAATCACCCAAATCCGATCCCGGTTTTTCGGATAGGAATCACCCAAATCCGATCTCGATTCCTTCATACCAATCATCGAATAAAAAGATGTAAAGCGGTTATGTGATAACCCGGATTTTCGGGCATCTGTTATTTGATAATTAACTGATTTTAACTATTAAAACACTGATTTATAAGTTAAACAAATAATATTATGATAATTAAAATGTCTGGATGTATACATATGGATTTTAGACTATAATAAATGTGGAAAATTTTAAGTATATACATATACAAGTATATAAGTGTGTGTATATACATATGTATATGTCATGAGAAGTAGAATATTTAGAAGTTTGTAAAAAGGTGGATACATATATATATATATATATCAAAGATTTACATAAGATAAGTATAATTACTTAAAAGTATAAATATAAAAATAAATAAATAAACCTTATTAACATTTAAGAATATATTTTTGCATGTAATATCACAAGTGTAAGCTAATAATATTATCTAAAGCATATGTGTTAACAAAATAGATTAGGAGAATGACAAGTGTCAATTTTCTTTTATTTTCAAAAATAAAAATAAAAATTTAAATCAAAGTTTTATATATACATCATCATTTCTTCTTCTATTCTCTTTCCCTCATATTCCAACTAAACAAGATAAATGCAAGCTTTAAAATCTTAGATACAACCAGAAAAGAAGTAGAAACTATAAACAAAACAAAGATGGAAATCAAGTTCAATTCATCTCAACAATCAGAGTTTCAAAATCAGATCGATTAAAAACAACTTCAAGTCAACCTGAGAAAAGCAAAGTAGATTCAAATCAAAGACCAAGCAAATTCACATTTAAACTCAGGATCAGTATATATCCAGTAGCAGATCAGATCAATATCAAGTGGCAATTCCAGATCAAATTCAAGGCAGATCAGTTTAAGAGCATTTTCCAGTTTTACTCTGTTCAAACCAAATACAGTGAGTAAACTACCTTTAACATATTAAATCTGTCTGAATTTTGATCTGCATGTGATGATCATTGATGAATGGATGAAAATTATGATTGCATGTGTATATATGTATGTAGATATGACTGTTCATGTCTGAGAACAAGCAATTTGCCTCTGTTCCAGGTTTACAAGCTTCAACCTGTTTCAAAATTTAAAAATCTAAACTCTCTCTAAATCTTTTTAGGCTTCAAAGTAAAAGCAAAAATTTGTTGTAAAATCAAGATTTGAAGTTCTAAAAATAATCTTAAGTTGAAACTGAAGGTAAATTTTGATTGGAAAGAAAATAGACAGTAAACCCAAATACATGTCGAAATTCAAGTAACTTAATTACTTGATTTACTTATACAATATGTTTCGCTTCTAGAAACTATGTTTTTTAAAAGAAAAATCATGAATTTTAGTTTAGTAAATCGCGTGAAATTGCAAGATGAACGGGAATTGGGTTTTGGCAAATTTCAGGCGATCACAAGGTTCTGAGTTCTCGGGGTTTGGGTCGAAGGTTGCTTAGTGGTCGAGGGTCGAGAGAAAAATGGAATTGTATTTTTCTGATCATCGTCGTTGACGATACGATGGGAAATAGGGTTTTAGGGGTAGTTTTGTTCGTCTGAGTTTGCGAGGCCATATCATCGTCAACGTCGCATCGGATGGACCGGTGGTGGGCGAAATCGAAGCTCGGGATCGTGATATTGCTTTGGGCATGGTGGCGTGGGTTCTGATGGCCTGTGGCGGTAGTTCGAGACGAATTTGGGTGGTCAGTTTTGTTACAGTGGATAGTCTGGTAGCTCGATGTTGACTTCGTTATCAATTCAAGGTTTCGGGTGGTCGAGAGGCTCGTGGAGGTTGATGGAGACTTGGTGATGATCGAAGACTTGATCGGAGTGAGGCGGAGCGACGTGCACGTGCACGTGGTTCTGTGAGTGTCAGTAGTTTGTTTGGGTTGCTGTAGGAATTTAAGCAAGAGAGAGAGCTTGGGGGAAACGAAGGTTGGCTCGAGTTTGCTATCAGGATGGTTTCGTGATTTACTCGAAGGAAAGTGGAAACATGAGATACTCGAGTTTGGCTCGGGAAAATATAAAATAGGCTCGGGTTTTGTTGAAGTACCAGGTTTTAAAAAGAAATTTAGATAAACTTAATATTGTAATTTATTAAGAGATGAAAAACATTAAGTTAACTTAAAAATTTTAAGTTAATAATGGATTTATTTTAAAAGGTTATTAAATAGGATTTAAATGATGAAATGAGGTAGTTAATTAAGATAAAGGATTTATCTTAAATTAAGGTATTAATTAATGAAAATTTCGGTGATTACGTAAGTGATT
Source organism: Allium fistulosum (assembly GCA_030737815.1). Classification (NCBI taxonomy): domain Eukaryota; kingdom Viridiplantae; phylum Streptophyta; class Magnoliopsida; order Asparagales; family Amaryllidaceae; genus Allium; species Allium fistulosum. The sequence goes on from CM060907.1 coordinate 842,420,226, forward strand.
TATTAAGATTAATTAATGTAAGTAATTAAGGTAATTAATTACTTAAAAATAATTACTTAAAATCAAGTAATTAAGGATTAATTAAGTTACAGTTAACACTTAATTAATTAAATAATTAGGGTTAATTAATGGGTTATTAATGGTTAATTAATAATGATTAATGTAAGTTTTAATTACTTTAGAAAAGTAATTAATGAATTTTAAATAGTTAATGAAGATCATTAACTAAGAATTATTAAATAATTAATTAATGTGATTAATTTTAATAATGAATTAGATTAATTAATTTAAAAATAATCAATTGTGAAAATTATTTAAATGTAATTAATTAATGGAAGTAATTAAGAAATTAATTACTCATTATAATTAATTGAGTTTAATTTGATTAGTTAAGTTAATTAATTAAGTTTAATTAATTTAAGATAATCACTTAATGATTTGTGAAGTATAATTACTTAATGTAATTTAATGAAGTATAATTACTTAGGAAAGTAATCAATGGATAATTACTGGATGTAATTAATGGAGTAATTAAGGGTAGTAAATTACATAATGGAATTAATCAAGGGATTAATTAAAGATAATTAATTAAGGTGTAATTAATTTATTTGATAAAGTAATTAAGGGTAGTTAATTACTGAATGTGATTAATCAAGAGTGGTTAATAATTATGATTTAATTAAAGGTTAATTTCTGAATGTAATTAATTTACTTAGAGTAATTTTGAATGCCTTGGATTATTTGATATATCTGATATGTGATTGTGATGCTCTATGATACGAGATGCTTTGGATAAATTGTGATAATGTAAGTTATCTATCTGTGATAGAATTACTATATGAATATGATATCCTGTATTTAAATTAAATTGTTTAACTTAAACATCTTGGCTTAAAAAGGATGACATTTGAATTCGAAGAGACCGGGATCGGATATCAGCAATATCCGAAACCACTTCGATTTGAAATCTTCTATAAATTCTTTATAGATTGATATGTGAAATCAATGGGCTGGATTTGGATAATATGGACCATTTAAACTAAGTTGGATAATTAGATATTGTTTTGTGATAATAAATGGTGACTATATAAGATGTTTACGTGTAGTAAGTACGAGTTACCCCGGGTTTTAAATAAGTTCTATGAATTGAAATTTCATATTAGATGAGTTTACTCACGCTGGTTTTCAGCCTGACCCGGGTGTTACTTTGATGTAATGCTCGGGTCAGACCGAGTATTACAGATTTCTAGGTAAGGACGTTTTGAAGCTCAGGAGGCGAGCTGGATGGCAGGAACGTATGGAGTTTACCCCTGTGTATTTGAGAGCTTATTGATAGTAGTCTGGGACAGGTTGATAACTGTCTAGTCTATTTGTGTATATGTTGTAACTCTGATGTATTGAATGTAAAGTAACAATTACAGCTTTTCTTTGTATAAATGCTATTATTTGTTATTATATTTTATCCGCTGCGAATGTGAGGTTTCTGTGTTTTGATGCTTCTTCTTCTTCTTTTTCTTCTATCTCTTCTTCTTTTCTCTAACTATCTGGAAATTTCGGGATCGAAATTTCCGGGTCGTTACAGGTTAACTAATATTCAAAGAATTTTTTTCTTTTCTTTTATCTTGGAAAAACTTAAATATAATCTTTTAGAGCATCCGGGATTTCCTTTCGATCTATTCCACCCCTCGCCTAAAAAGAGAAAACATAGGCCATGTAAGTTCAGGGCACTGGTTGCTCCATCCCTAACCTTAGTTAAACACCTTGTTTTATCTTTCCAAATTTCACAGGCGGGACAAATGTACTAGTCGTTTCCGCATACTCAGTTATTAGCTTTATTTTGGAATTGATTGTAAGATTCCAAATTATCTTTTAAACTCTTAATTTTCCTTTTAAAAACATTCATAATTGATTCTAGAAAAAGTTGTTAAGTTTAAACTCATATTCAAAAGGTTATAGAATTCGCAGCATAAAAGTGCTGCGGAAAGTGCTATATAAGCTTATTTGATTTAAACAACTTTTTAATATTTGAAAATTCATATTTTCCATTCCAAATCTATTTTTAACCATTTTAATAGATTTATCAAATTTATTTCATATTTTTAATCATTTACAAATATCATTTATAAAGAAATCCCATTTTGGATTCCGAACTGCAAAACCGCGATGCTTTTAGAAAATTGTTTTGGACATATTTCAAAATCTACTTGATGAAATCTTGATTTTCTTTCTTCATTGGAAAACTATGGATATAATAGACCGAAAAATTCTTATCTCGAAGAATTCCGAGCTATATTCCACTTTGTATACTTATTTCACTTTTATGGCGCGCAATCGCGAACTACAGTTACGCGACGCGCCTGGTATTGACTTGTTTTTCAATTTCTTTTCAAACTTCTTGGAAACACTTTTAAATGTTTATAAAACATTTCTAAATCGTTTTAAACTCATTTTAAACAATATTTTTATATTTCAAACTTATATTTCATTTCATATTATAATATCATATTATTATAGTGTCATTTTTAACTTTCTTTTTAGAACCATTTAGAGGCTAAATCACTCCATACACATATTATTATGGATTTAATTTCCACCAAATTAAATATGGTTAATTACTAACCATTTCTCTTATCCTTTATCAAACAAAGTTATCATCCATATCACAAACATATAATCAATCATAATATCAACCAAGTTATCAAACATTTAATCATCGAACATATACCAAACATTTTATGTAATTAACTTGAAATAATTTCAGGAATTAGTAACTTTAAATATGAGTACTCACCTTTAACCAAAAGATTAACTTCCTACCAACATTCATTTAATCCAACACTTCACTAAATCCTCTTATCTTCACCAAACCATTACCTAAACAACTCTACCTCAGTTTTTAGTGCTCGGCCATCACTTTACTTCCACTTTCTCTCGACCAAAAGTCTTTCCCTCTACAATATGTTTGACCTCCTCTTGATCTTCCTCTTCCTCCATCGTTCCTTCACTTCTTAGATGTTAAACCATGTTTTAATGGTATTATAAGGTCTTTGGTAAAGTTTGGTGGTGTTTTGACTTGTTTGATATGGTTTTGAAAAAGTTAGTAAGAAAATGAAAGAGAAGAAGAAGCCATTAGAGAGTGGAAGAAAAGCTTGAAAAAAGAAGAAGAAGAAGAGAAAAAAAGTGAGAAAGTGGATGCTTATTTATAGAAAAAGTTTTGGATTAAAATAATATTTTGTAAAAAGATTAAAATACCTTTACTTACTTTTTAAGAAAATTAACACTTACCATCACCATTTCAAATCGTGGTTTATGTCATTTTCACTTAAGTATTAAGTAAAGAATATAATAATTATGTTTGGTTTGATTTGATGTTTACCTTTTGCTTTGAAATGACATGTTTGTCTTTTTGTGTTTACTTTTTCTTAATTATATTCTAGAATTTTCTAAGTATGTTTAGTAAAAGTAAACTTGATTAGTGAATTAATTAATACTTATACTATTTGAATATATGTTCATATATAAGAAAATAAAGGTGCGACAACGTTGCGACAATTTTTAAATCGACAAAACGTTGATTTTCAACAAAATGTTTTACGGTCACATTTTAACGTCTTAGTTAAACTATTTATTTATGTAGACTAAATTTAAAAATAAATTTGTATAATGTTATTTAAAATTATAAACACTCATAAATAAATTAAAATAATTTATTTAACCATTGAAACTTACTTTTCTGAAATCAGCATTTTGTCACATTTGTCGATATAAGCAAATGTTACTATTTTTGTGTATACTTTTCTTTCCAAATCCTATCTAATATTATTTGAATCATATAACCTTACCTATTTTATATTTAAAATCACTTTAAATAATATATTTTAAAGTAGTCAAATTCTGGGTCGTTACACCGGTGTCCACAAAGTTTATTAACATTCATTTTATATAAGGTTCCCCTTACATATTTTTTTTTTTCTGGAACTAGGGAAACCTGGTCAATCATTACCGACATGCGATTCCTGAATAGTAAACCTAGGGAATAGATGGCTGGCCCGCCACAACCACTATTCCAGGCTAGCTAGACCTTTCGGTTGACTTGGAGCGGTAGGCGCGAAAATGAACCTCAAACCTCCCATGTGAAAGGCGTATCTCCTCCCACACAAAGGTGGGACTCGAACCTCGAACCTCACACTTGGGAGGCGTATCACCCCACCACCCCACCACAAGCCCGCGGACTCCCCCTTACATATTCAAACAAAGATAAGTATTTTATGCTATAACCCTTTGAAGTAACCCCTTCGACTTAGCAAAGTTTTACTTAAGAAAAAGGGCTAAAAATAGCCCTTTAAAACCTTTCGAATGAAGTCCCATTCGAAAGCAAATAAACCTCCAAAGTTAGCCCCTTCGAAAACCTTTCTTTTGAAAACTTCACAAAATCGTACCTTTCGACCTTGTCGGAAGGTCCTACCTTTCGACCTTTTCGGAAGGTTTCTTTTCGACCTAGTCGAAAGGTTCCACCTTTCGACCTTGTCGAAAACCTGAGGTATCCCCCTTTATAAAACCATTTATAAACCTTTCGAAAGCAATGAAACTCAAAACCTTTCGAAATCAAAACCTTTCGAATCCTTTAAAAATAATGAAGTGTTGGTGTTGGAACCAACCCTTCGAAAGTATACTTCCGACCTTGTCGGGAGGTTTACCCTTCAACTTTATCGAAAGGTATTAAAACTTTTACTTTAAAAACAATTGGAAGGTTGGGATTTTCCTCCCCCTTTCCCTTCGAATTTGTCGAAGGGTATAAAAATATTTCTGGAAAGCATTTAAAACATTAACTCTTGAAGGTTTTGGCTTTTGAAGATCCCCTTCATGGCCCCTCCTTGAGTATATAAAACTTAGTCTTTTTATAAAAAAATATAGAACCGAAGGATCCCCCTTCGAATCAGTTGAAAGCAAGTTTTATTTCCATTTAAAAGCAGAGTAAGAAGCTCCCCAACCCTTCGCCCCTCTTCCCTTCATCACCATGCCTACCCTTCGACTTAAACGAAGGGATAAAAGCGGCTTTTGGAGTCGGAGGGAACATCTGGGCCTACTGAAGTGATGTTTTATCTTGCTTGTCTAATTGTGATTGGTCAAGGGGCTTCCACCTACGCTTTCGAATAGTAAAAAATATACAAAATTCAACCTTTTTCGTAAAACACTATACTTCTTCCTGTTTATCGATGGAATTTCTATCGAGTTAGAAAACCGTCGAAAAATTTTGAAATAAATTTTACCGCAAGCGCACGGCGTACTATTGAAGTACGTGGCGAGTACGGGTCGATCCGCAGGGAATTGATGATTTCAAAAATTCAATTCAATCAAATTATACCAATTGTAATGAAAGTTAAGCTAGAGAATTAGAAAATTAGCTAACTAACTAAAAGAAAAGAGATGCAAATATAAGAGTTTAAATGATAATTTAGAGAATAAATCCACTCTCTAGATCATGTAGTTCAACACATATGAAATCATAATCTCTCTTTTATAGTCATTAGTGCTTTAATTGATGTGCTTATCATAAGTATGGCATATTTATGCTATTGATTAGCCAACATAAGCCATCAAACTATAACACACCCTTTAAACCACTTACTAACTTTCATGAAACTTGAGAATGAAAATGAGAATGAAATCTACTTTAAGTATGGCCTATTAACTATTGATTAGAAATATAGACCATCAACTTTAATTTCAAATCACTTTCTTTTGCCATAATCATATTTTGATGAAGAGGCAATTAGTGTTTGTGATTGTTTAAGCATAGCCTATTTGATCAACAATATAGGCTATCAAATTCAAAGCAAAAACAACTAGTAAACCATTTCTATCATCATCATTAAGCAAAAAAGAGAGCATGAATTAACAAATAGTTGAAGCTACATAATTAGAGAGCTTCATTACCCCTAAATTGAAGGGGTTTAGCCTCTCATATTTTTCATTTGATTAGCAAATGTAGCTAACAACATGAAAGGAAAATGAAAGCTATGAAAAATAGAACTAATCTAATTGCATAAAAGAAAATCTACACTACTTGCATAAATAAACAAATCTACACTACAACATGAAGGGAAATAACAAGAAAAGAAAAGGAACATGTATTAAATTGCATAAACAGAAAAAATGAATTACATAAGAGAAGAAATGGCTAAGTAGCCATGAAAGGAAAGAGGGCTTTGATTTATTTTCTTAGCTAAAAACTAACTAAGAGGAAGAGGGTTACATGAAACATAAGGGGTATTTATACATGTGTTAAACCCTAATTCATATTTTTGGGGAATGTCCAAAATACCCTTGAGAAAGTGTGGAGGCCAAGTAATCATTAGCTTCTACTAATCATCATTTGAGTGTACATGAAGCCATTAATTCCATAAGCATGTGCATTAGCCTCTAATTTGTACATTAAGGTAGGTGGGTAGGTGGGGTCCTACATGATCTTCACTTTGAATTATTTCCATCTTCATTCCTTTGTGTTCTTTTTGTGCATGCATATCTTCTTCATGTAATCACTTGTAATTGAAATCAAATTCCTACAAAATAGTATGGAAATTTCTAATTAAATTTTCTCAAAGAAATATACGCACACAAATGACCATTTTGCCCCTATATGAAGATGGATATGTGATAATTTGGAATTAATATGGATTTGGGTTAAAACAAGTTAAAATACCCAATATGATCATTTATTTAATTTAAATAGATTAAATACGGTGGTAAAAATATGCACATTTACATGCACATCAAATACCCCCACACTTATCTTTTTATTCGTCCTCAAATAAAGGAAAAACTAAGATAAATCCGTTTTCGTAGGGAGCACGATTGCATTGAGCGTATGCAACAAGCCATTAAACCTATGGGTGTCCCCAGTAGGACGAGTGTTGTCTCGTGAGGGTTTTCAGCGAATACTACCCACAAAATCCAAATGCAGGATGAAAATATTTACAAAATACAAGATTTATTTATAAAGAGATGAATGCGAATTTTTGAAAATATTTACAAATGAAGGATTTATTTTTAAATTAACACGAATAAGTTAAATATAGGTTTTGTTCATTATCTTGAAAATTTAAGCCATTTACGCATCAAAATTTCCAATAAAAAGAAAGTTAGCAAAGCAAATATACTATAGTTTAACTCGTTGTTTCGGTCGATAACATTGTGAAACTATGAAATGGATCCTTATTTGATTATCAAAGTTTATCAAAGTGGTATTTTCATTTCGTTTCAATAACAAGTCAAATCAAACAAGTTAAAATAGTGCTTGGATTTCAATTGCTTACTCTCTCTTATTTGAAATTTTTATTGATATTAACAATATTTACATATGTCTAACTCAGATAAACTGAGGCCAGATATATTACCCATGCACTGCCCTTCGGACTGATGTGAGGGGAATATAGAGCGTGGCAAGTGAACACACAAGTGTGAACACTTATTGACTGTAGGCGTTATTAGTAAAAAAAATTATATATACACACCTAACTCAGATAAATTGAGGCTAGATATACCGATCGTGCACTGCCTTTCGGGCTTATGTGAGAAGGGTACAGAGCATGGCGAGTGAACACACGAGTGTGAACACATGACTCTAGGTGTTTATTAAAAAATATACATATATACAAGAATTTTTTTTATTTCTATTTATTTAGAAGAGAGAGTTTTGCACTATCATCTTAGCACCATTTAACTTAGAAGGCAAAAAATATATATAATATCCTTTACTTTAAATTCACCACTTTTTAAAACAAAGATTTTCAATTAGGATATTTCATAATTAACACGTATGAACCTTCCTATATACTAGTTAACTATAATTATTTTTAATCAAACTTAATTTTTATTTTTGTTAAGACAAATAAATTTTCAAAAATTTCAATTTAATAAACCAAAACCATATATTTATTCTATAGTGTTTCTTTAAAAATAAATCAAAATGCTTTAAAAAAAATTTGTATTTTAAAATTTTGATTTTTTTTTGAGTTTTGGAAGAAAAAATGAAAAATTAATCATGAAAAATAAAAAAGAAGGTGAATCTCCCCCCACACTTGATTTTTACTGTGTCCCCACAGTCAACCCAATTGGAAGGAGAAAAATAAAAACATAACCTTTATTTAAATGAAAATGAAAAGATGACTATTTACATGACATCATAAAGTATATCGTTAAAAAGTAAATGAAACGGTCTTCCAAAGACCGATTCATTTGTCTCGTCAAGTATACGAGACACAACTTAAGCTCGAAAAACCAAACCATAAAAGATTTCAAAGTTGAATGTTGATTTGGAAAAATGAGTGTCGTTTTATTAAAAATCGTACGAGTTGTTTTATTTTCGATGATTTTTGGGGTCGATAAAACAATTGGTTGAAGTTCAAGTTTATTTTCACCAAATTGAAATTCAAGCTCTTCATTGTAAAATTCTTTAGAATTATTGGTTGCAAAATCAAAGTGATGATTTAAATCTTCCCCGTCGGAATTTAACAACTCGTCATCGAAAAGTCCAAAAAATTCGTGTTTATTAAATTCGTCTTCCTTTGTTGGATTATCAACAACTTCACTCGTATCTCAAGTTCAAAATCCAAAGTTGTTGTATTCAAATTATCGAAATCGAGAAAGGGAAGATTGAATTTTAAATTTGGTTCCACACCCTCAAAAGAATTGAAATCCAACTCAATTACGGTGTTTTCAACAAATTCATTAAGATTATTATTTTCAATTTCAAAAGTTGTTATTTGAAAATCATCGATTTGGGTAAAAGATGGATTATTACTTAACTCGTTACACGTTGGTATTTGGTTTTGTTTTTCATGTTGTTTCATATAAGTTTTAAACAACGAATCCATGTGATCATCGTAATTTCGTTCATTTTTTCAACAAAATCCAATTTATAATTATTAGCTTGAGGATTTTTGATTTGAATTTGTTGAGAACAAAAATTTTCACTTGCATCATAGTCGAGATTATTCCCATTGCCAAAATTATTTGAAAAGTGAATCACATTGTGACGACCGCCCATGACCCCTGCACTAAACATAGAGATAGTGCGCTGAAAAGTGTGCCAGGCAGCCATGGATGATCATCAGAGGTTAAGTTAAAACAGCAGAATCTATCGTATTGCTCACAGCGCATGGATAAAATACAATAGAGAATATATATAGTGAAGCTTCACAAAATAAAATCTCATCAATTAAGCTTCATAATAGTTGAATACAAACATCTGAATAGTCAATACATCAAGCCTTACTACATATCACTCAGAGAATTATACAAGCAGCGGAACATCCAGTACATATAGCAAGAAAATAATATGCAAGTCTCCAGCTCGTCTTCGTCATCAACATCGTTGGAAACTAAGAACAGCACCTGTCACCTGCTACCTAGTCTGCCCATCCCAAAGTGGATGAACAGCCCAAGGTAATAAGAGTTGAACATAAAACCTTGAGTCAGACAACAGTCTTAGTGAGCGGTAAATTAACTAACAACATACCAATAGAGCATAAAGGTAAAAGGAATAGGAATCCAACCCTCCCACTCACCTCTTTCTACAGTGATAGCCCCCAGACACACTAAGCAGAAGTAAACATAGTAAAGCACACATTAAAAGTAAAGCAATTATCACTCGAGTCAAGGGCGATGTTTTCCAAGCGCAAACCCCCAAGGCCTAAACCAAGATCAGATAAGCACCCAGAAAATATCGCTCTTGAGACCGAATGACGATACAACCAAACATCCATGACTCTGGCTATCACTGTTATCATTGCTTCTATACCACCGTTAATTGAATGACCGGCACATTCTTTCAGCCGTCCGTCAAGGGCCAATGGTAACCCCGGTTCTAGACAGAACTCCGCACGTCGTCGCAGCCCGTGCCTAGGACTATCGAATCTGCCCAGAGTACTCGACCACCAACTGTAGTCTTTTGGGACTATCGAATCTGCCCAGCGTACTCTTGCTTTGAGCCTGCTAGAACCTTCAACAACGATGAAATCTCAGCCTTCTAGTCATCCTCCTCGACGACTATTCTCATACTAGCTCAAGCGCCTCTCGAGCCAACCATTATCCTCAAACTCGAACCCTTTCACCGAGTCATCAACATGCTTGGAATGATCCCGTCTGGATTAAACCAAGGCTATCTCACATCATGCCTCGCTTCATCTCATCATAGCAAAGCCTCATCTCAACATCATCATCAAATCCATCCATATGAGCTTCATCATCCGCCACATATGCCACGAGCAGCTTTTCCAATTCAAGAGCCTTTCCCTTAGCTTTTGAATCATCTTCGACCATCTTGTCTAAATCCGACAACTAATCAACTAGTTTATAACAATCAATCAAATCAATCATTAATCCAAGTAATCAATCGTGCAAACAAGATCTAAAAGTAATTATAGCTAAAATGGCAGTTTTGTAAATAAAGAGTCCAAATCTAACAAGCATGAAACATGAGCAATATCTCTACAACTTGATGAATGAACTTTGCATAGATTAACATGTAGTAAAATGGATATCAAATCATCATGAACAATAGATCTATACTTAAGTTTACGAAAATGCATGAAATCACTATTTTAACACATAATCAAGCCATCGATCCGATATACTCCTTTGGATCCGTGTGAGAGATAACCACCACTCACCAAATCACCTAAACACCTCAAAAGCAACACACTTCAGATCTGGATAGCGAAGGATCTAGCTTGATCCGCCAAAATTCCGCTTCAAACGATGAAATCTCTCTTCGATGGATGAAGATCTTCAATCTAAGCTCTTGGATCTTCGATTTGATCTTCGATTTGGATGGAAGGAATCACAAGATTAGAGTGGAGAAAAGAAGTGAAGAAGTGCAGCACTCGAGCTCTCAAAATGGCAGGACTTCGTCGCTTCAAAATCCGGATCACAAAAAGTGAGGAAAAACCCCGTATTTATAGGATGAATCCTTAGGTCGTCCGCCCCCTTAAGTCGTCCACGACTTATCTCCTCCGACTTACGACCTAACAAACCCTACGACTTAGCAGGTCCTATGACTTAAGCCATAACACACGCGTGCACGAACCAGGACTCAACGGAATACGACTTAGCGACTCAACACACTGCCGCATTTCTACCTAAGTCGTTTGGACGACTTAACGACTTACGACTCAACGACTTACGACCCAACGACTTAACAGAGGTCACAACCTAACACACACGCGACCTAACAACTTAACTAGGATACGACTTAACGCATGCGCGACTTAGTGACAACCCAAGTACGCGACCTAATCACCCAACGACCTATCCTTAACTCGTCCACGACCTAACTTTCTTAGGTCGTTAACTCGCCCAGTCCCCTAAGTCGCTACTCCTATGCCGCTAATCTTTAAGTCGCCATCTCTCTTAAGTCGCTAACTTCCTATAGGTCGCTCCAAGCTCTTAAGTCGTCTACCCCTTAAGTCGTCTACCCCTTAAGTCGCTCCACGACCTAACCTCCTTCACAACCTAAGCTCCAACATGACCAAACTCCTTAGGTCTCTTCTATCTCTTAAGTCGCTCCACGACCTAAGCTACCACACGACTTAAGCTACAACACGGCTTATCTCCGAACGACCTAACTTCTACACGACTCAAGCTCTAGTCATCTTAACCTCTGAACAGTCTAACTTATGGACGATCTAATTCTGAACGAATCAACAACACTAACGTCCTAATAACACCGGTTACAATCATTCGATCCGTAAAAATACAGGTCGTTACATTCTCTCTCCCTTTGGAATTTCGCCCCCGAAATTCTAAACAAACAAGAGCAGTCAAAACTATTCCGCATGCCTACCATCCATAGCAATCAACAAACCATGCGTCCAATTCTAGCCTAGCATGCAGAATTCTAAAACTAGAACAAGTTACAACATCGTGAGATGACACGACACCTTATGGCCATACCTCGAAGAGTTCAGGATGAGCTGCCTTCATCCTCTCTTCCACCTCCCATGTACAGTCGTTAACATCATCACTCCATTGTATCTTGAGCAACCTAACTACCTTCCTCCTAAGCTGTTTCGTGTCAGTTTCCACAACACAAAGCGGCTTACGAGGTCTCTCAACAACTGGATCAATCTCAAAATCTTCACAGCTATCAGCAGAAACCACTGTATTCGAGTCGTGCACATACTTCCGTAGATACGATACATGAAAAACATTGTGCACACTTGACATCTTTTTTGGTAATTCCAATTTATAGGCGAGCTTTCCAATTCGCTCGATGATCGGGAATGGTCCAACAAATCTCGGAGTCAATTTTCCTTTCTTCCCGAATCGAATAACATTCTTCAGTGGAGAAATCTTCACAAAAACCATATCACCTACGTCGAATTCCAAATCCTTACGATGCTTATCGGCATAACTTTTCTGTCGGTCTTGGGCTGCCTTCATTCGTTGCCGAATGATCTCTATGCAATTCAAAATCTGTCGAATCATTTCTGGCCCAAGTATCAACTTTTCTCCTGTTTCTAACCAACATGTCGGAGAGTTACACGGTCTTCCATACAATGCCTCATACGGTGCCATACCAATGCTTGACTGGTAACTGTTATTATATGAAAATTCCACCAAATGAAGGTGATCTTCCCATGATCCTCCGAAATCTAAAACATATGCCCTGAGGAGATCTTCCAAAACTCGGTTGACTCTCTCAGTCTGACCATCTGTTTGGGGGTGATAAGCTGTACTCAAACACAACTCGGTTCCCAGAACTTCCTGAAAGCTCTTCCAAAATCCACTAGTGAACAATGGGTCTCGATCGCTTACTATACTTTTCGGAATACCATGGAATCGAACTATCCACTTAACATACAACTCAGCCAATCTCGATGCAGTCCTGGTTGATCGAACAGGAATGAATCTGGCACTCTTAGTCAGACGATCTATGATGACCCAAATCCCTTCATTTCCCGTTCTTTTTCTAGGTAGTCCATCGATAAAATCCATCGATATTTGCTCCCACTTCCACGTCGGAACTTCTAATGGCTGAAGCAACCCACTTGGCTTCTTCTGTTCGGCTTTTACCAACTGGCAGTTCATGCACTTGGAAATAAAATTTCCAACATCCTTCTTCATACCTTCCCAGTAATAGGTTCTCTTCATATCCCGATACATCTTATTTCCACCTGGATGAATTGTCAGCTTCGAGTGATGACTTTCCTTCAGAACTTCATTTCTCAATTCATCTATATCGGGAACAACTAGTCGTCCTTGCTTCCGAAGCCAACCCTCTCGATCGACCTCGAATCCTTTATCCTTCTCTGGATCCAATCCAAATTCCAAATCACGGATAATCTTGACAAGCTTATCGTCTCGCTTTTGGCTCTCGCCAATCCTTTCCACAAGAGTGGTCTTATCGATAAGTTTGCCAACATCTCATGTTCCAATTCACATCTAGACCTGAAGTCAAATCCAGCTAAATAGTCGAGACTCTTCTATTCTGAAAACATGGCTCCCAATCCTGCATGTCTTCGACTTAACGCATCTGCCACTGCGTTACCCTTTCCCGGAGTATAGGCTATACCAAAATCATATGATGCCAAAAACTCTAGCCATCGTTGCTGCCTAAGATTCAAATCCTTTTGGGAGAAAAGATACTTCAACGAATTATGATCTGTAAACAACTCGAATCGAACTCCCAATAGATAATGTCTCCACATCTTCAGAGCAAATACAATCGCGGCCAACTCCAAATCATGAGTCGGATAATTCCTTTCATGCGGCTTCAGTTGTCGACTTGCATACGCAACAACTTTACCCTTCTGCATCAGCACTGCTCCAAGTCCAGTACCACATGCGTCGGTGTAAACCACCATCTCATCATTTCCACTTGGAATAGTCAAAACATGAGCACTTGTCAATCGCTCTTTCAGGATTCCGAAAGCTTGCTCACACTTAGCATCCCATCTGAATACCTGGTTCTTTTTCGTCAATCCTGTTAATGGTGCAGCCACCTTGGAAAAGTCTTTGATAAATCGACGATAGTATCCTGCTAATCCAAGAAAACTTCTCACATTAGATGCATTCTTAGGTCTATCCCAATCCTGGATTGCTGCTATCTTGGCGGGATCAACCGCTATTCCGCTTCCAGAGATAATATGGCCTAAGAACCTCACTTCGCTCTTCCAGAAGTGGCACTTCGAAAACTTAGCCTTCAGCTGATGTTTTCGTAAGATTTCCAAAACAATACGCAAGTGCGTCTTGTGCTCTTCTTCAGTTCTGGAATAAATCAAAATATCATCCACGAACACTAGTACAAACTTGTTCAACTGATCTCTGAACACTCTATTCATAATATCCACAAAATACGCTGGCGCGTTGGTTAATCCAAACGGCATTACCAGCCACTCAAAGAAACCAGATGGTGTCCTGAAAGCAGTCTACGGCACACTATCCTTTGCCACTCTTAACTGGTGAAATCCCGTTGCCAAATCCATCTGAGAAAACACCTTAGCTTCGTGAAGCTGATCAAACAAGTCGTCTATTCTCGGCAATGGATACTTGTTCTTCTTAGTCACTTTATTCAGCTCACGATAATCCACACACAACCTCAATGATCCATCCGCTTTGGTTACAAACACAACTGGTGCACCCCATTCAGACACACTACGCCGAATGAATCCTTTCTGTAAAAGATCATCAACTTGCACCCTCAACTCTTGCTGTTCCCTAGGCGCCATCCGCCTAAGAGGCATCACAACAGGCCTGGCTCCTTCAACTAAATCGATACGAAACTCGATCTCTCTATGCGGCGGTAACCCTTTGACCTCATCAAAGACATCCTCAAATCCATTAGCGATTGGCACCGATGACAGTCCATCCCGTGGAACAACCAGCGAATAAATGAAGCTCATGAAGACGCCTTCCTCGTGCTTACATCGTATCACAACCTTTCGCCCTTCCACATTCTCGACTGTCACCTCCAACCTTTCACAATCAACCTTTGCCGCATACTTCCTAAGCCAGTCCATACCCAAAATAATTCCGAACCCCGCAAAGTTCAGAACAAAACAATCACAAACAAAAGAGCAATCATGACTCGATACAATCAGACCACGGCATAGCATACACAGACAAGACGAACCCCCAACTGGACTAGTCACAACCAATGGCCTATCAACCATATCCGGTTCTAAACCCAACCGGCCTACAAGTTCATTACAAACAAAAGAATGTGACGCCCCAGTATCGAATAACACTCTAACTGGAACACCACATATGGAAGAGTACCTTGAACTACCACACTCTTTCCTTTCTCCTCGGAGGTAGGAGCTTTTGAAGATGATGGAACAGCCCCCAAAGCATAAGCTTGCACAATCGTTTGTCCTTCCGCGGTTCTGGACAATTCTTCTTAATATGCCCCGGCTTGTCACAGTTGTGGCATTTCACCGGCACCTTTGGATTCTTGCAATCTCTGGAGAAATGGCCCTTCTGCTGACAGTTGTAGCAGGTCACTTCGCCCTTCGGCTTCTTCTGGCCATCCCTACCCTTTTGCTGCTGCTGCTTCCTCTTCTTGTTTCCACCCTGCTGTGCTTTAGACTCCTCCTTGGTCACAGCAACAACAGATCCTTCTTTAGGAAACAGATTCTCGTGCCTGAGAGCCTTCTCTACAAGCTTCTCAAATGGATCGTCCAAATGATCCACCAACTGCCTCCCAAGATAACTGTCCAAGCCTGTCACAAATTTCTCGTTCTTCTGATAAGGAGATTCAATATACGACCGGGCATACTTGGACAAAGCTTCAAACTCAGAAACATACTCAAGAACTGGTCTTCCACCTTGCTTGAGCTCCACAAACTTCTTGAACAGAACAGATTTCTGAGCTGTAGAAATGAACTTAGCTTCAAATCTGGCTTGGAATTGCTCCCAAGTAATTTCTTCCTCCGGAGTATCAATGGTGATAGAGTTCCACCAATCAGAAGCTCTCCCTTGAAGCTGTCTTGACGCGAGCTTCCTTTTAGTTGCATCCTCGATTCCCAAATCACCAAAGATTCTTCTACAAGCATCTATCCATCTCTGGACTTCAATAGTTGACTCTGTTCCCAAGAAAACCTTTCCTCCAAGAGCAGTATAATCTTTACACAGCTTAGCAAAATCCACTGGTTTTGGAGTTTGAACTTGAACTCCAACATCTACTGCTGGCCCCGGAGCTAGCATCCTTATCATGATCGAAGTCATCATAGCCTCGAACATAGCAGCATAATCAGCGGTCCCCTCAACAGCACGGCCTTCCCTAGCAGCTGGTCTCCCTCTTCGACTCATTCTTAATATCTATAAAAGAAATTATTAATACACCTTGAGAACAGCTGCATAAGGGGTTCAAATCCTTCTAAGTTACTATATTATATATAGTAATCATCCATCAAAATACAATTACGTCTCTCATACGTAGTTACGTCAGCGAGCGTTGGGTAAAATCGATTAACCAAAGCTCTGATACCAAATGTGACGACCGCCCATGACCCCTGCACTAAACATAGAGATAGTGCGCTGAAAAGTGTGCCAGGCAGCCATGGACGATCATCAGAGGTTAAGTTAAAACAGCAGAATCTATCGTATTGCTCACAGTGCATGGATAAAATACAATAGAGAATATATATAGTGAAGCTTCACAAAATAGAATCTCATCAATTAAGCTTCATAATAGTTGAATACAAACATCTGAATAGTCAATACATCAAGCCTCACTACATATCACTCAGAGAATTATACAAGCAGCGGAACATCCAGTACATAGAGCAAGAAAATAATATGCAAGTCTCCAGCTCGTCTTCGTCATCAGCATCATTGGAAACTAAGAACAGCACATGTCACCTGCTACCTAGTCTGCCCATCCCAAAGTGGATGAACAGCCCAAGGTAATAAGAGTTGAACATAAAACCTTGAGTCAGACAATAGTCTTAGTGAGCGGTAAATTAACTAACAACATACCAATAGAGCATAAAGGTAAAAGGAATAGGAATCCAACCCTCCCACTCACCTCTTTCTACAGTGATAGCCCCCAAACACACTAAGCAGAAGTAAACATAGTAAAGCACACATTAAAAGTAAAGCAATTATCACTCGAGTCAAGGGCGATGTTTTCCAAGCGCAAACCCCCAAGGCCTAAACCAAGATCAGATAAGCACCCAGAAAATATCGCTCTTGAGACCGAATGACGATACAACCAAACATCCATGACTCTGGCTATCACTGTTATCATTGCTTCGATACCACCGTTAATTGAATGACCGACACATTCTTTCAGCCGTCCGTCAAGGGCCAATGGTAACCCCGGTTCTAGACAGAACTCTGCACGTCGTCGCAGCCCGTGCCTAGGACTATCGAAATCTGCCCAGAGTACTCGACCACCAACTGTAGTCTTTTGGGACTATCGAATCTGCCCAGCGTACTCTTGCTTTGAGCCTGCTAGAACCTTCAACAACGATGAAATCTCAGCCTTCTAGTCATCCTCCTCGACGACTATTCTCATACTAGCTCAAGCGCCTCTCGAGCCAACCATTATCCTCAAACTCGAACCCTTTCACCGAGTCATCAACATGCTTGGAATGATCCCGTCTGGATTAAACCAAGGCTATCTCACATCATGCCTCGCTTCATCTCATCATAGCAAAGCCTCATCTCAACATCATCATCAAATCCATCCATATGAGCTTCATCATCCGCCACATATGCCACGAGCAGCTTTTCCAATTCAAGAGCCTTTCCCTTAGCCTTTGAATCATCTTCGACCATCTTGTCTAAATCCGACAACTAATCAATTAGTTTATAACAATCAATCAAATCAATCATTAATCCAAGTAATTAATCGTGCAAACAAGATCTAAAAGTAATTATAGCTAAAATGGCAGTTTTGTAAATAAAGAGTCCAAATCTAACAAGCATGAAACATGAGCAATATCTCTACAACTTGATGAATTAACTTTGCATAGATTAACATGTAGTAAAATGGATATCAAATCATCATGAACAATAGATCTATACTTAAGTTAACGAAAATGCATGAAATCACTATTTTAACACATAATCAAGCCATCGATCCGATATACGCCTTTGGATCCGTTTGAGAGATAACCACCACTCACCAAATCACCTAAACAACCCAAAAGCAACACACTTCAGATCTGGACAGCGAAGGATCTAGCTTGATCCGCCAAAATTCCGTTTCAAATGATGAAATCTCTCTTCGATGGATGAAGATCTTCAATCTAAGCTCTTGGATCTTCGATTTGATCTTCGATTTGGATGGAAGGAATCACAAGATTAGAGTGGAGAAAAGAAGTGAAGAAGTGCAGCACTCGTGCTCTCAAAATGGTAGGACTTCGTCGCTTCAAATCCGGATCCCAAAAAGTGAGGAAAAACCCCGTATTTATAGGCTGAATCCTTAGGTCGTCCGCCCCCTTAAGTCGTCCATGACTTATCTCCTCCGACTTACGACCTAACAAACCCTACGACTTAGCAGGTCCTACGACTTAATCCATAACACACGCGCACACGAACCAGGACTCAACGGAATATGACTTAGCGACTCAACACACTACCGCATTTCTACCTAAGTCGTTTGGACGACTTAACGACTTACGACTCAACGACTTATGACCCAACGACTTAACAGAGGTCACAACCTAACACACACGCGACCTAACAACTTAACTAGGATACGACTTAACGCATGCGCGACATAGTGACAACCCAAGTACGTGACCTAATGACCCAACGACCTATCCTTAACTCGTCCACGACCTAACTTTCTTAGGTCGTTAACTCGCCTAGTCCCCGAAGTCGCTACTCCTATGCCGCTAATCCTTAATTCGCCAACTCTCTTAAGTCGTTAACTTCCTATAGGTCGCTCCAAACTCTTAAGTCGTCTACCCCTTAAGTCGTCTACCCCTTAAGTCGCTCCACGACCTAACCTCCTTCACAACCTAAGCTCCAACACGACCAAACTCCTTAGGTCTCTTCTATCTCTTAAGTCGCTCCACGACCTAAGCTACCACACGACTTAAACTACAACACGGCTTATCTCCGAACGACCTAACTTCTACACGACTCAAGCTCTAGTCGTCTTAACCTCTGAACGGTCTAACTTATGGACGATCTAATTCTGAACGAATCAACAACACTAATGTCCTAATAACACCGGTTACAATCATTCGATCCGTAAAAATATGGGTCGTTACACACATTTTCGTTTTAATTTTGAAATTCATGTTGGAGATCAAAATTGAATTGGCATAGGTTATACTCGAAGTCATTTGAATTTTGAAATGAATTCAAATTTTGACTTAAGTTATCACATAAATAAGAATTACACAAATCATTTATCATTTGATTTTGTTGTGTAGAGATTTCAAGTAGAGATGAGATGCTCTTTTCAAGATTTGAGGGTTGGTCAACGTTTTGAAAATTTTGTGGTTCAAAATTTGAATCATTTAAACAATAGTTGTTGTTAAAATATCCATACGAATTTGGAGTGAAATCATATGGATTATATTGATTTTCACAACTATTGTAAAATTCACGTAAGTGGGGAAACTCGGACATTTTCAAGAATTATTTTTGGTTTTTTTTATAAAGGAAAAATATTTACAAATAAAATTTATTTTTCAAAAGGGAAATTGATTTTTGTTTTGTTTTTTTTGTTTTCAAATTTTTTCTTTGTTTTCTCGAAAAGGTTTTATAATATTTTTTTTGGGATTTTGGTTTTTCTAAATTTTTTTTTGGATTTTTGAAATTTCAATTAAAAAGGATTTAAAAATTTCAAAGAAAAAGTAGAGGAATATTTAAATTTTTTTTAGTTTTGGATTTAATTTTTTTTTTAAATATGCATGAACTAATGCTACTAAATGAATGCAGCGGTTAATTACAAATGATTTATCCTATGTTAACCCAAAATTGTATAATCACACTTTGTCTTAAATCAACAAGATAGTTCTTAGCCAGGTAATGGACAAGATTTATCGGTGCACCACGAATCACCGTAGCAATGCAGCCGAAGGTTTAAGTACCTTCAGAGAAACAATTCAGTATAATATTTACGAATCTCCGTAATATTTATAACTGATTATTTCTCTTCCGTAGCCTAGACACCAAGAAATTAAATTGTTGAAAGAGGACAAATTGTTAATATACAATTAAGTGTTATTGATGTCTAATTGTTTTTATTAATCAAAATCTAGGATGAAATGCAAAGCAGAAAATAAACGTGTATTAACAATGCAACTACAAATGATTTTTGTTTTTATTTTTGGTTTTTTTTGAATAATTTTTTTTAATTGCAAGCAAACAACAATGCAAGACAGATAAAAACAATAGATAAGGGTTAAAATAAAAAAAAAAATTAATAAGCAAGCAGAGCTGTTATTTTTTTTGGCAAGCTTAGTAGTGCAATCCTTCTCCTTCTGTTTTTGCAACCTGAAAGATAAAACAAAGATATATACACAGATTATATATATATATATATATATATATCAAAGAAGAAACTAAGAAAAATGAAAATAGAACAACAATGAACCTAAAACAAAACGAATGAAACTATACAAAAGAAACCAACATTAAATCTAACTTGTTTGTTTGTTTTCTTTTTTTTTGTTTTTTTAAGGAAGAAGTAAAATAAATTAAAATGAAACAACTTCTGTTTTTTTATTAAGAAATAAAACAAACGAAAGTAAAAAAACTTTTTATTTTAGGGAGAGACTCTTTGTTTTTTTTGAAAAGGAAACAAAAATTAAAAGTGAAGTTTTACTTGAAAAAAAAAATATTACAACCTCAGCCCATAAGCCCACAAGCAAACACTTCTTTTTTCTTTTTAAAGATGGAAAGGAAAAAAAAATTAAAACAAAACAAGATAGCACAAATAAAATAAAATAAAAATGTATTCGGCTTAAAACCAAACCCGGCCCACTATGCAGAACAACTATCTTCTTTTTCTTTAAAAATACGATACCACAAAAGTAACCAAATCCTCTTTCAATCGACTAAAATGAATTTTCTCTTTTCACAATTCAAAATCGAAAATCATACATTTCGGAATTCAGAAATTGATGTCGCTTTTGTGAAGGCAGTTCAGATTCGTGGAGTTTGACTGAGGTTCGATTATTCAAGGAAGGCGGTTTGAAGTTTGGAGAGTGGCGGAATTCGAGGAAGGGCAGAGGTGATCAGAGTCGATTCAGGTGCTCGAATCGGAGAAGTTTCGTGGGTCTACGATTTGGTTCAAGCGATTCAATGTGATGGATGGAGTGGTTCGAGACTGAAGGGGTGGTCGCGTGTTCGACAGAGGATGGATTTGGATCGCGATTTGGTTTAAATGGCGGAGGCGACTGTTGTTGATGGTTATTGGTTGCAGGCTGAAGGTCGAGGTGGAAGATGGGTTTGCTTGGGGAGTCATGATTCGTTGATGGGTGGTGATCGATGGCTCAGGGCGGTGTGAAGTTGCTATCGAGTGGAGTGATGTTGATGGCGATTGCGAAGTGATTTTGCTCGAAGTTTGTAATGCAGTTGACAGAAGTGATGAGGCAGTCGATTGTTGGCTTGGGTTTTGCGATTGGATTTGGAGGTTGCAGGCGTCGAATTCGAGGTGATAGTGAGTTCGTGGTTGCTATTCAAGGTTGCTCGCGTGTATTTGTGGTGATTACGGTGGTTTGGAGTTGTGACAGAGAATGGTAGGCACTACAGTGGTTGTTTTGTTGAAGGTGGTTCTGGGTATTGGAATGTGTGGTCAGTAAGTAACAGCAGTAGTCAATGAAGTAGGATAGTTTGGTTGTTGACAATGTAAGTAATGGCAGTGGAGTGAAGCAGAGGGGTTTGGTAGCAGCTATGGGGGCAGATGGTTGAAGTGGAGATGCTCAGAAGTAGTTGTAAGGCAGAGGGGTAGTGTGTTGTCAGTGTGATTTGTAGAGCAGTGGGCAGAAATGTAGAAGGTTGGTGTGATGCTATGGTGGTGGGTTAATAGCAAGTTGAGGTGGTTATGTGGTGGTGGCTCCGGTGTGGGTGGATAATGGAGGAGTTGGTGCTTTTGGTGATTAGGCAGCTGGATGAAGTGCTCTTTGGGGTCAGTATAGCACTCTGTGCAGTGGAGAAGGGAGGTAGATATTAGTTTGTAGTAGAGAAGCAGGCAGTGGTGAAATGTTGTATCAGGTGGTTATGTGTGCACAAGGATGTGTTGTATGGGTTAAAGTAGTGAAGGAAGGGTAATTGACAGTGAGCTGCAGTGGTAGTGAAGGCAGGGTACTTGGTAGTGAGGAGGAAGGTAGTGAATGTGCACAACAGTGTGAGTTGATGTGGTCAGGGATGTATGCACAGTATTTTGTGGGGTTTTGTATGGTGGAGTGACTGTTGCAGTAGTGGAAGTTAATGTAAGTGGTTGTGATAAACTGATTTCAGTGTATATGGTAAGGCAGTTTGTTCGAATGATGGTGTGTTGTTGAATGTATTTGAATGTAGGAATGACTGTGTGTAGGGGTATGTGTAGCGACTGTTTAGCAGACAATCAGGGAGGGGGTATAGGGGATGGAGTTTGAACTGAAGTTGTAAAGATTGAGAATAGAGAATAAACAGAAGTTGTAAAGATTGAGAATAGAGAATGGAGAATAGAGAATGTAAACAGAAGTTGAAAGGCAATGCAACCGTTTTTTTTCCAGCAGAATGTAAATCCCCGGCAACGGCACCAAAAACTTGTTTATCGACGGAATTTCTATCGAGTTAGAAAACTGTCGAAAAATTTCGAAATAAATTTTACCGCAAGCACACGACGTACTATTGAAGTACGTGGCGAGTACGGGTCGATCCGTAGGGAATTGATGATTTTAAAAATTCAATTCTATCAAATTATACCAATTGGAATGAAAGTTAAGCTAGATAATTAGAAATAGCTAACTAACTAAAAGAAAAGAGATGCAAATATAAGAGTTAAATGAAAATTTAGAGAATAAATCCACTCTCTAGATCATGTAGTTCAACACATATGAAACCATAATCTCTCTTTTATGGTCATTAGTGCTTTAATTGATGTGCTTATCATAAGTATGACATATTTGTGCTATTGATTAACCAACATAAGCCATCAAACTATAACACACCCCTTAAACCAGTTACTAACTTTCATGAAACTTGACAATGAAAAAGAATGAAATCTACTTTAAGTATGGCCTATTAACTATTGATTAGAAATATAGACCATCAACTTTAATTTCAAATCACTTTCTTTTGCCATAATCATATTTTGATGAAGAGGCAATTAGTGTTTGTGATTGTTTAAGCATAGCCTATTTGATCAACAATATTGGCTATCAAATTCAAAGCAAAAACAACTAGTAAACCATTTCTATCATCATCATTAAGCACAAAAAGAGAGCATGAATTAACAAATAGTTGAAGCTACATAATTAGAGAGCTTCATTACCCCTAAATTGAAGGGGTTTAGCCTCTCATATTTGTCATTTGATTAGCAAATGTAGCTAACAACATGAAAGCAAAATGAAAGAAAAATGAAAGCTATGAAAAAGAGAACTAATCTAATTGCATAAAAGAAAATCTACACTACTTGCATAAATAAACAAATCTACACTACAACATGAAAGGAAATAAACAAGAAAAGAAAAAGAACATGTATTAAATTGCATAAATAGAAAAAATGAATTACATAAGAGAAGAAATGGCTAAGTAGCCATGAAAGGAAAGAGAGCTTTGATTTATTTTCTAAGCTAAAAACTAACTAAGAGGAAGAGGGTTACATGAAACATAAGGGGTATTTATACATGTGTTAAACCCTAATTCATATTTTTGGGGAATGCCCAAAATACCCTTGAGAAAGTGTGGAGGCCAAGTAATCATTAGCTTCTACTAATCATCATTTGAGTGTACATGAAGCCATTAATTCCATAAGCATGTGCATTAGCCTCTAATTTGTACATTAAGGTAGGTGGGGTCCTCCATAATCTTTACTTTGAATTATTTCCGTCTTCATTCCTTTGTGTTCTTTTTGTGCATGCATATCTTCTTCATGTAACCACTTGTAATTGAAATCAAATTCCTACAAAATAGTATGGATATTTCTAATTAAATTTTCTCAAAGAAATATATGCACACAAATGACCGTTTTGCCCCTATATGAAGAGGGATATGTGACAATTTGGAATTAATATGGATTTTGGTTAAAACAAGTTAAAATACCCAATATGATCATTTATTTAATTTAAATAGATTAAATATGGTGGTAAAAATATGCACATTTACGTGCACATCACTTCCCCAAATCAATTTTTGAAAGCAAAATTCCCTCCGGCTTTGACCAAGGCGGAAGCAATATTGCAGTTTAGCACTTAGGCTTAATTAATTTAATTAGCTTAGATAACTACTAAGGAAAAATCCCCAAAAATCACCAAAAATCTTATAAATCATATACTTTAACATTTTAAAATTTCAAAGCCTATGAAGACCAAAACAACTCGGAATTTAACCAAAACCGAATAAAACGTGTTAATTAGCCCATTAACATTTTAAAACACCTAAGTTTTTCCAAACAAAGGTTTAAATGGTTATATCCTAACCAAAATCACTACCATGAATCAGGTATAACCCATAACCGATCCAAACACAGAAAATGAGATGATAAGCATGATTATTCATCTTGATTAGTTAATTGGAGAATGCGATAATTTTCTAGCTTTAATTCCTTAGCTTTTTCTTCAATTTATTGCTCTTCCTAGAGCTTTTAATGTCCGGCCGAAAGTTGGTGAGGAGTTATGAATGAGAGAGTGAAAATTTATTAAAGTGGCGGAAGAGATTTATACTAAGAAATGTAGCCCCATTTCCAAGTTCACCCCTCAGGGAATTCCTCCTTCTTAATTTAGTTAAGTCTTATTTTAGTTCATTCATTAAGACACGACCATTGAATTTATTAATCTCATCTCCCTAATTATTCACATTATTCTATTTAATTTAACCAATTAAATTTCCCGAATAATGTTAATTAAAATTCAAGGGCATTACAGACTCCCCCCTTAAGGAATTTCATCCCCGAAATTTCAATAAGGACACACAACAAGCATATAGCCCATGCAAGCAAAGCTAGCATAACCTACTAGCCAAATTCTATATAAACCCTATATAGAACTTACCATCTAAAACAGCCTAGGAAAAGTAGCCCTAATCCTATCTTCTATCTCCCAAGTACAGTCCTTCACATTGTCACTCCACTGAACTTTCACCAAGTTGACTGTCTTGTTCCTTAACCTCTTCTCATCTTTTCCCACAACACGAACTGGTTGCTTCGCAAAAGTTATATCCGGTTCCACCACTAAGTCCTCCAGTGCCGTCGGAGCGATAGTAGTTTCTGGATCATGAACATACTTCCTAAGATGAGAAACATAAAACACATTATGGACCCCGTCCAAACTGCTCGTCAAATCTACTCGGTATGCGAGTCTTCCAATCCTCTATGATATAGGAAATGGTCCAACATATCTCGGTGCTAGCTTCCCGGTCTTCCCGAACCAAACCACACCTTTCATCGGCGATACCTTGATGAAAACTCTATCTCTAACTGAGAACTCTAGGTCCTTACGCCTCTTGTCTGCGTAACTCTTCTGCCTAGACTAAGCTTCCTTCATTCTTTCCCGTATCAACTCGATCTTTTCCGTCGCCTCTCTCACTAAATCAGGACCAAGGACTAACCTGTCTCTGGTCTCTAACAAACATACTGGTGATTTGCATGGCCTTCCATACAAAGTTTCAAAAGGCTCCATTCCTATAGCAGTCTGATAACTATTATTATAGGAAACTCCACTAAGTGCAAGTGATCTTCCCAAGAACCACTAAAATCCAGCACACAAGCTCTCAACAGATCTTTCAGTACCCTACTGACTCTCTCTGTCTGCCCATCCGTCTAAGGATGATATGCGGTACTCATTTTGAGCTTAGTGCCTAACACACTCTGCAGGCTCTTCCCGAACTCGCTAGTAAACAAAGCATCTCTATCACTGACGATACTACTAGGAATTCCATGCAGTCTAATGATGTTCTTCATAAACAACTTAGACAAAATAGGTGGCGTCCTAGTTGACCTTACCGGAATGAAATGGGCACTTTTGGTCAATCTGTCCACTATGACCCATATACTTTCATTACCCCGGTTTGACCGTGGCAAACCGTTAATAAAATCCATGGTTATCGAGTCCCACTTCCAAACTGGAATATCCAAAGGCTGAAGCAAACCGCTTGGCTTCTGATGTTCGGCTTTTACTTGTTGGCAGTTCAAACACTGTTTTACCCATAAGCCAACATCCCACTTCATTCTTTCCCAGAAGAAGCTTCTCTTCATATCCTGATACATCTTGGTTCCCCCAGGATGAATCGTAAACTTCGATCGGTGACATTCCCTAAGAACTTCCTTCCTAAGGTTTCCAACATCCGGAACACATAACCTTTCCTTCTTTCTTAACAAACCCCTTCAGTCAAGAATAAAATCCTTTAAGTCATCAATCTTGGCTCCAGTTTCTAACCTTCTAATCCTCTCGGCTAACACTGGATCCTCTTTCTTCCTCGAAGCAATTCGTTCGATCAACACTGGTTGAACTTCCAAACAAGACATCATGGCGATATTTCAACTAGATCCAGTAGTCGATCTCAACTACACACTGCAAGCAGCCAGTGCTTCCAAGTCTTTCCATTCCGCCAACATAGCTAACACCACATTCTGATGTTTCCTGCTAAGCACATCAGCCACCTTATTTTCTTTTCCCGGTGTATACTCGATGCTAAAATCATAAGCTGCAACAAACTCCAGCCATCTCTGCTGTCTCATGTTCAGCTCCTTATGAGCGAATAAATATCGTAGAGACTTATGATATGTAAATAGCTCAAACCTTTCTCCCAAAAGATAATGTCTCCACACTTCCAATGCGAAGATTGCCGCTGCCAACTCCAAATCATGAGTAGGGTATCTCACTTCATGTGGTCTAAGCTGTCTAGAAGCATAGGCAATAACATTTACATTCTGCATTAGCACAGCACCTAACCCAGTACCACATGCATCGGTGTAAACTATCAACCCCTAATTCCCATCTGGAACTACTAACACGGGCGCATTGGTTAACAAATGCTTCAACTTAAGGAATGTCTCCTCACGTTTGTCAGACCAAACAAACTTCATGTCCTTCCTGGTTAGCATAGTCAAGGATGCAGCTATCCACGAGAAATACTTAATGAACCTTCGGTAGTATCCTGCAAGTCCAAGAAAACTTCTAACCTCACTTACCGTCTCTAGTCTCTTCTAATTATTAACAGCCTCGATCTTATCCAGATCAACTGCTAACCCTTCCTTGGAAACTACATGACCAAAGAACTTCACTTCCTTCTTCCAGAAATGACACTTAGAGAACTTTGCCTTTAGCTGATGTTGCCTTAGCATCTCTAACACTATTCTAAGATGATTCGCATGATCCTTCTCATTCTTAGAATATACCAAAATGTCATCAATAAAAACCAACACGAACCTATCCAAGTGCTCTCGGAAAACCCGGTTCATAAAATCCACGCAGAAAGTTGGCGCATTAGTAAGCCCGAATGGCATAACCAACCATTCGTAAGACCCATATCTAGTCCTAAACGCCATCAAAGGAACACTGCCCTCTGCTACTCTTAGCTGATGGAAACTTGTCGCCAAATCCAGTTGGGAAAACACTCTAGCTCCACTCAACTGATCGAATAAGTCGTCGATCCTAGGCAAAGGATACCTATTCTTGATCGTCCTCTCGTTCACCATACGATAGTCGATACACATCCTTAACGACCCATCTGGCTTCTTCACGAATACCGTGGCCATTCCCCAAGGCAAACTGCTTGGCCGGATGAAATTATTTCCTTCCAATTCCACTAGTTGCACCTTCAATTCCTTCATCTCGGTTGGTGACATCCTGCTAGGTGTTCTACTTACGGATTCAGCTCCCGGTACGAGATCTATCCGAAACTCGATTGCTCTTTTCGGCGGCAAGCCCAAAATTGGTTCAAACACATCCGCAAACTCTCTTGCTACATAAACCTGCTTCAATTCTGCTTCCGTTCCCATAGCTCCCAATAATGCATAAGCATTTTCGTTCGAAATCCTTACTGAGTAAAGGACTTGGTTATGGCTATTAGGATATTTCAATGATATTTCCCCCTCTTGGCAAAATATCCTAGCATCATATCTATCTAACCAATCCATACCCAATATGATCCCGAAACCCACGAAATCAAAAACATATAAACTACATGCAAACATATGACTTAACAAATCAAGTTCTAACTGGTCATATCTCATTCTCAGAGTTGCATACCCTCCTATAGGACTCACAACCCTTAAAGGAGTAATAAGGTATAAAGGTTCTAGACATAAGCAATCTACCAAATACTGAGATATAAATGAGTGCGATGCACCGGTATCAATTAGTATCCTAACCGGAGTACTATGAATCATAAGCATACCTTCCATCACCGCTTTTCCTTTCTCAGCAGTCGTTGGTCTAGAGGATGATGGTTCCAATGCAAAGACCTTTCCCTTTCCTGTCTTAACAGCCTTGGGAGACTTTTCCTTGTAATGCCCCATCTGGCCACAGTTGTAGCACTTCACATTCGACCTTACTGCAACTACTCTTCCATCACCTAAGCGACACTCATTAGCATAGTGCCTCTTCTTGTCACACTTGTAACAAACAATATCAGCCTTGCTCTTCTTAGTTGTTACCCTTGACTAGGCACCTTTTTTCTTGAAGAACTTCCGCTTCTTACCCTGAAAATTCTAAACCTCAACTGGTTTCCCTTTCCCAAAAGTAGAAAGCATCTCTTCATTCCGAATAGCCATCTCAACAACAATATGACACGGATCCCGGAGGTTTGGCATGGTTGCTCTGGCGATCTCAGGATTCAACCCCCTGATAAACTTATCATTTGTCCGAATGATAGTATCCACAGTAGCATATCCATAACGGGACAGCTCATCAAACTCTATAGCATACTCAATCACTGATCTATCCCTTGGACTAAACCTGCAAACTTCCTAAGCAATGCTGACTTAGCAACCTCTGATAGGAATCTTTCTTCGAACCTCCTTCGAAATTCAGCCCAAGTCAGGTCTTCCTCTGGCTCTCCTACGGTAACTCCATTCCACCAAAACAATGCTGCTCCCTGCAAATTCCTTGAAGCAAGTCTCCTCTTCTGTATATCCGTCAAGTCGAGATCTGCAAATATCCTTTCACGATGCAATAGCCAGTTCTCCACTCCTACTGCATCCTAGGTTCTCAGAAAAGGCTTTCCTCCAAGACTAGCATAATCCCTGCTCAGCTTGGCATATTTATTGCCAACTAGGGCCATCAGATTAGCTCCTTCAGCATTCCCTACAGCCACTCCCGCAGCTTCTCCAGATCCATAAGGGTTGCTCATGGATCCTCCTATCCTCTTACACCATGATCTAATATGCTTTCTAGGAATGCCTGCCAAGTTTCATGGTATTCCAAGCAAGCTAGTTCAAGGAGTGAGCATTCATCTGATTCTAGGCATGGTTCAATCCAAACTATGCACGAGACACCATCAAAACAAGGCATTTAGTCATGAAATTACATGGAGAGAATCTACACAAGGGAACATGATCCAATTGAAACGAGCTAAAAATGATCTAACTCGATCCATGCCCTATGGATTGCTAGCGATCCATCATATTGGGTCAGTTTGCTGTGAATTTCTTGAGTGTCTTCGTACCATAAAATATGGGCTTCTGACAAAGTGACTTGGTCCGATAGCTCTCCAATCCCTATAAATACTCACCCATCTACAACTTAAGTATGATCTTCTGAACTGTCTACTGAAACTCTACATAAACTATTCTTCACTCTTCTCCTCCCACACAACAGTCATCTAAAGGGTTCACTGTGGTTCTTCAATGAACTCTAACACTGGTGACTTGATCTAACTTACAAGATCCAATCAAATTGTAACCAGATTCAACTTGTAATTGCAGTCAGTCAATAACAAAAGTTATAAAGTGGACGTAGGCTTCGTTAACAGATGAACCACTATAAAAATCTCTTGTCTCTTTACTTTATCTGCAAGTTATTATTCCTTATTTCTATTTTATTTTTCTTGATAAACATGGCTGGTGGTGTTGATCCTTTTTTTTGGGTTAACATTTTGGTGCTTTCATTGAGAATCGAACTCGGGCTTAGATCTAGCTATCTACATTGAATCAGATAGGTTCAGAAGTTAGATCCTCAATCTCTGCTCAGAAAATCTGTTGTTGAGAATTAATGGCACCTGGATGAAGGAGAACTACTTCTGGAAGATCCATAGGGTCTACCATTACTGGAGAAGAAATAAACCCTCGGCGGATTTAAGTCAACAACCCCAACAATCTACAGTTAGGAGCTAACTCCGGAGATCAGGTTCCAAGATCCTCTATTCAGCGTGAACTTATCACTAGAGGCGAATTAAATAAAATGGTTGACGATATTAATCAAAAAATGGAAAACAGCCAAAGGGCTTTGATGGACAAATTGAATGCCCTAATAACCTTATAGTCACATGCTGCTCCAAAAACAATGATAGAGCCCACGGTTGCCACGGAACAAGAAAATTCTTCCAACTCTGGCCTGAACAGGAGAAAGGGGAAGCAGCCGTAGAAAGGAGTGATAAGTGGAGCTGTACGAATCAATATGAAAGGAAACACAAACACTTCACCAATTGCTAGTCAACCAGCTGCAAACTTGAATCTAGGAGCGAAAACCCCACGGGAAGATAGAGCCATGGATCTCTCCGACTCAGAAGATGGTGAGCGACTTGACGACGACAAGTTGGAAGGAAATACCAATGCATTCAATGACGCTAAGGAGATCCAAACTACCCCCATCAGACCAAGCACAAGCCAACAGAACCCTAAGGGAGTGGCTTTCTTGAAGACAGCAGAGCCTATGTAATGCCCCTGAATTTTAATTAACATTATTCGAGATATTTAATTGGATAAATTAAATAGAATAATGTGAATAACTAGGGAGATGAGATTAATAAATCCAATGGCCGTGTCTTAATGAATGAACTAAAATAAGACTTAACTAAATTTAGAAGGAGGAATTTCCTAAGGGGTAAACTTGGAAATGGGGCTACATTTCTAGTATAAATCTCTTCCTCCACCTTAATAAAAAATTTACCTTCTCATTCATAACTCCTCACCTACTTTCGGCTGGCCATTAAAAGCTCCAAGAAGAGCATAATTAAAGAAAAAGCTAAGGAATTAAAGCTAGGAAATTATCTCATTCTCCAATCAACTAATCAAGGTGAATAATCATGTTTATCATCTCGTTTTTCTCTGTTTGGATCGACTATGGGTTATACCCGATTCATGTTTGTGTCTTGGTTAGGATATAACCATTTAAACCTTTATTTGGATAAGACATAGGTGTTTTAAATGTTAATGGATTAATTAACACGTTTTATTCGGTTTTGGTTAAATTTCGAGTGTTTTTGATCTTCATATGCTTTGAAATTTTAATATGTTGAATAGAACATATTAATTGATTTTCTGGAATTTTTCCAGAATTTTTCATGATGTTTTAATAGTTATATAAAATTATTTAAGGTATGGGACTTAAATGTTTTGTATAATTATAAAGGAGAAATGAGCTTTTTCAAATTTATTTAAATTTCCAAATAAGGAAAGTCGACAGTAATTTTGAATATAAAATTCTGGCAACCAATCAGATTTAGGCAAACAAGGCAGGTGGGGTACAAAAGAACTGTTTTAAACTACAATTTTCACTATTTCAACTCTTTTGGCAAGAGCTTCTGCCTTCATCCCAAACCTTCCGACAAGGTCGAAAGGTATCAACCCTTTTGACTAGGTCAATAACCAATGCATATGGTAGCAGGAAACTCTGGTACGTAGTGAATTGGAAGGAGTCGAAAGGTTTAGGGATGAAAGGTTAGAGCTTTCGAAGGAGATGAAACTTTGTTTTGGTTTTAAAGAAAATACGCCTACTAGCTTTCTACATTGTCAATTGGTTTAAAAGAAAAAGGTTTCGATTGGTTTGCTTTCTTGTTTTAAATGAAACCTTTCGACAAAGTCGAAAGGTTAGCTTTCGACAAGGTCGGAAGCATAGTTGCCGCTTCCACACCTTTCGACCCAGATGGAGTTAAAGGTTATCTTTTGTTTTATAAAACTTGCCACCACTCTCCATTGATTTCGAAGGGTTGGTTCCAACACCAACACTTCACTATTTTTGAATGGTTTTGAAGGGTTTTGACTTCGAAAGGTTTTGATTTCAAAAGGTTTTGGTTTGGAAAGGTTTTGGTTTCAAAAGGTTTTGGTTTTGAAAGGTTTTGATTTCGAAAGGTTATGGTTTCGAAAGGTTTGATTTCGAAAGGTTACGAAGGGGTTACCTTCAATGATTTCAAAAGGTTTTGAGTTTTAAT
This sequence comes from Allium fistulosum, assembly GCA_030737815.1. Classification (NCBI taxonomy): domain Eukaryota; kingdom Viridiplantae; phylum Streptophyta; class Magnoliopsida; order Asparagales; family Amaryllidaceae; genus Allium; species Allium fistulosum. The sequence continues at coordinate 842,452,713 of CM060907.1, forward strand.
GGTTTCGAAAGGTTTTGAGTTTCATTGCTTTAAAAAAGTTTATAAATGGTTTTATAGGGGGGATACCCCAAGCTTTCGACAAAGTCAAAAGGTGGAACCTTTCGACAAGGTCGAAAGGTATGATTTTGTGATGCTTTCAAAAGGAAGGCTTCCGAAGGGGCTAACTTTGGATGTTTACTTGCTTTCGAATGGGGCTTCATTCAAAGGGGTTTAAAGGGTTGTTTTAGCCATTTTTCCTTAGGTAAAATTTTTCTAATTTGAAGGGGTTACTTCGAAGGGTTATAATATAAATACTTATCTTTGTTTGAATATGTAAGGGGGATCCTTATATAATTGGATGTAAATAAGCCTTGGGGACACTGGGGTGGGTTTAATGTTTTCGATACATACTTTGGGGTTACAAATAGAAATATGCTTTCAAAAATATACATTGGGGTTATCAATGTATTTTTATTTAATTTAACCCAATTGGGGCTACCAATGGGAATAGGTTAAAAAGGTGGTATACCTGGGGAAAATAAAGTATCATGCGGATCATTAATTTTTATACATAATCATGGGGATCATGATATTTTAATCGGCCAAGTGTTGGGTTCTTGGTTAACCTAGGAAAACCATGGAATGTGTGGTGGATAGCCCACATCAAATTTCTAAAGTAAAGAATGTTTTGCTAGAGGTGGTTAGCCTCGGGATTTGGCATCCAAGGATTCATAGTCATCCTAGGAAAACTATGGAGTGTGCGGTGGATAGCCCACACCAACTTTTATAAAACAATGTACGATGGATAATCTGCATTTATTTTAAATGGCTTTGGGACGGATGGTCCTATTAAATTACGACGGATAGTCTTTTTAAAGATTTTAGAGGGGAACTCTAATAAATTGATTTTAGATGGGAAATCTAATATATTGCTTTTAGATGGGAAATCTAATAAATGGGTGGATGGGATACCCAATATATATGATTTATGGTTTTATTTCATATTATGTTAAGACTAATCATTTTGCGTGCAGGGGCATAGTAATTTATTTGCATGTTTTGTTTTGGATACTAGTGAGGGGATAACCCGTTCCGCTAAGCGACGTGGTCTCACTAGCTATCTATTTATGATAAGAGATGATAGGGGATTATTCATACCAAACTTATTGTTTGACTTGAAGTTTTTGTTTCTCCACAAATTCTCGGGTACTCAAAATTAATTTGAATAGTCCAAGAGTGGGAGACTTTCAGGATTTTGGATGAATAATGTTAGCACCAGAATTGGTCACTTACACCCTTGAATAGAATTGTGTAGAGTGATTAATGAAGAAAGTAAATTAAAGCAGAGAAGTAACACAATTGAATGCAAAAAGAACAACAAAAATGAGAACACCAGATTTATAGTGGTTCAGCGTAATTGCCTACGTCCACTTCGAATATAATATTTATTATTTTTCCAATTACTTGAGTACAAATACAATTCGTAAACAAACAAATTGAATACAAGTTTGAACAGAAAAGAAGTGAGTACAGAAAATGGCAGAGTATCCCTGGAGTTCTCGCAAAAAGGTCCCCTCAACTGTACCCCCGCCCCTCTATTTATAGATGAAGATAGGATGGACCCCCTGTGCAGGCCTATGACCAAGCTAGCTCGGCCCATAGCTGACAGGCTAGGTAGACTGACCTAGACATGCCGATCCACTACAACCAATCCACCTGTTGCCAAACCAGGGGTTGTCTCATAGCTGACTCGAAGTAGGCTCTCAAGGAACTCAGAGTAGCTAGTGGCGCGTCTCGAAGAAAAACACTACCGACCGCATCGCCTTGCTGTAAATCCAAAAATATGCTAACTCTCCTGATATGCGCCGACCCAGGTATGCCGAACCACCTAGGCCGACCCTACATGGCCGACCCACTAGGGCCGACCAACTAAGAGCCGAGTCACATGAAAGGATTCTTCTGAGGCCGATCCTACTCACACTGAACTACCTAGGTCGACCCAGAACTACCGACCCATGCTCGCCGACCCACGTATGCCGATCCAATACACAACCTACCCACCTCCATTTAATTACCTTGACCGATCCATTGCCTAGTACTGAACCACTATAAACCATGCATTAACCTACACCTGGCTTTGATACTAGAACCAGTCCCAAGAATGCCAAACCACAAACATACCGAGCCACCTCAAATATGCTGAACCATAAATAACTAAACCGATCAGGTTACACCAAACCTTTATACTTCCACATCTATCTTGGCTTGAGTCCCATCTAGGCTCAGCCATAACCTCTGCAACTGTCGTTTTGTAGCCGGGCCAAGTAGTCGGGTAACATTTGCCCCCCAAATTGCATTGTGTGACTCAAGATGACGCGCTTTCAATCAGCAAGTAATCCCTGCTATCAGAGGCATATTAGATCAATTTCGAAGAGGTTCTTAAAGTTCCGCTTTAACTTTTCAAAAGATGAATGTATACAACCTTTCGAAGGCTGAATCACAGTGGGTTTTCTAAACCCACGCTTCTCCACTTATTCGATAGTATCCATCTCTTTATCACACCAACATCCTCAATTACCATTACACGTGTATACATTCATATATACACATTTTTATCATATTATCATTTCCATTTATTATATATATATTTTTACATTTTTTTAAAGGGAGGGATCGACATACTAAAGTCGATCGACTCGATCGGTTATCTGGGTTGGGTCGGTATGTCATTTTGCCGACCCATTGAAGCATGGTGACCGAGTCATCAGGAATATGCCCGTTCACCTCCCCTTTACCATATATAAAAGCCTACACTTCTTCTCCTTCTTCCCACTTTTACTTCTCAACTTACCCTCTCCGGCTTCACTCAAAATAGAGACATTCTCCCTCCAAATGCACTTACACTTTTTCTCTCCTCTTCCCACTATCTTACCAAGTTTCTTCCAACTTCCTTTTGACTTCGAGCTTTAGAGATTACACGCCCCAACTCTAACTAACATCGTAGGTAAAGATCTGAATTCTTGCATAATTTCCTTGCCGATGTTCCTCTAAACTCGGCCTGGACCCAAGCGGCACATGCACTTGATCATCCCTGATGGGAACGAGATGAGTATGATAGTGGTAGTGACAACATGTGTAAGGAGAGCAAAGAGTTTGGGAAAGAGAGAGAGAGTGTGGGGTTTTGTGAGGAGGACGAGTTCAACAATCTGAGTGTTCGTAGATCGGTAAAACACTAGCAGCAAAGTGGGTCGGTAGGAATTTGGTAGAGGAATGGGTCAATAGGATTTTGGCAATGAAGTGGGTCGGTGATTCGAGAGACAGTCTGGGTAGGTATCGTGACAGATGGTATGGACCGGTAGTTTGTTAGAGTGGAATTGGGTCGGTAGGAGTTTGGTAATAGAGTAGTTCTTTATTCTGAGTAGGAGTGGCTTGGTACACTTTATGGTGAGGCATTTCGATGATTAGGGAGTGAGTGTGGGTCGGTCATGTTAGTCCATGAGATGATGGTTTTGATGACAACAACCTTAGAATAGATTATAAAATATAAATACTAACATTACAAGTTTAGATATATATGTATATGCAGGATCTAACCATGCAGGTACCAAGAATGAAGACTGTACAGTATAGAGATTTAAGATATAGAGATAGAAGACTCATGAGTATCAAGATTATCAAGAGTTCAAGTTTCCAAGATAAGTTATATAGTTAGGAATATTGTTAAAACTCATAGAAAGGCACTGACATCTTAAAATCTATTTTATTCGTGGAATGGAATCCACTTCGAGCCCGTTAAAGGGATGGAACCCTAAGTAGGATGGAACCTACGAAAATCTAGTGGGACATTGTTTTGTATCCACTAATCTTAATTCAAATGATTTTTCAAAATTATCTTGTTTTCGAAATGATTTCAAAACTTTCCTTTTAAAAAGATTCAAAACCCTCGATTCCGTTTTTAAATAATTTTAGCCTCAAAACATCTTTATTTTCAAAGTCAAAATTACTCCTGATTTTAAATTGTCTTTTCAAATAATATATTTAACTTTTAAATTATTTATACTTTGATTTAAATTATAGTTAAAATAATATATATATATATATGTTGTTCTTTATATTCACTTATGAATTTCAACTATATTCAAGTATATTTATAAAGTTTTAAATAGTTTTTATATAAGATAAATATTATTTTTATAAAAATTCAAAACACCAAATTTGGCTGAGGGATGTCGACATGCCCATAGGCACCATGTAGACATGGTGACAGTTGAGTTCAAAATTTAAAATTCAAAAGAAGTGTCTATTCGCCATAACTCTTCACGAATGGACATGACTGTTGTTCTTCTATAAATAGGGGTCAGTTTCAACGAATTTTGTAACACTTTTCTCTGGTTTAACTTCTCTTCTTCTTCTCCACTTTCTTATTTACAAATTACACCATTACTCTGCCGAAATCAATATCGAATCTAACTCGATAATTTCTAGTTTTGATTCTCTCCACTATCTCTACAAGATCCAAGTGCTAATCTGAGTTATAGACTTTTTGTAATCAATTGAGCGAGAGAAGGTGTGATTGTAGCCCTAGAAATCAATTGGGTGAACTTGTTGCCCCGGAAATCAAGTATCTCTACCCAGAGGATTGTTATTCTGGAGGGTGTACCTCGTAGCCTTGAAACCGAGGGTTGTAATTGTTGAATTGGTTTTGAAAGGAAATCCGCACTTAGTTGTGAGGGACTGGATGTAGGGTAACTCCGAACCAGTATAAAATCCGGTGTGTTCTTTCCTTTACTGCTTTTACTTTATATTTGCATATGTGTTTGATTCTGTGTTCATATCTGTGTCTGATTAGTGTATACATTGTTAACAAAGTAAGATAAACTCAAAAAGATTAACAAATTTCTTAAAACACTATTCACCCCCTCTCTAGTGTTAATTCTAGCCTTAAGATCCTTAATCCTCATTTCTCACATTTGGTATCAGAGCCTTGTTTTAAAAAGTTTCATTATCTGAATTTTGAAAATTTTTCAAAATGGCTACTAACACTAGTACTGCTATTACCACCAACACTAGTTCATTTGTAGAAGGTCAGTCTACTGCCAGACCACCACTTTTTAATTGCAGTAACTATGCATATTGGCCATGTAGATGAAAATATATTTACAATCTGTAGGATTAGATACTTGGAATATCACACAAACTGAATATTCTGAACCCACAACTAATTTTGCACAGTGGACCACTGAGCAAAAGACTGTTGCACAAAATAATTCTAAAGCAATGAATATTCTGTTTTGTTCACTTGAAAGAAATGAATTTAATAGAGTGTCAGTTTGTAAGTCTGCATATGAAATCTAGAAAACTTTGCAAGTAACTCACGAAGGAACAAGCAAAGTTAAACAGACCAAAATTTACATGCTCACAAATCAGTTTCAGTTATTTAAAATGAATACTAATGAGTCTATTTCAAATATGTATAGTCGATTTCAAGATATTGTGCATTCTTTAATATCTTTGGGAAAGGTATTTTCGGAAGAAGATCAAGTTAGAAAAATTTTAAATTCTCTCACTCCAGAATGGGATCAAAAGACACTTGCAATTGAAGAGGCAAATGACATCAGTACTTTAAAGATAGAAGAATTGATTGGAAATCTAATGTCGTTTGAAGTTCAAATGATCTGGAGAAGAGAAAGCAAAGCATCTGAAAAGAAATCAATGGCATTCAATGCACTAATCGACGGATCAGACTCAAACAGTGATAATGATGAAGAGATAGCATTTATGACCAGGAATTTTTGGAAATTCCTGAAGTACAGAAAATTGAATAGTTCCAAGAAAAACAACTTTAAGAATTCCGGTAATCAGACTACAGTATCAAACTTTATCAAATGCTTCAATTGTGACGAACCAGGTCATATCAAAAGAGACTGTCCGCATCCAGATAAGCAAAACCCTCCTACAAACAATGATTCTGCAAAGAAACAGAAACGCGCATTCACTGCTACTCTAGATGACTCTGACTCATCCTCCAGCGACGATGAACAGAAGAAAGATAATTCAAATATGTGTTTCACAGCAATTCTCGATTTAGTCGATACCAAAGACACGGAATCTGAAAAAGGTACACGTTTACAATACATTGGCTGAAATTGCATGCTTGAATTGATTGATTGATTGGTCGTTTTTTTGAATTGATTGATTGATTGATTGATTTCGAATTGATATGTTGTTTGAATTTTAAAATTTATTTTCTATTCTTTATTTACTATTTTATTATTTTTATTATTTTTGACACATTCTGAAATATATTATAAGTATAATAATATTTCAGAAATATAGACATTAATAATAATATTTATATGTATGTATATTAGATAACTTAGGAAAAATCATGTCATGAATTCAAAGCCACATGTCGACATGGCCCCAACCATGATGTCGACATGCCTACCTGAATTTGAATTTCAAATTTTGAATTCAAATGTTTAAATTTCCCTCCACCTTTTCACTTCATTTATTTCTCTGAAAAGATACCTTTTGACCAGAGAATATGTCCTTTGAAAGTCTACTTATTCACTATCTTTTATCATATCTTTTCACTTTCATTTTCAAATTCAAACTCTCTCTTCATATCTTCAAGCTCTCTACTCTCTACTCTAATGGCTTCTTCAAGCAACCCCTCAACCATGAGAATTTCCAGAAAAATCAAAGAGCAATTATTCAATGATCCGGAGGCAATTAAAGCATACATAAATTATGCTAATTATGCCAAAGTCCATTCCGGAAAATTTGCTATTTTTCAAGATTTTTCTTCTTATGAAATTGATTCTCTTTTTGCAAACAATGGTGTTTTAAGTCTTATTGACTCTTCTCAAAATGATTTTGTTTGCTATCCTAATCTTGTCAAAATCTTCTATGCTAATTTAAACCGTGGTTTTTATATTGGAAATGAGAATGAAATTTGGAGTAGTGTCAAAGGCACTCAAATTGTTTTGAATTGTGATCTTTTGGGTACCATTCTCAATTGCAAAAGCACGGGAATGGATCTTTCAAGTTTTCAAATCAATGAACATGATCGTGAGACATTTCATCATATTTTTGAAGGAGATGAAAACTTTGAATTTAAAAACCGAAACTTTCATCCTAAAGCAAGAATTGTCAATCTTCTCTTACAACATACTTTGACCCCAAGATCGGGAAATTTTAACAATCCTACTTCAAAAGTGTGCAAAGCACTTTTTGCTATTTTCGGAAATTATGATATCAATTGGGCGCAAGTTATTTTGGATGAACTTCGTCCTAAAAACTTGGAAATGGAGAAAAGATTTTATATCATGGAATTTACCTTACTCGGATTTTCAACTATTTTGGAGTAAATTTCAAAGGAGAAGAATTTATTTCAAGAAAAGTTTTTAATATCTCAAACATTTCTCTCAGGAAAATCCCATATGTTTTTCAACCTTATGAGACTCTTGCCGAAAAGGAAGAGCGTTTGGCTCATGAAGATATGGAAGAGGAAGAAGAAGAAGAAAGGGATGAAATGGAAATAGAAGAAGAAGAAGAAGAAGGTGAAACATCCCTAGAAAGTATTGAATATCCCTCCAATCCTTCCAACAAAACCCTTCTCAAAAACCAAAAAATAATTGTGGAGAATCAACGGATTTTAAAACGATCCGTTAGTAAGAAGTTGGATAACGTTTCTTCGAAGATGAACAAGTTCTTTTCAAAAGTCAGCAAGAAACTTGGACTATCTTCATCATCTTCATCTTCTAACTAGTTTTATCTTTTAGTATCTTATTGTATTTGTCTTAGTTTGTTTTTTTTCGAATGTTCGTGTAGTTCATTATGCTTAATCTTTGTATTATCGTAATGAAATGAAATTTCCTTTCTGTTATCTATCTTATCTTATCTCTAGAATAAATGTTAGTATATTATATAAATATATACATATACATAATTATTCACAAAATCAAAGTTGTCATAAATTTTCACTAACCCATGTCGACATCCCCTAGAAGACCATGTCGACATGTACTGGTCAGAAGTGATTATTGATTTTGAATTTGAAATTCGAATAACTACCAAATGTCTATTCATTTCAAAAAAATTTCTACACCTATATATATACCTTTTTCTTCCAGAAATCTTCACTGAAATTTATTTCTCATTATCTATATCCTTCATTTCTTTCTCTAATTCAATTATGGCCAATCCTATTCACAATCTATCTGAAAATCTTAAAGAAACACTCAATTCATTCATGAATATTCTCTCTTTTATTCTACGAAACCAGCGTCACTTAGAATTGAGTCAAATACAGATAATCAAGGAACAAGAGAGACACTTCGATGCAATACGATGGATGATCTCCTCTCTACACAAGGATGATAATGAAGCACATCCTCATGTCTCTCTCACCAATGACAATGAGAATTGGGATGCAATTAAAGCAGACCCTATATTTGGAGAAGATGGATGGGTAGATGTTCCTCGTAAAGTTTAATTTTCTTTCTTTGTTTGATTTGTTTGAATTAATTTGTTTGATTTAATTTGATTTGAATTGATACTTTGTGTGGATTGATTTTATTTGGTTTGAAGTTTGGTGTGTGAAACATATATATATACACTGAAATAAATATAGTCTTTAATTAAGTTATTATGCTCATAAGTATCATTATTTCTTAATCTATATATTATATATTCCGTTGTATAGTTTATCAATGCAGGTACTGAAGTCCAAGAATAAGGGGGAGTAAGTTTTTTGTTGATGACAAAGGGGGAGAAATATAAAATAGGGTAGTTAGGCATAGATTAAAGGGGGAGTTGTTAGTTTTAGGGAGAGTTATTAGGATAGAAGGAATATTTTATAAACAAAGGTTGTCATCATCAAAAAGGGGGAGATTGTTAGTCCATGAGATGATGGTTTTGGTGACAACAACCTTAGAATAGATTATAAAATATAAATACTAACATTACAAGTTTAGATATATATGTATATGCAGGATCTAACCATGCATGTATCAAGAATGAAGACTGTACAGTATAGAGATTCAAGATATAGAGATAGAAGACTCATGAGTATCAAGATTATCAAGAGTTGAAGTTTCCAAGATAAGTTATATAGTTAGGAATATTGTTAAAACTCATAGAAAGGCACTGACATCTTAAAATCTATTTTATTCGTGGAATGGAATCCACTTCGAGCCCGTTAAAGGGATGGAACCCTAAGTAGGATGGAATCTGGAAAATCTAGTGGGACATTGTTTTGTATCCACTAATCTTAATTCAAATGATTTTTCAAAATTATCTTGTTTTCGAAATGATTTCAAAACTTTCCTTTTAAAAAGATTCAAAACCCTCGATTCCGATTTTAAATAATTTTAGCCTCAAAACATCTTTATTTTCAGAGTCAAAATTACTCCTGATTTTAAATTGTCTTTTCAAATAATATATTTAACTTTTAAAATTATTTATACTTTGATTTAAATTATAGTTAAAATAATATATATATATATATATTGTTCTTTATATTCACTTATGAATTTCAACTATATTCAAGTATATTTATAAAGTTTTAAATAGTTTTTATATAAGATAAATATTATTTTTATAAAAATTCAAAACACCAAATTTGGCTGAGGGATGTCGACATGCCCATAGGCACCATGTCGACATGGTGACAGTTGAGTTCAAAATTTAAATTTCAAAAGAAGTGTTTATTCGCCATAACTCTTCACGAATGGACATGACTGTTGTTCTTCTATAAATAGGGGTCAGTTTCAACGAATTTTATAACACTTTTCTCTAATTTAAATTCTCTTCTTCTTCTCCACTTTCTTATTTACAAATTACACCATTACTCTGCCGAAATCAATATCGAATCTAACTAGATAATTTTTGGTTTTGATTCTCTCCACTATCTCTACAAGATCCAAGTGCTAATCTGAGTTATAGACTTTTTGTAATCAATTGAGCGAGAGAAGGTGTGATTGTAGCCCTAGAAATCAGTTGGGTGAACTTGTTGCCCCGGAAATCAAGTATCTCTACCCAGAGGATTGTTATTCTGGAGGGTGTACCTCGTAGCCTTGAAACCGAGGGTTGTAATTGTTGAATTGGTTTTGAAAGGAAATCCGTACTTAGTTGTGCGGGACTGAATGTAGGGTAACTCCGAACCAGTATAAAATCCGGTGTGTTCTTTCCTTTACTGCTTTTACTTTATATTTGCATCTGTGTTTGATTTTGTGTTCATATCTGTGTCTGATTAGTGTATACATTGTTAACAAAGTAAGATAAACTCAAAAAGATTAACAAATTTCTTAAAACACTATTCACCCCCCTCTAGTGTTAATTCTAGCCTTAAGATCCTTAATCCGCATTTCTCACAGGTCAGAACCCAAAGAGTGGGTCGGTGGTTTGAGAGATTGAGTGCGTCGTTCGGTGTGCTATCCAATGTGGTTTGGATCGGTAACAAAAGTGTGGCTCGGTACCAAGTGTTAGAGTCGCTACCGAGCATTTGGATCGGCATTGGCTTTTTGGACTATCTCAACTTGAACACAACATACACCAGGACCACACATTGCATGCCTAAGCACAAAACAATGGACAATGACGAGAACCAAAGCATACGAACCCATGGACTTAACTCGAACTAGCAATTCCATAATTCAAGTAGTTCTAAACACGAAACTAGCTGAACAAAAATAAGTAAAAGCCTTCATATTATATAATGCCACTGTTCGATTCCAAGACCTCTACTACCGAACATAAGACAAGCTGTCGGAGACGGTCAGCGATGACGGTCTCCAAAGATGATAGTTTAAAGCTCAATCACGCTTTACTAGTCTTTGGAACTTTAACTCTTTTATATTCATGCTTTAATGGTTGCACTAGTTCACACACCACACGGGGGGAATATTTTGTTGTTATATTCTGATGTCGACCATCTTTCAAGTATAGTTTAAACAGGTATCTATTCATATCAATTGCTTTTCGGAGATGTCTAAGAAGTCAAGTTCCATCACTGTTTCTAACAAGCTCGGACCAAGTTCACGACAAGAGGCAGTGGGTACGTCAATTCCATCATTCGCTCACATTCCCGACATTCCAGTTCTCCTTACTGAGGTTATCGGTCCGGCCCCTAACGCCGTAGACAGAGCTGTCATTTTAGATAACCTCGTTGATTCACAGGCCTCTAAAATCGACGAAGCCGCTCTCCGTCGATTGTGCTCTATCCATGGAACCCCTTCTAACGACGTCTTGGTTCCGTCAGCTCAAGATCGGCCCTACTTGTCCCCAGCTGGCTACACTCTGTGCAACAAGTTCATTTGTTGGGCCGGAAGCGTGCCACTCTTCAATTCAGTTATCCGTGAAGTATTACTATATGTAGGGATTGCTCCGGCACAACTACATCCTAATAGCCATGCATTTATTCACGGTACATACATTCTCTTCATGAGCTTCCTATTCAGACCTCCAACTCATGAGGACATCCGCTACATCTACCGCTTCAAGCGACATACTGATAGTCCATCATACATATTCCTCGAGCCATACTTCAAATGTCAAGTTCTGATGGGTGCATGGAACAAGCTTTCTCAGTTCAAACAGGTCAAACAGGAGTGGTTCTACATACGTTGTCCTCCCAGCATTGTGAGAAGATGGCTGGAAGGACGTAAGTCTCATCCTAATCTCACTTCTCATTCTAAGACTTAAGGCGCATTTTCTGAAAGTCTAAACTTCTTTTAATTCTTACAGGTATCCGCCCACGACCCGAAGGAGATAGGTACTCTGAGGCCGTTGAGGCTATTCGAGCTACCACTGTAGAAGATCGAGAAATCAAATCAGTAGTTACCAACGAACTGCTTTCGAGGTTCGGATTACTAAAAGAGGGTCGTAGGACTAGCCTTCTACATGGCACCACAATTGCAAGAACAACTGCAGAAGCGAGTAAAGAACAAGCTGGTCCTTCGGTGCCCCCTACCGAAGGGGCCCCCATACTACCAAGGAAGGCGAGATTAAAGAAACTGAGGCACCAGTGGCGACTAATGAGAATATAAGTTCCGGCTAAGCGCCAGTAGCTGATGCAACTGGTGCCGGCCAACCACTGCCTCCTTCAAAAAAGAAGAAGAGCTTGGCGTATAAGCTGAAAAAGAGAAAAGTCGGCGGAACTTCAAAGGTCACGATAACCCCTATTGAGAAAGGATCGTCTTCTCAAAAATTGGAAAGCTCACTTAAGGGACTATCTAACTTGACCATCCCCGACGATTTGTTGAATTATGACTTCAATAATCCCGGCGCTATGGGATTTAATTCGCCCGTGAGAAGTGATGAAGGTGCCCAGCTTCATGATCAGGGAGAGAAAACTTCGATGAGTAAAGCAAAAAACACTGGTCCGTTGGGAGGATGTACTAGGACACACACGAATACTTACACTCCACCATACACCTGAATTCAATTCATCGTGTGACTTCTACTAATTCGTTCTCGTTTAATCTTACGTACAAGTGAAATGGGGTGTATACATGGCATTGATCGTCTCCGAGGATCCTCCGTCTTCTATCATTCTGGTCAAGACTCAGGATCGGGTAAACGAAGAGATAGGGACGAAGGCGGAGATAGAGACTAACATTCTAGAGAGTCGTCCTCATCTTCCCACAGGAGGTCCCACGACCACTCTTCATATCCAAATGATCCTCCCAATATTCCGGCGCGTAGTGGGGACAAGTCTGCTCAAAAAGGCTCCCAGTCCGAAGTCCCTCACGACCAACATTCTGGCTCCTTGAACACCAAGAAAACCTGTGAGCCTCACAACAAATCCATGACTTCGGTAAGGCAGACTCCCTCGGCTCTCGTTCACGATCCGACCACGGTAGAAAAATTAGCCGAGCTCAAAGCTACGTTTCCGAAGATCTGTTTCGACATACTGAAATTTCTCCCTACAATCCATCCTATTCCTGGGCACGTCAAACAGAGCGCTATTGCTTGCAACAACGACGTGTATTTCCAGGATGACGCATTCGTACACTTAGTGGAAAAAAGTCTCGGAAGTCTCCATCTAGCGTCAGCACGAAATTGACCGCCTTAAGCTCGAAGCCATTCACGACAAAGATATTATAAAGGGCCAGGATGAGGAACTACTCTCATACAAATCTCAACTCGAGACCTCCCAGAAGAATGCCAAGGAGACATCCGAGGTGATCAGACGCTTAGAGGACAATCATAAAAAAGAGTTAAACGAGGCAGTTCAACGCAGCGGCGCTCTAGCTCTGGAGAAAGACTCTCTGCAAAAAGAGAAAGATTCCCTCACTTATCAGGTGAAAGAGCTGGAGGAACTACTTTCCAAAGAAAAGGAAGAAAAAATCGCAGCACAGGAAGAATCACAAAAATACTGCGATGAAATCGTCGAGATGAGGAATTTTAAAACAAATTCGACGAAGAGCTACTCAAGATTGAAGCGCTAAAAGATGCCGCTCGCGAAGAAGGAAAAAAGGTGGCACTTTCAGAGATAGACTCCTGAATCGAGGAAGCAACCGAAGCCAGTAGAGAAGAGATTAAGTGTTCCTTCAACCCGCTCATCGCTGAGTACAATGCGAGAGTCCTCATGTACCGCGACCTATCTTTCTTGGGCGGTGGTTATCTCGAATCACTAGCTGAAACATGGGATACTTTGATAAAAATTAAGATAGTGGAGCTATGTGTTGAAGAGGTTGACGAAGAGGCTCTTGTGAGAGAAGTGCTCCGAGGAAATGAGCCTTCAGACTTATCTGCGACAAAATCCCTCTTTGGAAGAGACTCCTTGTCATCAAAGGGTAAGGAAGATATTGCTGGCCCGTCCGACACTGGGTCTCAAGTTCCTCCTCCCGTTTAACCGACCGAGACTTCATCACTTGGGCCTCCCGAGCAGCATGTCAGCTATGACCCGGAGAAACCCGGACTTGGCACTCATATTTTATTCCCAATCCCTGAGGGTGATACTCCGAGGACCACTGAAAGTCAATTGGAAGCTGGTACGTAGTTTCACCTTCTAGAATTTAGAAAATCATCGCTTTTGGCGAGTAACGAATGTATTCTAACATTTGCTTTTCATGAATTCGTATAGGTCACTCTGGTCCCGAGCCGACTCTAAGGAGCGATGTCGCCACGGAGCGGGAAGAAAAAGAGGCTGAGGCACCTCACACTGGAGATACCCCTGGTCCCGACGCTTAAGTGATCAGGGCGCTATATGAGGATAAACCTGAAGATCCCTCACCTGAATAAGGACACGATGATGTCGAAACCACAGGCGCTTCCGAACATACCTCCCAGCTTAGCATGAAGGAGTAACTCGAGGAGGAGGAGAAAGAGAGAATCAAAGTTAAGATAGAATCCTAGGTGGTGGAACTCGACGATCCCCTAAATAGGCCATTGAAGGTTATTCTCCCCGGTGGAACCACACCTTTGGAAGTTCCCCCTTCTTCCTCGGATACCACGCTGCTTGGAAGTAAGGAGTCTAAGAGAAAACGTCCAACTTAGGAGACTTCGGAGAAGCCGAAGAAGGAAAGAAAGCCGAAGAAGTAGCTATCGTCCGGTCATGCCTCACTTAGCTTACATAAGTCAAAATCATGTAGTCATTTCCCTTTCCTTTTCTTTTTATTTTTTCAGTAGTCGTTGTAGATTGATTTGGTCTTCGAACTTTCGGAGAAGTTGTAAGGAAATTTTTTTTGAGAAGTAAATAAAATCTTGTTTCTTTGCATTCACAGATTCTCATCGGTTAGCTTATAATTTTATCTATAATTGAAATTCGGAGTCTTGCGGGTCATTTAAACTGTAGTCCACTTTCAAAGGACTTGGAGATTTTTGGATCATTTATATTCTAGTCTGTGCTCTGGGGACTCAGAGTACTCTTGTCCACACTCTAGGGACTTAGAGATTTTTGAATCGTTTATACTCTCGTCCGCACTCTAGGGACTCAGAGTACTATGGTCCGCACTTTGAGGACCTAGAGATTTTCGAATCGTTTATACTCTAGTTTGCACTCTAGGGACTCGGAGTACTCTAGTCCGCTTCAGGGACTTAGAGGATTTTGAATCGTTTATATTCTAGTCTGCGCTCTGGGGACTCAGAGTACTCTAGTCCGCACTCTTGGGACTTAGAGATTTTTGAATCGTTTATACTCTAGTCCGTGCTTTGGGGACTCAGAGTGCTCTAGTCCACACTCTGGGGACTTAGAGATTTTTAATTGTTTATACTCTAGTCCGTACTTTGGGGAATCAGAGTACTCTAGTCCGCACTCTAGGGACTTAGAGATTTTTTGAATCGTTTATACTCTGGTCCGCGCTCTGGGGACTCAGAGTAATCTGGTCTACTGTTCGTCGACGGAATTTCTAGCGATTTAGAAAACCGTCGAATGAATTTAAATTAAAAATAACAGCAAGCGCATGACGTACTATTGAAGTACGTGGCGAATACGGGTCGATCCGCAGGGAATTGATGATTCTAAATTCTATTCAATCAAATTAACCAAAGTTGAAAGTGTGATTAGCTAAAAATGTAAGAAACTAACAAAAACTAGCAAAAGAAAATTAGATAAAAATATGAGAGTTAAATGACAATTT
This sequence comes from Allium fistulosum, assembly GCA_030737815.1. Classification (NCBI taxonomy): domain Eukaryota; kingdom Viridiplantae; phylum Streptophyta; class Magnoliopsida; order Asparagales; family Amaryllidaceae; genus Allium; species Allium fistulosum. The sequence goes on from CM060907.1 coordinate 842,468,282, forward strand.
AGAAATAAATCCAATCTCTAGATCATATAATTCAATAATTAATGAAATTATGATCTCTTTTTTGGTCATAAGTGAGTTTAAATGATGTGTTTATCATAAGTATGGCTTATTTGTGCTATTAATTAGCTCAACATAAGCCATCAAACTATAACACACCCCTTAAACCACTTACTAACTCTCGTGAAAACAACAACAAAGTTGAAAATGAAATCTATTTTAAGCATGACCTATTAACTATTGTTTAGAAATATATGCCATAAAATTTTTCACATTCACTTCATTACCATCATCATATGTAGATGAAGAGGTAATTATTGCTTGTGATTGTTTAAGCATAGCCTATTTGTTATGAACAACATAGACTATCAAATTCAACATGAAACAATAAATCACATCAACATTCCTTTAAGCACAAAAGAGATCAAAATTATCAAAATGTTGAAGCTACATGATTAGAGGCTTCATTACCCCTAAATTGAAGGGGTTAAGCTCTCATTTTTGTTATCATATGAACAAATGTAGCTAACAACATGAAAGCAAAAAATAAAGGAAAATGAAAGCTAATGGAAAAGAGAAGATAATTAACAAGAATGAAAACTAATCTACTTTGCATGAATGTAAACTACACTACTAACATAAGAAGAGAAGAAGCATGTAAATAAAAGAGAATTAACATTGCATAAAAGAAAGAAAAATTACATGAAACAAAATGGCTAAGTAGCCATGGAAAAAGAAGAGAGAAAAGATTTGATTTATTTCCTAAGCTAAAAACTAAGTAAGAGAGACTAAGGGAGAGGGTTACATGAAGATATGGGGTATTTATACAAGTGTTAAACCCTAAGTTATATTTTTGGGGAATGCCCAAATTGCCCTTGAGGTAGTGTGGTGGCCAAGTAATCATTAACATCCACTAATCCCCCCACTTAAATGTACATGAAGCTTTAATGTCCTTTTATCATGTGCTTAGTTTCTAATTGAAAATCAAGGTAAGTGGGTGGGGTCCTCCATGATCATCACTTTGAATTATTTCCATCTTCATTTTTTCTCTTCACTCTTGTGCATGCATATTTTATCATGAAGTCACTTGTAAAATTCACCTAATTTCCTACAAAACAACATAGAAAATTCCAAGTAAATTTTCACAATTTAATAAATGCATAAAAATGACCATTTTACCCCTATATGAAGATGAATATGTGAAAATTTGAAAATAATTTGAATTTTAGTTTAAACAAGTTAAAATACCCAATATGATCATTTATTTAATTTAAATAGATTAAATATGGTGGTAAAAATATGCACATTTACGTGCACATCAAATACCCCTACACTTATCTTTTTATTCGTCCTCGAATAAAGGAAAAACTAAGATAAATCCATTTTCGTAGGGAGCACGATTGCATTGAGCGTATGCAACAAGCCGTTAAACCTCCGGGTGTCCCTAGTAGGACGAGAGTTGTCTCGTGAGGGTTTTCAGCGGATACTACCCACAAAATCCAAATGCAGGATGAAAATATTTACAAAATGCAAGATTTATTTACAAAGAGTTGAATGCGAGTTCTTGAAAATATTTACAAATGAATGATTTACTCTTAAATAGACACAAATAAGTTAAATATAGGTTTTGGTCATTATCTTGAAATTTAGGTCATTTACTCGTCAAAATTTCCAACAAAAATTAAGTTATCATAACAAATAGACTATAGTTTAACTCGTTGTTTCGGTTGATAATAAACTGTAATTATAAAATGGATCCTTAGTTGATTACAAAAGTTTATAAAAGTGGTAATTCATTTCTTTTCAATAACAAATCAAATCATCCAAGTTTAAATGGTGCTTAGATTTCATTTGCTTACTCTCTCTTGTTTGATAATTTTATTGATATTAACAATATTTACATATGCCTAACTCAGGTAAACTGAGGCCAGATATATTACCCGTGCACTGCCTTGCGGACTGATGTGAGGGGAATACAGAGCGTGGCGAGTGAACACACAAGTGTGAACACTTATCGACTGTAGGCGTTATTAAAAAGAATTTTCATATACATACACCTAACTCAGATAAACTAAGGCCAGATATACCGATCGTGCATTGCCTTTCGGGCTTATGTGAGAAGGGTACAGAGCATGGAAAGTGAACACACGAGTGTGAACACATGACTCTAGGTGTTTATTAAAAACTATATATACAAAAAACATTTTTTTTTTGTATTTTGTTCGTTTTTTTTGTTTTTTTTTGTAGAGAGAGAGTTTTGCAAAATCATCTTAGCACCCTTTAACTTATAAGACAAAAAACATGTTATATCCTTTACTTTAAATTCACCATTTTTTAAAACAAAGATTTTCAATTAGGATATTTCATAATTAACACGTATGAACCTTCCTATATACTAGTTAAACCATCATTTTTTGTAATCAAACTTTATTCTTATTTTTGCTGAGACAAATAAATTTTCAAAAATTTCAATTTAATAAACCATAACCATATATTTATCCTATAGTGTTTTTAAAAATAAATCAAAAGAAAATTTGTTTTTGAGATTTGTTTTTGAGTTTTTAAAGGAAAAAAGCAAAAATAAACCATGAAATAGTAAAAATGAAGATGAGTCTCCCCTCCCCCCCACACTTGATTTTGACTGTGTCCCCATAGTTAACCCAAGTGGAAGGAGAAAAATAAAAATAAAAACATGACCTTTATTTAAATGAAAATTAATGTTATTTACACGAGATCAGAAAGTATATCGTCAAAAAGTAAATGAAACGGTCTTCCAAAGACCGATTCATTTGTCTCGTCAAGTATGCGAGAGACAGCGTAAGCACGGAAAACCAAACCATAAATGATTTCAAAGTTGAATGTTGATTTGGGAAAACGAATGTTGTTTTATTAAAAATCTTACGAGTTGTTTTATTTTCGATGATTTTCGGGGTTGATAGAATAATTGATTGAAATTCAAATTTATTATCACCAAGTTGAAGTTCAAACTTATCATTGAAAACTTCTTCAAAATTATCGATTTCAAAATCAAAATGGTGATGTAAATCTTCCCCTTCAGAATTCGACAACTCGTTTTCGAAAAGTCAAAAGAAATTGTGTTCGTTGAATTCATCTTCCTTATTTGGATTATTAACAACTTCATCGTATATATTAAGATCAAAATCCAAAGTTTTTGTATTTAAATTTTTGGAATCGAGAAAAGGAAGGTCGAATCTTAAATTTGGTTCCACACCCTCGAAAGAATTGAAATCCAACTCAATTACCATGTTTTCAACAACTTCATTAAGATTGTTATTTTCAATTTCAAAAGTTGTTATTTGAAAATCATCGATTTGGGTAAAAGATGGATTGTCACTTGACCTGTCACACATTGGGATTTGATTTTGTTTCTCACGTTGTTTCATATATGTTTCAAACAACGAATCCGTGTGATCATCGTAAATTTTGTTCATTTGCTCAACAAAATCCAATTTATAATTATTAACATGAGGATTTTCACTTTGAAATTGTTGAGAACAAAGATTTTCAATCGTAACGTGGTTAAGATTATTCCCATTGCCAAATTCGTTTGAAAAGTTGTTTCCATTTTCATTTTGAGTTTGAAATTCATTTGGAGTTCGAAATTGAATTGGCATGGGTTATAATCGAAATCGTTTGAATTTTGAATTGAATTCAAATTTTGAAATCCTTGACTCGAGTTATTACACAAATTTGAATTACACAAATCATTTATCATTTGATTTTGTTATGTAGAGATGAAATGCTATTTTCGAGATTCGAGGGTTGGTCATCGTTTTGAAAACTTTGTTGTTCAAAATTCGAATTGTTTAAAGAATAGTTGTCGTTAAAATATCCATATAAATTTGGAGTGAAATCATATGGATTATATTGATTTTGACAACCAAATTCAAGTGAGTAAGGGCAAGGAAACTCGGACATTTTCAAGAGATTTTTTTTTGGTTTTTTTATAAAGGAAAAATATTTACAAATAGAATGTATTATTTTTTTCTCAAAATAGAAAATTGATTTTTGTTTTGTATTTTCGTTTTTCAATTTTTTTCTTTTTTTTTTCTAAATATTTTTTGGATTTTTGAAATTTCAAAGGAAAAGAAAAAAAAATTCAAAGAAAAAAAAGGGAATATTTACAATTTTTTTAGTTTTGAATTTTGAATTTTTTTTAATATGCATGAACTAATGCAACTAAATGAATGCAAATTTAATTACAAATGATTTATCCTAAATTAACCCAAAATTGTATAATCACAAATTGTCTTAAATCAACAAGATAGTTCTCGGCCACGTAACGGACAGGAGTTATCGGTGCACCACGAATCACCGTAGCAATGCAACCGAAGGTTTAAGTACCTTCAAAGGAACAACCACTATAATATTTACGAATCACCATAATATTTATAAATGGTTATTACTCTGCCGTAGCCTAGATACCAAGAAATTAAATTGTTCAAAGAAGACAAATTGTCGACATACAATTAAAAGTTATCGATGTCTAATCGTTATTATTAATCAAAATCTAGGATGAAATGCAAAGCAGAAATTAAACGTGTATTAACAATGCAACTACGAATGTGTTTTTTTGTTTTTTAATTTTTGAATTTTTTTTAAAATATATTATGCAAATGTAAGCAATCAACAAAGCAATTAAAATAAAAACAAGAGATATATACAACGCAAGGTAAATAAAAAAAATAGATATATCAAGCAAGCAGTTTTTTTTCTTTTTATAAAGCAAAGCGAAGCAATTATTTTTGGGCAACAGTTGAGCGAAGCAAGCAACTTTTCCAATCTGCTTTGGCAACCTAAAATTAAAAACAAGATATATACAATTATTTTTTTTTTGAGAAGAAAACTTAAAAGTGAGGTTTTACTTAAAAAAAATTCTTTTTTTAAAAACTGTTTGCAAATGAAAACAAAAACCAATTGAAAACAAAAACAAATTGAAACTTGCGTTTTTTTTCTTTTTTGGTGAGAAAGACCTAAGTAAACAAATTAAATAAATAAAAAAGAAGAAAAAGGAAAAACAAACAAAAGAAAGAATAATTACAAAACCAGCCCGGTCCACTTTCTACTTCAAAATCAAATTCGTAAACTACTCTACTTTTTCGCTCAAAAAAAATATTGAAATCGAGGCGAATTTGAGAAATGAATCGAGAGAGATTTGCAATGCTATTCCTTTGATTTGGGTGAAGTGAAGACACGGATGGCTTATGCGATTGCTGGTTTGAAGTCGAGAGTCAAGGCAGTGGTCAAATTCGATTCAGGTGATGGAGGAGGATTCAGGTCGAATTGGGGATTGGCGATTTGAATTGGTGGAAGCGATAGATTCAGGCAATAGATGTGGATGCTCTGAGGCGATTGTTTGTGGTCACTGACGCTCTGATGGTCGCTGCTTCGAGTCTTTGTTATGGCTCTGGTTGCTTGGTGGAGTTCGTGGAATTGTAGAATGGAGGCGCCGATTGCTTGTGGTGGTTCGTTTCGAGTTTTCGATGGAGTAGTTTGATTTTTTTTTTGAGTGGTGATTTTGACTGTCGTGGTGGCTTGGTGATGAAGTAACATGGACAGTGGATAGATGTGGCAGAGGGGTTTGTTGAAATGTGTTTGTGTTAGATGTATGGGGTGGTTGGAAATGTGGAGGCTGATGGTCAGATGGTTTATATGTGGAGTAATTTTGGAAGTGTGATGGTTGAAGTGGCGGGGAGGCTGTCAGTTGCAAGCACAGTGTTGGTACTGTGGTAGTAGAAGGATGTTGGTGCAAGGCAGTAGTGTATGTGCAATGCACTGATGGGCACAGTGTAGTGTTTGCACAGAGATGGGAGAAATGCACTGTGTCACAGTTAAGTGAAGTAAGGAGGATGGTTGTAAGAAAATAGTAACAGTGAAAGTGTAATAAACAACAAATGCAATGGCAATAAAAAATGTATGAACAATGTAGAATGAAAAATGTAAAATGTGAATGGCAATGAATTTTTTTTCTTTTTGAATTGACACTGAGTATATTTTTTTTATGTATAGAAATGCAAATAGAAAATTAGAACAATATGTACACAAACAAAATGTCACAAAATCACACACAAACACACAATTTCTTTTATAAATGCTATACACACAAAAATTAAAACACACAAAAATCAAACAACAAATAATTCGAAGAATAGAACTTAAAAATCAAAGCATCTCCCCGGCAACGGCGCCAAAAACTTGTTCGACGACGGAAATTCTATCGGATTAGAAAAACCGTCGAACGAATTTAGAAATAAAATTTACCGCAAGCACACGGCGTACTATTGAAGTACGTGACGAATACGGGTCGATCCGTAGGGAATTGATGATTTTAAAATTCTATTCAATTCAATTAACCAAAGTTGAAAGTGTGATTAGCCAAAAATGTAAGAAACTAACAAAAACTAGCAAAAGAAAATTAGATAAAAATATGAGAGTTAAATGACAATTTAGAGATAAATCCACTCTCTAGATCATATAATTCAACAATTAATGAAATTATGATCTCTTTTTTGGTCAAAAGTGAGTTTAAATGATGTGTTTATTATAAGTATGGCTTATTTGTGCTATTAATTAGCTCAACATAAGCCATCAAACTATAACACACCCCTTAAACCACTTACTAACTCTCATGAAAACAACAACAAAGTTGAATATGAAATCTATTTTAAGCACGACCTATTAACTATTGTTTAGAAATATAGGCCATCAAATTTTAATTTCACATTCACTTCATTACCATCATCATATGTAGATGAAGAGGTAATTATTGCTTGTGATTGTTTAAGCATAGCCTATTTGTTATGAACAACATAGACTACCAAATTCAACATGAAACAATAAATCACATCAACATTCCTTTATGCACAAAAGAGATCAAAATGTTGAAGCTACATGATTAGAGGCTTCATTACCCCTAAATTGAAGGGGTTAAGCTCTCATTTTTGTTATCATATGAACAAATGTAGCTAACAACATGAAAGCAAAAAATAAAAGAAAATGAAAGCTAATGGAAAAGAGAAGCTAATTAACAAGAATTTAAACTAATCTACTTTTCATGAATGTAAACTACACTACTAACATAAGAAGAGAAGAAGCATGTAAATAAAAGAGAATTAACATTGCATAAAAGAAAGAAAAATTACATGAAATAAAATGGCTAAGTATCCATGGAAAAATAAGAGAGAAAAGCTTTGATTTATTTCCTAAGCTAAAAACTAAGTAAGAGAGACTAAGGGAGGGAGAGGGTTACATGAAGATATGGGGTATTTATACAAGTGTTAAACCCTAATTCATATTTTTGGGGCATGCCCGAATTTCCCTTGAGGTAGTGTGGTGGCCAAGTAATCACTAACATCCAATAATCCCCTCACTTAAATGTACATGAAGCTTTAATGTCCTTTTATCATGTGCTTAGTTTCTAATTGAAAATCAAGGTAAGTGGGTGGGGTCCTCCATGATTATCACTTTGAATTATTTCCATCTTCATTTGTTCTCATCACTCTTGTGCATGCATATTTTATCATGAAGTCACTTGTAAAATTCACCAAATTTCCTACAAAACAACATAGAAAATTCCAAGTAAATTTTCACAATTTAATAAATGCATAAAAATGACCATTTTACCCCTATATGAAGATGAATATGTGACAATTTGAAAATAATTTGAATTTTAGTTTAAACAAGTTAAAATACCCGATATGATCATTTATTTAATTTAAATAGATTAAGTATGGTGGTAAAAATATGCACATTTACGTGCACATCATCTGCACTCTGGGGACTTAGAGATTTTTTAAATCATTTATACTCTGGTCCGTGCTGTGGGGACTCAGAGTACTCTAGTCCACGCTTTGGGGACTCAGAGTACTTTGGGGACTTAGAGATTTTGAGTCGTTTATACTCTAGTCCGCACTTTGGGGACTCAGAGTACTCTAGTCTGCACTCTGGGGAATTAGAGATTTTTGAATCGTTTATACTCTAGTCCACGCTCTGGGGACTCATAGTACTCTAGTCCACACTCTGGGGAGTTAGAGATTTTTGAGTCGTTTATACTCTAGTTCGCACTCTGGGGACTCAGAGTACTCTAGTCCGCTTCAGGAACCTAGAGATTTTTGAATACGTAGCTGGTCGACTTTTAGTTTTGTATGTGTGTTCATATGCCAGACAGATTAATGGAAATTAATTTTGCCATGAAATTGTAAAACACGGAACACCAATAGTTCATAGAAAAACAGCTTTAAGCCTTTATTAATTGTAGAAAATAGGGACAAACTGAATTTTCTTATTACATGTCGAAAACAGATAACAACAAAAGAAACATATACTGGAAACAATTGCTACTAAAATGAAAAAGAAATAAACTAAGTATAATAATGGTGCAGATGCTCGCTATTCCATGCTCTGGGAGTGTCACGCCATCAACAGTCGCTAGCTTGAAGGTTCCTTCTCCAAGCCTCTGTTCGATGACGTAGGGACCTTCCGATGGGGGGTTCATATGTGACGGGACAGGAAAAACTCGCTTCAAAACAAGGTCGCCCACATTGAAAGCTCTTGGTCAAACTTTTTCATTATAATATCGAGCGACTCGGTGCCGATATGCGGCCGCCCTTAAATCAGCTTCTTCACGCTTCTCGTCGACAAAGTCCAACGACTCCAGTAAAAGATCTCGGTTCGATCTGGAATCATAATGAGTCACCCGGTGAGATGGAACTTCAAGTTCCACAGGTATAACTGCTTCAGTGCCATATGCCAAGGCAAAAGGAGTGTGGCCAGTCGTGGACTTGTGGGTGGTTCTGTATGCTCAGAGTGCTGTTCGAAGCTCATCCATCCACTTGCCTCTAGCCTTCTACAAATGTTTTTTCAAGAGGGACTTGATTATCTTATTTATGGCTTCAACTTACCCATTTGCTTTAGGGTGAGCGACTACTGCAAACCTTTTCTTAATGCAATATTTTCGACAGAACTCTTTGAATTCTCTACTCTCAAATTGAGTTCCATTGTCAGTAATGATAGTCCGTGGGAAACCAAAGCGGCATATAATGTTTCACACAACAAAGTTAATGACCTTTTTCGTGGTGATCGTAGCTAATGGCTCCGCTTCTGCCCACTTGTTGAAGTAATCGACCGCGACGATTGCGTATTTCGCACCACCTTTGGAGATTGGCATGGAGCCGATTATATCGATCCCCCATATTGCAAACGGCCATGGACTAACCATTTGCGTGAGTTCCATCAGCAGTGCTCTCAGGATCTTTGCGTACTTTTAACATTTGTTGCATCTCTTTACATAGTCACCGGCGTCCCGATTCACGGCCGGTCAATAGTATCAATAGCGGAGTATCTTTTTGGCCAGTGTCTGCTCCCCAGTATGGTTGCTACATTCTCCTTCGTGGACTTCTCTTAAAACCCGCTTTATCTCATCGTGGGCGATGCACCTAAGCAAGGGAACAGAGAATCCCTTCCGATACATCATTCCATCCTGCATTATATACCGTGAGGCCTTGCAAACGACTTGTCGTCTCTTGTTCTTTCTCTCGGGCAAGGTTCCGTGTAGCAAGTATTCTTTGAACGGGGTCATCCACGACTCCCTTTTAGTTTCCGTCTTCACCACAAAATCTACCTCCATCTCGTTTATACTCGGGGCATGTAAAGTTTCAATGGGAACCAATCCCATCTGTTGTGCATTATCAATGCTTGCAAATTTTTCCAAGGAATCGGCTTCCCCGTTTTGTTCGCGTGGAATGTGCGAAATATCATAGTATTCGGGGTCCGCCAACAATTCTTGAACCCGAGCGAGGTATGGGGCAAGCCTTTGTCCCTTTGCCTGATAGTCTCCCTGTACCTGGTACACCACCAACTGTTAGTCACAAAAGATTTCAACCAATTTCACTCAAAGTTCTTTGGTAAGCTTCAATCCTGCGATCAACGCTTCATACTCAGCTTCATTATTCGTAGCGAGGAAATTAATTTTCAAAGCATAACAAATCAATCGGTTCTCGGGAGTTACAAGAATAACACCAGCTCCAGAACAATGTTCGTTGGGTGCCCCATCGGTATATAGCTTCCATCGAACAGCGGGAATCACATCACTTCCACTTGGCTCGTCTGATATAGTGAACTCTGCAATGAAATCTGCTAGCGCTTGTCCCTGGATAGCCCTTCGTGGCAGGTAGGTAATGTCGAACTGACTCAGCTCAATGTTCCATTTAAGTAGCCTTCCAGAAGTCTCCGGTCGTTGGAGCACCTGCCGCAAAGGTTGATCGGTATAAATACTGACCGGATGTGCCTGGAAATATGGGTGGAGCTTGCATGATGCGATCACCAAATAGTAAGCCAGCTTCTCAATCTTAGGATAATTTCTCTCTGCCCCCATTAAACGCATACTAACATAGTACGCCAGCTTTCGGATTCGGTGCTCCTCACGAACCAAAGCTTCACTGATGGCATGCTGGGATACAGCCAAGTAAACATACAACTCCTCATGGTCTATGGGCTTTGACAGAACAGAGGGCCTCTCCAAGTGTCTCACTAGAGCTCGGAACGCGTCCTCACAATCCGGCGTCCATTCAAAATTTCTTTTCCCTTTTCTTATCACATTAAAGAAAGGAATACACTTGTCGGTTGCTCTGGATATAAATTGACTCAACGTAGCGAATTTCCCATTCAGGCTTTGTACTTGCTTTATAGTTCTGGGTGCTTGTATGTCTCAAATAGCTTGAATCTTTTTTGGGTTCGCTTCGATTCCCCGCACATTGACAATGAAACCCAAAAACTTCCCCGACGCAACGCCAAAGGAACATTTCAATGGATTGATTTTCATTCCGTAAAATCTAAGTATATCAAACATCTTTGCTAAGTCTCGAATGTGGTCGTTTGACTGTCGTGACTTCACGAGAATATCATCCGCATAGACTTCCATCGTTCTACCAATCTGGTCTTTAAACATCTGATTCACCAAACGCTGATAAGTTGCCCCTGCGTTCTTCAACCCAAATGGCATCACTACATAACAGTACAGTCCAATGTCCATGACAAAACCGGTATGCTCCTGATCCGGAATGTGCATCGGGATTTGATTGTATCTCCAATACGCATCCATAAATGACAACAACTCATGTCCTGCCGTCGAGTCGACCAGTTGATCAATTCTGGGCAATGGAAAACTATTCTTAGGGCACGCCTTGTTCAGGTCCGAGTAATCAACACTGGTCCTCCACTTCCCGTTTGCCTTCCTTATCAGTATGGGATTAGATATCCATTCAGGATATAGGGTGTCGTGGATGAACCCATTGGCTTTGAGTTTATCCACCTCCTCTTTGAGAGCAGCGGACCTCTCCGGGTCCATGCCTCTCCTCTTTTGTTTCACTGGCACATACTTCGGGTTAATATTCAACATCTAACCTACGATGGCGGGAGAAATCCCACACATACCAGAATGGGTCCAAACGAAAACATCTAGATTTGCTCGGAGGAAATCAGTAAGATCCCCTATCATCGAGGGATTGAGCTGTGATCCAATCTTAAGCACCCGTGATGGGTCATCATGGCTGACTGGAATGTCAATCGTAAGTTCAGCCTGCATCGCATTGGCCTCCTTGGGTTCTTCATCGTCATCTCTCGGATCTATGTCTCTATAGATCCGACTGTGTTGCCTAAGCCAAGGCTCAGGCGCTATTTGTCAATTTTCAGCAACATGGATGCGGATGGGGTTGTCCATACCCTTTCCCTTCGCTCTTCGCTGGGCCTCTCTCAGCTCAGCCACATAACAAGCACGACCAGTCGCTTGATCGCCATGCACTACACCAACTCCACTGTACGTTGGAAATTTCAAGGTCAAACACCATGGGGCCAAAGCTGCCCTAAACTCCGCCAAGGCCGGTCGGTCCAGAAAAACAATATACAGGGAATCAACATCCAAAACAATGAACGGTAGGATCCGTACCCTCCTGCATTCACCTTCTCCTAGTTCAACTGGCAATTCAACAAAACCTACTACAATAGTCGTTGCACAATTAAAGTCGTAAATGCGGGCTTTAGATGGTTTCAGATCCTTCGTCTCCATCTTCATTTGGCCATACACCTTTTTGAAGATAATATTAACAAAACTCCCACAATCAATTAGTATTCTTCTCATAAGCGCCGGTCCGATCGTAACAGAGATAACCATCGGGTCAATGGTAGGTGCCTCACCTGATCGGCATCCCTACTCCTAAATACTATATCATTGGTCATCATTCGTTGCTGTTTCGCTGGAGTCCCCTCTTCTGTGTTCGAGCAGCATTCGAAGCCCGCATGCTTCAAGGAACTAGCATAGCGTTCCATTTCTTGCCAACTCTTGTCTGCCGGATGAGGTTCATCGATTATCGTGTTTATGACCAGCCTTCCTCCAGTCCGAGCGGGCTCCTCAGGTCGGTGTGAAGCTTACCTGTGATAGGGGTCGGATGTCCCCTGTCTGCCTTCCTGTGGATTCTTAACAAACTATTGTAACTTCTTTTGGCGAATCAGCTTTTCTATAGCATCATGGAGGTGTCTACACTCTTCAGTATTGCCCGTAGGTCTCGTGAAACCAACAATACTTTCCAGTCTGCTTTTGTTCCTCAATCGATTCCTTTGGGCGTGGCTTCTGGTATTGGAATGTATTACAAGTTGATAGATAAATATTCTCCAAATATGTATTCAGAGGCGTATATTCACTATAGGTTGGAATTCTTGGTTTCCACTTTCCTGCTTCCCTCTTTCGTTCGGAATTTCCTTCTCCGGATCCTTTAGACTGCTCCGGCTTATTTTGAACATCGACTGGGACTTTACCAGAGTTTTCGCCAGATTGCTTTACCACAATGTTGCTTTGCACCGCTTCCTTACTAGGTCCTGGCGCACTGCTCCATCTTGACCACCTAGCCTCTTCCTTTCTCATGAATTGCTTCGACTTTGAATAAAAGCGTTCCAAGATAGTCGGTGGTTTGCCTGCCAGCCAGTCACCAAACTCTGAGTCTGGATCCACTCCTTGCATCACGGCCATAAGGATAGCACGGTCATTTGGATTGCTAACTTCGGTAGTAACAACGTGAAATCTTTGCAAATAATCCTTCAACGATTCCCCCGGAGCCTGGATCACACTGGATAGTGACATCACATCCTTTGGGTGAGTGGCATGGATCCTAAACTACTCCACGAACTTCATCGCTAACTCATCAAACCTAGAGATCGATCGCGGGGGAAGTCTGGTGAACCACATGGTGGCGATTCCGGATATGGTTATGAGGAAGCATCTGCATTTGGTCGCATCATTTGCCCTAGCCGAGTTCATCATCCACTTGTATCTCATTATGTGCTGTCGGGGGTCGGTCTTCCCTTCATAAGCTGGAATAGCAGACATGCTGAATTTCCAGGGGTATTCAGCTTGTAGGATGGTATCTATAAATGGAGTATGGCTCCTCGATATGCCCCAGTCATCGTTAGTTAAGCCCTGATTCTCCCTCATCAATTGTCGAACCATAGCTGTTAAATCTGGAGTCTGGATAGGAGGTGGCAAGTCGGTATCCGGCCTGCGCGATTGCTCTAGCTGGTGCCTCCTTGGTGGGCGATCGCCTAAGTGTGCACCCTGAGGACCCGCTTCATTAGGACCCTGGCGAGGTGGTTGACCGGCTCCCAAGCGTGCTCCAGATCTGAAGTTTCCTACTCCAGGATGGGTATGACCCCTAGGTGTAGTTGAGGGGCCACAGTTCCAGCTAAGGAATCTGGATCATTTCTGTTGGTCTGTTTTTGGCGACTCGTCACCAATTGCTCTATTGCACCAGTTTGTGCCGTTTCAATCCTACGGCGTCTACGCTGGTGGGGGGTGTTCATCTGACGAAGCAGAGCTGTCGGATGATAAGTAGGAAGCATGGCTTCCTCCAACGTTCTGATGCTACCGTCGAGCGATCTGGGTCATCAGGTTGGCGTTTGTTTGAATCTGCTCGTTAAGCTATCTCCTACTTTCCACGAGCTCCCTCATCAGCTCATTCAACTCTGCCCTGGTGACAGCTTCTGCTTAGCTTGGGATGATGGTGGGTTCTGCACCGGCATTAGCTTGCCGATTAGTAGGTCCTACTTACTGGACGCTAGCGGTCTCATTAGCATCGGCATTGTGGGAGGTGGATCTGGTACGTGGTCTTGTCATCTTAGAGTTATACGTAGGAATGAGTAGAATCTATAAACTCTTGAGAATGGAATTGGATCTCCTTTGGGGGATTTCCTCAATCCAGTAGCAACAAATTAGATCCAAACAGCCTGAGAATGACCGTTTCTCAATGAAAGCACCAATATGTTAGCACAAGAATTGGTCACTAACACCATTGAATATAATTGTGTAGAGTGATTAATGAAGAAAGTAAATTAAAACAAAGAAGTAACACAATTGAATGCAAAACGAACAACAAAAATGAGAACCCCAGTTTTATAGTGGTTCAACGTAATTGCCTACGTCCACTTCGAATATAATCTTTATTACTTTTCCAATTACTTGAGTACAAATACAATCCGTAAACAAACAACTTAAATACAAGTTTGAACAGAATAGAAGTGTGTATAGAAAATGGTAGAGTATCCCTGGAGTTCTCGAAAAAAGGTCCCCTCAACTATACCCCCGCCCCTCTATTAATAGACGAAGATAGGCTGGACCCCCTGTGCGGGCCCATGACCACGATAGCTCGGCTCATAGTTAACAAGCTGGGTAGACCGACCCAGACATGCCGATCCACTACCACTGATCCACCTGTTGTCGAACTAGGGGTTGTCTCGTAGCTGACTCGAAGCAGGCTCTCTAGGAACTCAGAGTAGCTAGTGGTGCGTCTTGAAGCAAAACACTACGGACTGCATCGTCTTGCTGTAAATCCAAAAATATGCTAACTCTCATGATATGCACCGACCCAGGTATGCCGAACCACCTGGGCCGACCCAACATGGCCGACCCACTAGGGCCGACCCACTAAGAGCCGAGCCACATGAAAGGATTCTTCTAAGGCCGATCCCACTCACACCGAACTACCTAGGTCGACCCAGAACTACCGACCAACGCTCGCCGACCCATGTATGCCGATCCAATACACAACCGACCCACCTCCATTTAAGTACCTTGACCGATCCATTGTCCAATACCGAACCACTATAAACCATGCACCGACCTGCACCTGGCTTTGATACTAGAACCAGTCCCAAGAATGCCGAACCACAAATATATCAAGCCACCTCAAACATGCCGAACCACAAATATACTAAACCGATCGGGTTACACCAAACCTTTATACTTCCACATCTATCTTAGCTTAAGTCCCATCTAGGCTCAACCATAACCTTTGCAACTATCGTTTTGTAGCCGGGCCAAGTAGCCGGGTAACAAATAAGCTTCCAGAGATGTTATAACCTAGGCTTCAGCCTACTCACTAAGATCGTTTGCAAAATCAAACACTTGGTGTAGTCACTGACAGCCGACCTCCAGATTACCAGACATTTGAGGCATACATCGCGGACATGAACAAGGAATAATGTATGAAAGTAAGGATAGAAGGGATGATGAATGGGGATCCGCTCCAAGTCGGACTCCTATCACTGATGACATTCTAAACGAGCGGTACCTGAAAAGTTCACTATGCCGACTATTCTGTCTTACGATGGAATGAGAGACCTGTTATCTAGGTTTTTAACCCAGCAGATACCAACAGAGAACAAGACAACCTTGAGCTAGGCAGATGGTTCATAAACTAACCAGAGAAGCTACGACTAGAGTGTGATGAGAGTCAAGTAATAAAGCTAAGGCGATGATTGGAGTCAACAAAGCCAAAAGACCAACATCCCTGCAATCCAATAAGCGTTTGAATGTAAGCAGCTAGTAACTTGCCATCAACATGTGACGATGACGATGAAGGCCTGAGAAACATCTCCAATTTCGAAATTCAGATTAGTCTACTGAGGCCGAATCATCAGCAACCCATGCTTTTCTTCAAAATCGCAAACAAAAATTCATGAAATACGACTAAAGGAGGTAGAATTCTATGGACGAAATAAACTAAGTCTATGGGTTGCTAGTGACCCATGGCTCATGGATCGCTAGCGATCCATGGTTCATGGGTCGCCAACGACCCATGGAGTTTGCTTATTTTTGTCCACCGAATCCCCTAGGTCGCCTGTGCCACATCTGAGACCTGATAGTTATGGGCCTGGCCCATAAACCCTTCAACCTCTATAAATAGCATGTCGCATGCAACATAAAGAGGATCTTTTAGAAGCTAATTACTGAAGCTCTACTGGAATGATTATTCACTTCTAACCTCCCTCACAACGATCTCAAAAGAATACATTATGATTCTCCGGTGGGTTCTAACTCTTGAGATCTGATTCAACTAGGAATTATGCTAGTCAAATCTCGTGTAGCGAATGCTATGTTCAAGCACCAGATCGGAAAACCATGGTAGTTTATATGGACGACATGCTAGTCAAATCCCGTGTAGCCACCAACCATCTAGATAATATTGCTGAAACGTTCGAGATACTCCGTAAGTATGGAATGAAGCTCAACCTACTTAAATGTCACTTCCGGGTGGCTTCTAGGAAGTTCTTGGCGTTCATAGTGAGTGCCCGGGGCATCGAAGCAAATCCGTAGCAAATAACAGCGTTACGTGAAGTTCAAGCCTCTAAGAATAAGAGAGAACTTTAAAGTTTGAATGGAAAAGTCGCAGCACTAAGACGTTTTATCTCAAAAGCTACAGACAAGTGTATACCATTCTTCGACGCGTTAAAGAAGGGAAGGAAAAACTTTGAATGGAGCGGCGCTTGTCAAACGGCCTTCGAGGAACTGCTGCGACACATTGAAACTCCTCCGGTCTTATTGAAACCAGTCGATGGGGAAGACTTATTCATTTACTTAGCAATTTCCACGCACGCATTGAGCGCAACTCTCGTACGGGAAGAAGCGAAGATCCAACGACCGGTGTACTACATTAGCAAGCGATTCACCGGAGCTAAGAAGAACTACCCAAAACTAGAAAAGCTAGCGTATTGCCTTTTGATCGCATCTCGAAAACTGCAACCGTACTTCCAGGCTCATCCAATTGAAGTATTGACCGATTAGCCATTAAAACAATTCCTATACCAACTAGAGACATCCGAACGATTACTTAAGTGGAACATAGAATTGAGTCAATATGATATCACTTACCATCCAAGGAAGGCAATCAATGGGCAAGCGCTGGCCGATTTCATTGCTGAGTTCAAAATAAGGGATGAGGAGGAGGAAGTTCAGTCGCAAGCGAACACACACAAGAAGCTTTTCGTCGAAGGAGCATCGAACAACTCATGTTCAGGCGCAGGGATAGTACTTGAAACCCCCGAGGGGCAAACCATTAGCTATGCTCTACGTCTGGAATTCCTAGCTACGAATAACGAGGTGGAATACGAAGCACTGATCGCAGGGCTGAAAGTTGTGAAGGAACTCAAAATAAAGTCCGTTCATATATATAGTGACTCCCAACTGGTTGTGTGTTAAGTGAAAGGAGAGTATCAGGCGCGCGGCGAGAATCTTGCCTCGTATCTCTCCAAAGTGCAAGAGCTACTGAGCGACATCGAACACCACACCATAACCAACATACCACGGGAGCAAAACACCAAGGAAGACTTTTTGGCCAAGTTGGCAAGCTCCGGAGAAGCCCAATCGTTGGGGGTTGTCCCAGTCGAAACCCTAACCAATCCAAGCATTAACAAAATGGATGTAGAATGGATTCTCGAGACTATTGTGGAACCAGACACATGGATGACTCCAATAAAAGATTATCTTCTGGTAGGAATTCTTCCAATAGACCGAAACCAGCGAAAGAAATTACTCAGGAAGGCGCTGCGGTTTATGATACATGATGGAATACTTTATCGAAGGGGATTCTCGACCCCACTTTTTAGGTTTGTGATCGATGATGAAGCACATCGAATCCTGGAAGAAGTGCGCGAAGGCGAGTGTGGGACCACACTGGGGGGGGCAGACGCTGACAAAGAAAGTCCTCTGGTATGGGTACTTCTGGCCAACAATAAACCGCGATGCTGCATATCATGCCAGAAGATGCGATCGCTGTCAGAGATTCAGCAAGATCAAGAGAACTCCATCAACAGAACTAACACAAATAGTCAGCCCATGGCCATTCGCGATACGGTGAATCGATTTGATTGGAGTCCTACCGGTGGCAAAAGGAGGAGCCAAATATGCTATAGTGGTCGTAGATTATTTCACAAAATGGGCCGAAGCAGAACCGCTAGTCACCATAACCACAAAGAAAGTTATTAACTTTGTTACTAAAAACGTCATTTGCAGGTTTGGTGTGCCACAGAAAATCAGCATCGACAATGGAACGCAGTTCGAAAGCGTTGAGTTCAAAGACTTCTCCAAGCGCTTCCGGATTGAAAAGAGCTTCTCCACGGTGGCTCATCCACAGGAAAATGGGCAAGTGGAGGCAATAAGCAAGAACATCAAATCCACCATCAAAAAGCGATTAACAAAAGCAAAAGGAAACTGGGTTGATGAGCTTCCACTCGCACTATGGGTTTACAAAACAACACACAAAGCTGCAACCGGCCACACCCCGTTCACATTGGCATATGGTTCAGAGGCGATGATTCCTGTCGAATTAGAAGTCCCCTCTCACTGAAAGCCGAATTTCAACCAGAAACAAAACGAGCACTCCTACTCGAATCACTAGACATAGTCGATGAAAAGAGAGAGGAAGCAGAATTGAGAATCGCCGCCCACCAAAAAAAGGTCGCATGATACTTCAACTCCAAAGTTCACAGTCAAACCTTCGAAGTCGGCGATCTCGTGCTCAAGCGAGTTTACCTGGTCTCCGGAACCTTCAGACCAAATTGGGAAGGACCATTCGTCATTTATCAAAAGCTTGGCGATGGGACATTCAAGCTGACTACCATCGACGAGATCAAAATTCCCAGGGCTTGGAACAACGAATCGCTCCACCGATACTTCATTTAAAAGAAACTTTATGTATTTTCTAATTTTAGCAAATAAGCCATTACGGGAATACCGGTGGCATTGTAAATAGGCAAAGAATCTGCCATGCTTTTCTTAATAAAGTTTGCTTTTTGAATAATTCAAATTGTGTGCATAATAATTACCCGACGAGCCGATCAAAGTAAACCCACTCAAACAATCGGATCGGCGAATCCCGATCATGGCCCTCTGAAAAGTGATGCCGCCCCGGTCGCATCAGGAGGGTCACGAGCTTAAGTTTCTCGCATCGCCCAGAGATAGGCGATGTTGAAAAACTTCAGATTCAAGTTACTTGCATCGCCCGAAGATAGGCGACGCCAAGGAACTCAAGACGTAAGCTTTTCACCCTGCTCGGAGATTGGCAATGCCAAGAAGCCCCAGATTCAAGTTTCTCGCGTTGCTTGGAGATAGGCGACACCGAGGAACTCAAGACCCAAGCTTCTCACGTTGCTCGGAGATAGGAAACACCGAGAAGCCCCAGATTCAAGTATCTCACGTCGCTTAGAGATAGGCGACGCCGAGGTACCCATGACACAAGCTTCTCGCGTTGCCCGATGATAGGCAACGCCGAGAAGCCCTCGATTCAAGTTTCTCGTGTTGCCCGAAGATTGGCGACGCTGAGGAACCCAAGACGCAAGCTTCTCGCGCTGCCCGGAGATAGGCAACGTCGAGAAGCCCCAGATTCAGGTTTCTCGCGTCGCCCGAAGACTGGCGACGCCGAGGAACTCAAGATGCAAGCTTCTCGCGTTGCCCAAAGATAGGCGACGCCGAGGACCTCAGGACACAAGCTTCTTGCATTGCCCGGAGATAGGCAACGCCGAGAAGCCCCAGATTCAAGTTTCTTGCGTCGCCCGGAGATTGGCGACGCCGAGGAACCCAAGACATAGGCTTCTCACATTGCCCGGAGATAAGCAACGCCGAGAAGCCCTAGATCCAAGTTTTTCGCATCGCCCGGAGATTGGAGATGCCGAGGAACTCCAGACGCAAGTTTCTCGTGTTGCCCGGAGATAGGCAACGTCGAGAAGCCCCAGATTCAAGTCTTTTGCGTTGCCCGGAGATAGCTACGCCGAGGAACTCCAAATTCAAGATTCTTGCATTGCCCGGAGATAGGCAACGTTAGGGAAACCCAAATTCCAACACCTCGTGCTGCTTGGAGACAAGCAGCGCTAAGGAACCCCAGAAACCGCGCACTCAAGTTGAAGATTCTCGCGGTGCTCGGAGACGTCGAATACTTGAAGTTTGTTTGGAGTGAACAACCCTGTGAACTGGGGGGCATATACCTGTATGAAGATAGAATCACTTGAATGCAAAGAGTCCACAAGTCCTATCACTCCAAACGACAATAAACTCATGAGTTCTGTCTCAAAAGTTAACAAGGATTCTAAGAAAAGGCTAGCTTTATGGAGTTTTAAACAAAATCAAGTAGTTTTGAAAGTTTTATGAACCTCTGAACGAAAATCCTCTAAGTGCTGTTAGCAAAGTATAGAATGAAACGTACGCATGCACAAAAAGTATATATGAAAAGATAGACAAAAATAAAAGTCAAAATACCATTGCATTGTTTGTAATCTTATGAACACATAATCAAAATGTAGGGGTTGTACCCACACAACAGCGGCCAACAAAGAAAAATTATAGACTCCACGACCAAGACCCAAAGTACAGACTCGACACTTAGGAATAGGAACACAAAAGGACACACAACAAGTCAACCTTCCCACAAGCCATTTGACAAAACACAGCCCCTCCTTGAATGGACCAATCAGCATTTTCTGCCACCACTTCCTTTCCCACCTCTGGTGGGCAACTTCTGCTTCTTTTCTGGAGAGGTGTCGCTGCCAGTAATGTCAACTTGTATTTCCGTAGCGATCTCCTCCTCCTCCTCATGCTTTCTAGTGGAGCTACCCAACCCCTTATGCTTTCTTCGCTTCCAGGAACTCTTCGAGGCCTTGACCGCTTCCACTTTCTCTTTCTTAATGGCAACCAAGTCGTGCGAAGTTTTTGGTGGCTGCTCTGTCGGTGTCTCCTACTATTTGGCCTCAACGGCAGTCATATCACCTTCAAGGGATGCCGAAGGATCATCCACGCCATGAAGCGCCTCAATCTTCTCAACCTCTGGTCCCGGTTGAGAGCTAGGCGTTGATGTAGGGGCAGGTTCAGGAACAGATATAATTTTGGAAGATGTAAAGATAGCAGCATAAGTAACTAGCGCATCAACAAGAAGAATAGAGGGAACTATAAGATCAAAAAGAAAAGCATTAAACTCCTCTTGCTCCTGTAGCGTAAGATGGAGTCCCCCAAATTCGAGGGAGGGGTGATCATTACCTGCACCGGAGGTAGGGTCATGAACGGCGACCTCAAACTCGTTCCCTTCATCTTCTTTGGAAATCTCCGCCCCATGGGGGACAACGTCGAACCCCGAACTCATCGGTTGATCATGAAGCTACCTCGAAGGTTCACCCACATCAGAGGATAGAAGCTCGGCAGACACATCTGTAGTGACCATCAGAGCTGCTTCGGCAGTTTCCATCTCCCGTTCGACTCAAAGAATTTCTTGACCCTCAAGCAATGCCTTCTTGGATTGCTCATTAAGATTGGCATCCCGCAACTCTGGATCTGTATAGACGTCGCCATTCTTGGCAAAACGAGATAAGATCTCCTCCTATATAAGGGCAAGAGTGCATGGGAACTTCGGGCCAAGATAAGAAAGTCTCCCCTGATGCAGTATAGAATTGACGTAGAAGTTCAGGATCGTTGAGTCTAGTTTCTCCATCTTCCGGTCAAAAGTATGCTGGAGCTCCAGATAATTTTCTATCACTGTAGCCTTCTCCGTCTCAATTGCAGTCTTGTCGGCACTAAGTTGTGCGACCTGAGATTGTAGTCCTGCAATTATCCCCTTCAACTCTTCAATTGTCTTGGTTTGATTGGAAATAGTTTTGTTATGTCCCTCTATAATCGGATTATGGTCGGCAATTGTCTTCTTTTAGGCTTCGATAATAGCATCGCGGGTGACCACATCTTCCTTCAACTTGGCTTCTTCCGCAAGAGTTTTCTTGATTTCGTCTCTCCAGACGATTTCGGCTCTCTCGTGCACATGTTTCATCTCCTACATTAAGCCGGCAGTCCTCTTACTGTCTCGAAGCGCTGCCTCTTTTTCCTCCTCCAATTGTTTAATTTCAGCATCCCGCTCGGCTAACGCCTTTTCAAAATCATCTTTTTCAGCTTCAAAGGAGAGGATCTCCTGATAATTATTCCTATTAGTATCTGCTAGTTGTTTACAGAGCCTCTCCCACTTCTCGCCCTGCTCCAAATCAGCCTGAATGCCTTGATGGCGTGGCATATAAGAGTACCTTCGAATGGAATGAATATCCATATCAAACTTAACACCTTTTAGGAACCAACCAGGAAGAGACGCCTCAAGCTTAGGCGGACCTGCGGGAAGAATGTAGGTCGGTCTCCGATGGGGATGAGAAGGGACGGGGGCGGTAGGAACAACAAAAGAGGATGAAACATGCGTTGAAGGCAGAATGGGGGCAGAAGAAACATCAACCTCTTGTCCTAACGATGTATGCTTCAGAACGGGCTCGGAGGGATGGGAGTGGTGATCAAACTTCGACTTCTTTGATGACTCTTCCCTTTCATCATAAGACCGTCTTTTCTCGTAACCGCCTCCGTGCGAGCGAAACTTATCCTTTTCCTCCTACCGGTGGGCTTCTGCCTCAAGTTCTTTCCTCCGCCTATATTCTTCTTTCAACTCCCGGACTTGGTAGCGACTGAAAGAGCGCTTTGAGTACTGTTGCGAATCGGTGTAATCCTTAAAGTCATCGTAAAGACCACGCCCCCTTGTCATACCTGAAATAAAGCATACATAAGAGACTTCAAAAACACATAAGGAATCAAGCAAATATACGAGAGAGTGGAAAGTGCAATCCTAATGTGTCGTGTCATGTATTCCTAAAATGGGCCTAAGACGTCGTCGCAAACCAGAGCGAACGATTGTAGGTGGGGGAATAGGGCTGACTTCGGTTGTCACAGGTGGAGTCGGACTGATGGATGGCGCAATATTGCTAGTACAGGACGACGTCACGTCAAATTCGAAGTCATCCTTCATAAGGCTATCAAAGTCGACGAATGCATCGCTAATATCTCCAAAATCTACCCCGACAGCCCCACCGGGGGAATCTTGATGTTTGCCGGCCTCCTAGGCTTTGTCTTTATCATCAATATCAGAAGGGGGGAATCCAGAAGGACGGGACTCATGCCTGGTGTCTCGCCACATGACTCTGAATCTTCACCTTTGGACTCCGACAGATAATAGTCACTGGCTGTGGATTCATCACTGCTGCTTTCAAATTCCCCTTCCTCTTTATCCGAGTCTATCGCGGCTTTCCCTTCTCTCTGCGTGGGCTCAATTTCCAATTCCTCCTGGATCGGGGACATTCTAGTAGAACCGCTAAGACCAGTTGCAATACCTTCCTCATGAGTCTCATCGAGCGGACTTTCGAAAGGGCCACTTATTTCACAACCCTCATCAGAATCCTGTGAAGAAGAAGAAGGATTTGCGTGAACTCTGGCTCGGTTGGGAGAGGGAGCTTCAATTTGAGCAACGGATCTGCCTGGAGCTAACAGTCCAAATTGGCGCAAGTTCTCGTCAGTAAGTAAGACTCTAGCGCTCCGCTCCTCAGCATCAATGGCCTTTAGAGTTTGACAGGTTTCATTAAGAGCGCATCTCTGTTTGGCCTTGGGATAACTGCAAAGAGCAAGTGATTAGTTAGAGACTTTATCACATCACTTCAAAACTCGGCAAACGGAGAATAAGAAAACTTACCCCCTGTCGTCCATCGACGGTTAAATCCTTCGGGACATCTAACGAAGAAGTACCGTGTCTTAAATTGCGATAAGTTGCTTTGCAGACGCAAAATGATCTTCCGATTCTGTTGGGCTTCGATTATGATTAGGAAGGGGCAATCGTCTCTCCTCTTGAAAGCTAAGAAGTACCGTAGCTCGTCGAAACTCGGAGTGTGATGGACATCCGCATAAAAAGGATGCGCAAACAAGTGAGGATGGAATAACCGTTCGTGTGAAGCTAGAATGGGGCAATCCCCAAGTTTGATAGTGTTTCACAAAGAAAATCGTTAAAGGGGAGCACAGCTCCATTCAAACACATGAACCGATGGCAAGCTGTAAACCTAGGAGGAGGCATGTGAGCGAACTCATCTTTCTCCGAAAGGCGCACGTCCTCTTTGGGAATCCCGTGCTATAAACATATGTTATGGAGAACCTTGGCAGAGATCACCGATGGGGCTTTTTCAGGCGGATTGAGTAAAACTCGAAAGTTTAGAGGCATGCAATCCACGATCGGCTCAACCAGAACTAGTTGACCAAACTCGGCTTGCGAGGTAGATGACGATTCAGCTTCAGAAAGCATCGGACTTTGTCCACTCGGGTTGTGATGTGTGGATGGGTGTTTCATTCTATATGACAGAACTCGCGTCCGTAAAAGGTCAGGTAATTCTATTGACAAATCTATCATATCCTTATGAATTTCCCTTATCACACTTGAACTCCGGTGCAACTTTGACTTGAGATTAGCACTTCGGATTTCAAGTAGGAATGGGGGCAAGTGCAGTGTGCTATCTATATAAGGTAAACTTGGTGTCCAATGTACCGCAAACGGCCTATCCCATGTAGATAGTTCGCTTGCAGCGAAAGGAGAGAAGAACTTCCTATAAAATTTTGTTTTCTATACTGCTTGCATGCTTACCCATTATCGGTCTGTGACACGAAAAACTCTTCTCATTACAGGGACACCGAGCATGTAATGGGTAAAACAAGATAAGCCCGAGATATCGAACGAATCAAGGTCAATTGATGAAGCGTTATGCAAGTGACGTCTGTAGATTGGTAATAGGCCGATCCTGGTTCGATAGACGAAGATAGTAAAAGGCGTCCGGCCTCGGGCCCAAGCCTGAATGTCATTCCAAGAAACGACTCAAGACTTGATTTCCCATCTTTCTCCAAAGAACCCCGATCAGAATGAAATTTTGCAGTCAACGTCACAAGCTAACGCCGAGTGTTTTAACATCATACCAACATAGTAATCAACAACTCAACCAAACGAACCCACCTCAAATTAGCTTAATGGAACAAGAGGAGTCACAAATTGAACTTGGTGATCTACGAATTAGGTTGTGGGAGAACTGGTGATGGAGAGGCTCGGGTTCAACCAAAGAATGGGTCGGCTAAGTTTCGAAGATGGTGATAGGTTGGCTAGGGCTTGGCTTCGTAGGTCAGCTGCAGCCCGAGATGATACTCGGGTGAGATGATGGCGAGAGGATCAAGAGGCAGGTCAAATCGATGTGGAAAACCTCGAATCGCCAAAGGGATGATCGCCTGGAAGCAAAGGGAATACTCGGGTAGAATGTACCCCCATAGGTCGGCCGGAGGATAGCAATGGGTAGAGAAAAAGAAGCAAAAATTTTCAAAGTACTCAAGTCGCATGCGACCCGACCTGGCATTGACCTAGAAAATTTCCAAAGAGAGGTCGCTAGCCACCCATCTCGCATGGGTCGCTAGCGACCCGTCATTAAATAAATATATATATATATAAATATAATATATAAGTATATAAATATATATAATAGGAATTTGCATACCTCTTACATTTGTATGCTTGAAAAAGAAAGCTCCGTCCAGCCACTTCAAATTCGGTCAATCACGACTATTCGCCACTTTAAGACATGCTGGGAAACTACAAGTGAAAACATGACAGGTTGAGGCAAGCAACAATGGCTAGAACCAAAGGAAAATAACCAATGAGGTTAGGCTACTCTATGCGTAAAGCTCCGATGCAACCACTTGAAAGTTAGCAGATGGATACGTAAAACGATAACTTCCAGAGCACGCCTTGTTTGCAACGAATACATACTCTGGGGGGGGGCAAATGTTATCCGGGTTTTTAACCCAGTAGATACCAACAGAGAACAAGACAACCTTGAGCTAGGCAGATGGTTCAAAAACTAACCAGAGAAGCTACAACAAGAGTGTGACAAGAGTCAAGCAATATGGCTAAGGCCGATTGGAGTCAACGAAGCCAAATGACCAGCATCCCTGCAATCCAATAAGTGTTTGAATGTAAGCAGCTAGTAACTTGCCATCAGCACGTGGCGATGACGATGAAGGCCTGAGAAACATCTCCAATTTTGAAATCCAGATTAGTCCACTGAGGCCGAATCGTTAGCGTCTCATGCATTTCTTCAAAACTGCAAACAAACAAGTCATGAAATACGACTAAAGGAGGTAGAATTCGGTGGACGAAATAGACTAAGTCTATGGGTCGCTAGCGACCCATGGAGTTTTCTTATTTTTGTCCACCGAATCCCCTAGGTCACCTGTGCCACATCTGAGACCTGATAGTGATGGGCCTGGCCCACAAACCCTTCAACCTCTATAAATAGCTGCCACGTGCAACATAAAGAGGACCTTTTGGAAGCTGATTGCTGAAGCTTTGCTAGAATGATTCTTCACTTCTAACCTCCGTCACAACAACCTCAGAAGGAATACACCGTGATTCTTCGGTGGGTTCTAACTCTTGAGATCCGATTCAGCTAGGAATTAGCCAAAGTCTTGTAAACAAACAGCCTTTGTAATAGTAGTCAGCTTATAATAAAACTATAAAGTGGACGTAGGCTTCGTTAACAGCCGAACCACTATAAAAATCTTCCGTCTATTTTCCTTTACCGTTTCTTTTCTATATCTTTGATCTGTTATATTGCTATGTAAAGATAGGGCTGGAGCTTTCAAATCCAAACCAAGGTGTTGGTCCATTTTTTGGGTCAACAAGACCCGAAAACCCACTTGTATAAGTACGGTTGGTACATGGACGGAACGAATGTTTCGGATGCCGTTCGATGTAGATGTTTCCTGATTTTTCTGGAGGAAATTGCTTCCATATGGTTCACCAGGCTTTCGCCAGGATCCATCTCCAACTTCAATCAACTAGCAACAAGATTCCTTGATCAATTTAGACTTCACGCGGCACATCCAAAAGATGTCATGTCCTTGTCCGGCCTATTCGAAGAACGAAATGAATCTCCAAAGTCTTTTATGAATCGATTCAACACAGCGTTGACTTAAGTAAGTAATCCAAACGAGGATATGGTTTTCATGACCTTAGTCCGTGCAATTCAACCCAGGACTGAATTCATGAAATGGATCAAAATGAAACAACCCACCACTAGGAAGGACTTCAACTGAAAGGCAAGCCAGTACTTGAGATTAGAAAAGGCACATGAATTAGAAAGGAAATCTGCTAACTTACAACCGATCAACATTGGGCAGAGTGGTATGGCGATAAACCAAGAATAAACACCTTCAGGACCGCTTTACGAGAAAAAATGGGAATAATAAAAGGAAGAACCAGAATTCTAATGTGAAACGGAAGTAGCAAGCGACTCAAAGGTTTACGGCCCGAAGAATACACCCTGCTCAACGTTGCTCCAGAAAACATCTATCTTGCGACAAAGTGGACGGAAGAGTACAAGTAACCGCCTAAAAAGGAAGCAACCGCATAGCAAAATCTTTCTAGAAAGTACTGCCGCTTCCATGAGACACATGGCTACAACACAAATGAGTGTCGTCACCTGAAGTACTGTATTGAGGAGTTGATTCAGGAAAACAAGCTTCAGCAGTATGTGAGGAAACCACTAAATCCTGACCAACCCGTCGTGCCCAATCTCCTAGAGGCCAAGGGAACCAAGTTGGAACCAGTAAAGAGGGACCTAGATGGATTGACCAGAGACTCATCATTGGAACGATATCCGGAGGGCCCCATCCTACACAAAAAAGTTGGGGAGAAATGGAGCGATATGCGACCTCTTTAAAGCACGCTTCAAAAGATGTGTGTTTTGCAATCGAAGATGGAACCACTGCTAAGCAACAAAGAACCCTGAACGATGACATAGTATTCCGAAATCGAGACACTAAAGGAATAGAAGCTCCAACTCTCGACCCCATGGTCGTGACAGTTGGAATCGGACCTGCCATGGTCCAACTAGTATTGGTAGACAATGGTAGTTCTATGAATATCCTTTTCAAATGCACCTAATCAGATGAAGATCAGTATGAAAGATGTATCTGCCTACCAAACAAAGATTCAGGGATTCACTGGTGAACCAAAACAACCTATCGGAACGATTGACTTACCCATAGAACTCGGAGAAGGCGACCGAAGATTCACCCTCATCCAAACCTTTATGATCGTAGATGAATTTTCCGCCTGCAATGCCTTCCTAGGGCGACCCCCTTGGCAGATTTTAGGATTGCATTAGCTAATGGTGTCTAACTACAAAATATCCGATGGAAAATGGAGTCGGCATTGTTACCCCGCCTTTTGGTCAAGGCCGGTATATCAATAAGTTGGCTAAAAAGGATAGATATCGAGATCGGAGATCGATCGGAAACAAGGTTATGATCGATACCATCAAAATTGGAACAAGCTCTAATATAGGTGGGATCGATTGGGAATGACAAACAAGGCTAGGTGAGGCTATACTTCAAATTTTAGGTCAATCGGAGTTCATATGCTCGAGTTATGGATGGGTCAATATTGGAGAGAAATGGTTTTGGATCGATACCTTCGTATCGATCATTGTGTTGATTGGTTTGGATTGATCGGCCTTCGGATCGATGCACTTTGCATCGACAAGTAGACTTTAGGAAGGGAACAGGTTGATGGGTATGAATTCATATCATGCACGTATCGATTGAATGGCAAAATAAGTCAGTGCACTTCGTATCGATCAAGGCTGGGATCGATATAAAGAGTGAAACAGTGGTCACAGGGATATTAGATGAACATTTCGTATCAATCAATTATTGATCGATACGAAGGACACTTGGGATCAATACAAAGATAGGTACAAGGGATGGATACGAGGCAATGGTTACTGGGAAAAGCATTTCGTATCGATCACTCATTGATCGATATGAAGGACACACTCAAGGATCGATACAAACGTGGCATGGATCGATACGAAGAAGGGATGGTGGGTGGATACGAAGGACATGGATACTGAGTATGGATACGTAGCTGATGGGCACAAGCTTATGGGTACGAAATCCATGGATACGAAACTTTCTGCCTACTTGCAAATACAAATTTGGATCGATCATAACCCTCATTCTACAAGTCCAAATGCTATGAAATTTTCGCAGAGGCTTTCTTATTTACTCAGGAATGTCCATGATCGATCTCAGCTTCATTAGACTATTTTTGGATCGATACGAATTCGATCAAGATCGATCCCAAACGACTCCAGATCGATTTGGTGGGCACACCTGCACATGAGAAGAGGTATTCCAGGTTTTGGGGTTGATATTTTCAGATCTGCACCTATAAATAGCAGCTCTATGGCAACTAAAAAGGGATCTTCTTCTTCTTTTCTAGGCTAAACTCTGCCATTTTGGTTATTGATATTCAAAGAATTGTAACTGTAATCACAGTACAAAGGGAATAAAAGGATCAATTCAAAGGGGATGTAGGCCGGAGATAGCCGAACCACTATAAATCTTGTGTCTTCTCTTACTTTCTTTCATTTTAAGTTTATTATTTCTTCATTTTTGCTCTCTACATTGTCTGGATCTGAGATCTTTGTTTGATATTGAGGATTTGTGTGTAAACACTGGTGATTTCACTATTTTGTGGTTTGTGACCAATTTTGGCGCAAATACTTTAGTGCTTTCACTGAGAATTAAACTCAAGACTAGCACCTGCTATACCAGATTTGGAATTTAGATTTGGAAAGTTAAAGGATCGGATTTTGGGAAGCAATGGCTAAGCAATCAACAAGGAGATAGAGAATGAAAAGGAGTCGGCATGAAGGAAGTCAGAAGGCCTCTTCGGGAGCTAATCAGACCTCAGTTTTCATCACTAGAGATGAGATGGAGATGATGATGGATGCTATGTAGGAAGGGATGCTGAAAAGACAGGAGGAGATGATGCAAAACCTACTCCGACAAGTTGGACAAGCTAGAGTGCAAAATCAAGAGAACGTAACTACAAGAAATGCTAGAAATAGGGATCGTGAAGCTGGAGCAGCAGGAGCGGAGACAGTTCGGAATCAGGATCAGGAGCATGGCGCAATCGAGATTCAGGATAGAGTGGGACCATCAGGAATAGTCCCCGAGCTAGGGGCACACCCCTGAATCATGTTGGCTCAATTCCAGGAAGGCTACCAGGCGGCGTTGTGCAGTTTGGCGTTGATCGAGATATGTATGCTCATCCAGAAGGACATGTTTAGGATTCCCTCGTGGACTCGGGGGGCAGGTTGGAGATTGCAGACAGAGGCTACCACTTGATGACAACGACAGGTTAGAGGACATGATCAGATGGGCTATGAGGGGAGGATAGGTGAATAAAGATTTGGAGGACGTGAATAGGAGTCCCTTCACTCATGTGATCAGGCAGGCTAGGAATCCACCAGATTTCAGACTACCAACGCTGGAGATGTATGATGGAAGAATGGATCCCGTTGTTCACTAGACAAGGTACATGAGGCATATGGAAGTACTGGGGCATCAGAGGGAGTTATGGCCCGGTGCTTCCCTCTGTATCTGACGGATATAGCAGCACTATATCTCAGACAACTGGAGAGCGGCTCAATTCGCACTTGGATGGAGTTGATTGAGAGGTTTATGAGGCAATTTCGGGTCCACATCGGAGACCCAAGAATGTGATGACTTTAACGTCTATGAATCAGTGGAAGGGAGAATCGCTTAGGGATTTCTTAACCAGATTTAATGCAGTAGTGGCTTCGGTGGATCGACCCGATCCATCAATGGTTTTGATGGAAGCAGTTTCAGGGATTGCGGATAATTCGGATTTTAATATATCATTGGAGCGGGATCCACCGACGGATATTGGGGAGTTTTACCATGAAGCAGAGAGGTTTCTACGACTGGAAGATGCAAAGACTGAAAGAGAGGGGAGAGAGGCTGAAGTTCATGCGGTAAAAGGTGGAGGTTCGCCTAGGGAGGATTCAAACAAGGACGATAGAGGCAAAAAAATGAACGACAACGGTAGCACATCGAAAAGGCAATGGAGGGAATCTAAATTCTCTTCTTACATGGATTTAACTGAAACTCTAGAAAGGATTTACTTCGATACTCGAGGTCGCCTCCAGTATCGAAGGCCGGCAAAAGGGAACCCTCTGAATATGAACGGGCATCGGGAGAGCATTGCCTATTCCATGACCTGGATAAGCACAACACGAATGACTGAAGGCATCTGAAGGATATTTTTGAGGAACATGTGAGGAATGGTCATTTGAAACAATACATAAGGAATCGAGCTTTGGAAGTGGGACAAGAGCAACCACCGCCCACCTTAGATGAAGATGGCACTGGATCTAGGCATCGTCAACTTATTATCATCTGAATGGATTTATGACTTTGAGTAAGTAATAAACCCCGAAGTGATGCGGCTAAGTTACTTACACATGTACGGGATCGAGGATGGTCCCTAGGCATGCTTTGAGATGATGATAAATCGTGATGCTCGGGTTTATGAAATCTTGTTTTCTTTCTATTTTCTGTGGACTCTGGTTTTTTCTTGGTACTATGGACATTTGATTTTCTTGGTTGTACGGACTTTTATTTTGTCAAATGGACTTTGTGTTGATTGGTGTTAATCGATGGAATTTCCATCGGATTAGAAAACCGTTGATAAATTTTGAAATAAATTTAACCGCAAGCGCACGGCGTACTATTGAAGTACGTGGCGAGTACGGGTCGATCCGCAGGGAATTGTTGATTTTAAATCTCTATTCAATCAAATTAACCAAAGTTGATAATGTGATTAGCTAAAAATGTAGAAAACTAGCAAAAGAAAATTGATAAAAATATGAGAATTAAATGACAATTTAGAGATAATTCCACTCTCTAGATCATATAGTTCAACAAATTATGAAATTATGATCTCTCTTCTTTGGTCATAAGTGAATTCAAATGATGTGTTTATCATAAGTATGGCTCATTTCTGCTATTAATTAGCTCAACATAAGCCATCAAACTATAACACAACCTTTAAACCACTTTTAATTCTCATGATAATGACAACAAAGTTGAGAATGAAAATCTATTTTAAGCATGGCCTATTAACTATTGTTTAGAAATATAGGCCATCAAATCTTGATTTAAACATTCACTTCTTTGCCATAATCATATATAGATGAAGAGACAATTTATGATTCATATGACTAAGGATAACCTATTTGTTTTGAACAACATAAGCTATCAAACTCAATAATAAGCACAAAATTACATAAACATCATTTTCCATGAAGCACAAAAAGAGAGCATAACATTTATCAAAATGTTGATGCTATATAATTAGAGAGCTTCATTACCCCTAAATTGAAGGGGTTTAGCTTTTCATATTTGTTATCATATCAACAAATATAGCTTGCAACATAGAACAAAACAAAGAGGAAAAGAGAGCTAAATGAAAGAAAAAACTAATCTACTTGCATAAAAGAAAATCTACACTACTAGCATGAAAGGAAATGAACATGTAAGTAAAAGGAAATAATAATTAACATTGCATAAAAAGAAAAGAAGATTACATAAAATAAAAATGGCTAAGTAGCCATGAAAAGAGAAAGAGAGCTTTCGTTTTATTTTCCTAAGAGAAGAGAGCCTAAAAGAGAGACTTAGAACAAGAGGGTTACATGAAGATATGGGGTATTTATACAAATGTTAAACCCTAATTCATATTTTTGGGGAATGTCCAAAATACCCTCTTAGTAAGTGTGGAGGCCAAGTAATCATTAGCTTCAAATAATCCTCATTTAGATGTGCATGAAGCTTTAAACTCTATTAGCATGTGCATTAGCCACTAATTTGTACATGAAGGTATGTGGGTAGGTGGGGTCCTCCATTATCTTCACTTTGAATTATTTCCATCTTTGTTATCCCGCCTTTTGGCAAGGCCGTGACACCAAAAAGTTGACTGGAAAACTAAAGACAGTTCGTCATGAATGTTCGTTATACACTGTTTCACCCTGGATATCAATGATTTTTGTCCGAGTCCAGATCGGACTGCAATTGATAAGACATGACAAGTGAAGCCATGCAAACCAACGTTCCAAGTTTCAAGTCAATCCGAGTTCGTATGCTCAAGATATAATCGATTCAAGATAGAGAAAATGACCTTACTTCGAATCCATCCTATGAATCCATCCTATGACCTTACTTCGAATCCATCCTATGACCTTACTTCGAATCCATCCTATGACCTTGCTTCGAATCCATCCTATGACCTTACTTCGAATCCATCCTATGAATCCATCCTATGACCTTACTTCGAATCCATCCTATGACCTTGCTTCGAATCCATAGGCCGAGCCTTAGTTCGAATCCATAGGCCGAGCGTCAGTTCGAATCCATAGGCCGAGCCTTAGTTCGAATCCATAGAACGAGCCTCAGTTCGAATCCATAGAACGAGCCTTAGTTCGAATCCATAGAATGAGCCTTAGTTCGAATCCATAGAACGAGCCTTAGTTCGAATCCATAGAACAAGCCTTAGTTCGAATCCATAGGCCAAACATATGGATTCGACCCTACCGATTCGATCGAATCCATAGGACGAAGAACACAACATTGAATCGATCATAACTTGAGATATACAAGTCCAAATGCTATGAAATTTTCACAGTAGCTTGAGCACATGTCGAAGAATGTTCACGCCAAATTTCAGCTCGATTGGACAATTTCTTGATCGATTCGAACATAGCTTCGAATCGATCCCAAAGTGGGCCCGGATTTCCAGAAAGCGGGCATGTGGGCCCCCTCACGTGCCAGAACTGGTCTCCCTTCAATCTAGGCGAAATATCAGCCTCCTACACCTATAAATAGAGCCCCTGGTCATTCAGAAAAGGGGTCGGACAATTCTAAGAGCTAAAGAGCGCCCAGACTTTGCTAGATTTACTCAGAATCACCACTGCTTCCCTAGATTCAGATTCTAATCTTAAAATCAGTTGTATTACATCAGTAGAAATTGTAATCATCAAGCGAATATCAATAAAATCATCAACTTCAGAGAGGACATAGGCAAGATCGCCAAACCACTATAAATCTCGTGTTTCTGTTCATTATTTCTGAATTGTGATACTCTGTTTGCTTATATTTGAGATTTGTGTGTGAATACTGTTGATTTATATTCATACACTGGTGCTTTCACAACATTTGGGGTTTGTGACCAATTTTGGCGCAAACACTTTGGTGCTTTCACTGAGAAGGACTAGCACCCGCTACACAAGATTTGAAAATTTGAAAGACAATGACTCGACAAACAAGTAGAAGGCAAAGAGCTGAGAGAAGTCAGCACGAAGGAAGTCAAGAGGCTTCCTCAGGAGCAAACCAAGCTTCAGCCTTCGTCACCAGGGACGAGATAGAGGCAATGATGAGAAGACAAGAAGAAATGATATAGAACTTGCTTCAACAGATTGGGCAACATGGAGCGCAAAATCAAGGAACAACCAGAGTCCAGAACGAAGTAGGACCATCCAACGCAGCACCGGAGCTGGGGGGCACACACTTAGGACATGTTGATCCGAACCCGGGAAGAGAGACAAGGACATCCGAGCAACCTGGCAGCGATAGAAGGATGAACGCTCAGCCAGGGGGGCAGACACCCGAAAGCTCACAAGGACTCGGGGGGCAGATCGAAGGTAGTGAACGAGGACTACAACTTGGAGACAATGATAGATTGGCAGAGATGGTCAGGCAAGCCATGAGAGGAGGATTAGTAAACAGAGATCTTGAAGACGTGAACAGGAGTCCCTTTTCTCCTGCGATTAGGCTGGCTAGGAACCCACCAGAATTCAAACTGCCAACAGTAGAAAGGTATGATGGAAGGACGGACCCTGTGGTCCATCTAACGAGGTATAAAAGGCACATGGAAGTGCTGGGGGCATCATAGGAAGTCATGGCCCGATGCTTCCCATTGTATTTGACAGACATAGCAGCTTTATGGTTCAGACAGCTAGAGAGCAGCTCCATTGGAACATGGACCGATTTGATTGAGAAATTTATGAGGCAATTCAGGGTTCACATTTCAAGGCCCAAGAATGTGATGAGTTTGGCAACGCTAAAGCAGAAAGCTGGGGAGTCTTTGAGGAATTTCCTGACGCGGTTCAATGCGGCAGCAGCATCCGTGTATCGGCCAGATCCATCCATGGTTATGATGGCAGCTGTGTCCGGAATAGCTGATGACACAGAATTCAAAAATTCATTAACTAAGGATCCACCTATGGATCTAGGAGAATTCTATCACGAGGCAGAAATTTTTTTTGCGATTGGAAGACGCCAATGCTGAAAGAGAAGAAGGAGAGGGAATAGAAGTTTATGCACTTAAAGACAAAAAGCCTTTTGAAAAGGATTCAGACCAGGATAAAAGAAAACGAAAGGCTGAGGATAGTGGTGACGGGCCAAAGCGACTGCGGAGAGAGCCACGATTCACCACCTACTCAGAGCTGAATGAGAGTTTGGAACGAATCTACCGAGACACACGAGAGCAAATTTCCTATCGTAGACCAATGCGACGGGATCCAACTACCGACGAAAGAAAGTCAGACCAATATTGCTTATTCCACGAGCTGAATGGACATAACACAAACGACTGTAGACACCTGAAGGATGAGGTAGAAGGGCATATCAGGAACGGTAGGTTACTTCAGTATGTGAGGAGGCGAGCTCCAGCGGTGGAACCAGAGCGACCACCGTCTACATCAGCTAGGGGTGATCCTGAACCAGGACACCGTTTGGTTATCAATTGATTTGAATAACGATGAACGAGTCGTAAACTTCTCACTAACAACGTCAAACCATTTACACATGTATGAGATCGCGAACGATCCACAGGCATGCTCTGAATAATTATTAACCGTCTCGTAGTGGGAATTTACACTTCGACATCCTTGCTTTGCTTTTGTTTCATGTTGATTTGAACACTTAGACTTTGTTTGTTTGGATATTTCTGTTATGGCATTCATGTGAACGTTAATTTGGTATTTGTAATTCTGAAGAAGAAGTTACTAGCGTGTGCTTTGGATCGCGAACGGTCCACAAGCACACCTTGTACGATGACGAACCGCCACAATCGTTGATTCAGAAATTCACCCGAACGTGAACCTGACATCGATAATACTAAGTCCCCCTCGGGCACACTCACCCGACCTCGAACGGTCACCATTAGCCTCGAACGGCACCCGACCTCGAACGGTCACCATTAGCCTCGAACGGCACCCGACCTCGAACGGTCACCATTAGCCTCGAACGGCACCCGACCTCGAACGGTCACCATTAGCCTCGAACGACACCCGACCTCGAACGGTCACCATTAGCCTCGAACGGTACCCGACCTCGAACGGTCACCATTAGCCTCGAACGGCACCCGACCGCGAACGGTCACACTTCATCTAATATAACATTCGATCGTGAATGACCACATATTGCCTCGTACGGCACCCGATCGCGAACGATCGAATTTTCCCTCGTATGACACTCGATCGCAAACGATCACGATCCGTCTAGAACGACATCCGACTTCGAATAGTCACAATCCGTCTAGAACGACATCTGACTTCGAACAGTCACAATTCGTCTAGAACGACATCCGACCGTGAACGGTCCCATTTCTTTACTTGCCGCGAACAGCATCCAACCTCGAACGGTCCCATATTACCTCAAATGACATACGGTCGTGAACAACTAGCCTTCATGGTCAGATTAAACCTATCAATTTCTTTACAGGTCATCAACGGGATATGAACATCCAGCTTATGGCATTACAAAACACACCTTCCTATCGCAAGGCATGTTTTGGGGGGCAAATGTTATTCCGCCTTTTGGCAAGGCCGTGACACCAAAAAGTTGACTGGAAAACTAAAGACAGTTCGTCGTGAAAGTTCGTTATACACTGTTTCACCCTGGATATCAATGATTTTTGTCCGAGTCCAGATCGGGCTGCAATTGATAAGACATGACAAGTAAAGCCATGCAAACCAACGTTCCAAGTTTCAAGTCAATCCGAGTTCGTATGCTCAAGATATAATCGATTCAAGATAGAGAAAATGACCTTACTTCGAATCCATCCTATGAATCCATCCTATGACCTTACTTCGAATCCATCCTATGACCTTACTTCGAATCCATCATATGACCTTGCTTCGAATCCATCCTATGACCTTACTTCGAATCCATCCTATGAATCCATCCTATGACCTTACTTCGAATCCATCCTATGACCTTGCTTCGAATCCATAGGCCGAGCCTTAGTTCGAATCCATAGGCCGAGCCTCAGTTCGAATCCATAGGCTGAGCCTTAGTTCGAATCCATAGAACGAGCCTCAGTTCGAATCCATAGAACGAGCCTTAGTTCGAATCCATAGAACAAGCCTTAGTTCGAATCCATAGAACAAGCCTTAGTTCGAATCCATATGCCAAACATATGGATTCGACCCTACCGATTCGATTGAATCCATAGGATGAAGAACACAACATTGAATCGATCATAACTTGAGATCTACAAGTCCAAATGCTATGAAATTTTCACAATAGCTTGAGCACATGTTGAAGAATGTTCACGCCAAATTTCAGCTCGGTTGGACAATTTCTTGATCGATTCGAACATAGCTACGAATCAATCCCAAAGTGGGCCCGGATTTTGCAAAAAGCGGGCATGTGGGCTCCCTCACGTGCCAGAACTGGTCTCCCTTCAATCTAGGCGAAATATCAGCCTCCTACACCTATAAATAGAGCCCCTGGTCATTCAGAAAAGGGGTCGGACAATTCTAAGAGCTAAAGAGCGCCCAGACTTTGTCAGATTTACTCAGAATTACCACTGCTTCCCTAGATTCAGATTCTAATCTTAAAATCAGTTGTATTACATCAGTAGAAATTATAATCATCAAGCGAATATCAATAAAATCATCAACTTCAGAGTGGACGTAGGCAAGATCGCCGAACCACTATAAATCTCGTGTTTCTGTTCATTATTTCTGAATTGTGATACTCTGTTTGCTTATATTTGAGATTTGTGTGTGAATACTGTTGATTTATATTCATACACTGGTGCTTTCACAACATTTGGGGTTTGTGACCAATTTTGGCGCAAACAATCTTCATTTGTTCTCTTCACTCTTGTGCATGCATATATCATCATGAAACCACTTGTATATGAATTCAAATTCCTACGAAACAATATAAAAATTTTCAATTAAATTTTAGTAAATTAATATATGCACAAAAATGACCATTTTGCCCTTGGATGAAGATGAATATGTAACAATTTGAAATAATTTGAATTTTGGTTTAAACAAGTTAAAATACCCGATATGATCATTTATTTAATTTAAATAGATTAAATATGGTGGTAAAAATATGCACATTTACGTGCACATCAATTGGATTTGGATTACTGTAACAAATAATACATGTCACACGATTACGGTCCTGATCGGAGAGACGGGGCAGTAATCGCAAGTTACGAGTCCCTTTACCGGAAAGCGATGGAATGGACTCGAACGCAATACAAAAGTCCTCGACCGGAGAGTCGAGGCCGGAGAATATAAGTCCTCGACCTGAGGGTCGAGGCCGGAGAATATAAGTCCTCGACCCGAGGGTCGAGGCCAGTGAAATATAAGTCCTCGACCGGAGAGTCGAGGCCGGAGAATATAAAAGTCCTTGACCAGATAGTCGAGACCATAGAATATAAAAAGGCCTTGACCAGAGAGTCGAAGCCAGAGAATATAAAAAGTCCTTGACCAAAGAGTCGAGGCCGGAGAATAAAATGCCCTCGACCGTAGAGTCGTGGCCGGAGAAGGATAAAATGACCCGGCGAGGTCTATGGATTTGGATTTGGGCCCGGAGAGGTCCCGGCTTTGGATTTGGACCAGAAGAGGTCCTGGCTTTGGATTTGGGCCTGGAGCGGTCCCGGATTTGGATGTAGACCCGGAGAGGTCATGGATTTGGTTATTGGATATGGATGGATTAGAACTGGGTTGTCGGTTTTGGATGGATATGAAATTGGCTAAGGATTTGGTTACTGGATTTGGAATCAGATATCGACTCAGAGTAGTCATGGATTTGGATAAGGATATGGATATGACACTCAGATAGAATGGCTTGGCAATGGATTGGATCATGGACCAGATGATATGGCTATGGATAGAATATGGACCTTGGATATCGGATTTAAAGCTATTCAAAACATACCTTCCTATTGCAAGGCATGTTTTGGGGGGCAAATGTTACCCTGCCTTTTGGTCAAGGCCGGGATATCAATAAGTTGGCTAAAAAGGATGGATATCAGGATCGGAGATCGATTGGAAACAAGGTTATGATCGATACCATCAAAATTGGACCAAGCTCCAATCAAGGTGGGATCGATAGGGAATGATAAACAAGGATAGGTGAGGCTAAACTTCAAATTTCAAGTCAATCGGAGTTCATATGCTCGAGTTATGGATGGGTCGATATAGGAGAGAAATGGTTTTGGATCGATACCTTCATATCGATCATTGTGATGATTGGTTTGGATCGATCGGTCTTCGGATCGATGCATCTTGTATTGTTGCACTTTGCATCGACAAGTAGACTTCGGGAAGGGAACAAGTTGATGGGTATGAAATTCGTATCGATACACACGTATAAGTCAGTGCACTTCGTATCGATCAAGGCTGGGATCGATACGAAGAGTGAAATAGTGGTCATAGGGATATTAGATGAGCATTTCGTATCGATCAATTATTGATCAATACGAAGGACAATTGGGATCGATACGAAGATAGGTGCAAGGGATGGATATTAGGCAATGGTTATAGGGAAAAGCATTTCGTATCGATCACTCATTGATCGATACGAAGGACACACTCAGGGATTGATACGAACATGGCATGGATCGATACGAAGAAGGGATGGTGGATGGATATGTAGGACATGGATACAGAGTATGGATACGTAGCTGATGGACACAAGCTGATGGATACGAAATCCATGGATACGAAACCTTCTGCCTACTTGCAAATACAAATTTGGATCGATCATAACTCTCATTCTACAAGTCCAAATGCTATGAAATTTTCACAGAGGCTTTCTTATTTACTCAGGAATGTCCATGATCGATCTCAGCTTCATTGGACTATTTTTGGATCGATACGAATTCGATCAGGATCGCTCCCAAACGACTCCAGATCGATCTGGTGGGCCCACCTGCATATGGGAAGAGGTATTCTAGGTTTTGGGGCGGATATTTTCAGATCTGCACCTATAAATAGCAGCTCTATGGCAGCTAAAAAGGGATCTTCTTCTTCTTTTTTAGGCTAAACTCTGCCATTCTGGTTATTGATATTCAAAGGATTGTAACTGTAATCACAGTATAAAGGGAATAAAAGGATCAATTAAAAGTGGACGTAGGCCGGAGATAGCCGAACCACTATAAATCTTGTGTCTTCTCTTACTTTCTTTCATTTTAATTTTATTATTTCTTCATTTTTGCTCTCTACATTGTCTGGATCTGAGATTTGTGTTTGATATTGAGGATTTGTGTGTAAACACTGATGCTTTCACTATTTCTGAGGTTTGTGACCGATTTTGGCGCAAATAGGTGTGATCAAGGGAGACCAAAGTGCCGCTAGGGAATGTTATATCGTGGAACTATGTGAGTCCAAAAGAAAAGAAAAGGGGAAAATGTGGGGAGAACTCTCCACATCCGTGAACCTGCCGAATAGCAAGTACAGAGCTGCCCCTGACTTGGGGACCATAACCGATTCGATAAGGCTTTTGTAACATCCCCTATCTGGAGGTCCAAAGTTAAGCGCTACAGATGCTGTAGTCATCCGTAATATTCACTTCTGGTGACCAAATATGGTAATGTTAATGGTATCCATAATATCAGAGACACATGAATATGAAACAAATTACAGGTTTCTCAAAAACAACATTTCTGATTACATTTCGTAAAACATGTTTTATATCCAGATTACATAATCCCATAATTATTTCCCAGGTTCAAATAAAATATAATTATTACAAAATACGCCAAGAGCGACATATGAAGATTCCCCTTTAGTTGACAAGAGTACTATATAGTCATAACTGACTTAATACAACACGGTGGAATAAACAAAATAAAACTACAACTCCTAATAGCTATCCATCAGCCTCCTGCTCGTCTTCAGTAGCTTTATTTATCATCCTACTAAAAACCTATAAACCTTAACCCTCAGCCTACTCAAATCAATTTTGAGCACCCGAGAGTTTAAGGGGAAAAAAATAAACTTCGAGTCAGAAATAAAGCCTGGTGTGAACAATACTATACATCTCGGTTATTTGATATTAAGTGAGACCACGCCACTTAGCGGAACGGGTTTCCCCTCACTAATATACTTTTAAAACATATCTTTTGCAAACCATTATCCTGCAACCAAAACTGGTTAAAAACTGTAAAGCATTATTATGTAAACATACATATCATGTAACAAATGAACTATCTATCTGAACATTATAGTTTTGTTTGGTTAACTACTAAACTTTGGCTGACTCGGGCCTACCAAACAATATAATCAAAATAATATAACACATGTTCGACACTCCTCTTTTGGACGATCTGTCCTTAACTATCTGTTAAATGCTCCTCTTTTGAATGGTATGTCCTTAACTTAACATCTCATAGGATCACTTGATCCTAATGGTTTTGCAGACTCACTAATAACCTATATGTATAAAAACATATATTCCCTTCTATATGTAATCATAATTTTAGTCTTACATGTGACAAAGTCCTACACACTGAAATTTTGGACTAAATTAGCTGGGGCTAATAACTAATGTATGTGGCACGACCACATGCCAGTCTCATCTGGTATTCTAATATCTGAGTCATTTTACTTAAGGTAATCTTCCCAAAATTTCCTTAAAACCCATTTCATATCAAATTTCTTTAAAACCTTTAAATCAAACTTAAACAAGGAAGATATATACTCTATGCTTTACTCAAATCCACCTTGCCATGTTATATATACTTTACTCAAATCTTTGTTGATGAAAACATTTAAACCTTTGAAAGTACCCCTTTCGAATCCATTGAAAGTACCCTTTTCGAAACCAAGTAAAACCCTTCTTTCACCTAGACCGAAAGGCCAAAACATTCCTTTCAAAACCATTCAATCTTCCTTTCAAAAACACTTGAAAAACCTTGGACATCCTATCTTTAAAACCTTTAAACTTCCTTTCAAAAACATTGGAAAACCATTCCTTTCAAACCTTTCAAAACCATTGGGGAACCACCCCTTCAAAACCATTCTTTAAAACCTTTCGAAAGTATCAAACCTTTATAAACAACAAACCTTTTGAAAGCATTTAGGTTCAATTTAAAACATGTGGAAACACTTTCCAAACCATTAAAAATTAACTCCTTCGAAACCTTTAGGTTCTACCTTCAACAGAGAAAAAGCGTCATTAAAACCTTTAAGCTGAAAGCACTCATTCGAAAACATTTCCTAAGCAAAGAAGTGATGGTGTCGAAACCAACCTTCCAAAAGCATAGGAGAAGTGGCCAAGTTTTAAAAACAAAGTATACCTTCTGAAACCATTGACTTCGAAAGGTAGGAAAAGCAGCAACAAAGGGCTTTGACCTAGTCAAAAGCATATATTTAAAACAAAGGCGCAACCACTTAAAACCATTGACCTAGTCGAAAGCAAACCAAGTCGAAAGCTATACTGTCGAAAGCAAAACAGGCGCATTTTCATATAAAACAAAGCAGCGCTTCGACCC
The DNA here is from genome assembly GCA_030737815.1 of Allium fistulosum. Classification (NCBI taxonomy): domain Eukaryota; kingdom Viridiplantae; phylum Streptophyta; class Magnoliopsida; order Asparagales; family Amaryllidaceae; genus Allium; species Allium fistulosum. The sequence goes on from CM060907.1 coordinate 842,511,151, forward strand.
CTTCGGAACCCCTGGTTTCGACCTCATACCTCTCACCTTAGTCGAATCCACTATGTACCAAGTTATTGATACTATGTGCATTGGTTTCGATGGAATGGAGGCGGAACTACTTGGTAGGGACCCCTGGTGCCGAAAGTAGAAAAACATGAAAAAAGCATGCTTAAACTGATTTTTAGCCTTTTAAAGTAATCTTTTCAACTAACCTGCCTTATTTGTCAAATATAATTGGTTGCTAATTTACTTTTCTAAAAGCACTGCCAATGTTTCAGAAATAAACAATTTAAATCATTTACAAAATACCCCTTCTCATTTTATTAATATATAAAACAGTTAAGTCCCATACCGTAAATAATTTTATATATTCATCAAAACACTTAGGAAAATTCTGCAAAAGTTCCTGAAAATCATTTTTAATATGTTTTCTAACATATATTAATCCCAGACCCAAAATATTAATTATTTAGTCGTAAATAATTTAAAACCCAAAAAATCATTTTCTACACTAGAAAATTAATATGAAATCCACATTAATTCAAAAAATTATGAAAATTGAAACCCATCTATAAATATCATTTTTGATCTATATCTAAAATCGCAAGGCATTTGGATGTCATTAAATAGGGTTTTCACATTAATACATATCATAAAATCTATATGAACAAGCATAAATCATCAACAAGCATATATAAACATTTAATCATTCAAAAACATGGCATAATCATGCAAAATACTTCGGATTCATCTTAAAACCGAAAACACTTAAGAAAAATGAGATGTAGTCATTATTCACCTTAGCTTTGTAATTAAAGATGTGAGATTTGTTCTTGATTAAGTGATTTGATTCTTCCTCTTGAAATCCTAGCTTTTATCTTCTCTTGAGCTTGCTAATGGTAGCCGACCTCTATTTTTATTTTTTTTGCAAATGAATGCGTGTGTGGGCACGGCTATGGGTTTAGGGTATTAGAATACTCTTTTTCCTATTTTACCCCCACCTATTTCCCTTATCTATTTGCCTTAACATTTTAATTTTTTTTGTTCATTGTTTACATGGCACGACTACCTCTTATTAATCATAAATATCAACCCATAATCCATTTTACATTATTCCATTTAATTTACCTAATTAAATGTTCCTAATAATTTTACTAAAAAGATGGGGTGTTACAGCTTTGGACCTTAGAAAGAAGAGTTCAGGGGAGAAACGTACAGCACCGGTAGAATTGATGGTGTCTGTCCCAATTAAAATGGATGACCCGACACAGGTCCTTAAAATTTGATCTCATATTGGAAATAGGATGCGATTGGAACTCATCAAATTTCTTCGCGCCAATCTGGATGTATTCGCTTGGACGCATTCCGATATGTGCAAGGTGTCGCCAGAGATAGCTTGCCACGCACTTAACATTGATCCCAAGTATACGCTAGTGAAGCAGAAAAGGCACAGCTTAGGGCCCGAGTGGTCCAAAGTGCTAAGAGAAGAAGTGGACAAGTTGATGGCGAATGGTTTTATCCACGATGTAACCTACCTTGAATAAGTATCTAACCCGGTTTTGGTCAAGAATCCAATAGGAAATGGCGAAACTATATCGACTACTCGGATCTAAACAAAGCTTGCCTGAAAGACAACTTTCCTTTGCCTAGAATCGATCAGCTTATAGAAGGGACAGTTGGACATGAATTGCTATCATTTATGGATGCATACTCGAGGTACAAACAGATCATGATGCACGAACCGGATCAAGAAAATACTAGTTTCATTACCGAACTTGGACTATACTACTATAAAGTAATGCCATTGGGCATAAAGAATGCTGGGCAACTTACCAACGACTAGTGAACACCATGTTTAAACATCAGATTGGGAAGATAATGGAAGTTTATGTAGATGATATCTTGGTTAAATCATGCATAGCTGCAAATCACTTGGACAATCTTACCGAAATGTTCGAAATACTCCACAAATATGGAATGAAGCTCAATCCACTAAGTGTCATTTTGGGGTAGCCTCTAGAAAGTTCTTGGGATTCATCATAAGCACCAGAGGCATCGAAGCAAATCCCGAGCAAATAACCGCTTTGCGGGAAGTCGAGGCCCCGAGGAATAGGAAAGAGCTACAAAGCCTGAATGGAAAGGTTATAGCACTGAGGCGGTTTATCTCAAAAGCAACCGATAAATGTATACCATTCTTTGACGCACTAAAGAAGAGAAAGAAAAAATCTGAATAGAATCAAGCTTGTCAAACTACATTCGAAGAGCTGCTGCAAAATATGGAAACCCCGCCAATCCTGTCCAATCCGGTAGGCGAAGAAAATTTATACATCTACTTATTAGTCTTGTCATATGCATTGAGTGCCGCAGTCATACGAGAAGAAGCTAAGATCCAGCGACCCATATATTACATCGGTAAACGGTTCATTAGAGTAGAAAAGAACTATCCAAAATTGGAAAAACTGGCATATTGCCTCTTGATCGCATCTAGAAAGTTACGACCATACTTCCAGGCACACCCGATTAGAGTGCTGAAAGATCAACCCTTAAAGCAAGTGTTATACCGTCCTGAGACCTTTAGATGGCTTATCAAATGGAACATTGAATTAAGTCAGTATGAAATCACATACCATCCTTGAAAGGCGATAAACGGGTAGGCGTTGGCAGATTTCATTGCCGAATTTACAATACGAGATAACGAGAAAGGAATGACTCCAGAAGTGGAGACACATTGGAAGCTGTTCATCGATGGTGCGTCTAACAACTTCTGCTCGGGTTCAGGGGTAGTGCTTGAAACTCCCAAAGGACGATCTGTTTGTTATGCCTTGCGCTTGGAATTCCCTACAACAAATAACAAGGCAGAATACGAGGCATTGATAGTTGGGATAAAGATTGTGAGGGAACTCGAGATAAAATCTGTACACGTCTATAGCGACTCTCAACTAGTCGTCTGTCAGGTGAAAGTCGAATACCAGGCTCGGGGGGGGGGAGAACTTTGCCCCGTATCTATCTAAAGTGAGGAATTGCTAAAAGAATTCGAGCATTACACCATAACTCATATCCCAAGGGAACAGAACACGAAACAGGATTATCTAGCCAAACTGGCTAGTTCTAAAGAAGCTCGGTCATTGGGGCTTGTCCCAGTTGAAACCATGACTACTTTGAGCAGAAGTGAAATGGATATCGACTGGATTTTTGAGACAACCAAGGAACTAGAGACATGGATGATGCCGATCAATTATTACCTGCTCACAAGAGCCCTCCCTATAGACAGGAACCAGCAAAAAAAGCTTCCCCGAAAGGCACTTAGATTTGTAATACGGGATGGGATACTCTACCGAAGGGGATTCTCTTTCCCCTTGCTTAGGTGTGTGACCAATGACGAAGCTTGAAGGATCCTAAAAGAAGTTCATGAAGGTGACTGCAGAGATCATACCGGGGGGCAAACCCGTGCAAAGAAAGTACTCCGGTATGGGTACTTTTGGCCAATAGTGATCCGCGATGCAGTAGATTACGCCAGATGGTGCGATCAATGCCAAAGATTTAGCAAGATCAAAAGACCCCCCTCGACGGTGCTAACATAGATGGTTAGCCCATAGCCGTTCGCAATCTAGGGAATCGATTTGATTAGCATATTACCAATGGTTAAAGGGGGAGCCAAATATGCTATCAGTGTCGTTGCCTATTTCACCAAACGGATCGAAGCGGAACCACTGGCCACTATTACCACAAAGAAAGTCATTAACTTTATTACTAAAAATATTATTTGTAGGTTTGGGGTGCTATAGAAAATCATCATGGATAACGGGACTCACTTCGAAAGCGTTGAATTCAAAGACTTTTTGCAAATGCTTTCGAATTGAGAAAATCTTTTCTGCTGTCGCACATCCGTAGGAAAACGAGCAATTGGAAGCAGTAAATAAGATCATGAAGTCCACCATCAAAAAAGGCTAACTAAAGCAAAAGGAAATTGGACCGATGAACTTCCACTAGCACTATTGGCCTACGGTGTAATGCACAAATCTACAACTAGGCACTCTCCGTTCACTCAGAAGCAATGATCCCGGTTGAGCTAGAAGTCCCTTCTCATCGGAAGAGAAACTTCGATAAAAGGCAGAACTTGCCCAACTTTCATTAATAAAATTATTCTGCTTTCTGAACCAATAAAACTGTGTTTAAAAAAGTAACCTTCTGAGTCAACGGGGTCAAATCGACTCAAAACCAACTGATTGCTGCTTGAGACAGTGGAACCACGCTCAAGTATGCCTCGCCTACCCGCCGGGTCGACAGAAGCAAATTGACTCAAACCATTGATTGACAAAACCCGATCCCTGCCTTCTAAGAATCAGTGTTGCTCCAGCGACGCCGGGAAGGCCCAAATCAATGTCATGCATTTCGTAAGCCGCACACCACTTCTTAGATTGTGGAATCACATCCAAACAAGCATAACCTTAGAAGCCGTGCATTGCTTCTTGAGTCATGTAACAATGATCTCGAAACATGAACTCCTTACGTTGCCCGAAGATTGGTAACGTCGAGAAATTCCAAACCATTCTAGATCGATGGGTCATATCGATTCCAAAAGCCGTGCATCCCATAAGCCACACACACCCCAAAAAGCCGCACATCTCATAAGCCACGCATACTCTAAAAAGTCGCGCATTTCATAAGCCGTTCATATTGTTAAGTACCAGCATTGTCCCGTGGGAAACTCGTTTATTACAGGACTAACAAGAATCAATCCACTCCCACCATTAGCAGTAATAGGAATGAATCCAGCAATGTCGAACGGCTACGAATTGGCAAAGAATCCCGATTGTTGATCGAAAAACTCTTTGGAATCGAGATGCTCAAATTACAAGTTCTCAAAAATAGGAACCGCAAAATAGACTCGGTTACAGACTTCCGAAGAATCACATGGATCAACTGGTCATTCGTCAAGTGTTTGTAGTAAATTGACCCATGAACTGGGAGAAGCACACACTAATACTCAAAAACAAAAAACCAAGTACTTCACAGTTCTGTTACTCGAAACAAAGAATTTTGGCGGTAATTACAGGACTAGATAATATAGTAGTAAATAAAATTGGCATAAGTGCATGAAACGTAGATAAATAGACAGATAAAGTTATAATCAAAATGTCAACATTGTATTACTTATAGCATTTTCTATACAAAGTCAAAATGTGGGGGCCATAGCCACACAGTATCGGCCGACAAAAAAGGAAAATACAGATGCTACAACAATTGAAGCAATAAGTGCAGACTCTGCACTTGTACAAAAAACATATCAAACAAAACAGAATGTCCCAAAATCTGGCTCCATTATTACTCGAGCCTATTAATGCTTCTTTCCACCGCCCCCTTCCCACCTTTAGTTGGAAGTTTTTACTTCCTCTCAGAATCCCTTCCAAGAGTAGTGTCACTGCCTGAAATATCAACTATCTCCTCCGTGCCAACATTTCCTCCCTGTTCTTCGACCTTCTCGGAGGATTCCCCTATAGTCCTACGCTTTCGGGACTTGCGGGAGCTCCTTCAAGATTTTCTCTCCATGATCTTTTCCTTCTTAATGGCCACCATCTGCTGTTCAAATTTATTCAGCTGGCCAATTTGTTCTTCTCTTTCTCGAGCTTCTACTGCCGTGAAATCGCCCTCTAAAGATATGGAAGGGTCATCCCGACTGTGCAATACAACAACCTTCTCGGATTCCGGCCCTGGTTGTAGCCCATACACAGGTGCAGCAATCGAACCGGCTACGAAAATAAGCATCGAGACAGTTGAAATAGCAGCAAGCCCAGGGATCGAAGAAATCAGTAGGCCGATAAATAAAGAAGATGGACCTATAAGATCAAAAATGAATACATTCAGTTCGTCTTGTTCTTGCAGCGTGAGCTGAAAATTCTCAAACTCGAGGGAAACAAGAAGGTTACCTACATCAGAAGAATGGCTGAGAATTTCAATCTCATACTCCCCACCTTCTCCTTCTTTAGATGGCTACACGATCTTTGGAGAGTTTCTACGACCACCTGAAGCTTCAGAGATAACCGCCAAAGGGGCAGACAACAAGGTAGCATTGGCCAAACTTGCTAACTGATCGCAAAGCTATTTTGATGATTTGCCAGGTCGAAAATGAAAGGCTCTGGCAGCGTTTTAGCAGTTGCAGTCACAACAGCATCGGTGGCCTCATGTTCCCTCTCAACCCGAATGATCTCCCGATCCTCTATCAAAGCTTTCTTCGATTCTTCATCAAGGTAGGCATCCTCCTACTCTTGCTCAGTGTATACAATCCTGTTCTCTCGGAAATGAGCCAGAACTTCTTCACAAACCATAGCAAGAGTACGCGGGAATCTGGGGCCCAGATAGCTAAGGCTACCCTGATGCAACAAGGAGTTAACATAGAAATTTAAGATGGTGCCATCTATCGCAATCTTCTTTTCAAAAGTATCATGCAACTCCAAGTAGTCCGCTATCATGACAGCCTTCTCAACTTCAACTCGGGTCTATTCAGCGTTAAGCTACGTGACTCTCTCCTGAAGCGAAGCAATCATTTGAGTCTGATCAGAAACGGTCTTGTCAAGGGATTCCACCATTCCCGCGTAATCAGCAATTGTTTTTTTATAGGCTTCAACAACTTCGTTTTGATCAGCGATAGTTTTCTTCTGAGCTTCAATGATCACGTCATGAGCTTCAAGCTTCTCTTTCAGCTTAACCTCATCCACGTAGGCTTTCTTGATTTTGTCTCAAAATACGATCTCTATTTTGCATGGGCCCCTTTCAGTTCCTTCAGAAAGATGGCGTTGCTCTTACTCTGTTGGAGTGCAGCATCCCTCTCCTTTGTTAATCACTCGATTCTAGCGTCACGTTGCACTAAAACCCTCTCATAATCATCCTTTTCTGATTCAAAGGAAAGGGTCTCTTGATAATTGTTGTGGTTCGTGTCTGCCAGTTGCTTGCATAACTTTTTCCATCCCTCACCTTGATCCAAATCACTTTGAATCACCTGGAGATGGGGCATATAAGAATCTTTACGGATTGGGCGTAGGTCGCGGCAAACTTATCTCCCTTTAAAAACCACCCGGGGAGCATAGCTTCGAGTCTAGGAGAGACCGGACCCGGTCTCCTGCGAGGACGTAAAGAACCAGAAGCGGGCACCATATGAGTCGACGGAGCTTAGGATGAAGGTGAAACTTGAACAGTGGAAGCCGGAACTTCAATTTCGACAGAGATTGGGGCTGGGGCAAAAGCATGGTGCTAAGAGGGATGAGAACCGCGATCTACCTTCGGCTTCTTGGGTGGCTCTTCTCGGTCATCAAGAGTTTTTCTCTTCTAATAACCACTCTTGTAAATCCTACCCCGTTCTCTGTCGTCCCGACAATGTACTTCGGCCTCCAAGTCTTTCCACCTCCTCTACTCTTCCTCGGTTTCGCAAGGCTGATGGCGGCTTGAAGACCAACTTGACCAGCGTTGTGAATTAGTGAATTGTTCAAGATCCTCGTAAAGTCCATAGCCTCTTATAGTACCTGATATAAAAAATAAATAAAGAGCTTTAGCAAGAAAAAAATGGACCTAAATAATGCATGTGTAAATGAACGTGACCCTAGTGAAATGTGTAACATGTCATATGCGGCCTAAAAGGACGTCACAAACCGGATTGGAAAGCCACCGTGGTAGAAATTGGGCTGACTCTAGATACAATATGACCGGGATGAGGAGACGATCCCTCGAATTCGAAATCTTCTCCAATGAGTTCATTGATATCTACGTAAAAATTGCTCAAATCCCCAAAGTCAATACTGGTTCCTTAAGCGGGGAATCCGAAAGTTGCTCGGCTGCTGGGGAAGCATCTTTATCACTAATCTCTTGGGGAGGTGAATCCGGGAGAACGGGACTCATTCCTGGAGTTTCATCACACGATTCGAAGTTTCCATCACCGGAACTTGCATAGAATTCATCATCACAAGAGGAGGAATCATAACTACTGCTGCCCTCAATTTCACCCTCCTCCTTTTCTGTTGTCACCGCAGCCTTGCCTTCACATTGCTTGAATTTTTCTTCCTCCTCCTCCGGAATTGGGGGCATCCTGGACGGGCAGCTGGCTTTAGCCGTAACACCCCTTCCTTCATGAATTTCTTCAGTCGACCCGCCAGACGGACCTTCTTCTTCGGGGAGATCACCCTCTTCGGAGCCACGTGATAAAGAAGTGGAACATGTTTGAATTCTGGAACGAGAAGGAGATGGAACTTCAACGACCACGCAAACCTCCCGGGATGCAACAGCCTATACCGAAGCAAATTCTCGTCCGTTAGTAGAAATTTGACCGATCTCTCCTTGGCATCTACGGCCTTTAGAGTATGGAAAATCAGATCGAATGATGGATCTTTGTTCGGCTTCGGAATAACCACAAGAAGTATTCAATCTATCAAAAATCCCATAGCGATGTATTAAATCTCAATAAGTAAATGAGAGAACTTACCCCCCGTCGTCCAAAGATGATTAAATCCCTCAGGACATCTAACAAAGAAATACTAGGTCTTAAACTGAGACAGGTTACTTTGAAGTTGTAGCATGATCTTGCAGTTTCTTTGGGCCTCAATAACGATGAGGGACGGATATTCGTCTCTCTTCTTGAATGAGTGAAAATATCTCAACTCATCGAAACTCGGGACACGATTAAATGTCCGCATAAACAAGACGTGAAGGCAAGTAAAGATCGCGTAACCATTAAGATGAATTTGAAACGGAGCAATTCCCAAGTTCATAAGAGTTTCTTTCAACAAGTGATTGAAGGGGGCACTGCTCCATTTAAGAACATATACCAGTGGCAAGCAGTGTACCCTAAAGGCGGCATATGTGCAAACTCATTCTTCGACAGAAGATGCATGTCATTGTATGGAATGTCGTGTTATAAGCAAATGTTATGCAGAACTTTAGCAGAAATTATAGAAGAAGCTCTCTTTGGAGGATTGAGTAGAACTCTAAAATTTGGCGAAGTTCGATCACAACCAGAAAAACCAGAACCACTTAACCGTATTCAGCTCGCGGTATTGAAGAAGTATGCGCTACAGAAATTATTTACGAAGGCGGAATTGATGACGATTCAGCTTCTAAAAGTGTCGGACTTCCTCCGCTGGACTTACAACGAGATAATGGGTGCTTCAAAGGTCTGCCAACTTTTCCCTTTCAATGAATAGACGGTACCGAACAAGAGTCTACAATATAGCAATATTTTTTTCATAAGTATGACTACCTGAGTCAACATTTTGCATCCAATCAGAAAAAGTGATGCGAGCCTGACCAATATGTTTAGATGAGTTTAAAGATTAACAGTGCATACACATTAGAATACTGAGACTCAAGCCAAAGTGTTTAGTTAAATTTTAGGGTCCATACCACAATAACCAAATTATATTTCAAGGTCAACCTAGTAACCAAATTATGTTTAGAAAATTACCATACAGGCTACCTAATATTGATTAACTTCAATCACGATGTACATAGTCCAACTCAATCTATAGACACAGATATTATGGACCAGATATTATGGACCAGATATCTATAGACCAATAAATACATTAACTTCAAACATGATATTTTAAAGTACCATCAAATGATCAATAGATACATTCACTTCCAGATATTATGGACCAGATATCTATAGACACAGAACAGTCAATAAATATAGGCGTAAATTACCTGAATGAAGTCCTAAAGAACAATCTTTAATTCGTTGCTTAGCTTCTTCCAACCATCCAATGTAACTAGAACATGTTCTGGTACAAGCAGACCTAAATATAAAGATAACTTGACCGATCCATCTCCTATTGGTTCAGCTTGTCCATTAAACTCAAATTCAATTCGATTTGAAATATTTGAAGGAAGCCTTCTCACTTTAGTTGGCCCTCTATATTTTTTTGCTGCAATTGGAATTACATTGACATAGCCATTTCTTTCGCTTTCTACATCAACTTCAACATTTACTTCTTGTTGCATTGAATTGTCGTTGACTGTTTGTGGATTGTCTTGAATTTGAACATCATTATTGTCATCATCCTGAATATTGTTCTTCACCACGGACCTCTTTCTTTTTGGATTTTTACCCATTTTCTGTAAATTAAAACGAAACCATTATAAACCAATCGATAAAATGCCAACAATAATACTTCTTTTCAGGTCAATGTAACTTAAAAAATATAGGGATACAGATGAATGTGACAAATTGAATTGATAAGGTTGCGGTTTTAGGCAAAAGAAGATGTTACCTTTACATTATATATTGGAAGAGGAATAAAAATAGACGTAGAAATCAACCAGTTTGACAAGTGAAATTCAGTGGCCGAAAAACCATCAATACAATTTTATCAGCTCACAGACCTGCTACTGATTACTAGACAATGTTTACTGTTCACATTGGGCGAGGAATGTATAAGTCAAGCCATACAGATCACACATTTTAAAAAAAATGTTGTTTTCAACACACGCCCAAGTAACGTTGATAGCAAATGAGAAAAAGAACAAAGTGAAAAGAAGGGTGAATTATCAGAGACTGATGAAGTCAATGCACATGAGATGTCACGGTTGACAAGTTTCGTTGTTATTAGCCAAACAATATGAAAATGTCGGGCCTCTGTCAAAGTATAAAATAATCGGATAAAAGTAACCCACTTTAATATTTTATATCACTGCAAAGATCTAAGCTAACATGCATGATATCCAATTTTGAACTGTAAGATTCTGCTATAAAGGAACAATCAACTCTCTTTTGGTGTACCTTTTCTATTTACCAATGGATATAAGCTTGAAAACAGCCGATTGGTTTTTCTAAATCATGTTTTACTTTGTAAATCACTGATATAAACTCTGTCTTGTCCAAGAACGTAGTTTAAATACTCTGTTGTCATATTATTATTACAGTGTTTTAATATTTCATGTTATGCGTACGGTGTTATTTGAATTCATGGTCAACCAGTTCACAATACTCATACTTATAAACATTTCATCACTAATATAAACTCTTTAATACTCTATAATATCAAATGACAGATCTTGCGTTCATTCACTTATAACGGATGAATCTTACATCTTACTTTAATTTTACAAGTTAGGGTATTTGAGAAAATCAAATTGTTGTTTGCTAAATTTAGGCTTTTAGCAAACTTACACTGTATCAGATGGACCCATTTGATCATTATACTTAAATACACAGTACTAAAAAAGAAAAAGAGAAAAGAAAAAGCAAACCGTGTTCCTTAATAAAAATAGGGATGCGTGAAGGTATTACCAGGTAACTTCTTTGGTTTTCTTATAGGCACAAAATTTTCTCCAATATCTAAAGCAATGGGAGACCAAAATATGAATCCTCTTGCTTCAACGTCTGCAAATAGTTCAGTAATTTGATAAGTATAAGGAAAAGTTTATTTTTCAAATAAGTATTAATGGATAAAATACTAATATTAACAATAACAATGTACTGTGTTTGTTACTAAGATTAATAGTAACTACTATTCTTCAATAACAATTTAAATTAGTGATAATATAATGAAAAAGGTAAGATCATGTGATTCTAACTTACTGCATGTTATTTGATCCTCCAAGAAACTAAATCTACAGTATATAGCATCAAGAATTAACCTTTTAGAAAATAACATTCCAACCTCTTATCTAAGGCATTTTACTTTTTAACAAAAAGAATTTATGCCTTTATATAGCACATCTAAAACATAAACTAAAATACTATGTGTATGAAGTTAATTAACTATATTATAAAATCCATGCATATACAAGACTGAAAAAGTAACATTTGCCTCAGGAGCAGCGTAGGAGTACAATATAGTAATTTTAGAGTTTTTCCTCTTCTACTAATCTATCCATGTAAAATTTTGATACTGGTTGAATTCAATGCAAAAGAAATTAAAATCCTTGGGAACTTAATTCAGACTTTGTTGGATGATTAATGACGCAGCGGATAATTCTAGACGATCTTCAATCGATGAAAATAGCAATCTGTGGATTGATGGATACTGAAATGCCCGAATTCGTTGATCCGAAGATACCGAACTCTAGCTATCTCTGACTCGTTGATCCGAAGATACCGGGAAAGAGATCTACGATTCTTCAACGTTGATCTTGCGCACAAGATTCCGTGAATCGGCTTCAGCAAACGATGATTCGAGCGCACTCGAATGACGTAAGTGGAGATAGGAGATACACTCGACTACCAATTGAAATTGAAAGCAACAAGCTAACAAAAGAGAATTTTATTCAACATTCAACAACCTTTACAAATGACTATATGTCCCTATTTATAGAGATTTACAACTCACACACAAACGACTTACATCACAAACACAACACAAACAATACACGAGTTACAACATAGGCTTCAACACAGGTGAATGACTTAAGGAATAACTCGGCACCGACTTAAGCTTTGTCTCGGCACGACTTATGGAGCTTCAGAAGAAAAAGTGGCCACGACTTATGGATAACTCGGTAACGAGCTTCGCGACCTAAAGATAACTCGGCAACGACCTTTTTTCTTCTTCGCGACTTACTTCTTCTCGTGCCCTAAGCATTGGTGACCTTCGAAGCACGGCAATGACTTAATGGCTCCGTCTTTGCGACCTAATGCTTCGGTCGGCTTTAGGAAGTGACAACGACCTACTGGGCTTCTCGATTTAGGGAGGAGGAGGGGGTTCGGAGGGAATTTAGGTCGTGGGTTGGTGAAGAATTGGGTCGGAGATCGTACGCGACTTAAGTAGGTGGAGTTAGGTCGTCTACGACCTTGGGTAGGTCGGTCGCGACTTACGCGATTTGAGTAGGCGGAGTAAGGTCGTCTACGACCTTGGTTAGGTCGGCAACGACTCACGCGACTTAAGTAGACGGAGTTAGGTCGTCTACGACCTTGGTTAGGTCGGCAACGACTCACGCGACTTAAGTAGACGGAGTTAGGTCGTCTACGACCTTGGGTAGGTCGGCCGCGACTCAAGAGGGTAAGTGCTTCATCATCCTCCCCTTGTTGGAAAGAATTCGTCCTCGAATTCACACCCTTGTCACCTTCGACAAATTCCTCCCCATAATATGGAACTAAATGTTTAACGTTGAAAACGTCTGCAGTGTGAATATGATCTGGCAACTTTAACTGATAAGCATTGTCATTGATTTTCTTCAAGATTTCTACTGGTCCAATCTTTCGTGCTTTCAACTTGTTGTAAGTCCCAACTGGAAAACGATCTTTCGTCAATACCGCGTAAACTAAATCACCCTCTTTGAAGACTACACTCCTTCGTTTCTTATCCGCCATTTGTTTATACTTCTCATTTTCCTTTTCCAATCGTTCCTGAACGATTCTATGGCATTCTGTCAACCCATCAACAAAATCAGCAGCTCGTTTAACTGTCCTCTTCGGTTGTGGTACTACTGCCAAATCCAACGGTCCCTTTGGTAAACTTGAATATACAATCTGAAATGGACTGTAACCAGTGCTTCGGTTAACAGCATGATTATGAGCAAACTCTGCCTGACATAATTTCATATCCCAACTTTTCAAGTTATCTTGCACAAGACATCTCAATAAATTTCCCAACGATCGGTTAACCACCTCTGTTTGCCCATCTGTTTGCGGATGATAAGCACTACTAAAATTCAGCTTCGTTCCCACCATCTTCCACAAACTAAGCCAAAAATGACTTAAAAATCGGGTATCCCTGTCGGAAACAATAGATTCTGGTAAACCATGCAATCGATACACCTCTTTAAAGAATAATTGTGCCACTCGAACTGCATCCGCTGTCTTCTTACAAGCTATAAAATGTGCCATTTTCGAAAAACGATCAACCACCACATAAATGGAATCGTTTCCCCTCTGAGTTCTCGGCAATCCCAACACAAAATCCATGCTGATATCAACCCATGGTTTGGTAGGCACAGGTAACGGCATATATAGCCCCGCATTCGTCGCTGTTCCTTTTGAAACCTGACAAATATGACACCTTTCCACAAATCTTTCGACCTCTTTCCTCATTGACGGCCAAAAATAAGATTGAGAAATTAACTGCAAAGTACGATCTTTACCCACATGGCCTTCTTCATGTAGTTCTTTAACAATCTTCATTCTCAAGCTACAGTCTGGGATGCACAATCGATTTCCTTTAAACAGAAAACCATCCACCAACACAAATTCATCAGTGCTTCCTTCCTTTACCTTTTCAACAAATTTCACAAAGTAAGGATCTTCTTCAATCAATTCTGGCAATAATTCAAAACCTGTCACTTCAACTTTCATTGTCGTCAACAAATGACTCCTCCTGCTCAAAGCATCAGCCACACGATTGGTTACCCCTGACTTGTGCTTAACGACAAAAGTAAACTGCTGCAAATAAGCAATCCACGATGCATGTCTTGCTGAAATCTTGTCTTGCCCTTGTAAATGCTTCAACGCTTCATGATCAGTATACAGAACAAACTCCTTCTGAAATAGATAGTGTCTCCAGTGTTTAATAGATTGTACAACAGCATAGAATTCCACATCATATGTACTGTATCGCATCTTCGCTCCTGACAACTTCTCACTGAAATATGCAATTGGACGTCCCTTCTGACTCAACACCCCTCCAATCCCAACCTTGGATGCATCAGTATGTAGTTCAAACACCAACTGAAAATCAGGTAGCACTAGAATTGGTGCAGAGGTCAATAGATCTTTGATTCGTTCAAAAGCAACCTCGGCTTCCTCCGTCCATGCAAACTGTTTACCTTTCATGCAATCTGTAACAGGCGCCATCACACTACTAAAGTGTGGTATAAACCTTCGATAGAATGAAGCCAACCCGTGAAAACTACGAACTTCCATTATCGTCTTGGGCTGCAGCCAATTTCTGATCGCCTCAACTTTACTTTGGTCAACCTGTATTCCTTTCTCTGAAACAACATACCCCAGAAATAAAACACTATGCGTCATGAACACGCATTTCTTCGTTGCAGCATAGAATTGTTCTTGTCGCAATACCATCAGCACTTCTCTAAGATGATTCAAATGTTCCTCTGGGCTCCCACTGTAGATAAGAATATCATCGAAATATACCACCACAAATTTCCCAATGAACGGTCGAAAAATCTGATTCATCACCCTCATGAAAGTACTTGGTGCATTGGATAAACCAAATGGCATGACCAACCATTCGTATAGACCCTCCCTAGTTTTAAAAGCAGTCTTCATCTCATCTCCTGGTCTGATACGAATTTGATGATATCCACTCTTCAAATCAATCTTCGAAAAGATAGTAGCTCCACTTATTTGATCCAACAAGTCATCCAACCTCGGCATTGGAAATCTATATCTCACAGTAATCTTATTCAATGCTCGACTGTCAGTGCACATCCTCCACGTCCCATCCTTCTTGGGTACCAATAAAGCTGGTACAGCACAAGGACTCAGACTCTCCTGCACACGCCCCTGCTCAAGCAATTCCTCTACCTGCCTCCGCAACTCTTCATGTTCCTTCGGGCTCATTCGATAATGTGGTCTGTGTGGAAACACAGCACCTGGAACAAGATCTATCTGATGTTGTATATCTCTCAACGGTGGCAACTCCGTTGGTAACTCTTCTGGAAATACATCGTCAAATTCTTTCAAAACTGGTTTAATTTCTTCTGGAATTTCAACCACTTCCTGACTCTCCCGTCCAATCAACAAAAACACTTCAGGTTCCTCCTCTACTTCCTTCACAAATTCCTTCAATGATAACAAAGTTTTAAGCTCTTCAATTTCCTCCAGCTTACTCTCTTCTTGTTGGCGTTTCTTCGGAACCAGAGTAATCTTTGTACCTTCGAACATGAAACTGTAACTGTTGGTCCGTCCGTCATGCTGCACAGCTCGATCATACTGCCACGGTCTCCCCAGCAACAAATGACAAACGTCCATATCTACGACATCACACCAGATTTCATCTTTGTATTTCTTCCCAATTGAAAACCTCACACAAGCTCTACGTCCAACTTTCACTTCACCACCCTTCCTCAACCAAGCTAACTTGTACGGTTTAGGATGTTTCTCGGTTTTCAACTCCAACTTCTTCACCGCTTCTGTAGAGATAATATTATCACAACTTCCAGCATCAATAACAAATTTACAAACTCTTCCCAGAATAGTGCATGTAGATTGAAAGATATTGTTCCTCAACCAACTACTTTCCTCTTCTTGCTTCGGTGTTAAACAACTTCTCCTCATCATCAATGCGTACCCGTCATCTCCCGACAGTAAGTCTTCCTCCTCAACCGGTAAAGAATTAGAGCATTCAGCTTCTTCATCCTCATCCTCAACCTCAGCAATCATTGCTCTCTTCTTTGGCTTTGGACACTCATTGCTTTTATGACCCAACTCCTGACAGTTGTAACATTTGAAACCGTTGTTAACCTTTGCCTTCTCAACCTCCTTCACCACTGGTTTACTGACAGGTTTAGAAACATTAGAACTTCCACCAACACCCTTCACTTGATTATTGGAATTCGTAAACACACCACCTCCTCGTCGTCCCTGCTTCTCCCAAGCCAACGCTTTCTGATGTGCTTCCGCCACAGATCTTGGATCGAACATATTAACCATATCCTGAATCTGCATTCTCAATCCCCCAATGAATCTAGATGTCAGCTGTTCTTCCGTTTCCATAATATCATTCCTTGCAATAAGCTGATAAAACTCATCTGCGTAATCATTAACAGTCTTTGTGCCCTGCCTCAAGTTCTGTAAACGTTGATACATCAGAGATTGATAATTGTAAGGTAAGAACGTTGCTTTCATCAATTTCTTCATCTTCTCCCAAGATTCAACTTTTGACTTCCCCATTCGTTCACGTGTAAGTTTAGTTTGCTGCCACCATGCCAAAGCTCTACCCCTCAACCTTGTAGCAACCAACTTCACTCTACGACGTTCTGGAACTTCTTTGAAATCAAAAATTTCTTCAACATTAGCCATCCAATCCAAAAACTCCTCAGCCTGCATACCACCTTTGAATTCTGGAATTTCTGTCTTCATCCCAGATTCCCACTTGTGATCGTACTCCGACTGATTCCTCCCTCGTCCACGTCCTCGTCCATGAACACTACCACCATCATACTCTTCTTCACAATCCGATGTATATCGATGTCGATCCTGACCACCAACATCTCTACCACCACCATTTCTTCCATCAACATTCCTACGATCCACATTCCTCCGATCTCGATCAGTCACATTTCTATCTCGACCTCGATCATCAACATTTCTATCACAATCTCGATCCACGGTTCTATGATCACTATCAACACTTCTCTCCCGATTAGAATGTGGTGAAACTCTACTTCTTCCATGGCTCGATTCAGGTGAAACCCTTCTCTGATTTTGACTCATTTCCAACATCATCCTCTCTAATCGACCAATCCCTTCCGTAAGCTTCTCATTGAAATTCTCGTTGATTCGTTGCTCCATTTCATCGGCCTCTTCTCTTCCGTACAAAGCATTAATATTGCGATGACGTTGAACTCGTCTTGGCGGCATGATTGAATACTTCCCAAACACTTCAACAAATTCACACTTCAAGTTTCAAACACCTTTCGAACTTTGATCCAAAATGAAATGGATTGAAAACTCCAACTTTGTTGCAAAATATGATGAACACGATGAACACAACCTCAACACTTCAAATTCTCGGCTCCAAGACTCGATTTAGCTATGATTGGCTAAAACAAGCTCCGATACCAAACTGACGCAGCGGATAATTCTAGACGATCTTCAATCGATGAAAATAGCAATCTGTGGATTGATGGATACTGAAATGCCCGAATTCGTTGATCCGAAGATACCGAACTCTAGCTATCTCTGACTCGTTGATCCGAAGATACCGGGAAAGAGATCTACGATTCTTCAACGTTGATCTTGCGCACAAGATTCCGTGAATCGGCTTCAGCAAACGATGATTCGAGCGCACTCGAATGACGTAAGTGGAGATAGGAGATACACTCGACTACCAATTGAAATTGAAAGCAACAAGCTAACAAAAGAGAATTTTATTCAACATTCAACAACCTTTACAAATGACTATATGTCCCTATTTATAGAGATTTACAACTCACACACAAACGACTTACATCACAAACACAACACAAACAATACACGAGTTACAACATAGGCTTCAACACAGGTGAATGACTTAAGGAATAACTCGGCACCGACTTAAGCTTTGTCTCGGCACGACTTATGGAGCTTCAGAAGAAAAAGTGGCCACGACTTATGGATAACTCGGTAACGAGCTTCGCGACCTAAAGATAACTCGGCAACGACCTTTTTTCTTCTTCGCGACTTACTTCTTCTCGTGCCCTAAGCATTGGTGATCTTCGAAGCATGGCAATGACTTAATGGCTCCGTCTTTGCGACCTAAGGCTTCGGTCGGCTTTAGGAAGTGACAACGACCTACTGGGCTTCTCGATTTAGGGAGGAGGAGGGGGTTTGGAGGGAATTTAGGTCGTGGGTTGGTGAAGAATTGGGTCGGAGATCGTACGCGACTTAAGTAGGTGGAGTTAGGTCGTCTACGACCTTGGGTAGGTCGGTCGCGACTTACGCGATTTGAGTAGGCGGAGTAAGGTCGTCTACGACCTTGGTTAGGTCGGCAACGACTCACGCGACTTAAGTAGACGGAGTTAGGTCGTCTACGACCTTGGTTAGGTCGGCAACGACTCACGCGACTTAAGTAGACGGAGTTAGGTCGTCTACGACCTTGGGTAGGTCGGCCGCGACTCAAGAGGGTAAGTGCTTCATCAATTAAAGCCATGTAAAGAAAACATTCTTATGTCTTCCTCTGTACACAGGATGGTACACTCTCCAAAATTAATTATTCCAATCTCATTTCAATAATTTTTCTACTGTTATTAATCCGAAAACCTGATCAAACCAATTATATTCTACTATCATTAATCCAATCTCATCCCATATGATTAAATTAAATGTAAAGAAAACACCCTCCCATATGATCTATTCATATTTATCAAGGGTATTCTAAACATATAGACATGCTGATATGTATAATGTTGGATTGTTAGACAAGAAGAGCTTACACTTCTAACCATTGATTGTATCTAGCATGAGACTTGAAGTAACATTATGTTCTTTACAGCTTTCAGTCGGTAATCCAGTTATAATGAGTGATCATGCCAAAATTCTCACTTATGAAGAGAAAAAGACTTAAAAAAAAGCTTTTTCTCTACACTTAAATTGTTCTACAAAGATCAAAATGGCTGAACACTAACCATTTTTCACTTATCTACACTACCTATATGTATACTGGTATTAAATTATCAAAACCATCGCAATCGAGGCCTTTTAATTCATTAGGAAATTGAGCTAAATAGAAGGAACTAGATAAATTTGTTCATTTAGTAAAGAACCCATGAAACCAAACTTTGCTTATTTATCTAAAACAAGTTTGTTGGTTTACAACACAAGTATGAATAAATCAAGCATGTTAAATCTAAACATGTTAAATAGTATCCACCTTCTTGTTGATTCATGAGTTTTGATTCATGACACAAACTTCAGAGATCATACGACGAAGAATACTATATGAAAGCGACAAAAAGAGAATAAGTGCATACCGTGCACTACAAAGGAGATAATTTTACAATCCAGAGATTAGTATGGATATTTTATTTTATTGAGTCTTAGAATAATGTTAAAATCATTCCTCAAACAGTCACACACGCACACAAAACATTTTATAGCAAAAACTGTGTTCACTGTGCATATAACACCAGGTCGGCCGACCGACCAGGATCCTCGGTCGACCGACCCGGTATCATGTGCACAGTGACTTTCTGTTTTGTATACGTTTTTAAACTCAGCTGACCGGCCAGGTTTTCCGGTCGACCGACCAGCGAAAAACGGCTAGTTTTCTGAAGAGACACGATCATTTCATGAAGAGGAATGTCCTCTATTTCAAGAGGTATGGACACAACTGTTAACTAAAACTCTTCATGAAAGATTACAACTCTTCTACAACTATATAAACATATTCAATTCACTTCTACAATAACCAATTCATGTTTTAATTCTGAAATCTATTCTCTATTATTCTCTGCAAATAAAAGCATTCATTCTTATTTAACATCACTAGAATCCTTGAATTTATTCATATACTTCGATTCTACGTGATTATCTTCCTTCTAAATCTTCACACACATACATACTCTTGAGGATTTGATTATAGGAAAGTTGTACTATCAAAAGACAATCAGTGTTATTCAGAACACATTCGTCAACAAACTATTTGTATTAAGTTGAAGTCCTCTTCGGCTGTTGAGGCGGAAAATTCCTGTTCGGCTGCTCAGGTGTCGTATACCTATTCCTCCGGGTTAAGTGAGGGGTTTAGTTTAAATCCAGAGGGTATTCTGGGACTGGACGTAGAACGGGAAGTTCGAACCAGTATAAAAATTCCTGGTGTCATTTTACTATACTGCTTTTATATTCCGCACTATTTATAGTATTAATATCATCTCTATACTCTGTATTATCATATATCCATATTACACGGTCCATAGCGCACTTTCATTTAGTATCAGAGCCTGGTATTCTATCGATCGTCACAACATCATAGAATAATGGCTAGAAAAAGATCCGGTCGAAGTACAGCAAGCAAAAAGCCTGAAACTATCAGAGCAACGACCAATGAGAACTGTAAAAAGGTATATTCTGATTTACAAATTTCAGTAAGTAGTAATAATGAATTAATTAGTTTATGCGATAAAATCTCAAAGCATAATTTTATTATTTTAGAAAAGATGAAATCTGATGAACTTGAAAATGAGAAATTGAAAAATGAGAAGTTAGATTTAGAAAATCAACTTGGTGTTTTAAAGAGTAATTTTGAGGCTCTTACAAAGTTTCCAGATAAACAAAACACCATATTTGAAAACGAGAGAGAAAAATTTTCAAAAGAAAATTTTGATTTGAAAAGACAAAATGATTTATTACAATCCTCTTTAGATAATTTAAAATCTCAAAATTTCCTTCTCAAAAATGAGAACGGTACGTTAAAAAATAAGAATTCTGAATTAAATGAGAAAATTAATATTTTAAATAATAGTAATATTTCTTTTGAAAATAATAAGTGTGACTTTAAAGCTAAATTTGATAAACTTAACACTGAAGTCACAAAATTTAATAAAGGTCAAAATGATTTAAACATGATTTTATCTAGTTCTAGACCTTTACATAATAAAAATGGTTTAGGATATAACAAAACTGATCGTAGAAATAGCACTAGGTACGCTTTCATGTATAGTAAAGATGTTAGTGCTAGTACTAAATTTTGAGAAAAGTCTAAATCCAATTTTAATAGAATTTCAAATACTGCTATGACCAATAATGTTTATAATTTTTCTAGAAGTACAAAATCATTGATGGGAAATATGAATAAAAATTATCTAAGTATTTGGGTTCCTGTTAATTGGAAAAATAGAGAAAAATGCATTAATAATTATTTTGATATGGTAGTTAATAATGAAAATTATATTTATAAAGGTACAACCACACCCAAATGGGTATGGTCTCCTAAAAATTAGGAAATTATAAAAACCTTGGGTATCGCATGCTTTAAATGTTCATTGTTTTCTGATACCTTACAAGTAGTAATTTTGTTCTATATTGTCAACACTTATGTGAAATATAATATTTATTATCATATAAACTCTCCTTTTCGTCAATGACAAAGGGGAGAAAGATATTGCTCTAATACAATTTTCAGAAATAAACAATGCAAGCACAGATTAAGGGGAGAAAAGTAAGTATTACCTTAAAACTCTTATTTGTGATGATGCAATGTATGAATGCTTGTTCCTTTTATTGCTATATTTTGAATATCTATACATGCATCATATTGTTTTACAACTTGCTATTTCATAATTTCAAATATTCTATTTTTAGATGTTGTGTAGTAAGTAAACATCATTAAATTATTTCTAATTAAGCTCAAGAATGTACCATGTAAATTTAAATGTTTTGTATTACTTTAATCTGTTATAAGTATTCCTTTTGTCGATGACAAAGGGGGAGAAATGTATGCAAACTAACGAATTTTTGCAGAAAAGTTGCCACATATTCAGGGGGAGAACTATAATATATATGTCAATATTACTTCGTCACATAAGTATTGTCATCGATCAAAAAGGGGGAGAATGATGATTCATGAGTTTTGATTCATGACACAAGCTTCAGAGATCATACGACGAAGAATACTATATGAAAGCGACAAAAAGAGAATAAATGCATACCGTGCACTACAAAGGAGATAATTTTACAATCCAGAGATTAGTATGGATATTTTATTTTATTGAGTCTTAGAATAATGTTAAAATCATTCCTCAAACAGTCACACACGCACACAAAACATTTCATAGCAAAAACTGTGTTCACTGTGCATATAACACCAGGTCGGCCGACCGACCAGGATCCTCGGTCGACCGACCCGGTATCATGTGCACAGTGACTTTCTGTTTTGTATACGTTTTTAAACTCAGCTGACCGACCAGGTTTTCCGGTCGACCGACCAGAGAAAAACGGCTAGTTTTCTGAAGAGACACGATCATTTCATGAAGAGCAATGTCCTCTATTTCAAGAGGTATGGACACAACTGTTAACTAAAACTCTTCATGAAAGATTACAACTCTTCTACAACTATATAAACATATTCAATTCACTTCTACAATAACCAATTCATGTTTTAATTCTGAAATCTATTCTCTATTATTCTCTGCAAATAAAAGCATTCATTCTTATTTAACATCACTAGAATCCTTGAATTTATTCATATACTTCGATTCTACGTGATTATCTTCCTTCTAAATCTTCACACACATACATACTCTTGAGGATTTGATTATAGGAAAGTTGTACTATCAAAAGACAATCAGTGTTATTCAGAACACATTCGTCAACAAACTATTTGTATTAAGTTGAAGTCCTCTTCGGCTGTTGAGGTGGAAAATTCCTGTTCGGCTGCTCAGGTGTCGTATACCTATTCCTCCGGGTTAAGTGAGGGGTTTAGTTTAAATCCAGAGGGTATTCTGGGACTGGACGTAGAACGGGAAGTTCGAACCAGTATAAAAATTCCTGGTGTCATTTTACTATACTGCTTTTATATTCCGCACTATTTATAGTATTAATATCATCTCTATACTCTGTATTATCATATATCCATATTACACGGTCCATAGCGCACTTTCACTTCTATGTTCAATTATTTCATGAAAACATGTTATAAGTTGCACTTTTATTTTTATTTTCGATAAAAATAATATTTTGTTTCTTTGATAATTAAATCTAAACTTTAATTATATTTTCTCATAATCAAAACGAATTTTTTTGTTTTGAATTTTAAAAAAACCGTAAATATTTATAGTGAAGAAACTTCACATGTTTGCATATTTTTCAATAAATATGCTAAAACTTAAAAACATGGTCGTTTATTTTCAAATTTAATACGCAAAAGCCTTCTCACAAGCAAGTTTCATACGAAACATCATGTAATTATTTTCAGCAAAAATATACAGTTTATACTATAAATATTTGCAATACGACAAATATTTACATTTTTACCAGTAAATTTTTATAAAATAAATATTTACATTATAAATTGTACATGTTAAGAACATTTAATCATAACCAATGATCGGAACGGAAACAAAAAGCAGAATTTTGAACCTTGGGAAGAATCCAAGATAATTAGGTTTTTACTATAATAAAAATATCAAAAGGGCAGGTTTCAAAAAATGGTAGTTATAAATTCACTAAACAAACCTTTAAACCAATGTACTTATTAGTTGAAATTTTTTTTAACTTCTCAAAAAATTAATCCTAATTACCTTAAAAAAAGTTGGTATACCTTTTCTAGAGCAAACGCTTCAAGCATAAAACACCATATTACTAAGAAACAATGACACAAACATGTGCCTACTTAAATTGTATGTAATGAAAGAAGATATACAACTGTAGAAAAAAGTTTACAGTGACTTTTAAGGCAGTAATGGAAATGAGACTAGCTAAAAAGAAATAAAATTCATACAGTAGAAACAAATATTTGCAAATGACACCAGCACAAGTTAGAGTCTCGAACTTTTTTAAAATAGTGTGCTTTAGTTCATTTTTAGTGAAACAAAATAAGAAAATTTCTTGTTTTATGTTAATCTATATCACAAGATTTTTCTAGTGTGAAAAGAAAAAAATTAATGAAGCAGAAGATAAGTATTTGCATATTATATGTTATAATTACATGGAATTCTCAATCGATTTTATCCAGATTAGAATGTTGAATAGTTAATCATCATTTGATTTAATATCGATATCACATCCAAGATCAGATGGCCCAAACAATGATTGTTATCCTTTTCAAAAGAAAGCAAACAAAGCAAAGTCAAAATCAATTTTTACAATAGCACATCCATCACAGGTATAATGGTCGAAAAAATGGGTAAACAGGATGAAGAACAAGATGACAAGCAATTGGAAGAGGTAGAACATGAACCAGAAGAAGTGATCGAAGAATAGGAGGACCTAGAAGTTTTGGACAGCGGAACCATAGTGCAGGTAATGTTAGAAATTTTCAAACACTCAAATATAATAGAGGAAGAGATTTTATCATACAAAATACTTTTTTCTTCTTGCTTCTTCAAAAAGATTTGAGTACATGCATTTTTAGATAATTAATTGTCAACCATGATGCATTATGTATGAGTGTTGCTATTCTCATTATAAACCGTGACAAGTTTATTTTCCAGTAGGTGAAAGTAAGCATGCAGCAACAACAAATGGTAGGCAAAGAAGCAAGGAAGAAGGTGCACAGATTATCCATAGCAATCAAAAAATTTGTTAGCTGAAATTTTAGTTGAAAATGCAGAAAAATTTAACATAGGGCCAGTTTTAGGCTCAATGCAAATGAAACAACAATCTGCAACAATAACCACAGCAACTGCGGTTGTAGTTGCCATATCATCTGTAAGTGTGAATGTCTTTGCAGATGGTGAAAATTCGTCAACTGAGAACAAATTATTGTTCACATCGAAAAAGAAAAACAAAGAAGAGCTTTTGCATGACATTAAGAGGTGTAGTAAATCAATGAAATCATTGTTCATGTGGGAGCCCTGGTGCATTACTTTGTCTACTTGAAGGCTTCATGGTTATTCTAACATAATTGATCATCCCATTTTACTGATGTATATATTAGTAGCATTGTTGAATAAAAACTAAGCGAAATGGGGTGTGGTTTATTGTTATTCTCATTGCCGTTGTTGTTATATATTATTATTATTATTAGTATATCCTATGTGTTACCTTGACTACTATTTTTCTTTGTTTTCTTTGCTCATTTCTCCATTATTAATGGATGATATTTGAAAATAGATCGTTTATGGACTCTGATCTTCAACTCGGGTAAATTAAAGAAGATTGCACCCAAATTTTCATATCTTAAGATCTTACATTGTCCAAATAACCTTTAAATATACTATTTCAAATCATAAAATATAATGTTTCAGTAGTGCAAGTTTTTCTATTCCAGACCTCTGATAGATGATATAATCATGCGACTAAGATGGTTCTCTTCTTTATGGCAGAAATGTCACAGATTATCTTTCACCTGACAAAATAACACTTAAAAATTTCACTCAGCAAACTACTATTGACCGAAAGGAGCAGTAAAAAAGAGCAGTGAGGCTCTTACAATACTTTATTCAAATTAAAACATCTACCAAAACACTGGTTATTTAGCTCACTATTTCTACCACTTACGATGTAGTGACTCCTTTCCTATTCAGCACCGCCTTCAAAATAAAAACAAAAAAATATAATTTTGTTTTTGTTTTTACACTTCTTACTATGTCATATTGCTAATACAAAAGCTTTACGACACAAAGAACAATAAAGCACATGATACGTCCTCAAAAATGCTAAATCAATTGGAAATTTGCATAATATATTACTGGCTAAAAAATATTATCTGGCTTTTCGAGAAACTTTTTTTAGGACCAAAAATGAATTTTGGAAGTTATTATTAACTATTTTTATTAGATGATATTAATCATATTTCTTTTTGTATGGGTTTATGTTTTGATATATAGTTTAGGTGATTAGTTAAAGCAGTGATAGTATAGTTTTAGTTTCATGTATAAACCTTTTATGCGCTAACAAGAGGATAGTTATGTCACTATAGTTTCAATTCTATTTTGCTGCAATATGGTTTCATTTTATTCTTATGTTAATTATATGATATAACTTCATTTCTTCTTATGTATAATTAGACAGTGGCCATAATTTCAATAACTAAGCATTATTTCAAAATCATGTTTCTATTATTATTTTAGTTTCATCAAGCAAGTATTAATTTAAATTCTAGTTTAAAAATTAAACAAGGTTTGATTAGTGATAAAAAGTGAGTATTAAATTAAACAAGTAAGCAAGTTTAAAAGCGCATGTTAGTCAGTATGGTTTCATCTCTCCTTCATGTGAAATTTTTGCCCTATGTTGTAATTCAACTAGCAATGTCAATCTAGTTTCATTAAGCAATTTTTTTTGTTTAAAATCAATTATTATAGAGATATTACACATCTTAATTAACTTAACCAAGACTTATCAATGACTTTTTTTGGAACATCCAAATGTCCTGGTTAGTAGGTCCTAAGGAGCATTTCAGGAAGCTTATTTTACATTGTTCCAATGCCAAAATGTAAAAAGGTGAAGCATTGTTGCTTCCAAAACATCCATCTAGATTCATACTATCAAAATTAAAATTCAAAATCATAACAGACCCTAGGCACAAAAAATGGAACTAAAATCAAAATCAACAATTTAAGTTCAAATTTGAAATAAAATCAAAATAATAAATCAAGCCACATCAATCAACAACATGAAATCAAGCACCGATTGTTAACTAACATGAAATTTTCAACTTACTCTAAAACTTACTGGCTGTTGGCTGTTGGTTACTTGCGATGATGGCTATCGATTCACCTCCATTGATGAGCTAGTCGACTGGAGCAGGAACTAGGTTAATGGCGATGAAGTTCGGCGATTCATTTCCACTAACGAGCCTAAAATGGAGACGACTGTAAATGGCGATGAAAGCTAATAGCAAAGAAATTTTATTTCGAAGGAGGAAGATTCTGTGATGAAATTTGGATTTGGAAACTAAAATTTTGGGGAAGTTCTTTTTATTAGGTATATGTAGAAACGGAGGGAAAGGAAAGGAATTTCAATAAACAACGTGCAGACAGAATTGGTTTTATTAATTTACCACCTAATCATTATCTTTGACGGCAACCTGTTCAAAAACGCCGTTAGCTTATGCTAAGAAAACAAGCTTTACTTGTAGTGTCATTTTTAGATATCGGATATCCGCATCCGCGGATACGGACGGATATCGGAAAATTATCCTATCCGCTAACGACCAATAAATCGAGAATTGTTAAAGGAAAATTTTAGTTTAACATAAATATTTTTCAATTCCATTGATTATAAAAGTGTAAAAAATTAACGAATATGATGATAATAAATAGTTTCGAGCAATTAATAAGCATTAAGCGCATATAACACAAACTACTAACTTAATAAAATAATAAATGAATATTTTTCACTACACTAAAATACACATAATTTGAACTATAATTTTGAAAAAAAACCAGACGGATAATTTTCGAATGCGGATGTCTTCATATCCACATCTGCATCCGTTTTTCCGGATATTGGATATTTATCCGCTTTTTGGATGCAGACGGATTTCGATTTTTTCGGGTATCCATTGATAGCCCTAGTGCTTCATTCTATACAATAGAACTTGTATCTAACGCGGTTAGGTAATTCTGTCTTTGACTAAAAGTCCCCCTACGACACTTGAACTCTAAAAAAATATCGATCTATGTCGGCACATTGGGTTTCAAGTGTTGACTGGGGCAAGTGCAGTGAGTTACTATATGAGATGGGCTCGGTGTCCTAAACACTACAAATGCTCTATTTTGTGTAGATAGTTCACTCGCAGTGAAGAAAGATAGAAGCTTCTCGTATCATTTATTAAAGTTATTTCTCCTACACTTACCCGTTACAGATCAACGATCGATAATGGATCTGCTGTCCGAAGTGACGTGGAAAGCTCTTCCCATTCCAGGTACACCAATTGTGCAACAACGGGACCAATCTGAAGTAAGCAACTATAGATTGATGGGTCCGAATCAAGTAGAGAATTCTCAGTATAAGTCAATTTCAGCTATCTGGAAGGTGATAACAGCATAAGCTGCACACAAGACGCTACCCAAAGCTATTATCACCTCCCAGAAAAACCAAAACCAATCTGCAAGACGTCGTGTCGGATTAACAATGTAACTCAGTGCAAGTTAATTCTAATTCTGTCGACAAAGATAAAAAAACATGTCAAGCACCGGGGCAAGACCCGAATTTTGTTCCATGAAGAACTCAAGACTCGATTTACTATCTTCTTCCACAAAATCGCAATCAACTCGAATTCTTCGTAATGATCACCACCAATACAACCTCATCGTCGAATTGCTAAACAAACACCAAAATCTGCATTACCCACCTCTAGTCAAGAATCAAAAGGAGAACACGGTTGAACCTAGGATATTGACGACCTAAAGCAAGTAAGATCGGCAGCGATCCAAGAGGATAAGCTCAGCGGCAATCCAAAAGGACGAAGCAATGGGAACTAGGGGCTAGGTTAAGGCAATAGAGAGATCAAGTAGTCGGTGGCGAGAAGTTCCGGCTATGTAGATATGTGGAGGCGATGGCAGAGGTAAAGCTAGGGTATCAATGCCTTTGTTCGGGTCGCGAGGCAGAAGGATCGATTCACAAATGAAAATATGGAAGAAGGTCGGCTCGAATGAACTAAATAAGACATTGCACTGGAAAAATATGCTAAGTCCTTGAATGACTAGAGATCTATGGAATAAGGATCGCTAGCGATCCATAAATTACAACTAAACTTTCCCAAACTCACCAAGCATGAGCTAAGTATCTTTTGCAAGCATCTTGAAAGTTGTAAGATTGAAATTGATTTATTATGACGAGTAACAGTGATTCACGTCAAAACTCAACAAACGTTTGGATAACCAAAGCCAAATTTGTATAATAGCCTCAACGTGATCAATTAAACTTCGCAAAGTGGGAACTCATAAGCAGTTATTTCCAAAGCACGCGTTGTCTCTAACGAAAGCATACTCTGGGGCAAAAATGTTATCCGAGCTTTTGACCCAATGGAATTCAAAAAAAGTCAGAACAACTCAAGAATCAACCAAAAGGACTAGAAAAAGGAACTAAGGAAGACTTAAGAAAAGAAACCAAAAATTGACCAAGATGATGGATTAGCAATGATCCATCACCTATGGATCGCTAACGATCCATAAGGGTTGCTCGTGGATCCTCCTATCCTCTTACATCATGATCTAGTACGTTTTCTAGGGATGTCTGCCAAGTTTCATGGTATTCCATGCAAGCTAGTTCAAGGAGTGAGCATTCATCTGATTCTAGGCATGGTTCAATCCAACCTATGCACGAGACACCATCAAAACAAGGCATCTAGTCATGAAATTACATGGAGAGCATCTACACAAGGCAGGGAACATAATCTAATTGAAACGAGCTAAAAATGCTCTAACTCCATGGATCGCTAGCTAACTATGCCCTATGGATCGCTAGCGATCCATCATATTGGGTCGGTTCACTGTGAAATTTATTGAGTGTCTTCGTACCATCAAATGTAGGCTTTTAACAAAGCGACTTGGTTTGATAGCTCTCCAATCCCTATAAATACTTACCCACCTACAACATAAGAATGATATTCTGAACTGGCTGCTGAAACTCTGCGGAAACTATTCTCACTCTTCTCCTCCCACACAACAGTCATCTAAAGGGTTTACTATGATTCTCCAATGAACTCTAACACCAGTGACTTGATCTAACTTACAAGATCCAATCAAATTGTAATCAGATTCAACTTGTAATTGTAGTCAGTCAATAACAAAAGTTATAAAGTGGACGTGGGCTTCGTTAACAACCGAACAATTATAAAAATCTCTTGTCTATTTACTTTATCTACAAGTAATTATTCCTTTTTTATATATTATTTGCCTTGATAAACAGGGCTGGTGCTATCACACTCAATCCATGGTGTTGATCCATTTTTGGGTTAACATTAACTGTACAAGTAAAACAACTTAAGAGATTTTACGGGATTTTCCATCTCCCAAGGATCTATTAAACTATCTATATATAGTAGATGTGATGCATATGTAATGTCTATCAGTAAAGTAAATATTAGAATAGTGTTAAGGCTTTGCATTAACATATGTAATGTCTATCAGTAAAGTAAATATTAAAATAATGTTAAGGCTTTACATTAATCCCCCTTAACACATTTTTAAGCATGTAGTCTATGCAGGTCCTGTAACACCATCAATAACGTCTATAGTTGTCAGTGAGTCTTATATAGGTACAATACAAAAAAATCATAGTGGTCTCATATGGAATAATCGTAAGATAAGGCAGGTGAGGCAATACCCAAGGTAAGATTCTACAAGTTTACCCTTTTTGGCTGGTCATAACCCCTAACGGCTGACCACGTCCATCAATCGAAAATCAAAGGTGCGCACCAATCGAGTTTGAAATCAAGATGGTAATATGAGGGAAAGATGTCCGCTAAAGGCAACTAACCTATAAGCCATACATAGGATCCTGCTTTAGTCATTTCAAATTTGATACAAGTGTCGGAGTCATCCATCATCGTTCTCTTACTTCATTCCAGTAAACGCTCGCCAATTCAACCTCTACATTCTGGATAACATCTATTACATGTACAATTATGAAAGTGGTTCCGGTATTGATAGAGAATATGCCAATATCCGACCTCGGTCTCTTTAATAACCGATCGTTCAATATATAAAAGTACGCCGTTTTGCCCATTTTAATTTTTATAGAATAATATGTAAAGAATCTCATATCGTGCTCAACATAAAAAGTTTTCATTTTGCTTCAGGAACTCACAAAAAAAGTTTCGGAAATTTCCATAAATATTTATTATTTTTAATAATTGAAATGTATTAGGTTTTGCACTAATTAAATTAAAAAAGCCTAAAATTTTGCATAAAAATTCCAAATTAAATTTTAAAGTTCTTAAAATACCTTTATAGAGTTTCTTGTAAAGTTTAAAAATTTTCCAAATACATTTGATAATTTTCCCAAATTTTCAAACGGCTAATTTCAAAATTTGAATTATTAAATTTATTAGATTACAGAAATAAAAATGAGTCTCTTTATTAAATATTCTCAAAATAATATGAAGGTTCTACAAAAAAAAATTCTAGTCAAAATAATGTATTTACAAAATTTTAAAATTTCAATAATCCTATTTTCAAAGAATAAAATATAGAAAATTTATAGAATTTGGTACATGTTTGTTTGTTTTGCTAAGCTGGAGTTACAAAAAAAAATTCAATTTAAAATAATGCTTTTTTTTTAAATGCCTATTTATTCGTATTTAATTACATAATTTATTTTGAAAAATCTACATGTAAGCTTATGACCAATTTTAGACTATACTATTCAAAATCTTATTTATTATAACATATCAAAAATTCAGGATTAATTACATACATGCATGTAAAATTTTCAAATAAGGAAAAAACAGCAAAATTATCAAAAATCGCATTTTTGGGTCAAAACAATAAAAATATCTATTCTAACTTTTTTCATATGTCAATATAAGATGTCCAAGGGTTTTTATCATACTAAACAATGTTCAAATGATACATATGACAGTTTATACAATTACAATTAATCAAACATGGTAGTAATAGGTAATTTCACAAACAATGGTCAAGCATAAAAAAAATCACAATATCATCAATTATTATCAACTTATAGGCCTATATGTACTATCAAAATTTAAATCAACTCAACAATACCTATACCACAACAATCATTAACTATCACATATCGGGTGTTTAACTAGCAATTATAACCTATTTTACTATCAATTTAAATTCACAAACATCAAAATAAAATAAATTATCACAACATGATATTGATTTAACTTGCAATAGAATTTTAGTATTCATGAGTTTAAACACTCACATAAAATGTGAATCCAAACACGCTGCATGACGGCGACACGAATAGGGCAACCTAGATCTCAACACACAGAACTAGCAGACACAGCTATGTTTTTTAGGGAGAAGGTGGTGGTGGCTGTTTAGGTAGGGGTTGGTGGCAGGTTGAAGGGGTAGGCTACAGATTTGGATAGGATGCAGATCTTGGGTGATGGGATTTTGGATCAGTGTGGATTTCCGGGTGTTGGAGGGGAGTTTTTGGCAGGGGGAAGGTGATGGAGGTGCTAGGTGATGGAATAGGCTAGGCAAGAGGGATGGTGATGGAGGGGCTAGGTGAGATCTAGTTTTTTTCAGGAAGGCAAAAATGAAAATAATGAAAGAAAAAATGAATAGTTCCTATTTCTAAAAGGAAAGAATGAATAGTGCCATAATGACATGAATGTGATGTTTCATTTTCTAGAAGAAAGTAACGGATCTTTATCTCAATTCTAGGCTAACATGGAGGTGAGACAAAAAAAGGCTAACGGCTAAACCAAATCCTACCAACTCCAAGGTACACAGATATTTGTGTACGAGCCTTATTTCAAATTATAGTGTGCCCTGAATCTAAATTCAAACTGCTTTACAATGCACATCGGGTGCCCAAATACAAAAATAAACATATCAATTTTCTCAGCACTCGGATATGGACGTAATAGCACATAGAATTTTTAGTTTTAACATTCGTGTCAAAATTTCACTGTTGCTACTAAATATGTTATTGAAAACGTACAAATAAACATAGAATCGCCCTAAATGGAGCTAGAAAAAAATCAGAATTTGAGAAAATGTACTTTGTCATTTTAATCAGAAAAATTTCCAAAAACGTTCTATGTAAAAAAATTGATATGTCGAAAAATAATATTTTTCACTAAAATATTAACCGATTTTGCATTTAAATTTGAAGCAGAATAAATTTTCCAAAATATACAAATAAATTTTCATGTTAAACTTATTAAACACATTCAAATCATAAATTTTAAATTTATTTTGAATATTTTCATTCAAAATCGTTATTTAATTTAATATTTTAAATTGTTAGAAAATACGGGTCGTTACAATCTCCCCACTCAAAACATTTCGCCCCCGAAAAGAGCAGAACAAGGAATAGAAGGCAAAACTTGTTGAAAGTTAGAAAAGATTCAAGGTATTAGTTGCATACTTGAAAACTACATCAATTCGGGTTTGGAAGCATGAATGTCGTCGTATGTTTCCCAAATGCTACTCGGTTATTGTTACTCCACTAAACCTTGACGAGATTGATTTTTTTCTTCTTAGTTGCTTCGCACTTCTGTCTACAATACAAAGTGACCTCCTCTCAACAGTAAGATTTGGCTCAACATCTAACTCTTCAAGCTGAGCGGTCGGAACTATCACTGATGGGTTGTGCATATATATGCGGAGATGTGAGACATGGAACACATTATGCACGTCCGATAGTTTCTCTGGTAAGTCCACCGTATAAGCCAAAGTACCAATCCTCTTAGTGATGCGGAAAGGACCTACAAACCTTCGGCTAGCTCTCCCTTCCTCCCAAACCGAATCATATTTCTCAAAGGTGAAATTTTGATAAATGCTTGATCCCCTATTCCAAATTCCAAGGCCCTCCTTCTTTTATCAGCATATTTTTTCTGTCGGTCCCGAGCAGTTTTCATTTTTCTCCTAATCTCTTTGACTTACCTTGAAGCTTCCATAATCATTTTTGGACCAAGATCAAGTCGATCTCCTGCCTCAATCCAATAAGATGAAGATTTACAAGGCCATCCGTAAAGATCTTCAAACGGTCCCATGCCAATACTTGCCTGATAGCCATTGTTGTAAGCAAATTCAACAAGGTGAAGATGGTCTTCCCAAGATCCCCCAAAATCTAGAACACAAGCTCAAAGAAGGTCTTCTAGAATTCGATTTACTCTTTCATTTTGACCATCTGTTTAGGGTGATAAGCTGTGCTCAGATTCAACTTAGTACCCAATGCATCCTAAAGAGCTTTCCAAAATTGACTAGCAAAAATGGGGTCTCTATCACATACTATACTTGTCGAAACTCCATGGAGTCGGATAATTTCCCTCGTATAAACCTCAGCCAGACTCGATGCAGTTTGTGTTGTCTTAACAGGGATAAAGTTGGCAGATTTTGTAGGTCTATCCACAATAACCCAAATGCTTTTATTACTCTCCTCATCCTTGGTAGTCCATCAATAAAATCCATAGAAATTTGAACCCATTTCCATGTCGGAATCTCAAGAGGTTGTAAAAGTCCTACTAACTTATGATGATTAGCCTTTATTTGTTTACAACTGGCACATCTGCTTACATGAATAGAGATGCCTCGTTTCATCCTCTTCCACCAAAATAACTTCTTCATATTCTGATACATTTTTGTGACTTTAGGATGAATAGAAAGTCTAGACTTGTGATTCTCTCTGAGCACTTCTTGTCCCAAACCATCCACATTCGGAACAAAAATTTTGTTATTAATTCTCAAAACTCCATTTTTACCAATTTCTACACCCAGCCAACTTTGTGTATTAACCTCCCTTTTGAGAACATTTTCCTTGATACGCCTTAGTTTTGCATCCTCATCTTGTTTGGAAGTAATGCGACCCATAAGAGTCGGAGAAGCAATGAGTTGATATAACACAACTTTGTTTCTACTCAAAGCATCGGCTACTACATTCGCTTTTCCAAGGGTGTAATTAATGTTGAGGTCATAGGCAGCTAGGAATTCAAGCCATCTAACCTGCCATCGATTTAGATCCTTCTGTGTAAAAATATACTTCAGTGATTTATGGTTAGTAAAGAGTTTAAATTTTGTTCTCAAAAGACGGCGTCGTCACATTTTCAAAGCAAACACTACTACTAGTAGCTCTAGATCATGCGTCGCATAGCTCTAGATCATGCGTCGCATAATTGATTTCATGAATTTTCAATTGTCTACTAGCATAAGCAATGACTTTGCCATGTTGCATTAAAGAAACAACTAGCCCGTTTCTGTAAGCAGCTGTATATACGGTCAAACCTTCATTCCAATTCAGAACAGTGAGAACAAGAGCAGTGGTTAACTTGATTTTTAATTCATCGAACGCTTTCTGGCATTTGTCAGTCCAAACAAACTTAACATCCTTCTTAGTCAAAGTTGTTAAAGGTGAGGAAATTCGACATAAATGCTTGATAAATCTCCGGTAATAACCGGCCAAGCCTAAGAAACTTCGAATGTCTATTGGAGTCCTGGGAATTTCTCAGTCCTGAAAATTTAAAGTGATACAAATTTCAAATTTTAAAGAGATAAAAGTATTCAAAATTTAGGAAAAGAACTAGAGAAAAACATACATTGATCGCAACGATTGTTAACTAGGTTTTTAACCCAGCATAATTGAGAAGGAACTAGAACATTCAAATTGCGCCAAAACGACTCAATACTTGACCGGAAGACCTAAAAGTACATGACAAAGAAACTCTGGAAGTTTAGACTAAAAATCCACCAAGAATTTGGACTGGTACCGACCTGATGCAATTGGATCGGTACCGATCCAAATTATTGACATGTGGGTTCTCCAATCTACATGTATAATGTTCCTACACCTCTCTAAACTTATCTACCAAGTTTGATAAAATTCCGAACATCCGAGTTGAAGAAGTCAAGACTTATCCGATTCAGATTATAGTTCAATCTAATTTACAAGTGAACCATCGTCAAAACAAGTCAACAAGCTATGAAATCACATGGGGGACCTTGCATGCAAGAAAAGAAGCCAACAAAGAAGGAGTTGTGGAAAATTTGCACAACATGTCGGATCGGTACCGATCCAGTTGGATCGGTACCGATCTAAAAAGTTAGTTTGAAATCGCCCTAAACTTTACGTGCCTCCTCCTATGGATAACTACAGGCTTTTGTTACTCTGGTTCTGATCTAAGTGCTATCTAAATCCTATAAATACCATCCTATCTTCAACAAAGAGGAGGAGGGCTGCTCTGATCACTCGGGAAACTCTGCTACTATGGTTCTTCAACCTTCTTCCTCCTCATAATGGCTGCCATGGGACAATCGATATCCTTCCTTTTGTCTCTATCAATGGTGGTCTGATCTTTCTTCATTCAATTATAATAATTGTAAACAACTTGTACTCGTGATTAACAATTAATCTATCAATAAAATCTATAAAGTGGATGCACGCTTCTTTAACAGCCAAACAACTATAAAAATCTTGTGTTTCTCTACTTTATTCTGTATTTTCTGCAATTCGGAGAGTGTTTTTCTATACTTTATTTACCCTGATAAATAGGGTTGGTGCTTTCACAATCATATCAAGGTGTTGAACCATTTTTTGAGTTAACATTTTGGTGCTTTCACTGAGAACTGAACTCAGGCTTAGATCTTGCTATCTACTTTGGATTAGATTGGTTCAGAAGTTAGATCCTCAATCTCTACTCAGAAGGTCTGCTACTGAGAATCAATGGCACCAAGAAGAAAGAGAACTTCTTCCGAAAGATCCATAGGAGCTGTAATTGCTGGAGAAGAGATTGATCCTTAGTGAATTAAAGTCAAGGGCGCCAATATAGGATATCAGGTGTCGAGATCCTCTATTCAGCGTGAAGTTGTCACGTGAGATGAATTGAATAAAATGGTTGATGAAATTAATCAGAAGATGGAGAACATCCAAAGAGCTCTTATGGACAAATTGAATGCCCTATTGACCTTACAGTCACATGTTGTTCCAACAACCATGACAGAGCCCGCAGCTGCCATAACACAAGAAAATTCTTTCGTCTTTGGCCTAAACAGGAGAAAAGGAAAGCAGCAGCAGAAAGGAGTGATAGGTGGAACCGTAGGAATTAATATGAAAGGAAACGCAAGCACTCCACTAATTGTGAGGCAACCAGCTACAAACTTGAATCTTGAGGCGAAAACCCCACGGGAAGATGTAGCAATGGGTCTCTCCGACACAGAAGATGGTGAGCGACTTGACGACGACAAGATGGAAGAAAATACCAATGCATTCAATAATGCCAGGGAGATCCAAACTGCCCCTACCCGACCTACCACAAACCAACGGAACTCTGAGGGAGTGGCTCTCTCGAAGACAGGAGAGCCTAGGCTTCAGTCCACTCGCCAAGATCGTTTGCAAAATCAAACACTTGGTGTAGTCACTGACAACCAACCCACTGATTGTTGGACATCTGAGGCATATATCGCGGACATGATCAAGCGACTAACAGATGAAAGTAAGGATAGAAGGGATGATGAGTGGGGATCCGCTCTAAGTCAGACTCTTTTCATTGATGACATTCTTAATGAGCGGTACCATGGAAAGTTCACTATGCCAACTATTCTGACTTACGATGGGATGAGTGACCCAAAACCCCACTTGTATAAGTACAATTGGTACATGGATGGAGCAAATGCTTCGAATGTCGTTCGATGTAGATGTTTCCCAATTTTCCTAAAGGGAATCGCTTCCATGTGGTTCACCAGGCTTTCGCCAAAATCCATCTCTACCTTCGATCAACTTGCAACAAGATTCCTTGATCAATTTCAGCTTCACACGACACAACTAAAAGATGTGATGTCTTTATCCGTCCTATTCCAAGGATGGAATGAATCTCTGAGTCTTGCATGAATCGGTTCAATACTGCGGTGACTGAAGTATGTAATCCAAACGAGGATATGGTGTTCATGGCCTTGGTCTGCGCTATCCAACCCGAAACTAAATTCGAAAAATGGATCAAAATGAAACAACCTACCACTAAGAAGGACTTCAATCGAAAAGTGAGCCATTATTTGAATTGCAAGAGGCATAGGAATTAGAAAGGAAGTCTACTAACTTACAACTAACCAACAATGGGCAGAGTGGTATGGCGACGAACCAAGACATAAATACCTCTGAGACCATTGAAGGAAACACAGGAAAAAATGCAAATCAAAAAAGGAAGAACCAGAATTCCAACAAGCGAAATGGAAGTAGCAAGCGACTTAAAGTTTGAGGCCCGAAGAATACACCCCGCTCAACAATACTCCAGAAAACATCTATCCCGCGACACATGGGATGGAAGAGTACAAGAAGCCGCCTAAAAAGGAAGCAACTGAACAACAAAAGTATTCTGAAAAGTACTGTCGATTCCACGAGACACATGGCCACAACATGAATGAGTGTCGTCACCTGAAGAACTTGATTGAGGAACTGATTCAGGAAAATAAGCTTCAACAGTATGTGAGGAAACTACGGAATCCTGACCAACCCGTAGCACCCCAAGCTCCTAAAGATAGAGGGAATCAAGTTGGAACCAGCAAAATGGGATCCAGACGGATTGACTAGAGACTCATCATGAACAATATCTGGAGGACCCCATCCCATACAGAAGAATTGGGGAGAAATAGAGATGTATGCAAATTCATTAAAGCATGCTCTGAAAGATTCGTGCTTTGTGATCGAAATGGAACCCCTGCAAAGCAGTAGAGAACCCTAAACGATGACGTAGTATTCCAAAATCGAGAAACTGAAGGGATATAAGCTCCAACTCTCGACCCCATGGTCGTGACAGTAGGAATCAAACCTCCATGGTCCGACGAGCATTGGTAGACAGTGGCAGTTCTATGAATATTCTTTTCTAACGCACCTTTAATCAGATGAAGATCAGTATGAAAGATGTATCCGCCTGCCGAATAAAGATCCAGGAATTTTCCAGTGAACCCAAACAACCTGTTGGAATGATTAATTTACCCATAGAACTCGGAGAAGGCAACTTAAGAGTCACCTTCATCTAAACCTTTGTGATCATCGATGAAATTTCCGCCTACAATGGCTTCCTGGGGCGGCCTGCCTTGATAGATTTCAGGATTGATTTAGCTCAACGGTGTCTAACTATGAAATTTTTGATGGAGAATGGAGTTGGGATAATCAAAGGAGACCAAAGTGTCACTAGGGAATGCTATATCGCGGAACTATGTGGGTCCAAGAGAAAGGAAAATGGGAAGAATGTGGGGAGAACTCTCCACATTCGTGAACCAACCGAATAGCAACTACAGAGCCACCCCTGGCTTGGGGACCATAGCCAATTTGATAAGGGTTTGGACCCTAGAAAGAAGAGTTCAGGGGAGGAATGGGTAGCACTGGCAGAACTGACGGTGTCTGCCCCAGTTGATATGGATGACCCAACATGGGTCCTGAAAATCGGATCACATCTTGGAAACTGGATGCGATTGGAACTCATCAAATTTCTTCGTGCCAATCTAGATGTATTCGCTTGGACACATTCCGATATGTGCGGGGTGTCATCGAAAATCGCATGCCACACACTTAACATTGATCCCAAGTATACGCTAGTGAAGCAGAAAAGGGTTAGCCTAGGACCCGAACGGTCCAAAGCACTAAGAGAAGAAGTGGATAAACTGATGGTGAATGGATTTATCTACGATGCAACCTACCTCGAATTGGTATCTAACCTGGTCTTAGTCAAGAAGTCCAATAGGAAATGGCGAACTTGTATCGACTACTCAGATCTAAACAAAGCTTGCACGAAAGACAACTTTCCTTTGCCCAGAATCGATCAGCTTGTGGATGAAACAGCTAGACATGAATTGCTATCATTTATAGGTGCATACACGGGATACAACCAGATCATGATGCACGAACCCGATCAAGTAAATACAAGTTTCATTATTGATCTGGGACTATACTTCTACAAAGTGATGCCATTTGGCTTAAAGAATGCAGGGCCAACCTACCAATGACTAGTGAACACCATGTTTAAACATCAGATTGGGAAGACTATGGAAGTTTATGTAAACGATATGTTGGTTAAATTGCGTATAGCTGCAAATCACTTGGACAACCTCGTCAAAGTGTTTGAAATACTCTGCAAATATGGAATGAATCTCAATCCACTAAAGTATCACTTCAGGGTAGCCTTTGGAAAGTTCTTGGGATTCATCATAAGTGCTAGAGGCATCGAAGCAAATCCTGAACAAATAACTGCTTTACGGGAAGTCGAGGCCCCGAGGAACAGGAAAGAGTTACAAAGATTGAATGGAAAGGTTGCAGCACTGAGTTGGTTCATCTCAAAATAAACCGACAAATG
This sequence comes from Allium fistulosum, assembly GCA_030737815.1. NCBI lineage: Eukaryota > Viridiplantae > Streptophyta > Magnoliopsida > Asparagales > Amaryllidaceae > Allium > Allium fistulosum. The sequence goes on from CM060907.1 coordinate 842,551,377, forward strand.
TATGCCATTCTTTGATGTGCTAAAGGATGGAAAGAAGAACTTCGAATGGAATTAAGTTTGTCAAACTGCGTTCGAAGAGCTGCTGCGACATATGGAAACCCCTCCAATCCTGTCCAAGCCGGTAGACAGAGAAGATTTTTACATTTAGCAGCCTCGCCCTATGCATTAAGTGCCATGCTCGTACGAGAAGAAGCTAAGATCCAGCGACTCATATATTACATCAGTAAATGGTTCACTGGAGCAGAAAAGAACTATTTGAAATTGGAAAAACTTGCATATGGCCTCTTGGTTGCATCCAGAAAGTTATGACCATACTTGCAGGCACACCCGATCAAAGTGCTGACAGATCAACCCTTGAAGCAAATGTTATACCGCCCCGAGACCTCTTGACAACTTATCAAATGGAACATCAAATTAAGTCAGTATGAAATTATATACCATCCTCGAAAGGTGTTCAACGGGAAGGCGGTGGCAGATTTCATTGTCGAATTTACAATACGAGATAACAAGGAAGAAATGACACTGGAAGTGGAGACACATTGGAAGCTGTTCGTCGATGGTGCATCTAACAACTTCTGCTTGGGAGCAAGGGTAGTGCTTGAGACTCTTGAAGGATGATCCGTTTGCTATACCTTACGCTTGGAATTCTCTGCAACAAATAACGAGGCAGAATACTAAGCATTGATAGCTAGGCTGAAAGTTGTGAAGGAACTCGGGATAAAGTCCATACACATTTATAGCGACTCTCAGTTAGTCATCTGTCAAGTGAAGGCGAATACCAGGCTCGAAGGGAGAACCTTGCTCTGTACCTATCTAAAAGTGCAGGAATTGCTGAATGACATCGGGCATTACACCATAACTCATATCCTGAGGGAACAGAACACGAAGGCGGATTATCTAGCCAAACTAGCCAGTTTCGGAGAAGCTCAGTCATTGGGACTAGTCCTGGTTGAAACCCTGACCACTCCAAGCATAAGCAAAATATACATCGATGGGATTTTTAAGACAACCAAATAACCAAAGACATGGATGACGCCAATCAAGGACTACCTGCTCGTCGAAACCCTCCCCACAAATAGGAATCGGCAGAAAAAGCTTCTCTAAAAGGCACCACGACCCCCAATACACGATGGGATACTCTACCGAAGGGGATTCTCTACCCCCTTGCTCAGATGTGTGACCAACGACGAAGCTCGAAGGATCTAAGAGAAGTTCACGAATGCGACTGCGGAGATCATACCGGGAGCAAACCCTTGCAAAGTATGTTCTTTGGTATGGGTACTTTTTGCCAACAGTAAACCACGATGCTGCGGATTACGCCAAACGGTGCAACCAATGCCAAAGATTCAGCAAGATCAAAAGAACTCCCTTGACGTAGTTAACACATATGGTCGGCCCATGGCCATTCACAATCTGGGGAATCGATTTGATTGGTATATTACCAATGGCTAAAGGAGGAGCCAAATATGTTATCATTGTTGTTGACTATTTCACCAAATGGACTGAAGCAGAACCACTGGCAACTATTACCACAAAGAAAGTTATTAACTTTGTTACTAAAAAATATTATTTGTAGGTTTGGTGTGCCATAGAAAATCATCACGGATAAAAGACTCAATTCGAAAGCGCCAAGTTCAAAGACTTTTGCAAATGCTTCTGAATTGAGAAAAGCTTTTCCGCTGTCGCACATCCACAAGCAAACAGGTAAGTGGAAGCAGTAAATAAGATCATCAAGTCCACCATCAAAAAGCGGCTAACTAGAGCAAAAGGAAATTGGGTTGATGAACTTCCACTCGCACTATGGGCATACAAGACAACACACAAATCTACAACTGGGCACTCTCCATTCGCCCTGGCATATGGTTCAGAAGCAATGATCCCTATTGAGCTAGAAGTTCCTTCTCATCGAAGGCAAAACTTTGATCAAAGGCAAAACGAGCAGCTCTTACTCGAGTCACTTGATATGGTTGATGAGAAGAGGGAAGAGGTCGAATTAAGGAATGCCGCTCAGCAGAAAAGGATCGCACAGTACTTCAACTCCAAAGTCCATAACTGCACCATCAAAGTGGGAGACCTTCTCCTCAAGAGGCTCTACCCTGTACTAGGAGCATTCGGAGCAAACTGTGAAGGACCCTATGTGATCGGTCAGAAGCTAGAGGATGGCACATTCAAGTTAACTACCGTCGATGGAGCCCAAATTCCTCGAGCATGGACCAGTGAATCGCTGCGTCCTTACTTTATCTAAGACTATCTTATGTATTTGTTATTTCCAGCAAATAAGCCATCCCAGAATACCGGAGGCATTATAAATAGGCAAAACTTGCCCAACTTATATTAATAAAATTGCTTTGCTTTCTGAACCAATAAAACCGTGTTTACAAAAGTAACCTGCTGAGTCGACGGGGTCAAATCGACTCAAAACCATCCAATCGCTGCTTGAGATAGTGAAACTACGCTTAAGTATGCCCCATTTACCCACCAGGACGACGGAAGCAAATCGACTCAAACCATTGGGTCGATGAAACTCAATCTTTGTCTTCTAAGAACCAGTGTTGCTCTGGCGACACTGAGAAGGCCCCAACCAAAGTCGTGCATCTCCATAAGCCGCACATTGCTTCTTGAGTTGTTGAACCATGCTCTCAAAACATGAACTTCTCGCGTTGCCCGAAGATTGGTAACATCGAGAAATTCCAAACCATTCTAGATCAACTGGTCATATCGATCCAAAATGTCGCACATCCCATATGCCACGCACACTTTTAAAAGCTGTGCATTTCATAAGCCGTGCACACTCTTAGGTACCGATATTGTCTTGGCAATGCTAGAAAACTCGTCTATTGCAAGACTAACAAGAATCAATCCACTCCCACTATCAGGGTAATGGGCATGAATCCAGCAAGGTCGCATGACTACGAATCGACAAAGAATTCCGATTGTTGACCGATAAAATTTCTGGAATTGAGACACTTAAATCACAAGTTCTCGAAGATAGGAACCGCAAAATAGACTCGGTTACAAACATCCGAGGAATCACCCGAATCAACTGATCATTTGTCCATTGTTTGAAGTAAACAACCCTATGAACTGGGAGGCGCACACACCAATACTCAACCAAAAAACCAAGTACTTCACAGTTCTATTACTCTAAACAAAGAATTTTGGCGGTAATTATAGGACTAGATAAAACAGTGATAAATAAAATTGGCATAAGTGCATGAAACATAGATAAGTAGACAAATAAAGTTATAATCAAAATTTCAACAACGTATCACTTATAACATTTTCAATGTACAACAACAAATAGCGGGTGCCATGCCCGCACAATATTGGCAAAAATAGGAAAAATAATATCACTATGATGATAATAAGGAAAGTGCTAAGTGCAGACTCTGCACTTGTACAAAAGGTGATCAAAAAATAAAAGGAGGAAATGACAAATCAAGACATCTTCTCACCGCTTCCCTAGTCTCCTTTCCCACCTCTAATTTGCAATTTCTCGGGCTTATCCTTTCCCGGGGCAATCTCACTCTCTGAAGCATGGCCGCTGGCAGACCCTCCTTTCCCTTTATGCTTGCAGGATCGGTAAGAGCTCTTCGCTGACCTCTTATGTGCCTCAACCTTCTCCTTTTTCACCGCGACCATTTGATGCTCGATCTTCGGCTGCTCGGCCTCTGCTCTGTCCGGTTGGCTGCCTTAGTCTACTTGCTCTCATGTATCAACAACTGCAAAGATCTCCTCTCGAGAAATAGAGGGGTCATCCAAACTATGCAGCGCCGCAATTTTCTTAGAATGCGAGCCGGGCTACAAGCCAGAAGTGGAGACGACGGTTGTCGAAGTTAAAATAGCGGCGGACCCGACATCGTGATGAGAACGCAATTCAGCGGGAAGAGAAGGTTGATCTACAATATCATAATAAAGGGCGGTTATCTCGGCAATCTCTTCAGGTGTGAATTGAAAATCTTCAAGCATGGGAGAGATAAGAAATTTACCTACTGTGGGGGTTTTTTCATGTGCAATGACTTCGAAGTCTTTACCGTTGCCTTCCTTTGACGGCTGCACAATTACAGGAGAAGTGGCAACGATCCCCTTGTATGTATGAAGATGCAAAGACAGCTCGCCCAGGCCCGAAGGAAAATGTTTTGTAGCAGCCTCGGTTGTGGCCGTGATATTGATGGTTTCACGCTCCCTTTCCAGTATTAAGATTTTATGGCCTTCCGCTAGAGCTAGGTGTGATTCTTCATTCAAGTAGGCCTGAACCAGCTCCTCTTTGATGTAACCACCACCCATATCTCGAAACTGGACCAAAACTTCTTTCCAAACTACAACGAGCGTATGAGGGAAAATGTACCTAAGTAACTGAGGTTGTCCTGATGAAGCATGGAATTAACATTGAGGCCTAGAATGGTAGCATCCAAGCCTTCCATTTTCTTAGCGAAAGTATCTTGGAGCTCTAAAGGGCTGGCTTCTGTGCTAGCCTTCTCTACTTCCAGTTGATTTTTCTCAGCTTCAAAAGTCAAAATTTGCGCACGTAGAGAGGCAATTTCCTGGGATTGTTTGGCGACGACTTTCTTTTTCGCCTCGACCATTGAATCGCTTGCCTTAAGCTTTTCTTTCAGAGCCACCCCATCAGCGTGGCACTTCTATATTTCATCTCTGAGTATGAGTGCGGTTCGGTTAGTAGACTCCTTCAGCTCATTGATTAAAGAAGCACTCCTACTTCCTCTCATCAGGGCATCATCCCTCTCCTTCTTCAATCTCTGAGTCACGGTCTGCAAGCTGCTTCTTGTATTCATCTTTTTCGGACTCGAATTAGAGAATCTCTTGGTAATTTTTCCGATTAATGGTAGAAAGCTGCTTGCACAATTTCTCCTATCCCTCGGCTTGCTCCAAGCCGCTCTAAATCGCATGGAGATGGGATGAATAAGATTCTGCGCGAACTGAATTCAAATCGAGTTTATCAAAAACAACCCCCTTAAGAAGTAGTTGGGAAATGCAACCAGTAGAAGCTATGGAGCAGTAGGGAGAATGTAAGGGGCTCGTCTCAAAATTGGGAGAGAAGCGGCCACTGCAGCATGAGTAGAGGAGGTCACGACACTGGAAAGGGGTAACGTCGATCCTAGTAGAAGTAGGAAGCTGTCCGGTGGGTGCATGTTCTTGATCTTTCTTCAGTTTCTTTGATGGGTCTTCCCGTTCATTCGGGCTTTTCCTTTTCTCATGGTCGCTTCCCCTATCACAGTCTTAATCCTTATCCACCCGGTGATGTTCTTTTGCCTCCTTATCTTTTCTCCTCCTTCTCACTTCTTCGGTTTCATGAGAGGCATAATATCTAGATGAATGCCTTTGCGAACGCTGAGACTCATGTGGTCGGTTAAGATCGCTATAGAAGCCACGAGACATGATCCTTGCAGCAAATAACAAAACAGCCTTAGAAAAAAGGAATTCGATAGATTAAAATATCCTAAGAGAATAACAGTGAAATGTTATGATCCTAGTGAAGTGTGTGTTATAGTTTAATGACCCCAGCAGAATACACAAATCGGATCAATCGCCAACTAACATCAGGACATCCATTTCTGTAGGAACGATTTGGTTAGGCTAGGAAAGCAACCCTTTTGAAGTGAAGTCACCCATTAGGGCACCCATATCTACAAAAATGTCACCCGCACCTCCCAAGTCAAAATCGGCGCCCTCCGGCAAAGGGCTAGGAACAGGCTCGTTCTTGGGAAGATGATGCAGCGCGATCTGCCAATTTAGGTCGCTCACGACCTAGTGAAACTTTAGGTCGCTCATGACCTAGTGAAGGTCGCCCACGACCTATGGAAGGTCGCGCACGAGTTAACGGAGTCAGTGTTCAGGCATGTGAACGAGCTAACGAGTTAAAGAAAAAGGTGCTCAAACGATCTAACGAATTACTCATTTCTTTAGGTCGCTCTGATCTTTCGAGTACCAGTTTTTACGAGCTACGACCTATGCTAGGTCGCGGGGAAGAGTTACGACCTATGTTAGGTCGCGGAAGCGAGATACGACCTATGTTAGGTCGCTGATTTGCCGCTTTATTTTAGGTCGATGCCTTCTGTTGTTAGGTCGCTCACTACTACATTTCGTTAAGTCGCTCATGGGGTAGGTCGCATGAAGATTTCTAGAAAGCTATTTCTTAAGTCGCATGAAGTGTTAGGTCGTTAACGACCTATACTAGGTCATTGATGGAGGCTGATGTATTAAAGTTAGGTCGCATGAGTTGTATTTTAGGTCGAGGCCGATATATGTGTTGTAAATATGTGATATCATGTGTTGTAATGTGCTATATTTCGTACTGTATTGCTGTGTTGTTTCTTTAGGTCGCAGACGATCTTAGTTAGGTCGTAAGTCATAAGTGTTAGGTCGGTGCCGACCTAGGTGTTGTAATATGTTGAGTCGTGTTGAGTTGTAACCTCTATAAATAGCGGGGTGGTGTCATTTGTAATAGTTAGTTGATTTTGAATAAAACTTTTGTTTGATAGCTTTGTGCTTTCATTAAATTGGTAGTCGAGTGTGATCTCCTATCTCCTCTTTCGGCATTCAAGTGCGCTCGGATCAACGATCGTAGAAGCCGATTCACGGAATCTAGTGCGCTAGATCAACGTCAAAGAATCGTAGATCTTTAAACACGGTATCGTGTGCGATCAACGTGTTTGGGATAGCTAGAATCCGGTATCTTTGGATCAACGGATTTGGGCCATTCAGTATTTTCTATTCCATCGATTGCTACTTTCACAGATTTATCCATTTCAATTATCCGTTGCTGCATCATTTGGTATCAAAGCTAGACTTAGCCAATCATAGCTAAGCCGAGTCTTGGAGCCAATTCTTATTCAAGAGTTCAAGTCGTGCATCACTTTGTTGTTCAAAGCCGAGAGTTTGAAGTAGAGCCAAGCCAAGTTAAAGTGTTGAAGTTCAAATTTGAAGTTAAAGGCCGTGCCTCATTTGGTATCATTTTGATTTGTACAAGTCGAGAGTTGAAGTTTGTTTCATTTGACAATGCCGCCAAGAAGAGCTAATCGCCATCAGAATGTTGAAGCTTTGTATAGAAGAGAAGAAGCTGATGAGATGGAGCAAAGAATAAACGAAAACTTTAGTGAGAAGCTTAATGAAGGGATTGGTCGATTAGAGAAGATGATGTTGGAGATGAATCAAAATCGGAGAAGGGTTTCACCTGAATCTAACCATAGGGGAAGTAGAGTTTCACCACATTCCAATCGAGAGAGAAGTGTTGATAATGATCATAGAAGTGTGAGTCGAGATTGTTATAGAAATGATGATGATCGAAGTCGTGATAGGAATGTGAATGATCGTGATCGGAGGAATGTAGATCGAAGGGATGTTGGTGGAAGGAATGATGGTAGTAGAGATGTTGGTGATCGGGATAGACATCGATATACATCAGATTTCGAGGAGGAGTTTGATGGTGGTAGTGTTCATGGACGAGGACGAGGTCAAGGAAGGAGTCAGTCGGAGTATGATCACAAGTGGGAGTATGGGATGAAAACTGAAATACCGGAATTTAAGGGAGGTATGCAGGCCGAGGAATTTCTTTATTGGTTAGCTTATGTTGAGGAAATATTTGACTTCAAGGAGGTTCCGGAGGATCGTAAAGTGAAGTTGGTTGCTACTAGGTTGAGGGGGAGAGCTATGGCATGGTGGCAGCAAACCAAACTTACTAGAGAGCGAATGGGGAAGTCAAGGATTGTTGCTTGGGAAAAGATGAAGAAATTGATGAAGGCTACTTTCTTAACCTACAATTACCAATCATTAATGTATCAGAGATTACAAAACCTGAGGCAAGGAACGAAGGCTGTTACTGATTATGCAGATGAGTTCTACCAGTTGATTGCTCGAAATGACATTATGGAGACAGAAGAACAATTGACCACTAGGTTTGTTGGTGGACTTAGAGCACAGATCCAGGATATGGTGAACATGTTCGACCCTAGATCTGTGGCAGAAGCACATCAAAAGGCGTTGGCTTGGGAGAAACAAGATAGACGTGGGGGAGGTGTGTTTCCAAGTTTTACGGGGCAGAACAAAGGAGCGGGTAGTAGTTCTAATATTCCTATAGCATCGAGTAAGCCAGTTGTTCATGAAGTGGCTAAACCAAAAGTCAACACCAATTTCAAATGCTATAATTGTCAAGAAGTGGGTCACAAGAGCAGCGAATGTCCAAAACCGAAGAAGAGAACTATGATTGCTGAAGTAGAAGATGGGGATGCAGAGGCTGAATGTTCTAATTCACTACATGATGAGGAGGAAGAAAATGTGTCGGTAGATGAAGGGTATTCATTGATGATGAAGAGGTCCTGCTTGACACCAAAACAGGAGGAGGAAACTAGCTGGTTGAGAAGTAACATCTTTCAGTCAACATGCACTATCTTGGGAAGGGTTTGCAAGTTTGTTATTGATGCCGGAAGTTGTGACAATATTATCTCTACAGAGGCTGTGAAGAAGTTAGCATTGAAAACAGAGAAGCATCCGAAACCTTACAAGTTAGCTTGGTTGAGAAAAGGTGGGGAGGTGGAAGTTGGACGAAGGGCCTGTGTTAATTTTTCAATTGGGAAGAAATACAAGGATGAAATTTGGTGTGATGTGGTTGACATGGATGTATGCCATATGTTGTTGGGAAGACCATGGCAATATGATAGAGCGATGCAACATGATGGTCGTACTAACAGTTATAGTTTCATGATTGAAGGTACAAAAATCACTTTAATTCCTAAGAAGCGACAACACGAAGAAAGCAAGTCGGAAGAGATTGAAGAACTTAAAACTTTACTATCTTTGAAGGAGTTTGTTAAGGAAGTAGAAGAGGAGCCCGAAGTGTTTTTGTTGATTGGACGTGAGAGTAATGAAGTGGTTGAGATTCCTGAAGAAGTAAAACCAGTGCTGGGAGAATTTGATGATGTATTTCCTGAGGAGCTACCAACGGAGTTACCACTGTTGTGAGACATTCAACATCAAATTGATCTTGTTCCAGGAGCTGTGTTACCACATAGGCCACATTACAGAATGAGTCCAAAGGAACACGAGGAGTTGAGAAGGCAAGTGGAAGAGTTGCTTGAGCAGGGGCGTGTGCAGGAAAGTTTGAGTCCTTGTGCGGTGCCAGCATTGTTAGTACCGAAGAAGGATGGGACGTGGAGGATGTGCACTGATAGTCGGGCACTGAACAAGATTACTGTGAGATATCGATTTCCTATGCCTAGATTGGATGACTTGTTGGATCAGCTTAGTGGAGCTACTATCTTTTCGAAGATTGATTTGAAGAGTGGTTATCATCAAATTTGAATTAGACCAGAGGATGAATGGAAAACATCATTCAAGACACGTGAGGGGTTGTATGAATGGCTGGTTATGCCGTTTGGTCTTTCAAATGGACCAAGCACATTTATGCGGGTGATGAATCAGATTTTTAGACCATTCATTGGGAAGTTTGTGGTGGTGTATTTTGATGATATACTGATATATAGTGGCAGTCCAGAAGAACACTTGCAACATCTGAGAGAAGTGTTGATGGTACTACGACAGGAACAATTTTATGCTGCAACGAAGAAATGCGTGTTCATGACGCATAGTGTTTTATTTTTGGGATATGTCATATCGGGAGGAGGTATACAGATGGATCAGAATAAAGTTGAAGCAATCAGAAATTGGCCACAACCCAGGACGATAATCGAAGTTAGAAGTTTTCATGGTTTAGCGTCATTCTACCGAAGGTTCATTCCACACTTCAGTAGCGTGATGGCACCAGTGACTGATTGTATGAAGGGGAAACAATTTTTATGGTCGGAGGAAGCAGGGGTTGCTTTTGAGCGGATCAAGGAGCTTTTGACGACAGCACCAATTCTAGTGTTGCCAGATTTTCAGTTGTTGTTTGAATTGCATACTGATGCATCGAAGGTTGGAATTGGAGGGGTGTTGAGTCAGAAAGGTCGTCCTATTGCATATTTCAGTGAGAAGCTATCGGGAGCAAAGATGAGATATAATACATATGATGTGGAATTTTATGCTATCGTACAAGCTATCAAACATTGGAGACATTATTTGTTTCATAAAGAATTTGTGTTATATACTGATCATGAGGCGTTGAAGCATATGCAGGGACAGGACAAGATTGCAGCAAGGCATGCTTCGTGGATTGCGTACTTACAACAATTTACATTTGTGGTGAAGCATAAATCGGGAATTACGAATAGAGTGGCAGATGCATTGAGTTGAAGGAATCATTTACTGACTACAATGAAGGTTGAAGTAACGGGGTTTGATGTGTTACCAGAACTGTTTGTTGATGATCCTTACTTTGCAAAGTATGTAGATAAAGTCAAGGAGGGGAAGACGGATGAGTTTGTAATGGTGGATGGTTTTCTTTTTAAGGGAAATCGATTATGTATACCAGAGTGCAGCTTACTAATGAAGATTGTGAAGGAGTTGCATGAGGAAGGTCATGTGGGGAGAGACCGTACATTACAGTTGATTTCGCAATCATATTTTTGGCCTACTATAAGAAGAGAAGTAGAGAGGTTCGTGGAGAGATGTCATATTTGTCAAGTTTCCAAAGGGACAGCGACGAATGCGGGATTGTATATGCCATTACCTATGCCTATTAAACCGTGGGTTGATATCAGCATGGATTTTGTTTTGGGTTTGCCTAGAACTCAAAGGGGAAATGATTCTATATTCGTTGTGGTGGATAGATTTTCCAAAATGGCACATTTTATCGCTTGTAAGAAGACAGCTGATGCCGTCCGTGTTGCACAATTATTCTTTAAAGAGGTGTATCGATTACATGGGCTACCTGAATCTATTGTTTCAGATCGGGATACTAGATTTCTAAACCATTTTTGGTTGAGTTTGTGGAAGACGGTTGGAACGAAGTTGAACTTTAGCAGCGCCTATCATCCGCAAACAGATGGGCAAACGGAAGTGGTAAACAGATCATTGGGAAATTTGTTGCGATGTCTTGTGCAGGATAACTTGAAGAGTTGGGATATGAAATTATGTCAAGCAGAGTTTGCATATAATCATGCTATTAACCGTAGTACGGGTTTCAGTCCGTTTCAAGTTGTATACTCAGCAAGTCCAAAGGGTCCATTGGATTTGACGACAGTGCCAGATCAGAAGGGAGTTGTTAAGCGGGCTAGTGATTTTGTGACTGAGTTGCAGGAATGCCACAAAACTGTTCATGAATGATTGCTTGCGTCAAATGATAAGTATAAACAACTGGCAGATAAAAAGCGAAGATGTGTGAATTTCAGAGAAGGTGACTTGGTTTACGCCGTGTTGACAAAAGATCATTTTCTAGTGGGAACGTATAATAAGTTGAAAGCTCGAAAAATCAGTCCAGTGGAAGTCTTGAAGAAAATCAATGAAAATGCATATCAGTTGAGATTACCGGATGATATTCATACGTCTGATGTTTTCAATGTCAAATATTTGATTCCGTATCATGGGGATGAACTTGTTGTGGAAGAGGAAGGTGCAAATTCGAGGTCGAATTTTTGCCAACCGGGGGAGGATGATGCAGCGCGATCTGCCAATTTAGGTCGCTCACGACCTAGTGGAACTTTAGGTCGCTCACGACCTAGTGAAGGTCACTCACGACCTATGGAAGGTCGCGCACGAGTTAACGGAGTCAGTGTTCAGGCATGTGAACGAGCTAACGAGTTAAAGAAAAAGGCGCTCAAACGATCTAACGAATTACTCATTTCTTTAGGTCGCTCTGATCTTTCGAGTACCAGTTTTTATGAGCTACGACCTATGCTAGGTCGCGGGGAAGAGTTACGACCTATGTTAGGTCGCGGAAGCGAGATACGACCTATGTTAGGTCGCTGATTTGCCGCTTTATTTTAGGTCGCTACCTTCTGTTGTTAGGTCGCTCACTACTACATTTCGTTAAGTCGCTCATGGGGTAGGTCGCATGAAGATTTCTAGAAAGCTATTTCTTAAGTCGCATGAAGTGTTAGGTCATTAACGACCTATACTAGGTCGCTGATGGAGGCTGATGTATTAAAGTTAGGTCGCATGAGTTGTATTTTAGGTCGAGGCTGATCTATGTGTTGTAAATATGTGATATCATGTGTTGTAATGTGCTATATTTCGTACTGTATTGCTGTGTTGTTTCTTTAGGTCGCAGACAACCTTAGTTAGGTCGTAAGTCGTAAGTGTTAGGTCGGTGCCGACTTAGGTGTTGTAATATGTTGAGTCGTGTTGAGTTGTAACCTCTATAAATAGCGGGGTGGTGTCATTTGTAATAGTTAGTTGATTTTGAATAAAACTTTTGTTTGATATCTTTGTGCTTTCATTAAATTGGTAGTCGAGTGTGATCTCCTATCTCCTCTTTCGGCATTCGAGTGCGCTCGGATCAATGATCATAGAAGTCGATTCACGGAATCTAGTGCACTAGATCAACATCAAAGAATCGTAGATCTTTAAACACGGTATCGTGCGCGATCAACGTGTTTGGGATAGCTAGAATCCAGTATCTTTGGATCAACGGATTTGGGCCATTCAGTATTTTCTATTCCATCGATTGCTACTTTCATAGATTTATCCATTTCAATTATCCGCTGCTGCATCAGAAGAGCTTCTTTAAAACATTCTTTCGAAGGAGGTGAGGGAGTATGTTCAGGACTCAATTTCGAGGCCTTGTCACCTAAATCGAGATCGCCTTCATCAGTATCTATATCCTAATTTATTTCTTATTTTATTAAAGGGAGCCCCTCACTGATCTCTCCTTCCTCCTTTCCCTCAATTAACTGAGCTTTGCCCGTCCGATGAACAAATTCTTCTTCTTTCTTCTCCAGGATCAAAGGCATCATGGGTGGACTGTCAACCCCAACTTGAACATGAGCCACTTCAGAAGTTTTATCTAACCCGTTGGTTGAGTCACTTTCTTCATTCTATCATCGCCACCTTCATCAGAATAATGGGAAGAGGAAATAGAGCGAGTATGGGTTTTGGAGTGAGAAGAGGCACTAACGAATCCAACAAATCTCCCACGATGTAAGAGCCCACACTGGAGAAGATTTTCGTTTGTAAGCAGAAACGTGATCGTGCACTTTCGAGCATCGATCGCTTTCAGGGCGTTGTGAATAGGGCCGAGCATTGGATCTTTTTTAATCTTTGGGAAAACCGCAAAAAAATATAGACGATCGTTCAGAAGACTTTTTAGCGGCTAAAGGAAATTCCATGCATGCTCGAAGAAACTTACCCCTCATGGTCCATAGACGGGTGAATCCCTCTGGATGCTTGGCAAAAAGAACTCATTTTCGAATGAGGGAACCTTGCTAGGAAGATCAAGTATAAGCTTTCGGCTACGTTGCACCTCAATATAAACGAGTGATGGGTTAGCCTCCCTCTTCTTAAATAATAGGATATACTGCAGCTCGGTAAAGCTCGGGGCGGGGTTAAGTGTTCGCATGAACAGAATATACAAGCAAGTTAGCATGGCGTAACCATTTGGGAGGATTTGGAATCGAGCCAACCCCTTGTTCTGAAGAGTCGCCAAAAGAAAGTGATTAGATGGGGGCACTACACCATACATACACATGTAGTGATGGCAAGCCACGTATCCGGAAGGTGGCCTATGAGCGACTTCCCCTTTGGATGGTAGAATCATGTCGTCCTTCGGGATGCCGTATTGTAAGCAAATACTTCGGAACTCCCTGTGTGTAAGGATCGAAGAGGCTTTCTTCAGAGGATCGAGCAAAACCCTGAAGTTGGAGGAGTGCAGTTGATAATGGGGCCAACTAGGATCATATGATCATATTGCCCCAAAGCAATGGAAGTAGCAGGTCCAGCCAGGATTGACAAAGACTCCGCTTCAGAAATAGGTGAGCTTCCTTCAACTGACTTACACCGAGAGGATTTGCACGTCATTCTATATAAGAAAGCTTGTGTTCAAAATGGTCAGGTGCGCCAAGTCCTTAAACTATAAAAACCTAACCTGGCTGATACTTGGAATGCGGAAGGTAATTGACGTGTACCAATCACCGATCGGATTCCAAATATTAACCACGAGTGTGTATGATGTGTAATCTATGTGAGAATGAACTCGGCTTCCTGAACGTTGTGAACAGACCATTCCTTGTAGATGGTTCACTTACACCGGAAAAAGTGATCCTTATCAGCTATTAATGCCTTTTCTCCTATAATTACCCATTATCGATCAACGATCGATAACGGATCCATTATGCGAAGCGACAAGGAAAGCTCTTCCTATTCCAGGTACACCGACTGTGCAATGACAAGACCAAACCAATGCGAGCAATTATAGACCGATGAGTCCAAATCGGGAAGAAAATTATCAACATAAGTCGATTTTAGTTTCCTGGAAAATGATAACAACCTAAGTTGCGTGCAAGACGCTATCCTTGGATATTATCACCGCTCAGAAAAACCAAAGTCAATCCATGATCCGCAAGACGTCAAGCCAGAATCGAATGTGAAACTTGGTACAAGTTAATTTTGATCTTGCGGATAAAGATAGCAAAACATGTCGAGCACCGGGGCAAAACCCTGGCTTCGTTCCATGAAGAACATCGAACACGATTTACTATCTTCTTTCATAAAATCACAATTAGCTCGAATCTTCCACTGCATCCATCATTAACATAACCTCACCATCAATCGATGATGTAATATCTTGTCAAAATCCACTTCACCCACTTTTAAAATTGAGAAAGGCAATGAGGTTTTCTATTCAAGATGGCTCGAACGAGGGCACTTTGGATCGGCGGCGCCTCAAGGCAGAATGAAATCACGACAGCAGGTGGTGCTAGGAGTAAGGATCGATGGGGGGTGGCGCTTCAGTGATGGCAGAGTTCGGATCGGTGAAGTTTCGAAATATTTTGAATCGGTTCAGCTCAAAAATGTGAACTGGGAGAATGGAGATCTGATCCGACTTATATTTTTAAAAAAAGAGGGAAGGGTGAAATTTTTTCCTACGTACTTGGATCGGTGCCGATCCGATCTAATTTATTTCCCCCATGTGACCTTAAACTTTCCTTGTTTACCCTACTCGATGTTCGTATTCATTTTGGAAGTTATCAAGTCAAGATCACCAGTAATTACAACTAACAAAGATTTTCACTAAGGACTGAATAGTTAGCTAGAACGCCATAGGCAGAAACTCAAGGAAGCTAGATACGACCAATAATGCTTCGTGAAATAGAAACCGGAAAAATAATAATTCCAGAGAATGCCTTGTTTCCAACGAAAGTATGATCTAGGGGGGAATATTAACCAGGTTTTAACCTAATAGAATTCAGAAGGGGTTAGGACATTCAATTGCGCCTGAACGAATCGAAACTTGACTGAAAGACCTAAAAGTACATGACAAAGAAACTCCATAAGTTTGGACAAAATATCCACTTGATCTACATTGATCCGATCAAATTAAATTAGTACCGATCCAAATTATTGACATGTGGATTCTCCAATCAAATGCATTATGTTCCTACACCTCTCCTAAACATATCTACCAAGTTTGATAAAATTCCGAGCATCCGAATTGAAGACATCAAGACTTATCCAATTCGAATTACAGTTCAATCTAATTTACAGGTGAACCATCGTCAAAACAAGTCAACAAGCTATGAAATCACATGGGGAACCTCGCATGCTAGAAAAGAAGCCAACAAAGAAGGAGTTGTGCAAAAATTGCACAAAATTTCGAATCGGTACCGATCCGATCCAATTAGATCGATACCGATCCAAAAAGTTAGTTCAAAATCGCCCCAAACTTTACGTGCCTCCTCCTATGGATAACTACAAGCTTCTGGTACTCTGGTTTTGATCCAAGTGTTATCTAAATCCTATAAATACCAACCTATCTTCAACAAAGAGGAGGCTGGGTGCTCTGATCACCGGGGAAACTTTGCTACTGCAGTTCTTTAACCTTTTTCCTCCTCGCAATGTTTGCCATGGGACAATCGAGATCCTTCCTTTTGTCTCCATCAATGGTGGTCTGATCTTTCTTCATTCAATTTTTAGAATTGTAAACAACTTGTACTCATGATCAATAGTTAATCTATCAATAAAATCGATGAAGTGCATGTAGGCTTCGTTAACAGCCGAACCACTATAAAATCTTGCGTTTCTCTACTTTATTATGTCTTTTCTGCAATTTGGAGAGTGTTTTGCTCTAATTTATTTCCCTGATAAATAGGGCTGGTTTTTTCACAATCATATAAGGGTGTTGATCCATTTTTTGGGTTAACAATAGGCTTCTGTAAATGACAGCAATTTATGACCACTTGTTGCATCAACTAATTGATCAATTCTAGGAAACGAGTAATAATCTTTTGTGCATGCCTTATTTAAGTCAGTATAATCCATACATGCCCTCCATATTCTATTAGGCTTTTTAATGAACACTGGATTTGCTAGCCATTTTGGATAGAATACCTCCTTAGTGAACCCATTTTCTAACAACGTTTTCACTTCCTTCCTTTAATGTCACGGTGTGAGCCTTATCAAGCCTTATCATACTGCCTCTTCCTTTGTCTTACTAGAGTAATCTTGGGGTCTATATTAAATGTGTGACACATTATCATGGGATCAATTCCTTCCATATTGGCATGAATCCATACAAAAATGTCTCTGTTTGCTTGTAAAGATGAAACTAACCACTCCTCTGTGCCATCATCTATTCTCTTCCCTGTTTTCACCACCTTGGTAGGATCTTGAGAGTCTAACTTTACTTTCTCTAAGTCATCCTAAGATTGTGCATTTCCTTTTTCATCTCCACAATCTACATCTGGCACTATTTCCTTTGAAGTTCTGCTCTCATCTTAACTAACTTGATTTATTTCAATACATCCCCTTTTTCTTTTCTTTGTCCCGATTCTTCCACTCATTATTCGATGTGCTTCAAGTGGTAAACTTTGTTTGTTTTCCTTAGGTATCAATTCTTAAGGACTGATATGCAACGACTTAAGAGTTTTAGTTTGGTTATGTTTAATTAACATAGATCCATGACAAGATTCTCCCTCTTTATTATATCATTCGAGCGTAGCGAAATACATTTCGCGGGAACTGAAATGCTCTCCACGAATAGTCCACCATCTAGCTTTGCAAAGGAACTTAAAAAGTAAATGCCTTGGTGAAGCAAAAACATCAATCTCATCAAGTGTTGGTCATCCAAAGAAGGAATTATAGTAAGAGGGTTAGTTCATAACCACGAATAGAGTTTCGAACATCCTTGAGAAGGATGGAGTACCAATTTGAACAAACAACTTAATTTGACCTACTGGTGTAGAGCCCTTATTATTAGAACCGACCCAGGCTCGGCTCGAGTATCTCTTCTAGTACCCTCATTTGATCAAATTCACTTTTGAAAATAACATATACTGCGCTACCAGTGTCCACTAAAATCTTTAATACAAGCAAGAGTCCAGTTTAGACAGTTATCATAAGCAGGTCATTATGGGGGTGCCTCACTCCCCTTAATTCTCTTGCGGTTACCACCAAATCTAGTATCTGAATAGAACTCTTAAGTGACTTCAATGGTGGTTCTTCACTTATCGAATAAATGCCTTTCTAGCTTCTTTTATCTATTTGCACTTTGCTTCTTTACTCATTCCAGCAATGTATGACTCTCTATGAATTACATCAATATGGTTAATGGATTGTAATAGATCTTGAGGCAACTCACTTTCGAGGACGTTAGTGTTATTAGTTGGCAGCTTCTCACTATGAGGGGTGCTTTTGATCAATTTTCACAAATTCTTTGAGCACTCCTTTTCTAATCATGTTTTTGGATAATTCTAAGACCCTACAGTCATCAGTCTTGTGCTCGTTCACTTTTTGGAAAGCATAATAGTCTCCCTTTTTATTTGATTCATGATTTGTTCTTGATTTAAACAATGTTGGGTAGTCAAGCTCATCATTGGTAACAATGCATATGTAAGAAATGGGTTGGTTCAGCTCAACATAATTGGCCATAGTGAACTTATCCCACCTTCCTTCCTTGTTTGGGGCTACAAAACCTCCTCTTTATCTTTGATTTTTATAAATGTGAAAAATCTCATCCATTTGACTATATTTATTTGCTTGGAAATGGAAATCTACAGATCTTTGCATCTGTGAATATGCAACTCTTTCCAAAATGGAGTGCTTTCAATCGGGCCTAATGTTACTATAACGGCTTTTCCTAGTCATTCAATCTTTTAGATTTATTTGTTTCAACGTTAAATCATTTTAAATAATCTCTCAAAAACTCTCTTAGTTTCTACTTAATATTGGAAAATACATTTCCGTCGATAGTAGATTCCTTTAAGGTACAAAATTGTGCCAAAAATTTATATGCAAACTGCTCCTAAGAGTAGATTGTTTTCTCTTGGTAACGTCTGTACCATTTTGTTATTTCCCCAAAGAAAGTGGTTGGGAATATCCTATACCTTACTGCACCTAGGACATCATACAAATCCATTTGACTTTCAAATGCCATCAAGTGATTGTCCGAGTTGGTTGTGCCGTCATATTTGATTTGACGGAATCTTGACGTTGGATGGTAATGGCGCGATCATGATTTCTTTAGGGAACAATGCTCCTCTGAAGTTGTTGTTGTCTTTAAGATCCATTTTTATTATTTCCTTTTAGCTCTGTAATGTCTTTCACCATTATGTTAGCCAGGTATCTATGTACATTTAATCATCCTCGTAATTCTTCTACTTTAACTTGTATTCCTTTTGCGAAGCGGAGCTCGCAGATTGCTCAAATGGTGATTTTGAACTCCTATTCGGCTTCTAAGTCAAGTGATTTTCGTCTTCCCTTTGTTGTTCCAAGGTACCTTTCTTGACTTTCATCCACTTTAAATTCGATTCTTCCACTATCCTATGTAGAGATTTAACCTCTTCTATTTCTTTGGTCCTTTTTTGAAAATTTTGAAGATTTCTGAGAAACAAGCATCTTGATGAGCTTATGCATAGTTTGTAGTTTCCTCTTCATGATTAAAACGTCATTCTCTTCTTTCAACATTTCCTTTGGCATTGATGTTTTCCCTACTTTGACATTTTCCAAGTTGAATTAGGGCATCACATTTTCTTCAAGACTAACATAGTGTGTTTCCTCTTCCTGAACTTGCACATTTACTCTCTTAGTTGACCTTCCAATCTTGTATAGGCAGTTATTAGTTAGTCTATGAATAACCTTAGGCATAGTTCCTAACGAAAGCACTACAATTGTTAGGCTAAATTTCAGTCCAACCTAACATGACTTTGGCTCGAGAAATGAATGATACTTGAGTAAGATGGATTCCCTATTCAAGCATGCTAGTCATTAATGAAGTTGTTATGAAATTTTTTATTTTCCAAAGTTCTTACATACAAATTCACAAGATAAGGCTAGTCCAAATGGCAATTAAAGTTCTAGTTTAACCTTTTTTATTTTTGCAAGAATAAAATGAAAAGTATCAAGAAGATCAATTCAGAATCTGCCCCATTTAGTTGGGGTACATGTCTTTTTATAGAAAACTCTAGCCGGCACGTGCCATTCGAAATTATTAACCCGTTTTTTGGCAAAGCAGATTCCAACTAGACCTAGAATGCCAAGGCAAAGGCATAGTGGTTCACAGACTTGGAAACACCCTAAGAAAGACTAGAGAATTGAGCTCAGGAAGTTTGGTCGAAAAATTGGCCAAGTCCATAATCGAAACGTGAGTTAAGGCCTTAAGTCAACACCCCTAGTTAAAGCCTTAAGTCAACCCCGTGAGTTAAGGACTTCGATGAGATAAAAATTTCGACGGGTTAAGGATTTTGACGAGTTAAGGATTTGAGTTACCCCCGTGGTCCATAGACTGGTGAATCCCTCTGGACACTTGCAAAAAAGAACTGATTTTTGAATGAGGGAACATTGCTGTGGAGATCAAGTGTAAGCTTTCGACTGCGTTGTGCCTCGATATAAATGAGTGACGGGTTATCCTCCTCCTTTTTAAATAACAGGAGATACTACAGCTCGGCAACGCTCGGAGCACGGTTAAGTGTTCACATGTATAGAGAATACAAGAAAGTTAGCATGGTGTAACTATTTGGGAGGATTTGGAATGGAGCCAACCCCACGTTCTGAAGAGTCGCCATAAGAAAGTGATTAAATGGGGACACCGCACACATACATATGTAGCGATGGCAAGCCACGTATTCAGAAGATGGCCTATAAGCGAATTCCCCTTTGGATGGCAGAAGAACGTCATCCTCCGGGATGCCGTATTGCAAGAAAATGCTTCGCAACACCCTGTGTGTAAGGATCAAAGAGGCTTTCTCTGAAGGATCAAGCAAAACCCTAATGTTGGGGGGAGTGCGGTTGACTACTGGGCTAACTGGGATTAGACGACCATATTTCCCCGAAGCTATGGAAATAGCAGGTCCAGCTAGGATCAACAAAGACTCTACTTCAGAAATAGGCAAGCTTCCTTCAACTAAGTTACGCCAAAAGGATTTGCGCGTCATTCTATATAAGAAAGCTTGTGTTCATAATGGTCAAGTGCGCCATATCCTTATACTATAAACACTAACCCAGCTGATACTTGGAATTCAAAAGGTAATTGACGTGTATCAATCACCGATCGGATTCCAAATATTAACCGCGAGTGTGTGAGATTTTTAATCTATGTAAGAATGGGCTAACAGACCATTCCGTGTAGATGGTTCACTGACAACAGAAAAAGCGATCCGTATCAGCTACTAATGTCTTTTCTCCTATACTTACCCGTTATCCATCAACGATCAATAACGGATCCATTGTCCGTAGTGACACGGAAAGATCTTCCTATTCCAGGTACACCGACTGTTCAATGACAAGACCAAACCAATGCGAGCAGTTATAGACCGATGAGTCCGAATCGGGAAGAAAATTATCAACGTAAGTCAAATTTAATTTCCTGAAAAATGATCACAACCTAAGCCGTATGCAAGATGCTATCCTAGGATATTATCACCTCTTAGAAAAACCAAAGTCAATTTGTGATCCACAAGACGTCAAGCCAGAATCGACTGTGAAACTTGATACAAGTTAATTCCGATACTGGTGATGAAGATAGCAAAACATGTCGAGCGTCGGGCCAAAATCCTGGCTTCGTTCCGTAAAGAACTTCGGACTTGGTTTACTATCTTCTTCCACAAAATCAAAATTAGCTCGAATCTTCCATTACATCCATCATCAACATAACCTCACCATCAATCAATGATGTAATATCACGCCAAAGTTCACTTCACCCACCTTCAAAATTGGGAAGGGCAATGAGGTCTTCAATTCAAGATGGCTCGAACGAGGGCACTTTGGATCGGCAGCGCCTCAAGGCAGAACGAAATCACGGCAGCAAGTGGCGCTAGGAGTGAGGATCGATGGCGGCGGCACTCCGGTGATGGCAGAGTTTGGAATGGCGAAGTTTCGGATCTTTTGAATCATCTCGGCTCAAAAATGTGAAATGGAAGAATGGAGATTCTATCCCACATATATCTAAAAAAAGAACAGGGTGAAAAAGTTTCCTAAATACTTGGATCGGTGCCGATTTGATCCAATTGGAACGGTACCGATCCAATTTATTTCCCCCAAATGACCTCAGACTTTCCTTGTTTCCCAACTTGATGTTCGTATTTTGGAAGTTATCAAGTCAAGATCACTCTGTAATTACAACTAATGAAGATTTTCACTAACGAGTGGATAGTTAGCCGGAACGTCATAGGCAGAAACTCAAGGAAGCTAGATACGACTAATAAATCTCCATGAAACAAAAACCGAAGGATAAATAATTCTAGAGAATGCCTTGTTTCCAACGAAAGCATGCTTTTGGGGGCAAATGTTAACTGGGTTTATAACCCAGCAAAATTCAGAAGGAGTTAGAACATTCAAATTGCGCCAGAACGACTCGAAACTTGACTGCAAGACCTAAAAGTACACGACAAAGAAACCCCGGAAATTTGGACTAAAAATCCATCAAGTATTTGGATCGGCACCGATCTTATCCAAATTATTGACATGTGGATTCTCCAATCCACATGCATTATGTTCCTACATCTCTCCTAAACTTATCTACCAAGTTTGATAAAATCCCGAGCATCTGAGTTGAAGAAGTCAAGACGTATCCGATTTGGATTACAGTTCAATCTAATTTACAGGTGAACCATCGTCAAAATAAGTCAACAAGCTATGAAATCACATGGAGAACCTCGCATGCAAGAAAAGAAGCCAATGAATAAGGAGTTGTGCAAAAATTGCACAACATTGTGGATCGGTACCGATCCGATCCAATTGGATTGGTACCGATCTAAAAAGTTAGTTCAAAATCGCCCCAAACTTTACATGCCTCCTCCTATGCATAACTACAGGCTTCTAGTACTCTGGTTCTGATCCAAGTGTTATCTAAATCCTATAAATACCATCCTATCTTCAACGGAGAGGTGGTAAGCTTCTCTGATCACTAGGGAAACTCTGCTACTATGGTTCTTCAACCTTCTTCCTCCTCGCAATGGCTGCCATTGGACAATTGAGATCCTTCCTTTTGTCTCCATCAATGGTGGTCTGATCTTTCTTCATTCAATTATTAGAATTTTAAACAACTTATACTCGTGATCAATAGTTAATCTATCAACAAAATCTATAAAGTGGATGTAGGCTTCGTTAACAGCCGAACCACTATAACAATCTTTTGTTTCTCTACTTTATTCTATCTTTTTTGCAATTTGGAGTGTTTTTCTCTACTTTATTTGCCCTGATAAATAGGGCTAGTGCTTTCACAATCATATCAGGGTGTTGATCCATTTTTTGGGTTAACAATGATCTTAGCTAGATCAACCGAAGTCCCATTCTTAGCGACCGCTTGCCCTAGAAATCTAACTTCATCTTGCCAGAAATGGCATTTAGTGAAGTTAGCCATCAGCTGGTGACTCCTTAAAATCTCTAGTACGAATTTAAGATGCACTACATGTTCTTTTTTAGTCTTATAAAAGACTATAATATATTCAATGAATAGTTTTAGTTGATGAAAGTTACTTTGGCATCAAGAAAAGTAAAGTCAATTTATTTCTGAATTCCAATCGAATGCAATCGGATCTAGTATAGTATGAACTGGCGATCGGAACACATATGGATAAAACTTATAATAGGGTCTTGAAAAGCAAGTAATTTTAAAAAAGAGAACGAATTTATTTAGAACTTCTCGTAATACTCTGTTCATAAGATTTACATAGTAGGCCGGGGCATTAGTTAAACCGAATGGTGTAACTAACCATTTGAAGAAACTATCTTCGATACGGAAAGCTGTTGTGTGAATGCTATCCTCCACAATTCTAAGTTGATGGAAATCTGTGGCTAGATCAAGTTGTGAAAATACTTATGCTCTGTATGGCTGATTAAACATGTCATTAATACGAAGTATTGGGTATCTGTTATTATGGGTAAGCTTGTTCAACTCTTTGTAGTCTACAACATCCTTAGGGAAACCATCAAATTTAACGATGAATACCATTGCAGCTCCCCACTATGAGTGACTATGTCTATTCAGACCTTTAGATAATAAATCATTAACTTGAGTCATTAACTCTGTCTTCTCCTTAGGTGACGTTCTTCTTTGAGGGAGTACTATAGGACTAGCTCTGGGAACAAGATCAATTCAGAATTCTATTTTGCGTTGAGGTGGTAAACAAGTCTCTTCACTAGAAACATCGGGAAAATTTTGGACAACTGGAATAGTGCTAAGATTGCTTGGATAAGAATCAAGTTAGAAAATAAAACACTTATCAAGATTTAAAGGCATTGGACACTCTATAACTAAGCGATTTCCTTTATCATCTCTTAAAGAGACTGTTCGAATTTTGCCAGAAATATCGGCTTCAAATTTCACTAACCAATCCATAGCTAATAATATATCGAACATTTTGAAGCCCATAACATAAATGTCTCCTATGAATCAGTAGTCATCTTTAAAGAGACTTGCTTTTTTACAAATCATTCCAGGGATTGCGAGACCACCGATGGGGTTTGATACACATAGGATTTATATGCAAGTTCGGGTTTTAAAACATGTTCAAGTTTTTTTACATAAGTCTACTGATATAAAGCTATGGGATGCTCCAGTACCACATAAAACACGAATAAGCATAAGGTGTAATGTAAGGGTACATTGAAGCACAGGGTTAGTCTCCTCTACAGTACAGTAGAAGTTGTAACTGCAAAGACTCCGGATGGTGTGCCCTTCTTCCGAGTGGGACGGCCTTTCTTAAAGTGACCGGGTTGCAAGCAAATGTGGCATAAATCCCTCCTCGTCACCTGAACTTGTGGTACTGATGCTCCTCTTGTTCCTGGGCAACTATTAGCATAATGTCCTTTCTGATCGCACTTGAAGCATGTGATACTAGACAAATTAGTGGGCTTCTTCTGAGCATATCCAACTCCATTCTTGCTTTGCCAATTCTTCTTTTACTGGCTGAAATTCATCTTCCTCTTTCCTAGATTGTTGGTGGTGCGTTGAGTAGTTGGGGCTTTTGCAGCTGGTGCCCTCTTCAAGTATAGGTTTTCATATCTAATAGCCATATCCATAAGAGCCGTGAATGTGCCATGTACATGCCTTGTAAGACATTCTTGAAAATCATAACGCATGCCTTCTATGAATTTCTCGTTTTTCTTCAGTAGGGTGTCTATCAGGCTAGGGCCAAACTTGGATAGCTCATTGAATTTCCTCTCATACTCTGAAACTGTCATGTCCCCCTATTTAAGATCCATAAAATTCCTGTACAACCGAGTTCTTCGAGCCTCGAGCATCCATTGAGCTACGAAAGCTTCCCTACAATTTAATGATATACAAGGTTGAACTATATTTCAAAGTGAAAATCTTATCGAATATTGTATTCTTAAAAAGAATTCACTTGAATTGGGCCCAAGTGATATTCTCTTCAGGGTTACGGGTCATAACATATTCCAACCAGTCCTAGGCAGCCTCTTATAACTGCCAAGCTGCTAGCTGACACTTCTATGCATCAGTAATCCCTATTCTTATAAAAATCCTCTCTAAGCCCTTCAGCCACTGTTGTGCTTCAATGATACCGTCTGCTCAAATGAACTTCGTACCTCCAAACTATGTATATTCCTTGTTGAGAGTAGTGAATCTCACCACAGGAACAACTGGTACTATAGCTTCATCAATAAGGTCATTTCCTCTACCTTTACCTCTTGTATTCCTTCTGTTACTCATCCTGTAAGGGAGAGGATGGGTTTAATACACAGATTAGAAACTAAACTTAAGAGAAAACCTAATCAAAGTGAAATCTACTAAATAAGAAGGGTCCATTTTGCTAGAAATTTTGAAAATAGGAATCTTAAAATATTTTATTTTTTTCTAAAAAAATACGCTCTCTCAGTAAAGATTCTACTCATTTTAGGGTATTGCTTACCTTAATCTAATGAGTTTACCCCCACAGGCTTAGGTGTTCACTTATCCGTAAGATCTGGTACCAACTTTGACAACCCGACATTTTGGACGATTTAAGTCGACAATAAACCACACATGTCTAACTCAAATAGTCCAAAAGGATAGATTATCAATGGGGTTTGTAATAAGAATCGGTACACAGAATCACATACATAGAAATTACAATATGGAATATCGCATCGAAAATAAAATAAATACATAAATGGTTCATAAAGCTACAAATAAAGTTTACATCAGAGTATTAGACTTTCAAAATAACAAACTGAAAATAAATAGAAGTTCACTACTACAAGTTCAAACTGAAATAGGGAAATAATGCTAGATAAAAGTGGAGATAAGAGTGGAGTCTTCAACTAAGTCTTCACCTCCAAAATAGAACTCCCAACACTGCAATACTTAGGCTGACCCGAGCATAATGAAAAACACACACTCGAATCAGAATTAACGATTCTTATGTAAGTTAATTCAAAATCATGTATACAAGCAAAATAACTTAAGAGATGTTACAAGATTTTCCATCTCCTAAGGATCCGTTAAACTATCTATATATTAGATACGATACATATGTAATGTCTATCAGTAAAGTAAATATTAAAATAGCATTAAGGCTTTACATTAATCTCTCTTAACACATTTTTAAGCATGTAGTCTATGCAGGTCCTGTAACACCACCAATAATGCTGGTAGCTATCAGTGAGTCCCTTATATGTACAATACAAAACAAAATCTTATTGGTCACGTATGGAATAACCATATGACAAGGCACGTGAGGCAATACCCAAGGTAGGATTTTGCCAGTTTGCTCTTTCTGGCGGGTTGTAACCCCTAATCGCTGACTGCGTCAATCAATCAAAAATCAGAGGTGCGCATCAATCGAGTTCAAAATTAAGATGGTAATATGTGGAAAAGATTTTGCAAAAGGTAGCTAACCTATTGGCCGGATATAAGCTCCTATTTTAGTCATTTCAAATTTGACACAAGTGTTGGGGTCATCCATCATCGCTCTTACTTTGTTCCAGTAAACGTTCGCTAATTCAACATCCACATTCTAGATAACATCCACCTCATACACTGATATTAAAGTGGTTCCAGTATTGATAGAGAGTATGCCAATATCCGGCCCCGATCTCTTTAATAACCAGTCGTTTAATATATAAAAGTATGCCGTTTTGTCCATTTTAATTTTTATCAAATAATATGTAGAGAATACTAGAAAGTATTAAAAATAAAAAATCTTTCATTTTTCTTCAGGAATTCACAGAAAAAGTTTCAGAAATTTCCAGAAAATTTATTATTTTTGATAATTGAAAAACATCAGTTTTTACCCTAAATAAATTAAAAAAGTCTAAAATTTTGTATAAAAATTCCAAATTAAATTTCAAAGTTCTTTAAATACTTTTTTATAATTTCTAGTAAAGTTTTAGATTTTTCCAAATGAATTTGATAATTTTCCCAAATTTTCAAACGGTTAATTTCAAAGATTAAATTATTAAATTTATTAGCTGATAGAAATAAACATGATTCCCTCAATTAAATATTTTCCAAATAAAATTTAGGTTCTACAGAAAAAGTTTCAGGTCAAAATAATGAATTTACAAAATCTCAAAATTTCAATAATCCTATTTTCCAAAAATAAAATACACTAAAATACTAGATGATAGAATTTGGTACAAGTTTCTTAACAAAATATGTTTATTTTGCTGAGATGGAGTTACAAAAAAATTTTCAATTTAAATAACACTAGTTTTTAAAACTCCTATTTATTCGTATTTAATTAAATAATTTATTTTGAAAATCTACACGTAAGCTTACAACCAAAATTTAGACTATTCTATTAAAAATCTTATTTATTATAACATATCAAAAATTTGGGATTAACTACATATATGCATGTATTTTTTTCAAATACGGACAAAACAATAAAATTTTCAAAAATCACATTTTTAGGCCAAACCAATAAAATTATCTTTTCTAACTTTCTCCATATGTCAATATAAGACGTCCAAGGGTTTTATCATACTAAACAATGTTCAAATGATCCATACGATAATTTATACAATTACAATTAATTAAACAAGGTGGTAACATGTAATTTCACAAACATAAAAAAATCACAATCATTAATTATTATCAACTTATAGGCCTATAAATAATATTAAAATTTAAATTAACTCAATAATACATATATCACAACAATTATTAACTATCACATATCGGGTGTTCAACTAGCAATTATATCTTATTTTACTAATTTAAATTCACAAACATCAAAACAAAATAAGTTATCACAACATGATATTGATTTAAATTGCAATAGAATTTTTAGTATTCGTGAGTTTAAACACTCACCTAAGATGTGAATCCAAACACATTGAATAATGGCGACACGAACACAATAACCCAGATCTCAACACTTGGAACTAGCGGACACAGCTATATATATATATTTTAGGGAGAAGGTTGTGGTGGTTGTTCAAGTAGAGGTCGGTGGTAGGCCAAAGGGGTAGGCTATGGAGTTGGTAGGCCAAGGTGGGGTGATGGGATTTGGAATGGGATGCAGATCTCGGATGATGGGGTTTTGGATCTGTGTAGGTTTACAGGTGTTGGAGGGGAGGTTCTGGCAAGAGGGAAGGTGATGGAGGTGCTAGACAAAGTGCTAGGTGATGAGGGGGCTAGGTGAGATGGACAGTGATGGAGGGGCTAGGCGAGATCTGGTTTTGTTTAGGAAGGCAAAAATGAAAACATTGAAAGAAAAAATGAACAGATCCTATTTCTAAAAGGAAAGAGTGAATTGTGCCATAATGACATGAATGTGATGTTTCATTTTTGAAAAGAAAGTAACGAATCTTTATCTCAATTCTATGTTGACATGGAGGTGAGACCAAAAAAAAATGGCTGACGACTAGACCAAATCCTACCAACTCAAAGGTACAAGGATATTTGTATACATGCCTTATTTCAAATTATGCCTTGAATCTAAATTCAAACGCTCTACAGTGAACACCGGGTGCCCAAACCCAAAAATAAACATACCGATTTTCTCAACACTTGGATATCAACATAATAGCACACATAATTTTTAATTTTAACATTTATGTCAAAATTTCACCATTGTGGTTAAATACGTTATTGAAAACGTATAAATAAACTTGGAATCGTCGTAAACGGAGCTAGAAAAAATTAGAATTTGACGAAACAAACTTTGACGTTTTAATCTGAAATTCTAAAATCATTCTATGTAAAAAAAATTCAAATGTCAAAAAATAATGTTTTTCACTAAAATATTAGTTGATTTTTTATTTAAATTTGAAACATAATAAATTTTCCGGAATATATAACTAAATTTTCATGTTAAACTTATTAAACACATTCAAACCATAATTTTTTCTTTGAATATTTTTATTCAAAATCGTTATTTAATTTAATGTTTTAAATTGTTAGAAAATACGGGTCGTTACACATTTGACCAAGGACTGATACAGTTCTATTGGTAAAGATTAAATTATGAGTATTTTGTTGAAATAAGACCATTGGATTTGGAGCATTGAATATTGGTACTTATGTCCTTAGTTCAAATTATATATTTGCTATTAGAAATAGTTCTATGTCATATGTTAATGATAGTTATCTATTTTATACTAGCCATATAATAAGAAAAGACTTAATGAGTAAAGAAACAAAAGGTTTCTACCATCATTTGATTTTGAATCATTCGAGACTTATGAGTCATGTGTTAAAGGTAAAACGGATACACACTCATTTAATAGAAGAAATGAAAGAGTTTATGAACTCTTTGGACTCATACATACTGATGTATGTGGTTTGATGTCTACAATGATCAAAGGTAGTACCTCTTATTTGTTACATTAACCGATAATTTTTCAAGATATGGATATGTGTACCTTATGAAACGCAAACTAGAGGCCTATGACAAATTCATTGAATGTAAAAGCAAGTTGAAAACCAAAGTAATAATAAAATTAAAATTCTTCGATTAGATTTAAGGAGGTGAGTGCATTGGATCAAAATTCCAACAATATCTAAAAGTGAATGGAATTCTCTCTCAGGTTACTCCTCCTTGTATTCCAATATACAACATTGTTTTGGAGAGGAGAAATTGAAACTTGTTGGATATGGTTTGACCAATGAGGAGTGATGTTGAGTTACCTTTTTCATTTTGGAGATATGCGCTTGAAATAACGACATACATGTGAACAGTGTACCATCTAAATCAGTGCCTAAAACACCATATGGATTATGACTGGGAAGAAGCCCCACCTTAATTATCTTAAGGTTTGAGGTTGCCCAGTTTACATTATGTAAACCATTGTAAATTAGAAGCAAGTGCGGTCTTGTGTAAGTTTATAGGATATACAAGAAATTCTCATGAGTACATATTCTATAACATCGAGGGGAAGAAGTGTTTGTTTCTCGAAAAGCCATCTTTTTAGATAATGAATTGGCCTCACGTTAAATTAGTGGCAATAAGATAGACTTGGATGACGTCCAAGAAACTTCTTTAGAGACCAAGTACATAGACAGTACTTCGAGTCCTATTAAAAATATGCAACCAATTAGAAAGTCTAAAGGGAGTCCCACATGCTAGAGAATACGATGGTCTTACAATTGATGGAAAGAATGCATATGGTGTCATTCATAATGATGATCCCCTCACATACCGAGAGTCTCTGTGTAATGACTCGAAATTTTATCGCTTTAATTTGTGAATATTTAATTAATTTTATATATCCAATTAATGGATCTTAAAAGCTTAAATAACTCAATTTTATTGCTTAATAATGATAATGAACTCATTTTGAATATTTGTTTACATAAATAAATAGTTCGATGATAAATTGAAAATGTGACTGAAATTTGTTTTTCACATTTTTGATTTTTTATCAAACGAAACTGGTTACAATGTTGTTGCGCACATATACACACATTTTTAGCACACACATATACATATAATAACAAGTCATATAGGTACAAAATAAAGTAAACAAAGTTACATTCTCTAATGGTTTCTAGAAGCCGTTAACTCATAATTAAATGGTATGTTAATTTCCTTCAATAGTGCCACCATTTGTGCCACCAAACATGCCACTTTTGTTCCATCAAACATGCCACATTTCAAGGACACATTCAAGGAACCAAGAGGAGGAGTTTTTTTGTAACATGTGTGTGTGGGTGACCTAAATACCCTTTACTCAAAGCTATTTAAATCCATGCATCCCTTTTGCTAAAAGGAGGGGGACCACTTCACTTTGCTTTAAAATAATTTCCAAAATTATACCTTCTCTTCAGCAAGCCATAACTTTCACAAAATGATTCCAAATTTAGTGTTCTTTTTTTGAAACCAAATATAATTGAATAAGGAACAACTTCTATGCATATCACTTTTTATGATTCGGAGAGAGTTTATACCAGAAATCGGTGAGAAGCATTGTCATTTTTTTGGCTCAGATTTCGATCTCAGGAATGTCTCTCCAATTTCGAAAATCACATCGAATCTAAAAATTATCCAAATGACCTCAAACTTCTTCCAAAATGACCCTCATTAAGCCCTATATCAAACTATGTAAAAATAAGATAGGCTCGTTTGGAAAAAGTTGGGAATAAAGGGGAAGCACGAAAGATAGCCGTGAGCATGAGAGGGAAGGTTAGAGCTTGGCTTATTTATTTTTGGTGATGGTCCTAGGGTTCTTGCTTTGGCTTAGGTTATCTTGGCCATTGATTTTAGGCTTGGCGAGATGTTGGTGCTATAATT
This sequence comes from Allium fistulosum, assembly GCA_030737815.1. Classification (NCBI taxonomy): domain Eukaryota; kingdom Viridiplantae; phylum Streptophyta; class Magnoliopsida; order Asparagales; family Amaryllidaceae; genus Allium; species Allium fistulosum. The sequence goes on from CM060907.1 coordinate 842,582,597, forward strand.
TTATAGAATCATATGATGATATATATGCAAATTATGGTATGTTTAGTAACCATAACTAGCTAATATGTTTAACTTTGGACCCCTTAGCTTTAATAATCATGTAAAACACCTCTAAATTAATTACCATCACTTGTACACCTTTTATAACAAGTGAAATGGTCTATACTTAGCTTATGAATGTTTGATAAAATGACGTGTTGATTTGTCATTTATTGATGTGTTATTTCAGTGATTGATTGTTTGATATGTGCTTGACCAGTTTATGAGCAATAACCTTTTCTTTATACATAGGTTGGGTAGAAATAAAAATTAAGAATATATTGAATATGAACACTTTGTGATTATTATTTCAAAAATTGACAATAAGGTGTTTGATGAAAATATTTGGAAAGAAAATAATTATAACAAGAGATGTTTACTATAATTTTAAAAGAAAGGATACTTGTCATTTGAAATGAAATGTTTTCCTTTAAAGAAATAAAAATATTTAGAAATAAATATATTTGAAGTGATTTTATATAAAAGAGATTTATATAAACATGGTTTATAAAATGTGTTTAAAAATGAAAAGTGAATTTTGAGGACTAAAACCACATTGATTTTAAAATGGCTTTCCAAAAGATTTTGAGGAAATAAACAATATGGTGTTTTGAAAGTATTTGTGAATATTAGTGCAAAATGATTTGTCGCTTCCAAAAAAATGATTTGTTATGTTAATGATGTTCGGGTAACACATAACTTAAAATTGGATGGAGGGTTGTGTAACCCTCGGTATAGTCCACTCTTGGTATAGAGGGATATACATATTGATTTTGGAAGGGTTGTGACCCAATTTCCTTGTTATGGGAGAAAACCTCCTAATCTGGTTGCGTATATTTTGATACGCTTTTATAATAGAGTATTTGGCATTTCCAAATAAATATATCAAATACAAATGTATATTATTATTACATAGAGTATATGATCCAGTTTTCAAAAGTGATTTGTTTTAAATCCCGAAGAAAAGTATGATTTGATACGAAAGATATATATTATTATTCAAAAGGATTTGAAATGAAACCGAGAATTTAGTTCGACGAGATTCTTTTAAAAAAGGATTATATTTTGAAAGATAAAGTTAATCAGATTACAAAAATATGAATGAAAGGATATAAGCCTAGCAGATAGATTTGGAAGCTACATTTGCATGTTTTATGTTATGTAGTCTGGGAATTGCATATATGTTTGTGTATCGTAGGCTCCTTGAGTCCTATTTGTAGTAGGAGAACTACGTTGGCTTGATCTTGTATCTAATTGGATACATAATTAGATAGGGGCATGTAGGCAGTCACGAGTGGTAGTGATGTAGCCCAATAATTAGGAAACATTTTCCTGTTCGGTGTTTGCCATTTATCATGTGTTGATGTAGCGTTTCTACTTACCATTTTATTCCACATTGACATGTTTATCGAGTTTGTAGGATTTGGTATTGTTGTCTCTCACATTAGAGTCATGCAGTGGTAGGTTTATAGTATTTGAGTTTGGTATGTATTAAAGTACACCCAATAGAATAAATGATTACTCTGATAAGTTGTATTATTAAAATTGTATCATATACAGTTAGCAGTGCTGTATATTTATCAGATTATGATATTTCTTTTAGTAGTTTACATTTTTTTATTTTAAAACAGACGGGTTTTCAACGGTATTGACTAGCCGTAAAATCCGGGTTGTTACAGATGGTACCAGAGCCTAGGTTAGGTGCCTAAGCAAAATTTCACCTAGGGTTAGTTAATCAATCTAGGAATTCTAAATGAAACTACCTTAATTTGATAAATAAAAATGGATATGATAAGGCACTGTACTTTTGACTGGGGTTATAGATGATGTTTATTTTTAGTGTGCTTAACTTTTTCAGTATTGACTTTCATTATATTTTTCGCTCCATGGAATTTCGAGGATGAAATTCTTTTAAAGGAGGAAGGATGTAATGACCCAAAATTTTATAGCTTTGTTTATGAATATTTAATTAATTTTAAATATTCAATTAATGGATTTTAAAAGCTTAAATAACGCATTTTTATTATATAATAGTGATAGTGAACTCATCTTGAATATTTGTTTACATAAATAAATAGTTTAATGAAAAACTAAAAATATGATCGAAATTCTTTTTTTAGATTTTCGACCTTTTATCGAACGAAAGTTGTTACAACGTTGTTGCACACATATACATGCATCTTTAACACACACATACACACATAAAAGAAGTTACATAGCTAAAAATAAAATAAATAAAGTTACTTTCTTTAATGGTTCCTAGAAGCCATTAACTTATAATTTAATGGCATATTAATTTCCCTAAACAGTGCCACCATTTGTGCCACCAAACATGCCACATTTCAAGGCACCAAGAATGGGAATTGTTTTATAACACGTGTGTACGTATGGGTGACCTAAATACCCTTCACTCAAAATTATTTAAAGCCATGCATCTATTTTGCCAAAAGGAGGGGGACCACTTCACTTTGCTTCAAAATAATTTCCAGAATTATACCCTTTCTTCCATAAGCCATAACTTTCACAAAACAACTCCAAATCCAGTGATTCTTATTTATGAAACCAAATAGAATTGAATAAGAAACAACTTCTATGTGTATCACCTTTTATGATTCAGAGAGGGTTATATTAGAAACCAGTGAGAAGCAATGCCATTTTTCCGGCCTAGATTTCAAACTTAGAAATGTCTCTCCACTTTGAAAAATAATATCAAATCCAAAAATTATCCAAATGACCTAAAACTTGTTCTGAAATGACCTTAATTAAGTCCTCTATTAAACTATGTAAAAATAGGATAGGCTCCTTTGGTAAAAGTTGGGAAAAAAGGGGAAGCAAGGAGGACTGTTGTGAGCATGAGAGAGAAGGTTGGATCTTGACTTAGTTGTTTTGTTTTTGGTGATGGTAAGAAGGTCCTAGGGTTCTTGCTTTGGTTTAGGTTGTCTTGGTCTTGGATTTTAGGATTGGCTAGGTGTCGATGAGATCTCTATAGTTTTATAGAATCATAAGATGATATATATAAGTTATTGTATATTTAGTAACCTTAACTAGCTAATATGTTTAACTATGGACCTTTAGCTTCATTAAACATGTAAAACACCTCTAAATTAATAACCATCACTTGTACACCTTTTATAACAACTGAAACGGTCTATACTTAGTTTATGAATGTTTGATAAAATGAAGTGTTGATTATCGTTAATTGATATGTTTATTTTGATGATTGATTGTTTGATATGTGCTTGACCAGTTTATGAGCAATAACCTTTTCCATATCCATGGATTGGGTAGACATAAAATTTGAGAATATATTGAATACGAATATTTTGTGATTTGAATTTCACAATTTGACTATAAGTTGTTTGATGAAAATACTGTAAAGGAAATAGTTATAACAAAAGTTGTTTATTTTAATTCTAAAAGAAAAAGATACTTGTCTTTTGAAATGAAATGTTTTCCTTTAAAGAAATAGAAATATTTGGAAATAAATATATTTAAAGTGATTTTACATAAAATATATTTATATAAACATGGTTTATAAAATGTTTTTTATAAATGAAAAGTGAATTTTGAGGACTAAAACTACAGTGATTTTAAAATGGCTTTCCAAAAGATTTTGAGGAAATAAACAATACGGTGTTTTGAAAGTATTTGTGAATATTAGTGCAAAATGATTTGTTATGTTACCGATGTTCGGGTAACCCTTAACTAAAAAGTGGATGGAGGGTTGTATAACCCTCGGTATAGTCCACTCTGGGTATAGAGGGATTTTCTTAATGATTTTGGAAGGGCTGTGACCCAATTGCCTTGTTATGGGCGAAAACCTCCCAATCTAGTTGCGTATATTTTGATATGTTTTTATAGTATATATTTGGAATTTCCAAATAAATATATCAAGTACAATGTTGTATTATTATACAAAGTATTTGATACCATTTTCAAAAGTGGTTTGCCTTAAATCCCAAAGAAAGTTTGATTTGATATGAAAGATATATATATTTATATATATATTATTTTAAAAGGATTTGAAATGAAATCGGGAATTTTGTCCAAAGAGATTATTTTTGAAAAGGAAAAGTTAATCATATTACAGAACTGTGAATGAACGGATATAAGCCTAAGTGGGTAGATTTGGAAGCTAGATTTGCGTGTTATATGTTATGTAGTTTAGGAATTACATATATGTTTATGCATCGTAGGTTCCTTAAGTCCTATTTATGGTAGGAGAACTATGTTGGCTTGATCTTGTCTCTAATTGGTAGCCAATTAGATAGAGGTATGTAGGTAGTCACAAGTGGTAGTGATGCAGCCCCAATAATTAGAAAGCATTTTCATGTTCATTATTTGCCATTTATCATGTGTTGATATATCTTTCCTGTTTACCATTTTATTCTGCATTAACATGTTTATTGAGTTTGTAGGATGGGATATTATTGTATCTCATATCAGAGTTATGCAGCGGTAGATTTATAGTATTTGAGTTTGGTATGTATTAAACTACACCCAGTAGAATAAATGATTACTCTGATAAATTGTATTATTAAAATTATATCTTATACATTTAGTAATGTTGTATATTTGTTAGATTATGATATGTCTTTTAGTAGTTTTCATTTGTTTATTTTAGAATGGACGGTTTTTTAGTGGTCTTGACTGGTCTGAAAATCTAAGTCATTACACTTGGAATGTAAAGACTCCACATTACAGCTTGATGATATAATATCTAAGAAGGATTCCATGTATAAGAACATAGTTTAGAATTTGGAAAATGTACCCGAAGGTATAAAACCCATCGGCTGTAGGTGGATCTTCAAGAAGAAGATCAATGTAGATGGAAAGGTTGAAACCTATAAAGCGAGGTTGGTGGCGAGAAGGTTTTACCAAATTCAAGGTGTTGATTATGACGACATGTTTCACCAATCGTTGTGGTTAAATTGGATTATAATTGTAGTTGCAGCATACTATAACTATGAAATTTTAAAAATGGACATTAAAATGGTTTTCTAAATGGCGATTTAGATGAAACTGTTTATATGTTACAGATAGAGGGTTTCAAGGCAAGTGGAAGTGGCGATATAGCATGTAGACTCTTAAGATCGATTTTAGATCTTAAGAAATCATCTTGAAGTTGGAACAAATGTTTTGATAATGTAATCAAATAGTTTGATTTCCATCAAAATAAAGAGGAAATGTGCATATACAAGAAAGAGCAAACTGGTGTTCTAACATTCTTCGATGTATAGTTGATGATTTGCTATTGATTGGTGATGATGTATCAATGTTATAATAAATGAAAGCATGGCTATCTAAAAACTTGTTGATGAAGGATTTATGTGAGGCATTCTATAGACTAGGTATTAAGATCTGTAGAGATAGATTGAAAAGTATATTAGAATTGTCCCAGTCTATGTATATAGATACCATACTAAGATGATTTAGTATAGAGAGCTCCAAGCAGGGAAATGTTTTGGTGTGATATGAAATTGTCCTTTGTAAGAATGACTCCCCATCTACAGATGAGGAAAGGCAACAAATGAGTCAAATTCCATATGCTTCAGTAATAGGATTGATCATGTATGCCATGCTATGCAGTAGGCCAGATATTGCTTTTTCACCTGGTGTAATAAGCTGTTATCAATTTAATCCAAAAGAAAACCATTGGACGGCTATTAAGGTTGTCCTTAGGTATTTTAGAAATACTAAGGATTTGTTTCCAACTTACGGAAGCGACAAACTCCTTATGAAGGGGTATTCAAACTCGAGATTTCAAAGGATATTAATGATAGCAAATCTGTCTTGGGGATTGTCTTTACTCTCAAAGGAGTGGTCGTTAGTCGAAAAAGTTTGAAATGGGAAGTTATGGAAGATTTACTATGAAGGCTTAGTACGTCACCATGGACGATGCCGCAAAAGAAGTTGTATGGATGCGAAAATTCATTAAAGAAGTAGGTGTGATTCAGAGCATGGAAGGTTTGATGCTCATGTATTATGACAACAATGCATTAATTCAGATTGCATAGGAACCACGAGCCCATAAGAGGTCAATACATATCCTTCGTATGTTCCATATAATAAGGTTGTTTACTAATGATGGAGAGATTGCAGATCCATTCACTAAGGCGCTCGCGCTGTCTTCTTTAGGAAGATTGGTCAGAGGAACATGGATGAAGCTCTATAATTGGCACCAAGTGCAAGTGGAAGATTGTTAGAATTAAAGTGTAGGGCAATTACATGTCAGGCAATGCTAATTCTATAAACAATCTTATTCAAAATAAAATATTTTTTGGGTTTTTGCTTTCTATTATATATGGTTGTTCTATTATGATATAAGCAATGAATAATTAACATTAACCATATCTATGTAGAATATCCTTAGAATTAGTGTTTTATCGCTTGCATTTATGAATGAGTTCGTAAACATGAGTATTTAATTGATACTAATGAAACACCAACTCCTTGACTATTCCTAGTCAAGAAGTATCGGTAAAAGGATATCGATACATCTACGGAGACTAGTGTACGTAACATTCTTCATATGATAGATGGTGAACTTACTCATGCCCGTTGAAGGCAGCAAGGGTTTACGCTACTGTAGTTGTCTGGAACAATCACATAATGACCCAGTGAGAGTCTTCTATAGGTTATATGGCTTAGTCGAAATAGAAAATCTCAGGGTAATGACATACAGTATACTTTTGACTTGAGAGCGATGTTATACATAAGTGCATAAACTATACTTTGATTATGGGAAACCACATGATATAGCGACCATGTTACGACCATAGTAAGGTACACACTGAAACTATAACATTGAAACACCCCCACACCCCTTAGTATACCCAAAAAGGACACACTAAAAGATGTGGTGCGTTGTAGGTATAGCTAAAACTTTACAGAGACTAAGATTTCCAAGATAATTAAATAAAACATCGGAAACATTTAATCAACGGTTCATTTAAAAATTAAAAACTTCATAAATAAGTCATAACCAAAATATGTCTCAAAATACCAAATACATATGTCTCATGAAAAATACCATCCCAGTCACAATATCAGAGTACAAAATCACCCCTCTCAACAAGTGCCAGTACATGAAAATAAAACTGAAAAGAAGAAGAAGAACACATGAAGAAAAACTCCGCAGCTGAACCTCCAAAAAAATCCGAAATCTACCGTCCCTGCCTCTGTTAGCCTATGGAGGGAAAATGGGAAAATAAAGGAGTGGGTCAGACTAAAAGTCTGGTGAGTGGAAGTAATTACTAGCATGTTTAAGCAAGATAAAGATAATAGACTTAGCAACAGTTCTAGTATAAAAGGAAATAAAGGAAAAGATAAAGCTGGAATAAAACACTATTTAACTATTTGCTTTGATTATTTCGATTGTTTGCACTAGTCTTAGATAACTGCTTTGATTAGGCTGAAATCCTAATCCTACTCTAATTAGGCTAAAGTCCTAATTCTACCCTTTGATCGGCCTTCTATCTATGTTGTGCCACTGTGAGCTAATCCCATCCTATGGGTCCCACAGCAAAACGATAACTGTTTAGTGCTTTGGAATGCAGTAGCGAATTATTAACCTTTCTCAATGTCGCACGCACGGTCATCGTGGTACACACTGACTATCGCACCCTCTTGAGACCTCTTACAAACCCTAGTCAGCATAAGCGTGCCCAGCCTCACCTAATCTGTTGTGAGACCATCAGTCCTAGCCTGAAAGGGTCCTACCTAGCCTCACCTAACTGTGTTGTGAGACCATCAGTACTAATCTGAAAGGGGATGCTGTTGGTACGGGTCCTAACAAACAAAATCTAGTTGCGCCCCTTGCCCAAATCCCCCGATTTGATCTTTTATCTATTGGCCACTTATTTACCCTGGGTCCCGGCCTCACCTAACTATTGTGAGACCATCAGTCCTAGTCTGAAAGGGTCCTTCCCAGCCTCACCTAATCTGTTGTGAAACCATCAGTCCTAGTCTGAAAGGGAGTGCTATTGTTATGGGCCCTATTTCTATGTTTGCTTATTAACTTGGTGTAATTTTTAAAATAAGCCTCTTCTGTTATCTCTGCTATATTTGCTTATTAACTTAATCTAAGTCTTAAAATAAGCCTCTTTCTATTCTTTCTACTTAATTATAACCTATGTTATAATTGTTCTTTTATTATGTCTTTTTAGTTATAATTACTTGTTATAACTATGCTTGCAAATGTCTTAATTTGCCTATTTTTGTCTATGTCCAACTTATTATAGTTCTTCTTACTTTACATCTAATTTCTATAAATTTAGCGTTCTTATATTTTAGTCCATATTAGCGATTCTCTTTTATTTATTTTATTCACGTAAAAAGGAATAAAAAGAAACTAACATTTACAGGCTAAATTTCATCTAAAAAGGAATAAATGTAAATAAAAATAAATGACTATAAATAATTAGAAAAACTATAAATAACAGTAAATAATTGCAAATAACTAAAATATAACAGCTAAAAGAAAATAAACTGGAAAGAAAGTCTAAAATTTACTTAAAAATGGACTGTAAATAAACTTGCATAAAGGTTACCCCAAAATTGTAGAAAAACTACCACTATTGGAAACCCTATTATTTTAAAGTACTTAAAAATCTAAAATGATTACTTAAACACTCACCTATGGTCCTTAGCTCTTTTCCTTTGCCTTCCCGGATCCACTTCTCGGGTATTAAATATTTTAATTAAAAAGATCTTCTCCTTGGAAAAATATTCTATTTAGGGTCCAGCCTCAGGAAATGAACCCGGATAGGAGAAAATCTGAATGAGAGAAATAGCTAGGTCTAGGGTCTTATTTATAGTGTCACTTAGGGATATCAGGCCGTTGGATTTGAATATTAAATCCGGTGCAACCACGTCATAGGCTCGCTGGGAACCGTCGGATGGAAGCATGGACGCACAAGATGGAATAAAAATAGCAAAACATGTCACAGTTTAATCTGGATGAAAATTCATCCATATACTAAGGCGGGTCGACACCCAGGTCGACCCTTATATGTGTTAGGTCGACCTATAGGTCGACCTAGCTAAGGGGAGGGTCGACCTGACCTTATATATATTATTATTATTTTCTTTTTTTTCGTTTTCTTATTTAATTTGTATCTTCTTCGTTTTAGCTCGGAGTTTGACAATCTATATATGGAAATTGACCAGAAAATTACCACGGACATAATGGTGCAACTCCCATGGCTCAATTCTGATAGTTTCACAAAGTTATTTTATTATTTAGTTAATTCGCTAGTCAATTACTATAGCTTAAATTTCGGGTTGTTACATTCTCCCCTCCTTAAAGGATTTCGTCCCCAAAATCTCTAAGGACAGAAGAATGAAATAAATATTTTCATCCAAATTCTACAACCATATACTCAACCATCATCCATTACACCGATTGTCCTTAAGTTTTCTAATGTAATTCATGATGCATATGCAATAGTGTAGTGTCAGTGGCCTTAACTAATACAAAAGATTAGGCGGTAAACTGATTCAGTCGACCTCCTTTTTATGCAATCATGTCTGTGCCATGTATCCAAATGAATGCAAATTCCTAATGATAACTGATAGTTTTATATGCATGCTATAATCATCATCCAAATGCAACAATCATATGCTAATCATCCATTTATAGCAACCATGGAATAAAAAAAATGCAAATGCGCACACATCCATATGCATATGCTCTAGTGACCTAGTTAGGCCAATCCCTAAGAGATAATAGTGCCTAGTGTAAGTATATGCGTCCATTAGCATCCACTAGCCACCACTTGCAACCACTAGCATTCATCATACATAACACGTTCTAATAACATGTTTACATCAAATACTACCATCCATAGGTTAAATCCTAAGATCTACCCTCCCAAAGGATGATAAATCAATACGTCGAAAACAGAAGCGTGACATTTTTTGGCTGCGGACGACACCTTTGTTTTATTTCATGTGAAGTCCTCATATATTTCATATTCTATACAAACATTATGTTATCAACTCACGTGTCTACGTGTCAACTTACAAGCACCTCTTCATATATTTTATGAGCCATCATATATTTTATATTATATAAAAGAATAGATACTATTGCTAAAGCTTAGCCATTCATGTTTTATATTTACATGCATCTTGCTAGTATTACTTTGCCTTGCATAACGCTTTCGTGTGCACTGCTTGATATTCACGTGCATGATAAATTATTTTATGTTTTATAAATAATAAACTGCCTTCGTTATTCTTTCATGTATGATCTCATGTATTAAAGTGATGATATGCCCATAGTCTTCGAGTGCAATTATATATATTAAACTGATGATGTGCCCATAGTCTTCGAGTATAATTATATATATTGTTGTTATCACTACAAGTTCATGTCATTGTTATTAGTCTATTTACTTCCATGCTAAGTCATCATGTGCATTTTAATGCTTAGAAATGTTGTCATAAAGAGTTGTCATTGCATGCTTTTGTTTGCAAAGTGGGCTGCTATAAAACCCCGTAATTTGGCATTGGTTATTTAATTAGTTAGTTGGTTAATTAATTAGGCTCCAAAAATGGAATTTTTGCAAACCATGGAATTTGACCATGAAACTTGCACCATTGCATTTGTGGTGAAATTCCGAGCAATGTTAATATTTGGAGTTTTGCGATCAGAGTCCAAACGAAGAAGTTACGAACGAAAAATGAATTTGGAATGGAAATAATTCATTTAAGAAATTGACATTTTTAATTAATTGAATGGGGTTCACAGGTCGACCCGCTTAGTGTAGCATTCGACCTAGGGTGGTAGACCCACATGAGGGGGCCAGTTGACCGCTCTTAAAGCAACGACTAGGGTTTTCCCTAGCCCAATGGCCCAGATCTATTATATTTTGATTTAACGGTTCTGGTTTTTTCTAGAGCCTATAAATACAGGCCTAACCCTTCCTTCTCTTCTCGTATTTTTCTATATAAAGCAATAAAGCTTTGCCATTTCTTCTCTAGTTTCATTCTAAATTATAAAAATAAGATATTTATATCTGTATTCTCTAGTTTGTGATGCATAGAGCTCCTGATTCATATGCATGGAGTATCATATTCTTTTGTTTCTAGGTACTTCTAATACCTTAGTATCGGGTGGTGGCCATGCCGGAACTCGATATCGGGGTGTGATGGGTGGTGGCCTTGCCGGAACTCATCTTAGGGGTACTTGATTTTTCTTTGATACTTGTATTTAGTTTTGTTACCTGCCAGGCAAGTTGGCAGCACCTTATTATTGTGATATATATAGTTGCATATATGCTCTCCTCTATTTTCAGAGGATCACACATTTTTCTCAAAAAATATATTTGTATTCATACAAATAAGAGAAGAATAGAAATCTAACAAACCGGTGAAGAGAAGAGAATCAACTATACGCGTATTTGAGGTTTATATATTTGTATCTATGTTCTCTCCCAATTCCAAATCTTTTCTCAGATTTATAATTATAATGTATGTATATACCCATTTTATACATATTTCTTGGATTAAAAAGGATTTGGAGACGAAATCAAGGTTCTAATTCAGATCCGGAGATTTGGATCGCTTTTAAAAGGTGGGTGGGAAATTTTATATATTATTTATGATTTTAAATCTATTCCGTTGGCATACGTTTGATTTTTACGCCTAAATTAATTTTAATTGTGAATTGTAGGATTAAATTAGTGCAGAAAACTATTGCTACATTTTCTTATTTTAGATCTAATTTAAAATATGTTTACACATAGATCTGGAAATCAGACCCAAAGATTTTAGAATTTGAATGTTGTATATTTTATTCTAGATCTATACTTGGGTGTAAAATAGGATTTTAGGATTATTGCCCAATTTGTGCTTTGTGGTAGATTTTCCATAGTTTAATTTATAGGAAGAATATCCCTTTGATTTTTATAAATTTGTTTACTTTTTTTCCACTTTTCATTCAAAAAGGCGACGTTTGATTTAATAAGGAATAAGAAATTATCCATTACTTATAATTTCAAACGGAGTCAATCTTTGCTTTTTGTGTTAAACCAACATATGGAAATCATAACAGAAAATCTTCCTAAGGAATTTAGTTCCAGCAAATTAAATATGGAAAGCATATTCTAGTTATATATTTATGACTAGAATATATTTGGTTACGAATAGGTAGTTTTATTAGGCAGTTTATACATATTTATTGTGTTAATAAAGAAGAACAACGTTTATTCGTGCGTTATTATGCGTAACTTTCGTTAGTTATTATTATATTTAGGAAAGCAAATATTTAGAATTAGAAAAGGTAGTAATTCCTATTAATGAGAAATAAATTAGGAATTCCTATTAATTAATTAACAGGAGATGAAAGATTGTAACCAAAATTAATGGGCAATTAATGAGAAATAATGGATAATATTAAATCGGGTTACAATTAATATAGACAAATGGGTTAATGGGACTGATAAAATTGAAATAGATATAAAAAGGTAGCTAATTTGAAATTAGTAATCATATATAAATGTCTTAGGAAATGTCTGTTAGGATTTTACGAACAAACTGACATTTATGAGCATTAAAAGGGATTTATGGGTAGATAAGTATTTAGGGTAAATCTTATTGTTATCCCGCTTTTTGGTCAAAGCTGGAATATCAACAAATCGGCTGGATATCAGGATTGGAGTTCAATTGGAAACAAGGGTGCAATGGATATCGTCAAAATTTGGTCGAGCTCCAATCAGGACGGAATCGATTGGAAATGATGATGAGGACTAGGAGAGGCTACGTTTCAAGTTTCAGGTTAATCGGAGTTTGTACGAAGAAGATACGATCGATACAAGGTAGGAAGAAGGTACTGTTCGAATCCATCATCTTCCCTTGCCTCGACTCCATCATCTTCCCTTGCCTCGACTCCATCATCTTCCCTTGCCTCGACTCCATCATCTTCCCTTGCCTCGACTCCATCAAACTTCCCTTGCCTCGACTCCATCATCTTCCCTTGCCTCGACTCCATCAAACTTCCCTTGCCTCGACTCCATCGGTTTTCCCTTGCCTCGACTCCATCGAACTTCCCTTGCCTCGACTCCATCGAACTTCCCTTGCCTCGACTCCATCGAACTTCCCTTGCTTCAACTCCATCATCTTCGAATCCATTTCAACTGAGAATCCTTCGAATCCATTACCTCGAATCCAAGCCATGGATTCGACCCAGTCAAACCGGAGTACAAAACGGATCGAAGCGAGAGACACGCGCCACGTCGCAGTAAGCATCGAGTCGACCGAATCGATTCGAACCAGGATCGATTCGAACGAATCGATTCGAACTAGATCGATTCGAACCAGGCTAGTCAACCAGAAATGCAACCTTGAATCGATCATAACTTGAGATCTACGCATCCAAATGCTATGAAATTTTCACAGAAGCTTCAACACATGATGAAGAATGTTCACACCAAATTTCAGCTCGATTGGACAATTTCTTGATCGATTCGAACATAGCTTCGAATCGATCCCAAAGTGGGCCCGGATTTCCAGAAAGCAGGGCATGTGGGCCCCCTGACGTACCAGAACTGGTCTCCCCTCAATTTAGGCGAAATATCAGCCTCCTACACCTATAAATAGAGCCTCTGGTCATTCAGAAAAGTGGTCAGACAATTCTAAGAGCTAAGGAGCGCCCAGATTCTGCCAGATTCACTCCAGATCACCATTTCCGCCTTAGAATCCAGATTAGAATCATAAAGTCTGTTGTACTACGCAATAAGAAATTGTAATCTTCAAGTATCGAGCAATAAAATCATAAAAACCTTGAAGTGGACGTAGGCCGGAGATAGCCGAACCACTATAAATTGTGCGTCACTGTTCATTATTTCTGGATTGCTGTTTGTTGCTTGCTTAGATTTGATATTTGTGTCTGAATATTGCTGACTTGTATTCATACACTGGTGCTTTCACAACGCTTGGGTTTTGTGACCATTTTTGGCGCAAACACTTTGGTGCTTTCACTGAGAAGGACTAGCACCCGCTACATCGGATTGAAGTTTAGATTTGAAAGTTTGAAGGATTTAGATTGACTCGGCAATGACTCGACAAACAAGTAGAAGACAAAGAGCTGAGAGAAGCCAACAAGGAGGAAGTCAAGAGGCATCTTCCGGAGCTGGAGAAGGACAAGCTTCGATTTACATTACCAGAGACGAGATGGAAGCTATGGCGAATTCATTGCACGAGAGGTTGCTGAAGAGTCAACAGGCTATGATGCAGACTTTCTTCGAGCAGATAAGAGCTGCAGGAACACAGAACCTTGGACCAGCTACAGCAACTACAAATGTGGAACAAGGAACTAGGGTTGCGGAACCTAATGGAGTACAGAATACAGAACCGGAAGGCAATCAACAAGGGCTTGGGGGCAGGCCCGCAGGATCTAACGCAGAAGGACCTTTGGAGGGGGTACAGCAAGCTAGAGCCAACGTTGCGGCTAATGAGCCACATGAGGAATATGTGCCGGAGCTCCCACGAGAGCATGGGGGGCAACCCCTAACAAGCAACGCTGGATTAATGGAAATTATTAGGAAGACTATGCGTGGAGGTTTGACCAATAGAGATTCGGAAGGAGTGAACAGGAGTCCGTTCGCTCGAGAAATCAGGGTAGCTCAGAATCCGCCTAAGTTCAAGTTACCTAGTGTGGAAGCATATAATGGCAAAGCTGACCCAACTGATCACTTGATGAGATATACTAGACACATGGAAGTACTGGGGGCATCGGAGGAGGTGATGGCCAGATGTTTCCCTTTATACTTGACAGATCTAGCGGCAATGTGGTTTAGGCAGCTGGAAGAAGGATCTATCAGGACTTGGAGGGAATTGGTGGACAGGTTTTTGGGACAGTTTCGGGTTCATATCAAAAGACCTAAGAACGTGATGACGTTGACATCGGTAAAGCAAAGGACGGATGAATCACTTAGAGCATTTTTGACTCGATTTAATGCGGCGGTTGCTTCGGTGGATCGGCCGGATCCATCGATGGTTTTGATGGCGGCAGTGTCGGGAGTCAGAGAGGATTCAGATTTTAAAGTATCTTTAGTACGAGACCCGCCACTGGATCTCGGGGAATTCTTCCACGAAGCTGAAAGATTCCTTCGGCAAGAAGATGCATGTATGGACTTAAAGTTAAAAGAGGTGAATGTGACTGAGGGTGGAGGACCATCCAACGGAAGCTCGGACAAAGATAAAGGAAAAAGGAAGTTGGGCGACGATTCAGGAAAATCCAGGAAGCAATGGAAGGATCCAAAGTTTACCACATACACAGAATTAAACGAGACGCAGGAGCGGATATTCATGGAAACTCGGAATCGCCTTCCTTACCGGAGGCCGGCTAGGAGAGAATCATCCGAGCGGGAGAGGGCATCTGGAAAGCATTGTCTCTTCCACGATTTGGACGGGCATGATACCAACAGCTGCAGGCACCTAAAGGATATAATTGAGGAGCATGTGAGGAATGGGCAGTTGAGGCAGTATGTTGGGGCTCGGAATGCAGCGGTGGAGCAGGAGCAACCACCGCCTACCTCAAACCATGAGGATATGAGGTACAGGAATAATGGTCGATTGGTAATCAATTGATCAGGATAATATGAAATAAGTAGCAAACCATTGGCGAGCAACCGAGTCATTTACACATGTATGGGGACGGAGATAGCCCCTAGGCATGCTCTGAATGATGATAAACCGCAAAGCCATGTTTTGCGAAATCTGTCTTTTGTTTTTGGATTGGACACTTAGTTTTCTGGTTTGGTTTTGGAGTTTGGATTGAACTCCTGGTTTTTGTTTGCTTTCTGCTTTGGATTTTCGTTCGGATGACTGGTTTTTGTTTTGGGTTTTCTGTTTTGGATGTCGGTTTGGATTTCTGATTTTCGGATTGGATTTTGATTGGATTCTTTATTGTTTTTGATAAATGGTCGTCGAGTATGGACTATGCTCGGCAAGGGTCCGGAGTGACCAGGATTCGGCCTAGGACTTAGGCCTCCTATTATCAATTATTGTTTCAGGTCGTTGAGTATAGACTATGCTCAGCAAGGGTCCGGAGCGACCAGGATTCGGCTTAGGACTTAAGCCACGGCATTACTTGCGTCCAGGGACACTGGACCACGGTCGTCAGGTGTGGATTGCGCTTGGCAAGAACCCGGAGAGGTTACATCAGCGTCCAGGGACACTGGACCACGGTCGTCAGGTGTGGATTGCGCTTGGCAAGAACCCGGAGAGGTTACATCAGCGTCCAGGGACACTGGACCACGGTCGTCGTGTGTGGATTGCGCTTGACAAGAGCCCAGAGAGGTTATAGATTTGGATATCGGCCCGGAGAGGTCCTGGATTTGGCTATTGGCTGTTGGATAAGAACGGATCAAAGGCTCGGTCTTCGAGTTCGGATGGACATGGAATTGGCTACGGACTTTGGATATCGGATACGGAATTATTCAAAACACGCCTTCTTATCACAAGGCATGTTTTGGGGGGCAAATGTTATCCCGCTTTTTGGTCAAAGCTGGAATATCAACAAATCGGCTGGATATCAGGATTGGAGTTCAATTGGAAACAAGGGTGCAATGGATATCGTCAAAATTTGGTCGAGCTCCAATCAGGACGGAATCGATTGGAAATGATGATGAGGACTAGGAGAGGCTACGTTTCAAGTTTCAGGTTAATCGGAGTTTGTACGAAGAAGATACGATCGATACAAGGTAGGAAGAAGGTACTGTTCGAATCCATCATCTTCCCTTGCCTCGACTCCATCATCTTCCCTTGCCTCGACTCCATCATCTTCCCTTGCCTCGACTCCATCATCTTCCCTTGCCTCGACTCCATCAAACTTCCCTTGCCTCGACTCCATCATCTTCCCTTGCCTCGACTCCATCAAACTTCCCTTGCCTCGACTCCATCGGTTTTCCCTTGCCTCGACTCCATCGAACTTCCCTTGCCTCGACTCCATCGAACTTCCCTTGCCTCGACTCCATCGAACTTCCCTTGCTTCAACTCCATCATCTTCGAATCCATTTCAACTGAGAATCCTTCGAATCCATTACCTCGAATCCAAGCCATGGATTCGACCCAGTCAAACCGGAGTACAAAACGGATCGAAGCGAGAGACACGCGCCACGTCGCAGTAAGCATCGAGTCGACCGAATCGATTCGAACCAGGATCGATTCGAACGAATCGATTCGAACTAGATCGATTCGAACCAGGCTAGTCAACCAGAAATGCAACCTTGAATCGATCATAACTTGAGATCTACGCATCCAAATGCTATGAAATTTTCACAGAAGCTTCAACACATGATGAAGAATGTTCACACCAAATTTCAGCTCGATTGGACAATTTCTTGATCGATTCGAACATAGCTTCGAATCGATCCCAAAGTGGGCCCGGATTTCCAGAAAGCAGGGCATGTGGGCCCCCTGACGTACCAGAACTGGTCTCCCCTCAATTTAGGCGAAATATCAGCCTCCTACACCTATAAATAGAGCCTCTGGTCATTCAGAAAAGTGGTCAGACAATTCTAAGAGCTAAGGAGCGCCCAGATTCTGCCAGATTCACTCCAGATCACCATTTCCGCCTTAGAATCCAGATTAGAATCATAAAGTCTGTTGTACTACGCAATAAGAAATTGTAATCTTCAAGTATCGAGCAATAAAATCATAAAAACCTTGAAGTGGACGTAGGCCGGAGATAGCCGAACCACTATAAATTGTGCGTCACTGTTCATTATTTCTGGATTGCTGTTTGTTGCTTGCTTAGATTTGATATTTGTGTCTGAATATTGCTGACTTGTATTCATACACTGGTGCTTTCACAACGCTTGGGTTTTGTGACCATTTTTGGCGCAAACACTTATTGCCTTAAATAAAAAGGGAATTAGTATGCTAAGACCAATGTCAACCTAAGGTAGTATAAGTAAAGACTTAGGATGGTTAATTAGACTTAGAAGGTTAGTGATGCGTGGTCAGTAGAGTCACTTGATGGAAGACTGCCCTTTACGTTGAGGCTACAAAGAATCGGATGCACTTACTACTGATGTGAGATATCACTAATCCTAGGATCCATGATTGCATAAGAGATTGGACCTACTTTCTTAACTAAAAATTATAAATGGTCCAAATTTGAATTAAGAGTAGTGAGGAATATCTTTAAATAGATTTACTTCAATGTTGAGGTATTAGGTTTACTTCAAATTCGAAAGAAGTAACCTAATGAGATTCCATATTTATAATTAACGGTGATGATGGATATCTTGGGAAGGGTTCGCTTCGAGTTTGAGGTACTAAGTGACTAATCTAGGGTTCGCTTCTCTCCTATAAAAGAAGTATCAACTAGCCTAATGAGATTTCCAAGCAATGTCACCTAGATAGTACTACTGAGGAGTCCGCCAAGGGGTTAGGTATTAAATGGAAAGGCCTACATATAAATAGGTGTTAAATGGTCAGAGGCATGCCTAGTCCTTATTAATGAGTTATTATGTGGCTTGGGTACAGTCTCTTACATTGGAAAGACTTTAATAATGATAGATGCACTAGTGGTATGGCTATTATAAATTATAAGGCTGTATATAGTGGTCAAAGGTCTCTGTAGTTAGGACCAATAGACCAATAACGACGACGCTAGAATTCTACCTTGGGAATAGGTCTTAAATGATGCAGTCTTCCTCGATTGAGGTCTTAAATAGCAAAGTTTGCCTATTTCTCTTTTAAAAGTATTATGTGGTAATAGTAGGAGCCCGCTTTATATTTCGAAGTATTATGTGGCAAATGGGTATGGAAGTATTGGGTGGTTGATAAGGCTTCGTTGGTATTTTATACCTTCAGAATGTGTAGGTAAGTAACAGTGTGTGCAATGCAAGGTTAGATTAGAATTACTAACCTTAATAGACATAATAATTAAATGAAAACCAATCGGTATAAATTTGTATTATGGACAGTTTATAAATTTTCCAGTCAACAGAACGTTGTTCTGACCCCTCCATATTACAACACACATGATTTATTTGGAGGAACAAGTCACTGGAGCTAGACGTGTTTAGTTGTCGGAGAAGCCTTCTATTCTCTCATGCTCGATGCTGATGTGACAATCTGCTATCCAAGGAATACAATTAATTCCAAGGTAGTACTCATAGTCAGTATTCTTATCCTATTATTGTTTTTGTTGTGAGTTTAGATTTCTATCAATCTATGATAATGGTCATGCTTATTTACAGGTACCAAATCCAACGGTCTGTGTTTTGATGGACTTGGATTCGATTCTTGTCGAAATTTAGGCCCATTAATGTACGGTTGGTTATATTTGATATCTGAGTCTAGGTTAGTAGATCAGAGGAATTAGGATAAATTGAGAGAACACGTTAGTACTTTCCTATCTATGATTATTATATTTTTACATTAGATTCTAAGAATTCCGACTATAGAAGTAGTTATAGTTCCACCTTGAAGAAATGAGCAAAGCAACTATGGGTTGGAAATATCTTAGAGATAAGATTTTCACGCCGACTTCGAAGTATCCCACGAAGTGCTAGCGATGCGTAAGACGATGATGATGAAGAGCAAGAGTATGACATCTGGCAGAATCCCGGAGACTAGAGGTGTTCGACTTTATGGTTGAGATTCTAGCTACTTTGTTATTTTTGATTTTGATGATGAGTTCTAATCGGAGACACACATTTAATTCAGATAGGTGGGAAATTAGATTATGTATGTCGTAATTGCCTAAAGATAAGTTTTTACTTAGGTGCATTCATTGATCACCTCTTTGATAGCAAACCGGATTTTTATTTGAATAATTAATTTCAATTCCTTAGTCTAAAACCCGTGAGAGAATTTTTATAAAGTATGTTTTGAAAATTCCTTAGATTTTGAAAGAAGGGTTTTCAAAGGATATCTTTTCCTGAGGATTTATTTTGGGAAGGTTTTGAGATTAATATTCAAAAAAACACATATACTACTACATTGGTCGTGTTAAGAAATTTTTAGTTTATAAAAGATTAATTTTTGAAATCCTTAAATATTTATATGTATATTCAGTAAAGGCTTTATTTTGATTTTTGCAAGGTAATAGTTTTCCAATTTGAGAAATTTGTGTTTTAAACAAAAAGGTTTTCCGAAACCTTGAAATATATATATAAGTTTGATTTTTAAGGGAACTTTTGGTATGAAATAGTTTCTATTATTTAGAAACAAGTATAAAGGAGCATATATTTAGCTCAGAGACTTTTCGATTTATAAAATCAAGGTTTTTAAAATCCTCTCTCTTTAAGGTACAGACAAAATAGGAATGATATTTAATTTTATAGGGGCATTTAGTTTGAAGTGTTTTTGTAGCAACAGCTATTGGAAGAAATATTTCCATGTGAAGTAAACAGGAAATAACAGCTGGAATCTTTTTGTGTTTTAAGAATCGTTGTTAGTCGCAGCAGTTTTGTTGGAACTACTATGAATTGCGAGAGCGTGGTTCGGGGCTAGGCGATAGGCTTTAACACCACAGTGATGAGAACAGTAATTTTTTAGATCGTGTTGAAGCGAAGGAAACGGCGTGAAATGATTATTATTATTTAATCCGACCCTAATTGGGTCTAGGTCCAATTAATGTCCAAAGCCCATCTAGCGGTTGACCACCTAGTAGTAAACCTAGAATGGTCTACCAGTTAACGAGTTTTGGCAAAACTTGAACCTAGAACGGGAATATAACAATCGCGTCTGAATTCCCCCAGTTTCCTTCTTTTGTTCCTCCTTTCTCAACAAGCCGAACCCAATCTCCATCGTCCTCCTCATCTAAGTATCAGCCTCTCTCTTCCATTCCTCCCCTAGGAAATGCCTTTTTCCCCTAGGAGCAGCATCCTCGCCTTCCCCAAGTGCTTATTTTGCATGTTAGATCTCGCCCTACCACTACTGCAGATCTAAACCCTATTTCTTCCCTACGACCACATCTTAGCCCAAGACACCTTTCCATATTGCCGATTTTTCCTTGCACCATTGTGGTCGCAACCATCAAGAGACCACTTGGCTGGATCAGAATGAGCAGAAGGTTTCGTCACTTTTGGGCTGGAAGAGCTATTCGCTGCGTTAGGATTTGCACCGATCCTCTACTTCGAGACCATTGAGCGGGAATGTAACATGTGCAGCATCTGCCTTTTCGATGCCCTATTGGTGCAGAATTTCGATGGAGGCAACATTTAATTTATTCGGAGTTGAAGGGTGTCTTAATTGAGCTAATTAATGATGATTTCACTGAAATTTTGAAGGCCTTTGCGAAGGACGTGGAGTTGGATGATTTTGGTGTGATCCACTCAAAGATTTTGCAGCAGATCTTTTCCTAGGATGTCGGTGTTCAGAAGACGAATAATCCACGTCTGACTGCCTGTCAAGTTATGTGCATCGTTTAGCATAATGTCATCTCTAAGACGGGAAGTTACGACCGGATTTATCCAATGATGCGGAAGACCACCTATGCTAGTATTGGTGACATCGCCGTCAATTAGACCTACACCCTTATGATGCAATCTTTTGATCAAGGATTAGCACTCCATAGAGTCACTTTCTATATTTCCACCTATCCACTCTCGTCTTTAGGTAATAGGGTGAACCTCCGTGGAGAGGCAATTTAGTAGAAGGTTCCTTCTGTCATCATTAGATCCTTCCTTAGGAAGATGGCAATTCTGAAGCCGTTAGCAACAGCAACATCGCCAACGGCATGCAATTGGGTGTATAGCCGCCATGCTATGATAATTCAAGGGTCGTAGCAATAGATCAAGCTCCAGCCATAGAGCAAGGCATCTCGTAGTTTTAGGCGCTATTTTAGGATTTATGGTGTTGTTGTCCTTTCCCTTCCAGCATTTGTTCTTTTCTTTTAGATTTTTTGGGTTGTAACTATTAGTTGTCTCTTGTAAAACACACATATGATATTATGAGTTCCTATTTATTTACTGTGTTATTGTTTCTAGACATGCGAACCGCTCTTATATATACATAGTGAAGAAGCAGTATAAATACAGAAATCTCATAAAAAGACACTTAACTAACAGTAAATGCAATATAAGACTTGAAGTTTAGAATAGTTGGAAAATCTTAGCGAAGGATAGGATAAAGTTGTTTTGGTATCACGGGTCATTGCTCATGTTCCTTAAAAGCTAAAAAATTTTGGTATTTGGGCATGATGACATTTTTAAACAAAATGTCAAGTGCTATGGTGAAGTTTAGTTGTAGAATCTTAGAATTTGATTTATACGTTTAGCGCATAACCGACTTCCTACTACGCTGAACTTGTGGCTTATTTATTTAATTTTTTGAAAAGAAAATATTTTGGAAAGCTTCTCTTTTGCAAAAAAAAAGTTTTTAGGTTTTAGTTATTTTTGGCTCTTAAATTATTTTTAGAATTTTTTTCCAAAAATTTGATTTCAAGGGAAAATGTACGTCTATATATTTTGCGATTTCATTTTTCAAATGACGTAAATATTTGAAAAGTGAGAAAGATTTTTGTGAATTGTTTGATTTTGAAGGCCATTTGTTAAATGTAGGGAAGACAAATAGAGTTAGAATTCATAGATTTAGCGGTGCATTAGGATCGATGATGCAATAAATGCAAGTGGTAACAACAAAAAAACTGTTTAGCTTTGGAATTTCTATTTCCATACCATGTCGACGACGCGTGCGAGTCTATTTTTAGACTCAATTCCGTTTTAGAGCCTGAAAATAAGCCTTCTTATGCGTTTTATGGATGGAAAACTTGGAGTAAATCCGGGACAGCGAGGAAATTTCCATTGTACTACGGAAATATGAAGATCATAAAATGGTAAGAATGTTAAATTCTCCACCTAAATTCCTTTTTCTGGTATAGGAGTAAAGTTTAGGAAGCGATTTTTTGACCCGTTAGATTTGGATAATATGAATTGGATTCAAAATTGGTTGCTTCATACTTTTATTCGAGGAGTATGGTAGTTTTGGTTGAAAAGGTTTTTCAAAAGCTGCATACATATAAAACTGCTAGTATACATGTAGGTTGTTTGCATTATATTTTTCAAAAAAAAAGTTTTTAGAGAAATGCATTCATATAGGTGGATCCGATTTAAAATTATTCTGCATACATATTTTCTGTATTGTGATACAGCAATACACTATGCACTTATGCAAGTTTAATTGCAAAATTGGTTGTACACTCATTGGTTGTATAGTTTAGGATAATTATGAGCCAAACCATGACTTAGTCATCGGTGAAATTTCGGGGACGAAATTCTTTTTAAGAAGGGAAGAATGTAACACCCCGTAATTTCGCGTTAGTTTTTTAATTAGTTAATTAGTTAATTAATTAGGCTCTAAAAATGAAATCTGTGCAAATGATAGAATTTGACCACGAAACTTGCACCATTGCGTTTGTGGCGAAATTTTGAGCAACTTTCATATTCGGAGTTTTGCGATCGGAGTCCAAATGAAGAACTTACGGACAAAAAACGAATTCGGAATGGAAATAATTCGTCTAATAAATTAACGGTTTTAATTAATTGAATGGACTCCATCGACCTGCTTAGTGTAACGGTTGACCTGGGGTGGTCAATCCTTATGAGGGGGCGGTCGACTGCTCTTAAGGCGGTGGGTAGGGTTTTCCCTGGCCCAATTACCCGGATCTATTATATTTTGATCTAGCGGTTTTGGTTGATTCTAGCGCCTATAAATACAGGCCTAACCCTTCCTTCTCTTCTCATATTTTTTTGAATAGAGCAATGTTCTCTTATTTCTTCTTCTCCACTTTCTTTCTAAATTATAAAAATAAGATATTTATATCTATATTCATACAAATTGGAGAAGAATAGAAATCTAATAAAAAGGAGAAGAGAAGAGAATCAACTATACGCGTATCTGAGGTAATTTATATATTTGTATCTATTTTCTCTCCCAATCCCAAATCTCTTCTCAGATCCGTTATTCTTATGTATGTATATACTTTTTATACATATTCTTGGACTAAAAAGGATTTAGAGATGAATTTAAGATTCTACTTTAGATCTGGAGATTTAGATCACTTTTAAAAGGTGAGTGGGAAACTTTATTGTTCATGATTGTAAATCTATTCCGTTGGCATACATTTGATTTTCATGCCTAAATCAATTTTATTTATGAATCATAGGCTTAAAGTAGTGTAGAAAACTATTGCCTACATATTCTTGTTTTAGACCTAATTTGAAATATGTTTACACATAGATCTAGAAATCAGTCCCAAAGATTTTAGAAGTTGAATGTTGTATATTTTTATTCCAGATCTGTACTTGGATGTAAAATAGAATTTAGGATTATTGTCCATCTTGTGCTATGTTGTAGATTTTCCATAATTTAATTTATGGAAAGAACATCCGTTTGATTTTTATAAATTTGTTTACCTTTTTTCCACTTTTCATTCAAAAGTGCAATGTTTGATTTAACAAGGAATAAGAAATTATCCATTTCTTGTAATTTCAAACGGAGTCAATCTTTCCTTTTTTTGTTAAATCAATTATGACAATCATAATGGAAAATCTTCCCAAGGAATTCAATTTCAGCAAATAAATATGGAAATCATATTCTAGTTACATATTTATGCCTAAAATATATTTGATTATGAATAGATAGTTTTATTCGGCAGTTTATACGTATTTATTGTATTAATAAAAAATAACAGCGTTTATTCGTGCGTTATTTATGCGTAACATTCATTAGTTATTATTATATTTAGGAAAGCTAATAGTTAGAATTAAAAAAGGTAGTAATTCATATTAATAGGAAATAAATTATGAATTCCTATTAATTAATTAATATGCAATGAAAGATTGTAACCTAAATTAATGGGCAACTAATGAGAAATAATGGATAATGTTAAATTAAGGGTTACAATTGGTAGAGACAAATGGATTAATGAGACCGATAAAAATGGAATAGATATGTAACAACCCGAAATGTAAGCAATAATAATTAATTAACAAATTAATTAAATAATAAAATAACTTTGTGAAATTATTAGAATTGAGCCATAGGAGTTGCACCATTCTATCCGTGGTAATTTTCTGGTCAATTTCCATATATAGATTGTCAAAATCCGAGCTAAAACGAAGAAAAAGAAAATAATAATAATATATATAAGGTCAGGTCGACCTAACACATATAAGGGTCGACCTGGGTGTTGACCCGCCTTAGTATATGGACGAATTTTCATCCAGATTAAACTGTGATGTGTTTTGCTATTTTTATTCCATCTTGTGCGTCCGTGCTTCCATCCAACGGTTCCTATCGAACCTATGACGTGGTTGCGCTAGATTTAATCTTCAAATCCAACGGTCTGAGATCCACAAGTGACACTATAAATAAGACCCTAGGCCTAGCTATTTCTCTCATTCTGATTTTCTCCATCTAGGTTCATTGCCTGAGACTGGACCCTAAGTAGAATATTTTTCTAAGGAGAAGATCTTTTTAATTAAAATATTTTATACCTTAGGAGTGGATCCGGGAAGGCCAAGAAAAAGAGCTAAGGACCATAGATGAGCGTTTAGTAATTATTTTAGATTTTTAAGTAATTTAAAATAATAGGGTTCTCAATAGTTGTAGTTTTTCTGCAATTTTTGAGACCACTTTTATATAAGTTGTTTACAGTTAATTTTTAAAGTTCTTTTCAGTCTATTTTATTCAACTATTTTTGTTTAGCTATTTTATTCATTTATTCACAGTTATTTACAATTATTTGTATTTTATTTACATCCGTTTTACGTTAGAATTCAGCCTGTAAATTTTAGTTTCTTTTTATTCCTTTTTACGTGAATAAAATAATAAAAAGAGGATAATTCGCTAAAATGGACTAAAATATAAAAACACTAGTTTATAGAAAATTTGATGTAAATAAGAAGAACTGTAATAAAAAGAATATAGACTGAAATAGGCAAATTTGACATTTGCAAGTAAGTTTATAACTAGCAGACATAATAAAAGGGAAATTATAACATAGGTTATTATTAAGTAGAAAGAACAGAAAGAGGCTTATTTTAAGGCTTAGATTAAGTTAATAAGCAAATATAGCAGAAATAACAGAAGAGGATTATTTTAAAAACTTACACTAAGTTAATAAGCAAACATAGAAATAGGGCCAATACCAATAGCACCCCCTTTCAGACTAGGACTGATGGTCTCACAACAGATTAGGTGAGGATAGGCAGGACCCTTTCAGACCAGGACTGATGGTCTCACAATAGTTAGGTGAGGCTGGGACCCAGGGTAAATAAGTGGCCAATAGATTGAAGCTCAAATCGGGGAATTTAGGCGAGGGGCGCAACTAGATTTTGTTTGATAGGACCCATACCAACAGCATCCCCTTTTCAGACTAGTACTGATGGTCTCACAACACACTTAGGTAAGGCTGGGCAGGACCTGTTCAGACTAGGACTGATGGTCTCACAACAGATTAGGTGTGGCTGGGCACGCTTATGATGACTAGGGTTTGTAATAGGTCACAAGAGGAGGCGACAGTTAGTGTGTACCACGATGACCGTGCGTGCGACATTGAGTAAGGTAAATAATTCGCTACTGCGTTCCATAGCGCTAAACATGTGTCTTTTTTGCTATGGGACCCACAGGATGAGACTAGCTCACAGTGGCATAACGGAGATAGAAGGCCGCTCAACGGGTAGAATTAGGATTTCGGCCTAATTAAAATAGAATTGGGATTTCAGCCTAATTAAAATAGGATTAGGATTTCAGCCTAATCAAAGAAGCAATCTAAGACAAGTTCAAACAGTTAAACAGTATTTTATCAAAGTTTTATCTTTCCTTAATTTCCTTTTATACTAGAAGTGTTGATAAGTCTATTATCTTTACCTTGCTTAAAAATACTAGTAGTTTTTTTTTGAAAACCCAGGAGAACCCGGCGGACCGGTAAACTCCTGAGGAGGGTATAGTAAAGTCGTCCGCTTATCCAAGCCCCCATATGTAACGACCCGCATTTTCGACCGTTCAAGTCGACAAAACATACACACATGCCGACTCAAACAATCCAAAATACAGATAGTTATTGGGGTTAAATAAGAAAAGAAAAGAAAGAACAGAAACAAACTCAGAATCTCACAGTGGAAGGAACAAGATATAATAATAAAATAACAGTTCATGAAGCTGTTAAATAAATAAATTTGATTATTATTATACATCATAAATCAGAGTCACATACATATCAGAGATAATACAACAATGCAGCGGAAAAATAATACAGTAGTAGAATACAAATGATGTAATACCAAACTCCGTCTTCGTCCTCCAGAATAGATCTTCAACCTTATCTGAAATGCTCAAGCTGACTCGAGCGTAATGAAAAGACAAAACACTCGAGTCAGGACTAAAATATCTCATGTAAGTTAAATCGAATAAGTAAATATGAGTGCAACGGCGTCGGAGATGTTTACGGGCTTTAGACACCTCCTATCCAGTGTTTAACGTGCGTGCATTAACTTAAGAGATGTTCGGGATTTCCATCTCCTAATGATCCGTTAAACTATCTAGTATGTAATAGAATACGCTATATACAATAATGTCTATCATAAAGTAAAATATCATTCCTAGCGTTAAGCCATGGCCCATTCCACCCTTAACACAGTTTTATTCCCAATAGCATATACAAGACCATAGTTTCCCCAAAACCGAAAGTCACCAGAGGGCAATCCATATACTAAAGGTACAAACCAAAATCGTAGTGGTCGCGAATAGGATAATCAGTATGACAAGGTACATGAGGCAATACCAACTAGGATACTAGTAGTTGCGTGATCCAGACTGATGTTGGGCATAGCAGCTACTACCCCAACACCACGAAACAACACTCCCAAAATCGAGGGGTGCACCCAAATCGAATCACAAAAGCAATAGACATGGTAACGAAGAAGTGTGTCCGCTAGAGGTGGCGAACCTTAATGGCCCGGCGCGGCTCCTGTTTTAGTCATGTCAGGGGTCATCCAAAATCGTTCTCTTTCTTCAAATCAACACGTTCACCAAAACCATCCACTTCATTCTGGATCAACACTCCGCGTGTATTAGTTATTAAAGTGGTTTTCGGTATCGACAGAGAGTATGTCCATATCTGATCCCGGTCTCTTTAATAACTACGTATTTATTACACCAAGGGCTCTTTTACATTTTCAAAATCAATTCATAATTGATTATCAAAATATCATATTCGCTTCAAAAATCAAAGCCATTTCAAAATCATCATATCTACTCAAAATATACGATTTCATTTCAAAATCATTTTCGCCTCAATATCTCATTTCAATTTCAAAATCGTCATATCTACTCAAAATATACGATTTCATTTCAAAAATCATTTTCGCCTCAATATCTCATTTCAATTTCAAAATCGTCATATCTACTCAAAATATACGATTTCATTTCAAAAATCATTTTCGCCTCAATATCTCATTTCAATTTCAAAATCGTCATATCTACTCAAAATATACGATTTCATTTCAAAAATCATTTTCGCCTCAATATCTCATTTCAATTTCAAAATCGTCATATCTTCTCAAAATATACGATTTCATTTCAAAAATCATTTTCGCCTCAATATCTCATTTCGATTTCAAAATCATTTTTCGCCTCAAATTCCACAAAACGATTCACATAAACTCGAATTCCAAAAGTTAAATTTAATCAAACCTCAAATCATCAATTTCAACTCGATTCAGCTTCTCAATAAACCATTTCAAATTATCACTTTCAAATACATATTTGAACCACAAAATAAGCCATTCCAATTTCCATATATCTCAAAGCTTTAAATATTCACATTTCAAAACTAAATTTGATAATTCCATTTATATCTCAATTTGATTTCAATTCAATTCCAAATTAATTAAATCTCAATTTCAAATTAATTTTCAATTTCAAACTCAAACTTGAAATATCATTTCATATAAATTTCTTAGAAATATTCAGAGTTCGATTAAAAGTCCAATCATTTAAAACAAATCAACTTTCGAAAATTCACGCCGTATTTCAACTTTTCCTTCAAAATCTGAACTTCGAATAATTAAACAAATTCATTTACCAAGTTTAAATTCCAACATCTCGATCTTCAATTCAAAATAATTCAATTTCCATAAATTTTATTTTATTCTTAAAATCAATTCATTTAAATAATTTCAAAACAACTTTTAAAATCATTTAATTTAACCAACTCGGTGTCCGTATATAATTTTCTAACCTATGGCCAAGTGGATAATTATTTCAATTTTAAATTCAAGGATGGATATATATCATTTCAATCCAAATAGATGTCATAGGTATATCATTTCAACCTATTCCTTAATTTATTCGAAATGATTCAGTTTACAGTTTTATATGCAATAAACAATATACATGATGATAGCATGATACATCAAAATAAATAAACAACCAATATCGACCAATAGCATCCATCATAACCAATCAACCATAAAGCCAATAACAATTTTATACTTATCAATATCGAGTAATATACTGCCAATTTAAATTTAAATTCATTTTAACGGTCAATTTAAATTCTATCAATTAATTCATATACCAATACAGATGATAATTAAACCTACCAAACAACAGAAAATAAATTTCATATCACTTCAGAATATAAATTTAACTAGCAAAAGTTATTTTAGTCAATTGTGAGCGTATAAACACTCACCTTTGATTCAAAGCCCGTTAATAAGGCCCAAAATTTCACAGTCTCAGATCTGAATGAAATCTACGCTGAAATGTCCGGAATTCAGATACGATCCTAACAAAGGAAACCGCGCGTAAAACGGAGTTCGTATGTGGAAGTTATGACGAAAATTGCGATTGAATTTCAATTTAAAATAATAAAAGTGAACACATTTCTCACCCTTTATATGCCACGTCACCACTCCACATGCAAGCTACAGGAATGCATGCGAACTCTATCTCCCCAGGCACGAAAAGAAACCTAGCATGCATGGAACAACACTCACGTTCGATCAACCGCGCCACTTTCTTCCGTACGCACGCAACTAGGAGCGACCGGACGTTGATCAAGGGATGCCATCGCGTGCGCCTCTCCTTGCTCCACCTCCACGCCAAGTTTTGCCACCCCATTCGCCACCGTTTGCATGCAAACCAAGAAAATACGCGCGGCATTCAAAGCCAGATCTGGACCAATCCGTGCCGAATTAGCACGAATCAACCGTATGGATTTGAAGAGCTCGTCGAGATCTACAACTTTGCTTTTAGAATTTTTCGATTTTGTTGAACGGATTGAGAGATAAAGAGGAAAGAAGTTTGAGCAATTTCAGGCATAGAATAGGTGGCGGCATTGGTTTGAAATTAGGGCTTCTGAAATGAAATAATGATAAAACTGTCTCGGTTTACAAGCGTATTTATAAAGGTAGGTCCAAAATCATCCGAACTCCAATCGAGACGTGCCACCAGGCGTTTATAAGGTTTTACCCATATTCCGAACGCAATGGAACTAGTCCCAAGGCCTAATTCAATCGTATGCGGAAGATAGCTTTTGAAGTCGATTATTTTAATTAAATTCGACGTTAAATTTCTACGCGTTTCAAGCTCGCACGGCCAAACGACAAGTCCGATTGCTACGAAAATTGAAACCTTACAATAATTCACTGTTACGGATCCGATGAAACTGGTTTCGTTGAAATCCGAGACAGTTGTAAAATGGCTATTTCTACTGTTTAATTTCAATATAAAATTCCCAATTTTAAATTATTAACTTTTAAATCAAATTTCAATTGTTCACAAATTTCATTTTTATTTTCTCAGTAATTAACAAACTTTTACAATGCAGTTTTCCCTTATAAATCCAGTATAAAAGATTACATTAGATTCAGCGTTCGATTATATTGTAATTTAAATTCAAGTTATTTAATTTCAATTGAATTCTTTTATTTCGATTTACACCTTCATTATTGAATCAACCATTTACTTATACATTATTATCAATAGTTTATAATTCATTTACTTTCATTTTCTTCAGCTATCATCTTATTTAAATTCACAGTAATATTAAATTACATTCATTTACATTGATTTCAATATTATAACTTCAATATTAAATGCAACATTTTATTTATTTCGTTGTTTACAATCAAATTCAATTCGTTTCAATTACTTGTCACACTCAAATTTAAATCTTTACTTACGTTCAATTACAAGTTAACATCTTTATTTAATTTACAAATAAGTTATTTCAGAATTCAGTTTTGTATTTTAACTTGTAATTCACATTTAACAACACAAAATTTTATTTCCTTCGGATTTTTATCCAAATATTTTTATTTTAATTCGTATTTTTAAAGTGTTAAAAATACGGGTCGTTACACCATACCCCCGGGTAAATTTATATAGGATAGGGAAGCGCATGGTAGGAATCGAACCTGGGTCTTTTTACCAGAACCCAAGCCTCCTTTCCACTGTGCCGCACCCGCGGACAAAAATACTTGTAGTTACTTCCACTTACCAGATTTATAGTCTGACCCACTCCTCTATCTTCCCCTTTTTCCCCCATAGGCCAGCAGAAGCAAGGACAATAGATTTTCAGCTTTCTTAGAGGGATATTCTTGGAGATTCTTCATGTATTCTTCTTTTTCAGTTTTCTTTTCATTTGACTTTTGGGATGTACAGGTACTTGAGAGGGATGATTTTTTTATGTACTCTGATATTGTGACTGAGATGGTATTTTTCATAAGACATATGTATTTGGTATTTTGAGACATATTTTAGTTATGACTTATTTATGAGGTTTTTAATTTTTAATGAGTTACTGTTTCCGCTGTTTTATTTATTTGTCTTGTGAATCTTAGTCTCTATAAAGTTTTAGCTATACCTACAATGCACCACATCTTTTAGTGTGCCCTTTTGGCTATACTAAGGGGTGTGGGGTGTTTCACTTAGTATCAGAGCCTAAGGTTACAGGATTCCTAAAAACTTGTTTTAAAAATAAAGTATTTTTCCAAAAGTAACCTATTTTTAAAAGTAGCATATCTTCAAACTAGAAGTATTTTTTAGAAAGAAACTCTTATTAAAGAAATAGTTTTTCAAGTATAAAAGAGAATTTTTATAAAAATCCCCTCAAAGTCCAGTTCAACCTTCTTTCGATTCTTTCAAGCCTAAATTTTCTTTTCTTTGCATAGTATGGCTAACTGGTTCTGTAGAGCTACGGTACTAGAAGTGCAAGGGCAAGCGCCCAATACAGCTCCAGCAGGTGGAGATCCCATTAATACACCTACACCAGCCAATTTTTCTAAGCTATGCAATGACTTCGCTGGTCTAGGAGGCAAGACGTTTTCTGGCACAAAGGATTTCGAGGACGCACGAGCTAGGTTGAAGGATACAGAGCGAATGTTTAGACTATTAGGATTGGAGGACCGACAGAGAGTTCAGCCTGCAGCTTGGCAGCTGAAGGGAGAGCTTAAAGAGGTTCCTAAGTCAGAAAGCTCTAGGAAGTCGTGGTGGAAGAACAAGAAGGATAAGGACAAGAGGAAAGAAGGCGGACCTCAGAAGCGGATCAAGAAAAGTGGGAAATGTAATAATTGTGGATTGGTTGGTCATTACGCAAAGGACTGTAAGAATTAAATGATGAAGGGAAGGTGTTTCAACTGTAGGCAACCTGGTCACCTTAGTAGAGCTTGTCCTCACAGAAGGGGCAGAGAGCAGGCGCACCTACAGCGCAAGTACAGGCTTTGGATGCAGCACCTTCTAGTAGTAGACCATATAAAGGTATGAAAGTCACCGTGGAAGGTTTGATCTCTATTTCGGATTTTCCTATTCAGACTTTTTTTTATTCTGGAGCATCACACTCTTTCATTTCTAGTTCCTTGGTTGATTGTTTGCACTTAGATATCTGTTTAGTAGTAGACCCCATAGTTGTTTCAAACCCCATAGGAGGATCGACACATTTATCCATGATTTGTAGGGGTTTGAAAATTTTCATATTAGGCGTAGAGTTTGACTGTGATGCCTATGTATTGGGATTTTCGGGGTATGGATGATTTTGGGGATGGATTGGGTATCCACTTATGGAGCGATATTGTACTGCGAGAGGAGAGTCGTTAGACTAGAGACATGCAGCAGTAGGACTCTCGAGGTTTCTTGCGACCCACAGGGATCAGTCATGTTGAGCTTCCTTTATTCCCTTGATTCATCACTAGGAGAGCTATATTTCGTTCCAGTCGTTAGAGATTTCCTAGACATTTTTGAGGAGGTTAGGGGACTACCCCGTAGGAGAGAGATTGAATTTAGCATCTATATGAATGACAATGCTAAGCTAGTGGCATTGCGTGTGAGACACATAAAAGGAAGGAGTTAAGTAAGCAGATTGGCGAGCTATTGGAGAAAGGCTTCATCAGACGGATTCTTTGAGTGGTTAGTTATGCCGTTTGGGCTAACCAACGCCCCAGCTTATTTTGTAGATTTGATGAGCCGTGTTTTTGGAAATGTCCTAAATGAGTTCGTAGCAGTATTTGTGGAAGAAATTTTGGTGTTTTCCAAGAGTATGGAAGAGCATGCTATTCATCTAGAGGAGGTTCTTCGTACACTTCGCGATCATCAGTTGAAGGCAAAATTCTTTAAGTGTCACTTTTTGGCGTAAGGAAGTACGTTTCTTAGGGCATAGAGAAGGTCAACATATGAAAAGAGTTTGAGAACGGTTTTGTACATTTATGTTTGGATTGTGGAAATCCAAAGAGTTGTAGGCAAAGTTGGGGATGTACAATAGATTCAGTTGAAAAAGAGGAAAGCCTATATGTAAATAATTGAAAATTATAATTGTTTTAGACAAGTGGATTTAACGGTAGTGCCTTAGAATAAATATGAGCATAAAAGAGGAATAGGAATAAAAGTCTTTAGTAAGGAAATGAGATTTTTAAGGTTTAGGAAGGGTACTCCTAGGGTAGTAAGAAGAAAATCCACTTTATGTCTGGCCCAATAAAATGAAATTGTAAGAGTTGAAAAGTTGAAAAATATAATTGTTAATATTTTTGAGGAAGTAAATATTGGGTTTTTGAAAAAAATGGTACGAAATTTAAATTTGTTTTTATATGATTAAAATTTGAAATTCTTTTTGAAGAATTATAGGGCATATATATATAGCTCACTAGTTTCTTTGGAGGTAAACAAAGATTTTAAAAACCTAGAGTGTATTAAGTATCAAAAACATAGGTTACAACATTTATTGTTGTAATAGATGTTTTCGTGGAAAATAAAGGGGGCATAGACTATAACACTATTGTTATAATTGGTGACTCCCAAAGGAAATGTTTTTACATAGTATATGAGATTTATTAGTATTTAATTTAATTAAATACATACACTAGTATTTTTGGGTTGTAGTAACAGTGTTTTACGTAACATCTGTTTTAACCCAAATAAGAATGTTTTTTGAAGATAATTTCTAAGTGGAGAAATAAAGTGGTTTGTAAGTACACTTATTATTTAAACAAGTATAAAAAATGTTTTCTATTTATGGAAATATTAAAACAGTTTTGAAAATGAGTTCTTTTGAAAAAAAAGAGGGTGTAAGTTAAATATTAGGAAATTAATAAATTTCATAGAAATTGTCTATCATAAGAGAATATAAATTAAACATACTTTAATCTATTGGGATGAAATGAATAATGATAAAATTTTCTATGAAACCAAATCACAAAGGAAGATGTTTTGTGCAAGTTATAAAGAATACGTAAAAGAGATGTACAAGGTATGGGAAGCACCATATTTTGTATAACCTATTTCGAAAAATATAAAATAAGTTCCTTATAATTTCACATAAACATGAAGTCCTCTTTTAAAGGATTCATAGAAGATTTTAGCGTTAATAATTTATCAAAAAAGAAAGTAATTCTAATATATTAAGGTATAAAACTGTTAGTTGTAATAAGAAGTGTAGTAATTAGAGACAGTGTTATTTATAAGAGATATTATATAGAGCCTTAGTAGAAAAGGCCAAGCAATGGAAATTTCATATATTTCTTTTCCATTGATTATGCGCATTGGTTACTTGCTTTTGTAGGAAGTCCCAATTTGTAGTAAGTTAGAAAACTCCTCCAAGGTTAGGTAATTGGAAAGTTAAGGGGTTTTTAAATAAAAATAATTGTTCTTATCTACTCCAGTTTTTGCAAAATTAAAAATCTATGTAAAGAAGATGTTTTGAAAACATGTGAACACATTTTAAAGATATCTTAAAGAAAAATAGTTTGGTGAAAAAGTAAATAAGTTTTTTTAAGCGAAAAACTTAGTAACGGTTAAATTTAAAAATCCAAATTTTTATGGAAAGCTGTAAAGGTCATTAAAAGAAAAGGAGGAATAAGTTTTGAACTTAGAATTTGTAAGTTTTCCTCTCTAGGTTTGGAGAAAAATGTAAATTCAAAAAGTTGTAAGGATGCAAGTCTGGAAAGATAAAATGTTAAGTAACCAAGTACCTTTGAATTTAATAGAAACTTGAAAATAACATTTTTAATGGCAAAAATTTTGGGATTTGAAGTTTTAAAAATTTAGAAGCTTTAGTTTTTGAAATGAAATAATAAATACCAAACCAAACTTTTAAATGTGGAGTAGATAGGAATCATTTCCTAGGTGTGACGGAAAAAATGTAAGGCTATGTAGGAGATAGCGATGATTACTTTTAAAAGTAATAATAGAAGTTCCCTTAAAGTGTATAGGACACTAGTGAAGAACCTAAGATTGTTGCTTCATGTGTGCAGACAAAATAGTAAGGTGATATTAGTAAGATAGTAAGACACATGCAGTTGGGGATGTGTATTCTTGATTTTGGAGGAACTTTGAAGGAGCACCTTCCTTTAGTGGAATTCGCATATAATGATAGTTTTCAAGCTGGCATTGGAATGGCAACTTTTGAAGCTCTTTATGGAAGACCGTGCAAGTCGCCTTCATGTTGGTTAGAGTCTATAGAGAGATTGCTACTTGGTCCCGACATGGTTAAAGAGACTTCAGAGAAGATTGATTTGATTAGGAGAGAATACGTACCTCTTATCCACATCTCTCTTTGATAATAAATTTTGAATTTCTGGTTTCCATCTTTAGTTTTGAATAGGTTCTTTCCTTTATTATCCTTTAGGAAGGTAGATCTTAGGATTTAACCTATGGATGGTAGGATTTGATGTAAAACATGTTATTAGAACGTGTTATGTATGATGGATGCTAGTGGTTGCAAGTGTTTGCTAGGGGATGCTAATGGACGCATATATACACACTAGGCACTATTATCTCCTAGTGATCGGCCTAACTAGGACACTAGAGCATATGCATATGGATGTGTGCGCATTTGCATATTTTATTTTTATCTTATTCTATGGTCGCTATAAATGGATGATTATCACATGATTGTTGCATTTGGATGATGATTGTAGCACGCATATAGAACTATCCGTTATCATTAGGAAACTTGCATTCATTTGGATACATAGCACGGACATGATTGCATAAAAAGAAAGTCAACTGAATCAGTAGACCGCCTAATCTTTTGCATTACTTAGGGATATTGACACCACACTATTTGCATATATATCATAAATTGCAGTAGAAAAACTTAAGGACAATGGATGTAATGGATGAAGGTTGAGTAGATGGTTGTAGAATTTGGATGAAAATATTTATTTCATTCTTCTATCCTTGGAGATTTCGAGGAAAAAATCCTTTAAGGAGTGGAGAATGTAACAACCTGAAATTTAAGCTATAATAATTAATTAAATAATAAAATAACTTTGTGAAATTATCAGAATTGAGCCACAAGAGTTGCACCATTGTGTCCGTGGTAATTTTCTGGTCAATTTCCGTATATAGATTGTCAAAATCCGAGCTAAAATGAAGAAGATACGAATTAAACAAGAAAACGAAGAGAAAGAATATATATATATATATATATATATATATATATATATAAGGTCAGGTCGACCATAGGGTCGACCCTCCCCTTAGCTTGGTCGACCTAACACATATAAGGGTCGACCTGGGTGTCGAGCCGCATTAGTATATGGACGAATTTTCGTCCAGATTAAACTGTGACGTGTTTTGCTATTTTTATTCCATCTTGTACGTCCGTGCTTCCATCCGACGGTTCCCACCGAACCTATGACGTGGTTGCACTAGATTTAATTTTCAAATCCAATGGTCTGAGATCCATAAGTGACACTATAAATAAGACCCTAGGCCTAGCTATTTCTCTCATTCAATATTCTCCATCTTGGTTCATTGCCTAAGGCTGGACCCTAAATAGAATATTTATCTAAGGAGAAGATCTTTTTAATTAAAATATCTTATACACTAGAAGTGGATCCGGGAAGGCCAAGGAAAAAAGCTGAGGACCACAGGTGAGTGTTTAGTAATTATTTTAGATTTTTAAGTAATTTAAAATAATAGGGTTCTCAATAGTTGTAGTTTTTCTGCAATTTTTGAGACTGCTTTTATGTATGTTGTTTACAGTTAATTTTTAAAGTTATTTTCAGTCTATTTTATTCAGCTATTTTTGTTTAGCTATTTTATTCATTTATTTACAGTTATTTACTGTTATATATATAGTTATTTGTATTTTATTTACATCCGTTTTACATTAGAATTCAGCTTGTAAATTTTAGTTTCATTTTATTCCTTTTTACACGAATAAAATAATAAAAAGAGGATAATTCGCTAATATGGACTAAAATAAAAAACACTAAATTTACAGAAAATTTGATGTAAATAAGAAGAACTGTAATAAAAAGAATATAGACTGAAATAGGCAAATTTGACATTTGCAAGCAAGTTTATAACTAGTAGACAGAATAAAAGGGAAATTATAACATAGGTTATAGTTAAGTAGAAAGAACAAAAAGAGGCTTATTTTAAGACTTAGATTAAGTTAATAAGCAAATATAGCAGAAATAACAGAAGAGGCTTATTTTAAAAACTTACACTAAGTTAATAAGTAAAAATAGAAATAGGGCACATACCAATAGCACTCCCTTTTAGACTAGGACTGATGGTCTCACAACATATTAGGTGAGGCTGGGCAGGACCCTTTCAGACCAGATTTGATGGTCTCACAATAGTTAGGTGAGGCTGGGACCCAGGATAAATAAGTAGCCAATAGATAAAAGCTCAAATCGTGGGATTTGGGCGAGGGGCGCAACTAAATTTTTTTTGATAGGACCCATACCAATAGCATCCCCTTTTCAGACTAGTACCGTTGGTCTCACAACACACTTAGGTGAGGCTGGGAAGGAGCCGTTCAGGCTAGGACTGTTTGTCTCACAACAGATTAGGTGATGCTGGGCACGCTTATGCTGACTAGGGTTTGTATGAGGTCACAAGAGGGGGTGATAATTAGTGTGTACCACGATGATCGTGCGTGCGACATTGAGTAAGGTAAATAATTCGCTATGCGTTCCATAGCGCTAAACATGTGTCTTTTTGCAGCGGGACCCACAGGATGGGACTAGCTCACATTGGCACAACAGAGATAGAAGGCCGATCAATGGGTAGAATTAGGATTTCAGCCTAATTAAAATAGAATTGGGATTTCAGCCTAATTAAAACAGGATTAGGATTTCTGCCTAATCAAAGCAGCAATCTAAGACAAGTACAAACAATCCAAGCAAACAATCACAACCAAAGCAAACAGTTAAACAGTATTTTATCCCAGTGTTAACTTTCCTTTATTTCCTTTTATACTAGAACTGTTGATAAGTCTATTATCTTTACCTTGCTTAAAAATACTAGTAGTTACTTCCACTCACCAGAATTATAGTTTGACCCACTCCTCTATTGTCCCCTTTTTCCCCCATAGGCCAGTAGAGGCAAGGACAGTAGATTTTCAGCTTTCTTAGAGGAATATTCTCGGAGATTCTTCATGTATTCTTCTTTTTCAGTTTTCTTTTCATTTGACTTTTGGGATGTATTGGTACTTGTTGAGAGGGATGATTTTATTTATGTACTCTGATATTGTGACTGAGATGGTATTTTTCATAAGACATATATATTTGGTATTTTGAGACATATTTTGGTTATGACTTATTTATGAGGTTTTAAATTTTTAATGAGTTACTATTTCCGATGTTTTATTTATTTGTCTTGTGAATCTTAGTCTCTGTAAAGTTTTAGCTATACCTACAACACACCACATCTTTTTAGTGTGCCCTTTTGGGTATACTAAGGGGTGTGGGGTGTTTCACTATATAAGAAGGTTACTAATTTGAAATTAGTAATCACACATAAATGTCTTAAGAAATGTCCGTTAGGATTTTATGGAAAAATTGACATTTATGAGCATTAAAAGGGGATTTATAGGTAGATAAGTATTTAAGGTGAATCTTATTGGCTTAAATAAAAAGGAACACAACACCAAAAAGGTATATTTGTAACGAATATAGTCGTTACAAATGAAATTTATAACAGATATAGTCGTGAGCGGTACAGGCGTGAGGAATGTCGTTACAAATATTTATAACGGCATCTACCCGTTATTAGATATATCACTTACCAACGGACTTTGTCGTTAGAAATCTAAATTTTTGTAACGAAATAGGTTGTTATTATTTGCATCGGTTTGTAACGGGTATTTTCTGTTACTTAGTTTCCCCTTTCATGGTGGAAGAAGGGGTTGTCATTCAAAATTATCACGACCTTTTCCGTTACAAATTTCATCATTAGTAACGCACTTGTTCGTTACAAATTTCTTCAATAGTAACGACTATGCTCGTTATAAATTTCGTCTTTGGTAACGAATATGTTCGTTACAGCTACCAAACCATGTAGACCTGCATTTTTGCTAGCATTTACACTACAGAATTGTCTATTATAATACGGTAGGTACATACATATCAAAAATTACAGAATTTCAATAACAATAAGCAATTACAAATCCAAAGATCCAACTTAAATTGCACAAATATTTGACAACATCCAACTTAAATTACAGAATTTCATTCAATACAACTCTATATAACCACATCACAGCCTTCTCCATTGTGCACTTCACCATGCACATTCATTCATTCCCCTCAAGCAACATCACTTCACATACAAACTTCATCTCATATCAGATCACTTCTCCATCACATTCAGTGAACAACAACCACACTGACATTATAACAGCCGCATACATCAACTATTACCCACCATACATCCCCACCGCCTACAAACTTCTTGCTGCTCCATCACTTCTCCAATCCACTACCATTTTCTTCATAAATCACAAACATTCACTGCCTTGTTACTTTTTTTTTCCTGACCCACAAACGTTTTTGCCATTCCCATCAACATTCACCATACAATTAGCACCATACCATCCTCTCACTATGCTCCACCACTGACTACCAGTCCCTGCATCCACCTCCATAACCACCATCCGCCTCTGAATACGACAACAGCCACACCACACATAACTCCCTCAAACTGCTGCATCAATACATCACCTGACCATTAAACCATCTCACAGCACAACCTGAATTTGAGTGAATGACATTATGAATGACACTACAGATACCAAAATTTGCAAGTCCCCAAAAGAAAATGCATGTAAAACCATCTTGACAAGTTACCCAATTAACTAATTTTCAAGACCTGAATTCACCAATGTTGAAGCAGCCTCAAGGTCACCATGGAAATCAGAAGTTAAGCATTCAACTAATATCACAGGCTTAAGTTCCTGCATATTTAAACAGATAACATAAGTGATCAGGGTTTGTTAAATAAATAACATAAGAAAAAATGACCAATTAATTGATCCAATGTTTCAGATGGTTAACAAAATAGAAAACCACCACAATAAGATATTTTATTACTAAATCAGAATATATGATGATAACTGCTGTAAAATTCGTTAATGCCAAAATCATCTGCAGAAACATGCATACAGTGTCTAAAGAAATATACATCAAAGTACCACATGAATATTAACACTTCTATACTTCCTACAGACTATGGCGATACAAAGCATTAACAAATTTAAAGAAAAATAACACAAAACATGAATATAATTAACTAGTATAATAATAAATAAGGTAACATACCTCAAATTTGACAAGAGGACCATCTTTGAAAACCGCATCATGTGTAAGGAGAGGAAGCTGGGGTAGTATCTACATGAGAAAAATTATTCGATCAAAAGAAACACAGTTAAGAAAGCATACACAGTTCATACAACCAAAGGAATACATTTCTTTAGAAAGGCAAAGCTTCTCTAGAAAGGCAAAGTTTGTAAAGTCCTCTAGGAAATTAATTGCAGAAGCAAAAAAAGGGAGGAATTAGTTTCAGAAACTGGAAGATCTTCCAGTAGATATCAAACTAATTTCCGTGTTAAATACATGAAATATGAAAGAGTAATGTGATAAATACATGCACACACAGGATGGTATATATAACATGAGATTTCCGTGTGCATCTCACCGACTTTCATCACACATCATCTTTCTTAATCAAAATAGGTTGCTTCTAGAAATATATGGCTGTAGCATGCAAGGTAGCTTTAGGCATGTAGTTTATTAATTTTTTGCAATATTATAGTTGTACAGCCTAAATCAATCGGTTTTAAGGCATATATACTTCGGATTTCAGACCGCTCTATTAGCGTTTCTCAATTAATTTAAAATAACAGTAAATTAGCTGTTTGTGTTTATTTATTCACTTATAACATAGAAAAAGACTTCCATTATAAAAATATATAAGAGAACTACTTGTGTTTAAGATTGCACTATCAAAAATGCTGTGTTGTTTAGGTGTATAACCTGTCTATTGAAGCTGCCTGCAGACTTCAGTGGCCTTCAGACAGGCTCATAGTGCAAGTGCTTGATGAGGTAGTTTAATAATGACAGTCTAATATATTTACCTGGATTCGTTTATACTTCATTTTCATAGAGGACTAGGCCAGAAAGCCTTATTAGGACTATATTTGATCATGATTCATTGAACTTAACCACACATTTCAGTTTTGTTTCTTTTTCTATTTTTTCCTCTCTAACGAGACATTTATTTGATTGCATTTCTCCTTCACAAACTATGTTAATATGTAATGAAATACTCTAACTCCAAAAGTCTATATCCCCTGTTTTGTGTGTTTTTTTTGTTGTGCACTGTTTGTATATATCGTAACAAGGCTTATTGATTAAGTATTTATAAATTCGATTTCAAATTGAATCACAAAAGGCAGGTATGATTCCACTGTTTAGTTCACTTTATGCGTAGTTTCCTCTTAAGATTACAAGCATGGTAAAAC
The DNA here is from genome assembly GCA_030737815.1 of Allium fistulosum. Taxonomy (NCBI): domain Eukaryota; kingdom Viridiplantae; phylum Streptophyta; class Magnoliopsida; order Asparagales; family Amaryllidaceae; genus Allium; species Allium fistulosum. The sequence goes on from CM060907.1 coordinate 842,624,859, forward strand.
ATTTATCTTGCTTTAGACGAACGATCTTATATTTATGTTTTTAAACTAGATTATGTCATTGTCCAATTTAACCACATCTTGCTTATGGCAATATTTTTGTTTGTACAAAAAAAACAAATAAAAAAAACCAAAAATTACTGTGGCCATAAGAGGGTGCGTGACTGTTTCTTGGAAAGACGCATTCTACCGGCTAAAATTACTGTAAGTTGACTGGAAGTGTTGGTACCTGAAGGTAGTGCTGACGTGAGGAGAAAGTCAGAGGCTGAACTCACCAAGTATGAGTAATGAAAAATGCGGACATGTAAACTAGTATATGGCAAGAGTTCCGTAGAAAAAATTAATGAAGGCAACACGGTACTAAATCAGCCTGACATGTAGACTAGCATTGAGAGAGTGTGCGGTTGAGAAATAACTGAAGGCTGCAGTGAGCAACATGTGTTCAGAGCAAGGTAATGAAGTAGGAGGTCTACCAAATAATCACAAGCAACTTCTGATTATAAAAGAGAACAATAAAAAATCAATGCCTGTAGTCATGAGCGGTGAGTCATGGCATCAGCAAGTAGGAAATGAATTGCGATAGTAAGCAAGTGGCATAACATTGCAAATGAGCAAACTAATCAAGCATGGCATGGCGAAGGATATCCGCGACCAAGGCAGGATATAACATCAAAGCATGACAAGGCCAATCCATCATTATCTACTGATATGACTCAAACAACAAGCACCTTAATTCTTAATATTATAGGTATGAATTAAACGCAGGGAAACACATTGAAACCTTAACTACGGGGAAGTTATAAATAAGTCATGCATAGAATTTAGCAAAAAACAGTAGTTTCATTAAAATAAAAATAAAAATTAAGGCCCAAGTCGGTTGACTTTAGGAAAGAGGAGAGACGATTACTTTTTGATAGAGTACAAGAAGTAATTTGGAATTTAGCCAACGAAAACAAGAAATAATGCGAATGAGTAAAACTGACATTTCTTTTTGAAAAATATATTTAATTGCACATGAGGAGGCACTTTTGATAAATGGTAGATGGCAATATGGATGTTCTCTTGCAGCTAGTGAAGGAGCAAGTACATGCAATATAAATAACACACAGTGCACACCTGTAGTGCTCAATGTACCTCCAAATACAACATATAGAATGAGGATTGCAAGTGTCACTTCATTGGCTTCTCTCAACTAGGCCATCGGGGTAAGCATTATATTATACCAATATTTCACCAAATTGGATTCCTGCATCTAGAATATCATAAAAGATATATTAATTGAAACTTTCTAAATTCTACACCATAGGTTTACCCACAGAAAGGACATATTGATTTTAACAGTATCATGATAGCCTTTAACATGATAATGCTTTGTGCTTTTGAGCATGGAGTTGATTTGGGTTACAGTTTTCAAGGTCAAGTCTTGTTAGAATTAGTATTTTCAATATTTCTGATTGTACAGAGCTTTGGTTGGTTAAGTCTAGTTGAAACCCAAGTTCTCCATAACAAAAATATATTTCAGAGATAATATCTTTCATTATTTATAGCATCTTGAATGAAATATATGTACTTACAAATGCATGACAACTTTGGCAGAAAGTTTGATAGAACAAGTTGTGTGAATCCTTCAAGCAGCGTTTTGTGAATCCTTCAAGCAGCGTACTAAAACACTAAGCAAGGATAGGGATAGACAGGTTGACTCTACCTGCAATCCTTCAAGCAGCGTTTTGTGAATCAAAATTATATAGCAGGCAGTGAAAATGCCCTTTAAATAGAACAACCACTACTTGGTTGTAAATTAAAAAAAAACAACGGTAAAACATATCCAAATTATATGAATTAACCCAAAAGTCTGTAAACCACAGCTAATAAATTGTTAGCATAGCTAGGATATTTGCGCAGGATTTACATGAAAACTGGAAGCACATGAGTGGAATAACATAAACTAACCACCATTTTTCTCTCGATCCATGTGCGTTGCAGATGAACATAATCAGGTGGTCAATTTCGATTGTAAGGATATTACGTGAACATGTCTCTCTATTCAATTATTAACATATATTAACCATTGTAATTGTCAGTGGACAGCTTGTTCAATCCTTCATCACATTCAATTTTTTCTTCCTTCTCCTCATTTTTCAGTCACAGACCTCAAGGTTCTCCCAATATACGTGTTTAATGCCTGCCTAACCTTCAAGCTATGCTTGTTGAATGCTTGTCCTGGTATTAAAATTTTCTAAAGCCAAGCATACATTTCAAAAAAAAATCACTTACAAATAGATATTACTTGTTACAATATAGGCAATCATGATATGACAAGGTCAATGAAATTTCTTCTATTCCAGTTGATAAAAGGAAATCTGCTAAGCTAGCAAATTTTATTCCGTGACTATTACTATGGCCAGTACTATAATCAACCAACAGCCTCATCTTACAAACTTTACTGCTATGGTACCAAACTTCAAATGTTTCAATTAAATCCGAAAATTTTATTTTCTTACTCATCTTCATCCACTCATTCGATATATCACCTTAATAACTCAAAGGCAGTGCCCACCACTAACAAAACAGCCGTCCCTTGATTATCATGACTGCCAGTGATAGTTTTGATTGTTACAACATTATAATACATTATAGGTAAAGAAAAGACAGACGTTTAGCTTAAGCATACAATGTTTAAAACCTGCAGCTCAAGCTTAATATATATAATAGAAAACTCACAAGAAAAAAACCTTAAAAGATACTATACTAAAATTTACCTGTGGACACATCAACAAATGCTAAATCAGTTGAAAATAAAAGCTAACAGCACCTGTATCAAAATGTCATTAAAACCACCTCTCTTTCTCTTGCTTTTGCATAGTGCAGATCGAAGATATCCAAAACTATACAAACTGAAGCATTAATTTAATGAAAAGTCATGAAGGAAAATAATAACAGGCCCGATATAGAAACATATATTTCAGGGAGTAAATTCCTAAGATATACATAAAAAGAGTTCAATATAGTAACTTGGATATAAAAATGGTTATTATAATTCATTAAACGATTGGTAGCTTTAATGAAGAAACATATCTGTATTTTTACATTTGCTGTGACTTGACATTTTTTATACAGACAATAGTAACTAAGAGGTTGTGTCAATTTCATACTAGCAATTTAGTGCCTATATATTATAGAAAGTTCCATCTGTAACCATAAAGTTTGAAATTTGTTGTTATTGTGAATAAAATTGTTGCATAATCTAGTAAGGAATTCAAAATTTTGGGTTAATATTGCCAAGAAATATGAATTCACCTATTACTACTGGATTGTATATTTCCAAGAAATTGTAAATCTAGGTAGCAATAAATCGGTTTATAGCAGAAAAAGGTGAAAAAAACAACCAATTTTTTTAGAGTTGCAAAACGTATGGTTTCAGAGTAAAATCATGCATATTCTAGAATAATGAATTGAAATCGAGCATAAACTTATAATGAAATTAAAGCTTAATTACCTCCACTAATTCGTCATCACTAAGTCAGTTGTTGATTAGTAATAAAGCAAGACTTTGAATAAGCTACATTTCATCATTAATCTGAAATGCATGATAACGGAAAAATTAATCCAATTTTCTTATCAAATTTTGTAGTAACAAAAGAATTGATATATACTTTGCTGAATCACTTAAGTAGCCATTGGCACTAAAGATTCTCTGTACTCGTGTATTAGAAAATCTGACGACCCTCTGCAAAATAAGTGAAGGCAAAAATCAGAATGCCTAGACCATAGAAAACAAAAGGTTTAGAAATATAACCTTAGAAAATATGAGTTAATTGTTGAGTTTGAAAAGGTTTCCACCATAGATTCCAACTATCAACGAAACAAAAAATAGAGTAAAAATATTCATGCCTGCAATTGTGAGTAGAATAGTGAGCAAACCATTCAAAACCACCTGGTCGAATAATATGAAAACAACCCAGGATATCAAAATAGTTATACATTTCTTTGCTGAAAAGTATTTTTTAAAAGGATAAGATTTATGGCTCTGCTACCGTGTTATACATTTCTAGAATTTGTTAAACCTAAAATTGTTGAGAAACCCTAGATTGATATGAATTCGTATGTAAGAAATTTATTTGAATTTGAAAAAAATGTTCATACCTGAGTAGACGGAGATGGAAAAACGGAACCCTAGATATGTAGTTTGCAGGCCTTCATTCATCTTCGTCGAGTTGATAGGACAAAGGGAGGAGGCGGTGGCAGAAGACGGCGATGGCGGTAGACGGTAGAGGCGGTGGCAGACAGTGGAGGCTGTACGAATGGAAGAGAAGTTGAGGCTGTATGAACGGAAGAGAAGCTGAGAGAGTGAGAAATGAACAATTATCGTTAAAAATGAGAGAACAAATGAAAAGAAAATGAATTTACACTCCTATCCATGCTGCTTTCAATTATTTACGAAATTACCATATTTACTAACGGTAATAACCGTTGTAAATGGTTGTAACAGATATAACCGTTATAAATTTGTAACGGTTATTAGCGTTGTAAATTGAAAGCGGAAAAGTGTTACAAAATGAGCTGTTTGGTGTAGTGGAAATTAATAAGCTAAGTCCAATGTCAACCTAAGGTAGTTTAAGTAAATACTTAGGATGGTTAATTGAACCTAGTAGGTTAGTGGTGCGAGGTCAGTAGAGTCACTCGATGGAAGACTGCCCTTCACTTTGAAGCTACCAGCAGTCAGGTGCATTTACTACTGATGTGAGATATCACTAATCTTGGGATTCATGATGGCGTGAGAGATTGGGCCTACTTTCTTAATCGAATAGTATTAAATGGTCAAATTTGGAATTAGGAGCGGTGAGGGATATCTCTAAAATGCTTTACTTTAGTGTTGAGGTATTAAGTGGCTATCTTAGGGTCTGCCTCCCTAACGAAAGAAGTAACCGAATGAGATTCCATATTTATAATTAAGAGTGATGATGGATATCTCGGGAAGGGTTCCCTTCGAGTTTGAGGTACTAAATGACTAGTCTAGGGTTTTCTTCTCTCCTATAAAAGAAGTACTAAGTAGCTTAATGAGATTTCCAAACAATGTCAGCTAGATATTACCAGTGAGGAGTCTGCTTTAAGGTTAGGTATTAAATGGCAAAGGCCTACCTATAAATAGGTGTTAAATGGTCAGAGGCTACCTAGTCCTTATTAATGAGGTATTAAGTGGCTTGGGTATAATCTCTCACATTGCTAAGACTTTAATAACGATAGATGTGCTAGTGGTATGACTATTATAAATTATAAGACCATATATAGTGGTCAAAAGTCTCCGTAATTAGGACTAATAGACCAGTAATGACGACGCTAGAAGTCCACTTTGGAAATAGGTCTTAAATGACAGAGTCTATTTGAGGTCTTAAATGGCAAAGTCTGCCTATTTTTCTTTTAAAAGTATTATGTGGTGATAGTAGAAGCCCGCTTTATATTTGGAAGTATTAAGTGGCAAATGGGTATGGAAGTATTGGGTGGTTGATAAGACTTCGTTAGTATTTAGTACCTTAGGAATGGGTAGGTAAGTAATTGTGTTTGCAATGCAATGTTAGATTAAAATTGCTAACCTTAATAGACATAACAATTAAATGGAAACCAATTGGTATAAATTTATGTTATGTAAAGTTTATAGATTTTCCAATCACTAAAACAATGTTTTGACTCCCTCTCCATTATAACCCACAAGATAAATTGGAACAACCCGGAATTTTTGTCGTCTTGAGTTTTGAATATTAATTTTTAATATTCAATAATACGATATTTTAATCAAATAAAAATCCCCGTTAAATAACAATTGGTAATAATATACAGTTTTTCAAGCCAAGATAATATTTTGAATTTCCATATTTTTATTTTATAAAATACGGAATTGGTTTAATTGGGAATTTCTTATATATATATACATATTTGGAACAATAGAATTTATATATATAATTTGGAAACAAAATTCGTAGCAAATAAATATAGATGAAAAAGAAAAGAATATATTGTAAATAGAAATGATATGACTTATGGAAAATACAATGTATTATAAATAGAAAGAGTTTAAAATTGGATTTTCCTGTATACATATTAGTTAAGAAGAATGTATATATATAAATATAAGTTCAAAAATGAAAATTATAGTATTTATAAACAAATAAATATTGTATGCTAAAAACAATATAAATAGTATGTTAAAAGAAGTAAATATATAAAAAGAGATATATATGAAAAAAACATATGATAGAAATGAGGAAATTAAATAAAATCATTTTAAACCATTTTTAAAAGGAATCTTTTACAAAGTAGTGTTGTAACAAAAATGTTATTTCATACATTTAAAATAAATTAGCAAAATTTTCATTTGCCTTGAGTTATATATTTTAATAGAAGTATATATATAAATATGAAGAATTGAAGTTTGTTTTAAAACACTTTATATTTCTTGTTTTTCAAAATATATATGTATGAAGCTTGCTGTATAAAAACAAAAAGAAAATTCAGCAAAGCAAAATACAAAGTAAATAACATAAGTAAAAAGAAAAAATGGGCAAAAACATATATATGTACATATAAGCATATTTGGTTCAAAAGAGGAAAGGTTAAAAACATTTCATCACTTCTTTTCAACCTCAAACCAAAAATCAATTCAAAAATCACCTCAAGTTTTTCATCCATCACTGTACAAATAGTGTAAAGCAGCCACAATCTTTCTTAAACCAAAAAAATTATTATGCGTATGCATCACCACATACTTGTATGTGTATATATAGAGGGTAGTATGTGTGTATGCTTCAGTTTTCAAAACCCTGTAAAACAAAAACTCTATAAACAAACAACTGAGAAAAGAAAAGAAAAGGCACTTTGTTCCTTCAAATTCAAAAAGCAAAAGTAAGAAATTAAGTTCAGATCATAAAGAAAAGAGCAACTAGAAGATTTAAAAAGATCTCAACAATGTGGAAGGTGAGGATTTTAAAATTTTGAAAACCTGGAAGTGTTGACATTGCTCTGTTATATTTAACAGTGAAAAATATATGCAAGTTTAATTTTTTAAAATCCCTATCTCCAAATCTAGTTTGAATTTGAAGATGATGTAAACTAGTAACTCATCTATTTTTAAGCATAGATTACATTAAAAATAGTTCGAGGCTTGTTCATTAAATATATAGTGTGAATTTTCAAATTTACAGCAAGTAAACCAAGTTTTGGCAAATTTCAACAATTTCATAACAACGATTCATGTATATATTTATGATCGTCATGGGAAAATAGGATTTTTGGCAAAGGAATCGAAAGTTCTAGTGTCTTGGTTCGTGCGAGAGGTAGAGATGACCGGAATTTAGTTAAAAATAAATTTCCGGTGACATAAACGTCGAGGGAAGAGGCGGTTTGGTCGAGGAGTAACGTGGCGATGAGGCCGAGGTGTTCACCGTGGCCGATTTGCGACTTTGTCTCTGATTTGATGAAGCGTAGTGATTGTAGGGTTTAAGGTGAGGGTTGGAAGGCCGTCGAATGGGACTTAACCGGGGAAGAACGGCGCGACCGGAGGTCATGACTTTTGGCCTGAAGGTGGTGATGGGAATGGGCTTCCTAATGGTGGTTGAGGCTTGAGTTCTACTGATGGGAGCAGGCGGGGCGAGGTGAGTTTTGGTGGTGATGTCGATAACTGGGAGGTCTTGGTTTGAAGTGGGAGGGTCGCATTTTGATGTGGAGGTTCTGAAGCCAAGGCGATGGTGCCATCGTGTCGAGGAAGGGAAGTCGAGCGTGGCGGAGGGTTTGATTGCGGTGAAGGATGGTCGGAGATGTCATGCACGTGCACGTATACGAGTGCACGACAATGGTTCCTGGGTGTTTGGTGGCGATTGTGTCTTGGATTATGGGTTGTTGGAGTCAAGTTGGGTCGTGTAGTCATGCAGGCTGATGGGTCATCGGAGAAGGGAGCGAGTCGATTGGGATTTTGGGTATTTGTTTCCTCCTTTTGGTTCTGGTTTCAGGTGAAAAAGAAATGGGGAAGAAAGGAGAAGAAAAGGATATCAGTTTGAGATGTAAATGTTTGGGCTACGGCCCAAAGAAATGGTGAGGGGTCTTTACTTTTTTTAAAAAAAGGTTAAATTATATTTTTTTGTAAAACTTAAAAACGATATAGCCGATGCATACGAAACCCGATTATAGCAATTCTTTTTGCGATGGGTTCATATTGTCAAGTCTTTTGATGCCACAAAGCTTGTTGTTAGGTTTGACTAAACAATAATTTATGGTAATTTAAAACGGTCAAGTTTTTAAATATAAAATGTTAGATTTTAAATATATATATATATATGTAAATTTTAAAAATGCCATAACTGATGCATACGAATTCTGATAGAAGCAAAATTCATTGCAATGGGTTCGTATCGACGAACACTACGTCGTCATTAATGGTTTTCGAGTTTGAATAAGTGAAAAATTATGATATATTTAATGGATAGAAATTTAATCAATCGATTTTATACAAATGATCTCGTTTAAATTTATATGACTTGTCGTTCAATTTATTTGCCCAGATAAAATTGACAATAAGTTAATTTAAGTTAATTACGATGTTTTGACATCTGTTTAGCGAAATAAAACACCATTCCGCTAATTGTATTAAAATAAACCCCTGTTGGCAGAATAAATCAAAATTTTCCCATTATTATTGAATATATCTGTTGTGGACATTTACTAGCAGAAATAAAACCTTGTCTGCTATTATATTCGTACGGGCATCTATTTATTTTCATGATAAATTATATTGGCAGTATGATGTTGAATTGATTGTTAAAAACAGATTGATGTGAATATCAGTATCTGTTATCCTGGACTGTTATGGAATGAATGGTAATTTGATTAAGTATCATTGAAAATAATAAGTCTTTTCTGATTTGGAGGTTGACTTTTGAACCAAAATTGTTTAAGGATGATTATTATTTATAAATGATATTTTAAAGTTAATTGGTAAATATTTTGATAATGATTTAAAGTAATTATGTTATTATTCTTAAAAATTATTTAAAAGGTATTAATTATTATTTCAGAGCTATTTAATTGTTTAAATTGTTTAAAGTATATTAATTATTAATTAAAGTTATTTTATAGTCATTGTTTAAAGCTAATTATTACTTAAGGGTTAACTAGTATTAAAGTATATTATTTCCAAAGATAAATTTATTATATATTAATAATGTTTTAAAAATATTACATTATATAGTAAACTTTTATAAAAGAGTATTTTACTTAATTAGAACTTCGAAAAATTTATATTGAACTTTATAAGTATTATTTTGAAAATTTTTAAATAAAGTTTTCGTAAAGTAATGGTATCCTTTCATGGCGAAATCGGAGGCGGAGAGTGCCTGCGGTTAAGTTTTGGATATCTCTGTGATAGAGACATAACCATTGAGCTGTGAATCCATGGTTGATACCGCAGTGGTGCTTTCCATATTTATTTTAAAAGGTTTTCAAATATTTTTGAATGAATGGTTAGAGAACATACTTACTCCGATGGGATAAGTACATACTTTTTATAAAGAGATTTAATTTGTTAAAATTAAATTAAATGAGCTTAGTGTTTTTCAATGGAAAATGAGATATTTGGTTGAATGATTGTTTATTTGATAGTTAAACAACGGACTATCAAATCTGGACCCAAAAACATATCTTTGGGAATATGTAGAAGAAACACGAGAATTATGTGGTACAGTTATCGTTCGAGGTGCTATACTGTACGTATAAACTCATTTCGTTCTTCTAGGACGATAATAAGGAAATCCGTCCACTAACGGTTAGGAGATGATCTCCAATCTTATTTTCGTCTATTTATTTCCTAAAGAACCGGGGTTGAGTTTATCGAAAATATCGAACTTTGATTCGAAGAGACCGGGATCGGGTAAGTTATCCGAAAACCACTTCGACCCAACGAGTACGTTTTCGAAGTGAAAACAAGAGCATGGATTCAAAGATGGAGCAGTGAAGTGCAAGGGCTAATCGCTGCTAATCCTGAGGATGATTCCAAAATGGATGTAGTAGGAATAGTGCCTTCGGTTTTGTTCAGATCCAGAACGAACTTGTATGGATGAATGCTATCAGTACATTGTCATTGGAGGACAATGAGCATTCCAAGTATAAATTCCTTTAAAAAGGTAATCGTAGCCTCTAGCCTCATCAACCGGGAATGACTGAAAATTACGGGAGATGCAGCAAGGGTAAGTGGGTTGCACCCAATTAGGGTATGTTTATCACCTTTCTAGATACCCTCAGATATTATTACTACGATGCGCGGAAGAGCTCGGAAAGGGTGGGAACACCCGGGGTGATAGCATATTCGGTCTATCTAGGTTAGAGGTAGTCCGATCTTGTGTTGCAGGGGATCCCGGCATGGTCCTCGGTACATTTTTCTAGACTTGTACTATGGTAGGTGGTACCCCAATGCCTAGTCATTCGTATGGAATCCATTCTCCAATACTTGCCTTTACGGTTTTGGTAGTAGATCCTAGTATGCTGGAATTTAATTAATGTAACAATTTCAGCTATTTGAATAAGTATTTGTACTTAGACACTATTATAATATCATTGGATTTTCTACAAATGGTTTTGGTTACCGTAAGGGAAAAACCTATCGTGTTTATGTGTGGCGTGGTCTTATGGGATACCTTTGATTTTGTAACGTCCTGATTTTTCGTGCCATTCGCATCCGCACATGTCGGACTTGAATTGCTCAAAATATCAGACTGTTATTTTATATTTGGCAAATCTCAGCATATCAGTAAATAAAATAATCACAGAATCACAGACACAGAGTAATATAACAATAAGCAGTGGAAACAAAAGAATAGTAGTTCATGAAGCTACTATATATATATCAGAGTTAAACAAGATACAACAAAGTCTCGAATACACAGAAGTATCAATACAATAGTCAAATAACAATAATCTGAATACATCACTAGAGTCAACTGAATAACTGGAAGCTGAATAGATATAGATGGATCTCCAAGCGAAGCTCCAACTCCAAAGGTGAGTCTCAAATGCAGTATCACTTAGTCTGACCCGAGCGTAAAGCAAAACACAAAACACTCGAGTCAGGATTAACATTCTTATATCAATAAATCCAACTCAAGTGAAATATCAACTGAAATACAGTAACTTAAAGGATGTTTGGGATACCCATCCTCTAAGGATCCGTTAAACTATCTACTATGTAGTAATATACGCTATTATAATAATGTCTAAAGTAAAGTAAACTATTAAAATAGCGTTAAGGCTTTACATTTTCCACCTTAACACATTTTATATATTCCCATAGTCTATACAGTACCGTAATCTCCCCCGTACTGGGCATCGTCAGAGGGCACTCCATAGGTATGGTACAAAACAAACTCGTAGAAGGCGCGTTAGGGTAGGTGCCACGACACAACTAGGCAATGCCAGGGTAGATATACCAATTACGCATCCAGACTGGTGGTAACGCATAGCATCCACTACCGCCCACCTCGAAACACACTCCCGAGTAAAATCGAAGGGTGGTCACCAAATAAATCGCAAGTCGGAATATAGTATCGATGGTGTGTCCGATCAGAGGAGCTACCTCATTGGCCCGGAATCGCTCCTGTTTTAGCCACCTTATGCTAACTCATGGGAGTTAGGTCCACGTAAATATACCTTTAGGATCGTCGCCACCATCCTACTTCATTCTGGAATCTCCACCGCGTACACAATTGTCAAAGTGGTTTTCGGTATTAGCAGAGAGTATGACAATATCCGATCCCGGTCACTTTAACAACCAATCGTTATTATAACATCGCGGTCATTTCAAAATAGGTTATACTTCAAAACCAAAATATCATTGCTATTTTCAAAAACCAAATCAATACGATATCATTTTCACTTCAAATATATTCATTTCCAAAATCATAGTACTTTCAAAGTTATAACACTTTCGAAACCAAAACACTTGAAATCATAACACTTTGGAAATCACAACATTTTGAAATCATAGTACTTTGGAAATCATAACACTTTGAAATCATAACATTTCCTTTAAACCGTTTAGGTATTAATAATAGTATATATAATAAAATAGTTTATATAAAAATAGTTATTAGTTAAAATAGTTTATATTAAAATAATTGGCATATTAAAATAGTTTATATTAAAATAGTTTATATTAAAAATGATTTATATTAAAATAGTTATATAAAATAATTGATAAAGTAAAATATAAAATAGTTTTAAATATAATTTAAAAATACTTTATATAATAAAATAGTTTCCTCAAATTTCACAAATCGATTCAAATCAACTCCAATTCTACAATTCAAATTCAATTCAATCTCAATTCATCAATTTCAATTCAGTTCAGTTTCTCAATAAACCATTTCAAATTATGTCGATTTCAAATGCAGATTTGAACCACAAAATAAACCATTTCAATCTTAATATATTTCAAAGCTTTAAATATTCAACATTTTCAAAACTAAATTCGATAATTTCATATATATATTAAATTCAGTTTACTATTATTTAGTTTTGAAATATTTACTTAATCATTTCAATAACATCTAAATACAACTTCAATTTACAAATTTTAAATAAACAAAATATCCCATTTAAATTTATATAAATTTGAAATATTCATTTAAGTCACTTTTAATCAAATCCAAGTTATAAAATCATATCTTTAAAATTTCAATTTTAATAAATTTCAAATCAAACTTATTGAAGTATAATTCTTAAATAAATATAATTTCAACCCAATTTCTATTCCTCTTTCCAACCTGAATTTATTAAAATCATTATAAAACCTATTTAAAATATAATTTCAAAACTAACTTATAACCTTTAAAATTTTCAAACATATAAATTTAAAATCTAAATTTTAGCCTTTATAAAATACATTTATATATAATATCTTAAAAATTAATATTTAAAAAACCATATACTTTTTCCAAAACCATAGAAATCATTTTCAAAATATTTATATATAGACCAACGGTGACTGTATAAAATTTTCTATCCTATAATCAAGTGATACAGATATTTATCATTTTAATCCGCAATTTAAATATATATAGGTATATATCTTTTCAACCCATAATCCCAAATTCAATTCAATGAAAATCGCTTGGGTTTATCATTTCAACCCATAACGATTTTCTCCTATTCTACAAGATCGTTCGGGTATGTATCATTTCAACCCATAGGGAATTCTATACTAACAGGGAACTTGCAGAGTGGTAACAGATATGATAATAATATAACAGGCATATATCATCAATATAAATAACAGATAGTGGTGTCAGATGTCACAGGTGAACAGATACAGATAATAGCATATATATAGCAATGTAAATAACTAACAGCAGCATATTTCAATTGTCATTTCAATTGGAATCAAATTTAATAAATATAAGAATGTTAATCGTGAGTGATTGCTCACCTTTCGAGGTTAGAGATGAACGAGACTGAGATGAGTTACGAATCCAAGCACGAAATCCAAAGCAAATTAAGATTGGCACGAATTCGACGGATAGAGCTGATAACAGAAATTGATGAGAACAAATCCTAATCAGTTTTGATATAAACTGGAAATATAACATTATTATTTTCTTATTAAATCAATATTTCATCTTAAGACAAATATCAAAATAAAATACATATGTGAAAAAAAATCATTGTTTTTTATAAAAACACATATATTAAAGATTAAATATATATATAGTATAATTTGAAATAAATACTTATATATTATACAACAGATTCAAGATATCATACATGCAGACATATGTAATACTGTAATAGCACTGAAATCTATACATATACAACAGTCAAATATTCTATTACAAATATAATCATAACATAAACCAAAAACTATGGTTTATAGAACATATTTATATATGTGTGTATATATATATATATAATCTAACCAAAATCAAATATGTAGACTCAATATTCATAACAACATATGCAGACCAGTAAACAAATTCCTATAACTATCTAAACCTCTAGATCATATTATATAAGTTATACAGACTATATATATATATATATATATATATTTACGCAACCATTTTACAAAATTTATATAATAAGAATAACTAAACTTATATATACATATAAGTTATATATATGTATAGCAAATCTCATTTTATAATCACTTGTGCAAACCTCTACTTATTAACAATCCCATAGTTTATATACTATATACACTAGCCTAAGTAAACCTAGTATTTTATAAAACTAATATAAACTTATATAAATAAATATATATATTTATAACAGAGAAGCAGTGAACTGGCATTAGAAAATACGATGAGTACACTTATATATATACTATCGTCAAATCAATAGATACTGACATAAAACCTTTTAATAAGATTTTTTTATTATAGAGAAAGCAGAAGTGAAATGGAACCAAGCTCGGTGGAGAGAAAACTAGCAGGAGCAGGCACGATCAAAGCAATAATAAAACAATATTACTTAGGAAAATACAACTTGTTTATATTACTACCTCTCAGCAAAAGTGATCAGGAAAGACACGACGGCTGTCGAGTCCCAGTTCAGGGGAAAGTAAGCACGCCGAGGCATGAGCGAAATCTATGGTGGACAGTGGAAACGAATGGCGTGGAGGCTGCCGTCGCTTGTCAGTGAGGGGGACGGGCTTCTCGGCTGAGATGGCGGAGGATTATGAAAAGGAGGAGGAAGGACTTGCGGTGAGAGGGAGAGGGGAGCAAGGCTGCAGACGTGGCAGGCACTGATTGGAGGAGTTCGGCCTGGTTGGGGTTCAAACGGAGCGAGGGTGAATGAAGGCTAGGTGGTGATGATTGATGGTCGGTTGGCACTTGGCCTCGGGAAGTGGAGCAGATCTGGTCGTAGGCTGTGATGATGATGAGGCGGTGAACTTCGGTGGAGGGAGGCCGGTTGTCGAACGAGCATGGGAATGAGGTGGGTTGCATTGGTTTGATGAAGAGGAAGGTGGGGATGAAGAACAATATTGTTTTCATAAAATGGTATATGGGTCTTCACACCTTTCCAAATGAAGAGGCTATATTAAATTGTATGCAATGGAACCGGGGTAAGAAACGAATGAACAAGGAAAAGCAATAGCCAAACTATAATTACGGGAATATGAAAAGCAAGTGACTATTAGATTTCAACAGTTAGGTAGATGAAAGAACGGGAACCCGAAAAGTTTGAAATTGGATACCGGTACGATTAATCGTTTTATCGATTTCGTCGAGTATCGAACTTCAAAACACACTAACGAATATGCTGCAGAGATCAGCACGACGAGATGATGAAAACGGTATACAGATATCAGTGGTACGATCATCCTATCAAAAGACGATAATCGGTACCGAAAATGCTGCTGATTTGTCGAAAATAAGATAGACAGAGCAATAATAGTCAAAATTTGGAGAAACGAAATATGACGTCCCACTTAGAAGATGATTTACAAATTTATTATATAAAAATATTTAGGTTTGGAAAACATTTTATTATCATCAATATTAACTGATTTAAATTGAAATTAAATTACACAATAAAATAAACTTCAATATTATCAAATGAAAATTTACCATTTGCTATGTTTAAGTAGACGTATTCCAAATATTAAATTTTCAATTCAAAATTTTATTATTTAAAATTTCACAAAATTCAATTAATTAAATTAATAAACCACTAAAATTTACGGGTCGTTACAGATTTTAAAAGGATTTTGGAAGTTATAACGAATAAAATTCCTTATGGTTTAAATTCTTACGCTGGTTTTACCAGACTGACCCGGGCGTGGTTTTTCCTATATGTTTGGGTCAGACCGAGCATATTTCCAGGTTTAGCTGGAAGATTGGAACTTTAGGAGAGGAGCTAGAGGCCAGGGACGTATTCACGTAGATGATTATTTTCCGTTGCATTTTAGTTGCATTTATGAGCAATTGTAAGGACATGTGTTATAACTGTCTGTGCTGTATAGGTTGGTGTACTCTAGTTGTTATCTGCTATGTAAATATTACAATTTTGTTTTATGTAAAGTTTTGTTCTATATTATAGATTATTCGTTTCCGCTGTGTGATTTTGTGTTGTTCTATTTTCTTTCTATCTTCTTTCTATTTTCTTTTTCTTACTATCCGCCTTTCTGTTCAATTTGGACTGGACAAGTGTGGTAAAGTGTCAGTTTGAACTATACGGAAAAGTTGGTCATGACAAAGAACAGATCACTAGAGCTGGACATGTTTAGTTGTAGGAGAAGCCTTCTTTTCTCTCATGCTCAATGTTGATGTGACAATCTGTTATCCATGGAATACCATTAATTCTAAGGTAGTGGTCATAGTCAATATTCTTATCCTATTATTGTTTCCGCTATGAGTTTTGATTTCTATCAATCCCTGATAGTGCTCATGCTTATTTACAGGTACAAAATCCAACGATCTATGTTTTGACGGACCTAGGTTTTGATTTTTGTCGAAATTTAGGCCCATCAGGGTATAGGTTGTTACAACTGCCTTCATGAGCATTTATGCTGTCGTGTCTAGCTTTTATATAGTCTTCATGAATTAAAATACTTAGTGTCCACTTTTCTGTTCTAGCTATTAGGTAAAAAAAAATTCCGATGTAAAGTTTAGCCTTGGGTGATTAGTTTTATTTGATCAAACATAGTCCAATGGTAGTTTTGTAATTAATTAAAAACTGATTTACTACCCTCTTAAGTAATTACTTTATACTCAACACCATTTGGTGTTGAATTTCCGTTGGCTAATCTATATATCTTTTCAGTTTCATTCCAGAAAATGTTAACTATCCAAATTAATTAATTAATTAATTAATTATCCTTAATTAATTAGTGCTTTCGTTCACTAAATAATTCATACAAAATAGAAATTTGATGGAAAAAAATCTCAAATATTCAACAAAATCTCTTTTATCATCTTTTACCTAATATAAAAATTTTAAACCAAAGTAATTAATTTTTTATTAATAATAATTTATTAACCCGAAATTAACTACTCACTACAAGAAAAACAGTCTTTTTATAGTGGCATATAACCGCTATTAAACACAACTATAGTGGTTTGATAAACGCTGTATATCGACATGTTATAAAAAAGAATTGCACGTTTACAACACAAAAAAAACCGCTATAAAAGAGCATGTTTTCATAGCATATATATACCGCTATAAAATGTGTAGATAACATAAAGCCTATTTGCTGCTATCCTTTGACAGTAACCTCATACATTGCATTATCTTTTTATAGCACTTATGTCATATAGTTATAACACTTTTTAGGAGCTATGCTTTATTTTACTATATATTTGATGCACCCCACTATTACATTTTAATAATAACAATCAAATTGAATCTTCTTTAAATAGATAACAATTTGAACAATGTATGAACGAAAAAATATAATAATCAGCAAATGTAACGCATATTCATGATAACAAAATAAAGTATCAACTAACAAAAAATAAGTTTAATACATGAGTTACCAAATTCAATACATATTCATTATAACAAAAGACAACATAGTTCAAAGTTAACGTTTACAAGTACCAAATGCATCACTAAGAACTTGAACTGCTCAAAGCCTTTCTTCATGCATGTCTTCGGTCATTGGTAGTACTTCCTGAGAACAATTTGAAAATAATTATATAAATCTGTGATGAAAATTACAGGTTATTGGTAGTACCATATATTATTAGATGGATGAAGATTTACATAACTTTTTTAAACATCAAAATTTTCTTAGATGGATGAAGATAATGTCTTGTTGCATGTTGCATTACAACAGCCCGCATTTCCTATCAGTTAAAGATCAAGTTAGCTTGTAACGTTTGGTCAAGAGAGTGGATGGATTTGAATCAAGTTACAAAATAAGAATGCCTGGCCAAACGACATAATACAAAAAGTAAATCGTACATTTGTTCCAAATTTGCGAAAGTGGGATTCAAAAATGAACTTTTGTTCAACTTTCGTATCTTAGGCTAAATAGTTTCCTCCCATTTAATAATAGTAAATTGTAAAATGATTTCTTTTTGTTCTTTTTATCAATGGTTACCTATCTATGTCATCCTTAACATAAAAGTTGCATATTCCTTACTCTATATTTGGTTAGCTGGATACACGATAGTAAAAATACTCAAGTTCATTTTTGACATGGTGAAAATCGTGTCTATTGTTGTAGTTACCTTTTTTTCCAAGCTTATTTAGCCTGTTATCCTATTTCAAATGCATAAAATCTACTGGATGCAAATATCATGTAAAAGTTCACTTATAAAATACTGTATGTAACAAAAGTTTTGAGTTTTATTCTCTTAAAACATATATAACAGACGGTTGATAAAGAAAAATTACCTTTCCATGTACCAGAACACTACAACAAAACAGACTTTTTAGAACGCTCTTTTTACAACGGGCACTGGTTGCCCGTTGTAATAGAAGACTATTACAACGGTCCATTCAGGCCCGTTGTAAAAGATGCCATATACAACCGCTTTTTTACAACGGGCATTGGTTGCCCGTTGTAATAGCTATCTATTACAACGGTCCATTCAGGCCCGTTGTAATAGATGACAACTTTACAACGGTCATAAATTGCCCGTTGTAATAGATGACAACTTTACAACGGTCATAAATTGCCCGTTGTAAAATGTGCACAGTCAAATTACCCTATTCGCAAATTACAACGGCCAAAAAGTTTTTTCATAAGCCCTTTTATTTTCATTCCTTCTCTTTCCTCTTTCCTCCTGCTCGTTCTCTTTGCTCCTGCTCTTTGCTCGAAACTAGGGTTTTCGAAAAATTGAAGCTGCTGTCTTCTCGATCGAATCAGGGCTTCTCCAATTTGGATCGAAACTAGGGTTTTTGAAAAATTGAAGGTAATGAATTGGATATTTATGTTATTACAATTGTTTTATTACATAGATCTCTACAGCATAATTAATTTCATATCTAGTTAATTTCATACCTAGAGTCATATATATTGTTAATTATTGGTCGCACTATAATTGACTTTCGTCCTCTTCTTTGCGTCACTTGCTTCTGTTGAGTGTAATAACGTAGATTGAAATCCGGATGAAAGATACAATTTTTTTTTGCTTTGTCAATGTTCTGTGTCGGCAACTTCACCAGTTTAAACGTAGTGTTAAGTAGGCAATCAACATTCTCAGTTGATTTGATGAACTCATTTTAAACGTAGTGTTAAGTAGGCAAGCAACGTACTGTTAATGACATAAACATCGGCTTGTATCAGCCAGTTTCCATTTGACACAGGAGGAAAGCGACTTCAAAAAGTCTTTAGCCATTGACCCTGAGCAACAGCGACGAACAATACCTATCAAGATATGAAGAAATTACTACTTTTCGTTTTCATAATTTGATGGTACCTAATAAATAAATTAATACAATCTATGGTCAATGGTATAGCTTTGTCATTTTTATTAAAGAGCATCTGCAGAAGAATTGGAATTCAGAATATGATTTTGTTACTGTTGCTGATTTTGAAAAAAAATACAAAAAGAAGAAATAGCAAAATTTTGAAAATAAAGAAGAAGAATATAAAGGCAGTAGTGGACCGATGTAATGTAGTGTAGGGATGCATCCCTGGCATTAATTATTGCCTTAGTTTGCACTTCCCTTTCTATGCACAATTGACCATATTTGCATGGACCTAAGCGCAAATCTTTATTTGTAAATAGTGTTGTTTTGTTATTTCGATTTCCCTTGGCATGTTCTTCAATTTTCCTAGTACTTTGACATTGTTATGTATTTGATTTCCCTATCACTTGAGAATCTTGCAATTACATTAATAGTTAGTAAGTTCCTGACATGTATTCTGTGGTTGGCTGCCTTTTTGCTTATGTGTGAGTTCACTTTCATTTTATTTCATGCATCACTAGCCCTGCTACACGAAATAAGGTCATGCACACTATATATTTTGTGTCTTGAGTTCTTTTTTCACCACATTATTAGCTGCTGCCTGTAGACGTGAAATTGGTTACATCCCTCACCTTATTGCCTTGAATTGGTCATGTGTTCATTATTTTTCTATTGCTTTATTTTAGTGTGTTTGCTATATTGTTTGATTTGTTGGCGGTGCCTCTTTTTCTTAATGATTTTATACGTCTCTTTTAATATCTTGCTGCTTCTTTTGCCTCATTGATTTACGAAGTGTGGTTCCATTTTTTTGATTTTCGTGGACTGAAATTTTAAGTATTTACCTATTATATCAACATTTTGAACAAAAGTAATTTACAAAGGAAAGTTTAATATAATTTATCGATTTCAAAATTTTTTTCCAAATCAAATTAATTCCTTCTATAAATGATTTTATAAGTAAATATATTAAGTTTTGTCGATAGTAGTGATTATAGATTTGGAATATATGTATTATAGTTTTAGTAAATAAATAATTTAGGATTTATGGAATTATGAAATGTAGTTTTGAAAAGTATGAGCTGAGTTTATTTCTAAATATAATTGTTATATTTTAAATACAGATTTAGAAGAGTAATTAAATATGGTTTTAAAAAGGTGAGTCTAATTTATTTCTAAATAATATATATATCAAAAATGGATTTGGAAGAATAATAAAAGTGGTTTTAAAATATGGTTATTAACCAAATATAATGAGTTTGATTTTATTAGTTTTCTTTCTTTTTAGGCTTAGTTTGTAGGGTCACATTACTATATAGTTTTCATTGGGAGGTAATTGCGCAATTTCGTCATGAGAAAAACTCATATTTTTGTTGGCATAACGTCTTTTCATTAGGTTCTAACATCAAAAGAATTATCAAGATGGACAAAGCATGGATCCACCTACCAAGGTTTTGTCAATTTTGATTATCAGTTTTATACTTGTAATTATTACGGTTGATTATTGATCTCTTTATGTGTTATAGAATGACTGAAGAATACAGGCAAGCTGTTCGGAATTTTGTATATGACTAATGAATATCAATGCTAATTACAAAATTGTATGAAATTTGAACATTAACATAAACATGTACCTTATTTGTTACCTTATTTTTGTTGTGCAGTCAAGATTCATGGTGGATGAAGCATACAAGGGTTTAATGTTTAAGATGTTGGGATTACGATGGAGAGAGGCAAAGTCGAGGTTAGTTTCCGCTATTAAAGTAGCTTCTACTTGTCCCGACGCTTCCTCTAGGCTAGCGATGCTAAAACTGGATACTACAGAAAATTTTCAAGAGTGAAACAACTTTGTTAAAGAAAAATTGTCGGAGAAATTTGGGGTAACAAGTTATATTTTATTCATTATAATATTTTTAACTATACAGATTTAAATATAAATATGTTATCCCTGCATATTTTATTCCTCTAGGCTGAACATGCATAGTTTATTAATGAATTTCTCCTACGTAGGAAACTAGCAAAAAATTCAAAGCAATGAGAGATAAAAATAAAATTCCACATACAATGAGCAGAAAGGGCTATGCGAGATTAGCAGAAGATATGGTAAGAAATGCATGTACGTTTACATCAATAATTTTTTCTTTGGTTCATCTTCTTACTATTATTATTTGCAGAAAAAAGAAACTGGAATATCAAACATTAGCAGAGATGAGCTATGGTGCAAAGCCCATACAAAGAAAAATGGAGACCCACCAAATTCCGTTGTTGCCGATTGCATCGTAAGTTTTTTTATTCTTTTGAGATAGGACTGTAGATATTTATTCAATAGTTTATTCATATTTCTTTTTTCTTGAAATGGTCTATTTTAATTTGTAGGCTAAGATAAAAGAGCAGAGTAGTGCTCAGAATTCTCATGGAACAACATCAGTAAGTGGAGATGGAGTGTCACATGTTATTGGAAATGAACATAGGGGAAGGGTGAGGGGATTGGGTTTTGGTGTAGCACCATCTCAAATAGGTGTTTATGCACATAATTCAAAAAGGTGGCTGCATTGGAAAATCAAGTAATAGTTCAAAGGGATATGTTAACTAATTTGGAGGCAAGAGTAGACTACTTGGCTAATTTGATCATGACAGTAAGTTTATAGTTAATTAGCTATTGTTAATAAATATGTGATATGTGCTTATGAATTACTAAGTATTCTCTTGTACTTTTACAGAGAAGAAATGATAACGTGGCAGATATGGAGATGCCTCACACTCATACACCTCAGGTTAGAATATATAAATAAAAACATATAAATTTAAAACTTTGAAGAACGTTACATTGTAAAGAGTTCACATTTTATTTTTGAGGTGATTATAACCTACTAACTTTACCACATAATCATATTTACATATTAAATTTTGATTGTTTACAACTTTATAAATGAAAAGCATGCAACCTTATGCACAACATTTTGATTGGAATCAAGCACTTGTTCATTTTTGTTTCTATTATACAGGAAAATATATTCGCTAATAAATGAGGATTGGTAAGTAAAGGTAAAAAAATATTTGATTAAAAAGAAAGGCAAACGTTTAGTTTTTCAAAACAAATAAATTAACTGGATAGAGCGTATTTTTTATTTTCATTTTTATTTTGCGACACAAATATCCGTTGAATCAATTATTTCAATTTTATGTTTGGTTATCAATTAGATAATTTAGTTCATTTAAGACAAGTCAAATAAATAAATCAATTATTTTTTGTTCCAGTTGTTTTCGATTTTGATACCTGCCAATTGGTTATTTAATTTTAATATTTTTTTATCAAGTATAAAATGGACCAACCAACCACTAAAAATTGGAAAAATATGAAAAGAAAATAAACTATTGTACAAACAGTCGCGCTTTGTCCGTTACACGCGACCAAGATAGTAGTGGCAACATTGTTTTTTATACGATATTTTTGATGTGGAAGTGGAGTAGGAGCATGTTAGCATTCGTGAATGAAAATTATACAAACGTTTACACTTGCAAAAGCGGAAGTTCTTTTTTGTCCTCATTAGCTTAGTAGTTTAACCAGACAGATAGTCCAAAAAATAAGGAAAAAATGTATCGTTGGTTTTCTATGCATATAACCTTTTCCTCTGGCGCATAACATTGTAGTCAATGTATAACCGAGCCCAATAGTACAAATGTAACAAAGTGAAATTTTTTAGCATCAAACAATATGATATTCAATTTCAGTGAGGTAATATAGTTAATTAAAGAATATCCAGTATTGGATAATGTTTTCAGTGAGATAATATAGTATTGCCAACTTACACTTTTTAAGTATTCGATTTCAACTTGCAAAACTAAAAAAAAACTATTATCTTAGAATCTATGAGGATTTCACTGCAACCATTGGTTATATGGAAGATAACCAAAAAATACAGATAGAGTAGAGAAACTAAAATTCCTGTAACGTCCCAAAAGTAAAATGCCAGTCTTCCTGTAACATCTGTGTTTTAGTTTTAGGAAACTGCAGTTTTTTTGGCAGCTGTATACTTCATTATTTTATTGCAGGTTTTGTGAAACGTTATGTTTTTAGTACATTGGTCATGAACGTGGTCTGAATGAATATCTAGTAATTTAAATGTTTCAAATGATTCTTGGCAATTGCATATTGAGATAAATACAACCCTTGAAATTATGAAGTGTATAAATTGGAAATGCACGTATTTATGTCTGCTGGTGTTTAATGACACATGCACATTAGTTTCAGTGGCATTGAAATGAGCAACCATATTTGTATCATGAATTCGCGAATCGCCAAATTCATGATACAAATTATCAGAACAGCTTTCGCCATCATCTGATAGTCTATTCTTTGTTTGATATTTTGCTTATACGATTGAAGATGTCCTCCAGATTGTTGTTAAGCATGTTTTATAGCTATGATATATCTTTGAATTTGCTCCGTGCCTTTCTAAAATATGAATAATTACAAAATAAACATTCTTTATTCTTACCTTCAGTTTGATACAGTTCATATGTTAATCTGTATGGTTATTCCACTTGCTCGTTCTCTGCTTAGTATTAAGCCTGTTTCTGATTGCAAGTAATGAACAGATTGAAATTTTCGGTGTGCATTTTTTATTACATACATGTTTGCATCATTTTGATTTAGTGTGTTTAGTTCTAATGATTTCCCATGCTAATTTAGAATTTAATTCACCATTGTTTTGGGGTAACTAGAACCAGACATCTTCAGTTTACTTCCTATATATCTTCACATGTGTAATATATGTCTAGGTGTTTGATGGAAAACAGGTAGGGGAACCTCTCTATTGCATGTTACATAAGAGAATGGATACCTTTCTATTAGGCCTTCTACATTAGACATGTATTGCCAACCTAATAATTTTATAAGGAAAACATCATTAATCTAAGGATCAAACCACATATTTGTTTTTATCACCATTAACAATTTTCATGGTTATTTGCCCATTAATTCACTATCCTGCATTGAGTAGCAACTTCCATGTATGTGATGCATTATTATCTTTTGGGCAATCCAAAAAAAAATATTTTTAAAATACATGCTTTTCATCCAGCAAGTCAATAAGTAATCTTTATGCAAGTGTCTTCGTAACAATTTAATAGTCATTGCTTTAATTCTACCTTTTATCTCCTAATGCCAAAACCTCCTTATTTTTGGGCCTGCAAATTTCATCCTAAAATTTAATAGTCAATTTTTTTCTTGCAGTCACACCGCGATAGCAACAATACGCAGTAGGTTCAAGATCAGCAAGAACGAGTTATTGTGGATGGTTTGATGAAAAAAAAGTGCAGGCTATTGAGTTGGGAGAAGAACGTAGTTGCAGAGGGGACAATAGCAAGCACTAATCCTGATGCGTCGGTACATTTTGTAAAGCTTGGACCAGAAACTTGGAAAGTATGGGTGGATGTAGCGGTGGAACCAGAAGCTTTTTTATTTAGGCCAAATTCAGAGATGTCCACTATTAAAGAGGCCGTTGGATCAACCATCGCGTGGCACAAAGACTTTATATCCTTAGTCTAGTATGATTGTACTTAGAACTTGATATTTATAGCCGACTGTTATGTATTAATGCTTTATGAATTTGGGAGGTAAACTTATCTGACTTTTTGGAGTGTTGGAATTTTATGACTATCTTTTAGTCTTTTCGCATGTGATTTTGGTTGTTTGTGCGCAATATTTATTACTGTTAAATTATTCATTATTTGTATGGATGTGCTACCTATACGTTGCTGTAATTTTTTTTTAATTTACATTTTTTCTGCAACGTTCAAAGCGCGTTGTATTATACTCTATTACAACGGTCAAAGCACGTTGTATTATACTCTATTACAACAGTCGAAAACCGTTGTCAAAATGTTTTTTACAACGGTCAAAGCACGTTGTATTATACTCTATTACAACAGTCGAAAACCGTTGTCAAAATGTTTTTTACAACGGTCAAAGCACGTTGTATTATACTCTATTACAACGGTCAAATACCGTTGTAAAAATGTTTTTTTACAACGGTCAGGGAATGTTGTAAAACATGCTATCCATCTTGTATCATAGTATTTTGCAACGGGCAAAGAAGCTTGTATTACAGTCTATTACAACGGTTGGCGACCATTGTAAAAAAGTTTACTACAACGGTCTTTACAACAGTAACTGCCCGTTGTAAAATATGGGTGACCTATTACAACATCGCCTATTACAACGGTCGGCTGCCCGTTGTGGAACACATATTACAACAGGCATTGCTCGTTGCAAAAAGCCTGTTTTGTTGTAGTGAAAGGGTCGTATATGTTATGAAATCTACCAGTTCGACACTCGATGCCAAAATCTTTACTATAATGCTTGCAGAGCTCTTCAGTTGTAAGCTTTTCAAGTCCATATGCATCTTGAGGCTTAAAATTAGTTAAAATGAATGTCATTGGATGATATAGTACATAAATGTATGAATGTCATTTGATGATATAGAGTTGAAATGAACGAACCTCAGCAGGCCATGCATTGGATTCTTCAAGGCTTACGTTAGTTTCCAACTGCTTGAATTCAAGGTAAATACTGACACTTGACACATAGAAAAATCTGCATGCAAAAATAAATTAAGAAAAAGAGTCGTAGCAAACGTGCAGCGTCTTTGAATAAATGTAATTTGTCTAAGGAAAATAATTAGTTACATAGACAAGAATTCATATCAAACTTCTTGAAATAATGTTTGTTTATAACTAACACTAATTCCCTATAATGACCTATCCCTCGCATAATTAGAGCTTTATACACTTAATTACTTCCTTCAATTTTTTAAGCAAGTAATGATACAATTACTCGTACCAAGAAAAGTAGAGGATGAAATTTGTAATAATTAATGAGTCTTTTTTTCATTTTAATATCTAGGTTACAAAGTTTTCAAAACGAGATTCAAATATTAAATAAGTTTAATCTTTAAATTGAAATTGGATTGAAATTGTGAAGTGTAGATTCAAATAATTCATATTTTCATCATTAATATGCTTGAATGCTAATTTTGCTCTATATAGGTTATCAAATAATTCACATTGTAATAGTTATCTATGTTTACATTCTAGATGTTTTTCTTTATAAGTTGTTAAATTACATTTAAGTAGCAAAAATTAATGCTCTCTCCCTAGTAATAATGAAACTGATTCCAACATTTGAGCTTTCTACACATCCTAATACATAATTTCCTCTTTCTTTTTATGTTTTATCTTTATTTTATCTAGGAAACAATGTAATTTGAATTGGAGATTCAAATAACAACTTTGACATTTTTATTCAATATGAAAGGATGTGAAGGCCGCTAGCTAAGATGGTAAGATCCCTAGATGTGGTTTTAGAGATCACGTCATAACATGAATATACTCACGCAAACCTAACAACAAAAGATCAACTAAATAATGCAAATTCAAAAATAAAAGGAACTAGAAATTCAAATAAGTGCAAACTTTTGACCCCATTAATCCTGGAAGCTTTAAGAACATTGAAACTAATCATAGTATGGTTGTACATAGTGACCGAGTGATTCGATTGAATGAAGCTCACATATGCTTTTTATTTTTATTTTTTCTTCTAAGAATTAAGTGCCAGCACCACAAATAGACAACTTAAACATTACTAGTACGATCGCATAACAGTGAGGAAAACCGACCGTTCGGTTGTATAATTTAAAAAAAAATCATTTATTGTAGTTTTACATTATTTCAATGATATAATTCAAAAAAACGATATTACTTCCATTATTAGACATTAAAAATAAAAATAAAAAATGTAAAATAAAGTGTTGTACCATACTTAGCCAAACTAAATATTATAACTGGCTTGTAGTTTTGAACCAAATGAGATTAGGTAAGATGAAAAAAAAACTTTCTAAACTACAGAATTAATAAAATATGCACCGAGACATATCTTTTGGTTAACTGCATCAAACATAGAAAATGAAACATTGTTATTTTAGGACACATTTTCCAAAAAGGAATGAATTAAAGCTTCTCTTAGACATGGGCCAGAATTAATATTTGAAATAAGTTCACTTAGATATGTGAGATGTGCTTGTGAATCAATAATATAGTTAATTAGGACAGTCTACTTAATATGGAATACAATCAAGGAAGAACAATTTAAAAATGAAAAAACAACAAGATTGCCGAGAACCAAAAAGAAAGTAGTTGGACCGTATAGACAATAAGATTGCGATGCGATGATCTGATCAAAATCTGGTTGTACATACTTTACACTAGCCAAAAAAGTATAGCTAACCGTCCATACTACTTTAAAGTTAAATTGGCATAAGGGGATTTGCACGATAGGTCCCTATTTATGATGTTGTTACAAGAAAAGTCCATGTAGAAATAAGTATGTAAATTAGGTCCCTGTTTTTTCTAAATCAGAAAGTGCAAATTAGCTTGCGCTTTTTAAAAATTTCAAAACCAGAAAGCGCAAACTAGATTGCGCTTTCCTGATAGAAAGCGCAAATTACCTTGCGCTTTTCAAAATTTTCAAAGTAAAAATTCAAAATCAAAAAGCGAAAACTAGCTTGCGCTTTTCTGATAGAAAGTGCAAGACAACTTGCGCTTTTCAAAATTTTGAAAATTTTGAAAAAGATTTCAGAAACAAAAAAGTGCAAGTTACCTTGCATTTTCTGTCAGATAAGTGCAAGGCAACTTGCGTTTTTATTTTAAAAAAATAGGGACCAAATTTACATATTTATTTCTGTAGGGACTTTTCCTATAACAACATAAAAAATAGGGACTTGTGACCTTTTTCTTATTGGCATAAACCTGATCTACTGTGTTTTTAGTAACCCAGTTAGTCCCAACTATTGAGATTTTTTCCCAAACTAAAGTTTGCTCTGGATAGGATGTGCCTCGAAATTGATGGAGACCAATATGGAACCACTCTTAGGCTTCCTCGTGAATCGCATGGTATAATTGGTATATCTGAAGTTTATTAAATACTTAATCGATGAGCATAATTATTTGTTGAATCACAGTCGTAGATCAAATTAATTGTATATTTGCATGTAAAAAAATGGTCTTAATAGTTACTGATTCATTGATGATATTTTTATAAGTAATTACATGTCTTAAAATAATTTGTGATAAATATACATATTGACGATAAAATTAGCCACCACATGGTAATGAAGTTTTGTATTATTTTTATTTCTTGTTGATCCATTTGTGCAAAATATTATGAAAGAAATCTTTCCCATTTGACTCTGATAAACAATATTTATGTAACTCACTTCTCCACAAGACAGATGAGTTTGCACCTCCACACAAGTTTCTTCTTTATAATAGGACAGACTCCCAATCATACTTCATCTATTAGTAATATAATGTAATCCCAAAACTGAAAACTGTGCAATAAAACATCACAACCTACAGTAATCATAACTCCATTACGAGGAACCATCTAACATGATTAGAAAACTACAAAACTTCAACAGTAAGGCAATGTAGATCATAAGTTAACAAGGATGCCTTCAGCCTTGAAGACCTCTCATGAGCCACACACATTATCATAAGTTTTTATATAACTTAGTTTTGTTAATTTATAATAAATTTGTTATTTATCATTAACAATATATTTGATTAATATATCATTTGGTTAATTTTGTTAATTTGTTGTTTATCACATATATAATAAATATATATAGTTTAACGGAAATTTATCATAAATTTGGTTATCCGGTATATATTTGTTGTATATTTCTTTAATTTGATTAATATTTTATAAATCACATGGAAATTTAGCTAATGTATATAAAATTTAGTCAATTTGGTTAATATTTTATAGTTTATTATTATTAACTTTGTTAATTTTTATAAAACTTATTGTTAATTTATTATTATTATTATTATAAACTTAGTTAATTTTTATAAAACTTAGTTAACATGGTTATACTCTATAATTTATTATTATTCTAAACTTAGTTAATTGTTATGAAACTTGGTTAATTTTTATAAACGTGGTTTGCTTATTGTTATCATTACTATTATGACTATCGTCGTCATCGTTGATGTTATTAGTATTATATTATTATAAACTTAATTAATTTTAATAAATTAAGTTAATTTATTATTTTTATTATTATGTAAATAAATTTAGTTATTTATTATAAGACTTAGTTCATTTAGTTATATTTAATAATTTAATATGAGTATTAATATTATTATTGTTATTATTTTAATCATTGTTAATTTACATAATCTTTATTAATTTATTTTAATTTTGATTATTATTATATATATTTAGTTAATTTTTATAAAACTTAGTTAACTTGGTTAATATTTTATAATTTATTATTATTATTATTATTATAAATTTAGTTAGTTTTTATAAACTTAATTAATTTTTTATTATTGTTATTATTATATGAACGTAGCTAAATTTTTTTAAATTAGTTAACTTGGTTATTATTATTATTATATTATTATAAACTTAGTTAATTTTCATAGACTTTGCTAATATATTTTTATTATTATAAACTTGTTTAATTTTTATAAATCTTACTTAACAAACAAGAATAGTAACAACTTCCCGAACCAAATTCATTTTAATAGTAGCATTTGATTATACTAGGCAGCTCGTAATAATAGTAAGTAAAAAATTAAATAACAATACCTCATTTGATACCACATCCTATAAATTGTCACTTGCAAGAATGAAGAATTCAATGATCCATTAACCACCTCCTCCTGCATTAGCATAATAAAAGTCCTTCAGTCACAGAAATTACTCGATAATAAGTAGTATATCCAATTCAATTACAAAAATGTGCACAACTAGAATATAACATGATGAACAAAATACCCTACCTTCAGGCTCAGCAACAACATATTATTTCAAGAGTATTTCACCAAATATGCGAGAAACAGAAAGCCCGCTAATTACTTTTATTCCACGCTTAATAATAACAATAAAAGTAACATAATCAATCAAGCCATAAATGACTGGGGTGAGACAATTAAATCTGAACCTTAACTGGCCAATAAAGTGAGTTGTTACTTTTAGAGTTTATTCAATGGTAAGTTCTGATAAGTAGTGGCCTGATATCACATGTAAGAAAATTCTAACCAATAATTCACAAAACAAACTTTTGAAACCAATCACTGCTGAAGAGGTGAAAGTTGTTTTATTTAAAACTTAAGACAATAGTAGTCCTAGCCTTGAAGGCCTTAATTCTAAATTTTATAAATATCACTAGAATGAATTGGGAATGGACATATCTAGAGCAAGGGATAGCATACTTAATTCTGGTTAAATTATATCAGAAAATAAATTATACTTTCATCATCCTTATTCCTAAATGTCGGATCCCTAAAAAATAGTGAGTTCAGGCCCATCTCATGATGCAATGTTCATCACAAAATTTTGCTAAAGTTTTTTTATGGTAAAATGCAGCTTTACATGAATGACTTAATTTCTGAAGATCAAAATGTTTTTCATTCCTTTTAGGCAAATTTTTGAAAATTCCCTTCTTGCTTATGAAATAATTAAATGAGGTGACTTTATTTGTTGTTCTTTTATTTGATATGATAAAAGCAAGGGTAATCAAATATAGCATTTTGCATTGAAATAGTATAAATTTGCACTAATTCATTTAACATGTTTTAGAAGCATGGTTGTTAACTCTACTGTAAAAGCAGTCTTACATTTATCAAATATTATGTTGTAAGACTTTCATTGTGAATTACTAGATTAGAACACCAAGATATAGATATTAAACAGATATTTTATAGGATCAAAGGCTAGTTTAATTCTTATGCTGATGCTATAAGATAACGTTCATCTGCACTGAAACTAAAGAAAAGGAAAAGAAAATAAATTTGAATTAAGTAGTGTGATCTAAGACACTTCGCCTCGCATAAAGTAGTTCCAAAACAATTTCAAGACTAAAACAAAACTCTGAACCTTTAAAAATTTCATCTCTGTGATCTAAATAGATGGGCACACCAATCATTAAGCAAAATCAATGATCATATATATAAAAGTGTCAATAAAATCATTTTTGTCAATTAGTATAAGGCAAGAAAAAACTTGAATATAACATTGATTCATATAATCGGTGCTTCCAAAAAACACATGTAACAAATTAAAATAGAAATAATGATTCAAACCATCACTAAACTTAGGCTATTCTTTAAGCAAGATTTTAGAGTCTATAGCTATCTCACTAGTTCATGTTTATGCTTTGCCTCCGTGTAATCATGAAAAAATAGTGCAAGTTCATCATTCACACCCCTCTCTTCCAAGTACTACCATGCTGCCTCTTGAAGTTCTCCCTTCATTTCACTGAGAATAATAAGTAAACAACAAGACAACGATTGGTTAACCTGAGATAAAAGAAATGGATTTAATTTTTAATGAAGGCTTGTGTTAAGAAAGGAATAATTATCATATTCATTTATTAAATCATAAACTTTATTATCTTTATTCAATTGTATACCTTATTTGGAACTTTTTGTGTATTAAATCCTAAACCATTCCTATATAAATAACAATATATTCAAAGTTAATACACCTATGTTTACAAGATGAATATTGTTTTTTTGTGACTTATCTTACATGGAACAAAATAATATTAATAAAATAAAAGATCAATAACTAACAACTAGGTATAAATATAATAAAATGATTACAAACTAAAACAAAAAATTGAACAGAGAAAAGGTTTTTCGGATTCTAACTTTCATTAACATAAAAAAAATTCGAAAATGATTTAAAGGGTTAAAAAAGGAAAAACTTACAACAACAGACGAGCACAAGCAAAAAGCGAGATTTGAGGATGTTAATCAGGGAACGTTGGTTTGACGATGCTCAATTGGTGCAGTACGAATTTCCACAGTGTGCCTAAATCAACTAGGGAAAGAGGGGATAAAGGCATGACCAAGCACGACGAAGAAAGGATAAGCGGTAGAAGGCAATAGGCGACGAGACAGGAAGTTTCAAGAATTGAATTTGGGGATTTGTAGAACTAGGTTTTTGAGATGGAAAAAATATTGGAACAAAATGTACGGGGGAAATAATTTGGGGAAGGGGCGGGTAGGAAAATAATTAGATAGTAAGTATTACGTAGACCATCTCGACTCTGAAAAAAGCAAAATCAATAAAAATAATAACGCTATAGAGTACGGTGTTATCTATTGGCGTTATAAGAAACAACTTTTCTTGTAGTGAGTTTTTCTAACCTAGAAAATTCATAAAATATTAATATTATTTTCAAAAATTATGAAATTAAAAACCTATCTCTATTTCATCATTAAGCATATCATACCAAAATTTCATGGCATTTAGATGTAATTAGACCATGGTTTTCCCTAAAACATGAACTAAATCACTTTAATTAAATTTTAAACCATAGTTAAAATAACATTTAAACTGTTTATCATCATCAAAACATTCATATGAAAGTCAAAGCTGAATGTAATAGGATAGGATAGGTTTTAGAGAAAGATTTACTCGCCTTTCATATTGTCGGATTAGTTTGGATCCTTCTTCCTTTCTCTTGAATTAGTGGTAAGTCACATTAAATTCAAAGTCCCTAACTAGAGAAAAAAGGGTTAATCGATAAATATTATCGGATTGAACAAAAGACTTAAAAATTGATTTACGCATTTAATGAGGAAATTAACTGAATTTTTGAAATTAGACCTAAACTCTAGATATCTAAGTGATACAGTGATGATTAAAAGAATACATGTACAAAATGTAGTTACTAGTGAGCTTATAATGGACCAGAAATACTATTTCTCCCAAATGATATGTAGACGTTGAACGTGACTCAATATCGTACTTTAGCAAAGTTTGTATAGACTTTGATATTTAAATTGTTCAAATATTGATTATGAATCGAATTCACAGAAAAGAGTCAATACAACCGTGTTTTCACTTATTTTTGAATTCAACCAAGGATGGTATTAATTTATAAATGTTATAAGTTAATACAAATGTTTTATTAATATTTTTGGCTAATTTTAATTATTTATTTTAGGCTTAAATAAGGTTATATGATGGTTTGATCGCTTTTGAAGTTAAAAAATAATTAAATATTTGTTGACTCAAGTTGAAGTTAATTGAGTCATTACCACAGCTAGTCATAGTGAGGCTAGCCATAGCTAGGGCAAAAGAGAAGACCAAGCTCAATCTTCAAATCTGGGGGAATTCAAGGAGAAAGAGGTGTTGGCTGATGGCTATAAATTGCCTATCCTCCACATTATTTTTTAGACAACCTTTTCTTCGTCTTCTTTCACTTTAGTCATCCCTAGACCCACCCAGAACCCCCCAGGTGTTTTAATCCTTTTAGAGTTGCAAATGAAAGAAAAAGAGGAGTTCGTAGTGCTCAAATAAAAGAACTACTCAATCAACGTATTCAATCCTGGTTGGAACGCTTCGGAGAAAGGTATTTTCAATTTTATAAATTTACACCAGATCATTATAATTCATCATTATATATATATGTGTATGCTTGGGCATTAATGTATAAGAAAAATAATAATTAATAATAATAATTTTGTTTTGAAAATCATTCATTTTAAACCTTCTAGTAACAAAATATTTTAAATCTATATATAATATATAAATAATATATATGTACATAAATAATATATAAATATATATATCTTTTATATATGTTTTACTTTCGACGATGATTAAGAAAAGTTTATTTCTAACATTGTATTTATAAAATATTTAAAACATAATAATTTTAGTTTTAATTTTCGGTTTAAATAAAAAAAATTATTTTAAGCCTTTAATGTTTCAAGCATACATACATACATATACATATACATATACATATACATACATATATATATATATGTCCACTCGGATATTAGAACACTAAAAACTTATGATTTTATTATCGGCTCAAATTTGTAAAATAATATTTATATGTTATAAATTGTAATGATCTGCCTTTCTTACACCCAAAGACGACACTTAATACATCATCGGTATTCATGTGCCGATCATCTAAGTGTCTGAAAGACAGGTCGTGGGATAAAGAAAATAAAAGTAAAAAAACAAATACAGATTTTTCTCACAAACGACAGAGTTACATATACATCATCACAGAATAGTACGTATGGTTACTCCAAAATGTTACATTAAAGTTACAACAAGTACTA
Source organism: Allium fistulosum (assembly GCA_030737815.1). Lineage (NCBI taxonomy): Eukaryota > Viridiplantae > Streptophyta > Magnoliopsida > Asparagales > Amaryllidaceae > Allium > Allium fistulosum. The sequence goes on from CM060907.1 coordinate 842,659,413, forward strand.
TTCCCAATAAGGACAGCTATATCAGCCTACCTAAATTAATAATGCATAATGTACAGTCACAGCGGAAATAAACATAACTACTAGATACAGTGAAAGCTTCTGCTCCATACCGCTTCCTAAAAAGTTCCAAAGAAACCTGACTACTTGGCTACTCATAAAAATTAGAGTACCCCAAGAGTTTAAGGGAAAGAAATAAAACTCCGGGTTAGACATGGCTCTGGTGTGAGTAAAGCATAAGTTTAACTTTATAAAAACCTTTAAATTAAAGGTATCTCGTAAGACCATACCGCACATAAACACGGACAGGTTTTTACCTTACGATAATCAAAGCATTTCTTTATAAAATCCTCTAATATTATCATAATGTCTAGGTTTAAAATAAATACGAAATCATAGACGAAATTGTTACATTATTAAATTTCGACATAATAGGTATGCAATCAAGTCCAAAAGCTCGTATTGGAAAATTGATTCCAACTATGAAAGGGTAAGGATCTACCCACTAAATCCATACACCTCTAGATAAAATACACGAGAGGCAACAACACATTGCACCTCTACTACTCAAGACCGGCCCTACCCCTTACTAGGTAGCACCGAATATGATCACCACTTGGTTGCGATCAACAACCATAAAAAGGGATCTCGAAGAAAACATAAACCGAAGGTATTGCTTTAGATTTGGCGATGATCATACCATAATAGGAGCGACCCACATAGCCCTGCTGCACGTCCCTACTTTAGTCATTTACCGGTTGTGAGGCTTGAGGTTTCGATAACCTTTCCTTTAAGCAGACCACCTTGGAATGCTAACACTACCCTCCAGGCAACCAATGCAATACTAGCATTCATCCATACAAGCTGTTCCAGGATCGAACAAACATTCAACATTTACTATCTTGTATTTTGGAATCAACCTCAAGAAGAATAGTACATCTCCATAGCATACTTCATAATGATCCATCGCGAATGTTATTAGTTTGGAGTGGTTTGGATAAATTATACTTATCCGAAACTAGTGTGTCTGAACCTGTGCAGTTAAAGCGCCCTGCCACTCCATAGCGTTTGAGGTGCGAAAAGTAATAGCGGAGATATATTGAGGATATAGTAGGATATAGCGGACCTCTTTAAAAAGAGGAATGATGAACATTCTACAGTACAAAGAGGAACAAGTATTACTTATTATTTCCCACCAAACAAAAAAAGTTATAATAAAGTAAAGATAAATAAAGTTGACACTTAAAAAGTTAGAACTAGTTATAATAAACAACAACGTATATCATTATTACATCAACTTTGAAGTTACCATAAAACTTAAAAGCAAGACATCAAGCAAAATGCTTATTTATAGGAAAAGGGGATATAGCGAGGCAACAAAATCGGGGATATAGCGGATTATTGCCACAATATCGGGGATTATAGCGGATCCGCTATATTGGGCCGCTTTATAGGAATATCGTTGCCCCAAAAGTCCGCTATGGGATATATCGGGGATATATCGGAGCAATATCGGGGAATTGACTACACAGCTCCGAACTAAGCGATAATTCCTGGCTAACTCAATTTTGGTTCTTTTAGAAGTATGTAACCAGTATTCAAGTCCTCAGTGAGTAATTCTAATATAAACAACATACTTCCTAAGTTAAAACAGGTCAAGTTATAAATAGCAGAAAATCTGCTACTTAGGGTAATTATACAGGGTTCGCATATGGATAACCATATACTTAATTTAAACATGACCTATTGATAGGAATTAACCCTCCCATACTTATCACGCTTCCAATATTTCGGCCTTGCTCTATCCATTGCCTAGAAATAAATTCTAGATCTCACAGATAGAGGACCAGCCTACTCATCGGCTTTTAGTGCCAACTATGGGTTGATTTACTTCCTATGAATGTGTCACCACATTAACATTGGTTTCATATTTGTATGAGGTTACTTAAGGTTAATCGACAAAGAAATCCGTTGATTTAAACATTTTTGAAAAAGAAAGACCATCTTAAAACAAATCTATATTTTGAAACAAAATAATTTTTTAAATTAAAAACCCTTATTTATTAATTAAATAAAAAATTAAACCTTTATTAAATAATAATTAATTCTTACTTAAATCTTAATTAAAATCTTAATAAAATTTAAATTAATCATTAATTAATTAATAATTAATCAAATCCCTTTAATAAACAAATAATTAATAATTAATCTTTAATAAATAATTGAAAATATTACCCTTACTTATTAGTTAAATAATAATTAACTTTAATTAATTAACTAATTAAAATCAACTTAATTGATTAACACTTAAGTATTAATTACCTTTATTAACCAATAATTCAGTACTAGTTCCTTAATTAATTAATTAATCATTTATTAATTAAATAAATAAATAATAATTACCTTTTTAATTACTTAATATAAGTTTTAAAACATTTTGCAAAAAGAATTCTAAGTGAAAACATCTTTAGATTCCAAAAGGAGTTCGATTCCTCGAACTGCACATATAGCGACTATCGCTATACGACCCGTTATTTTAAAACTTAAAATTTTATTTTCTAATTCTTTTCCAAACTTTAACTCTTGGAAAAATTTATTAAAACATAAAGGTATGTTTCGCGAAAACTAAAGCAATTTTTAAATTCGGAAATATATTGAAATTTTAAAACCGAAGATTATAGTTTTTATACAAGAGATTCCATGTCACTTGGGTTAGCAAAAGTGCCAACTTTCTTAGCATACGATCGTTTATTCAACATCAAAGAATACATAATTACATCACATCCATATCACAACATAAAATCATGTCATAACCAACATATACAAGTAAGGATTATAACTTGCAACTAACTTGACATTTCAATTCTCAAATTCTAAACTATTTTTCATCTCATCCAAACACATACACATATATCCAAGCCAACACAATTTATATCCAAATATCATCATATATTTACAACAAATCAATCATATATTTAGGTTCATAAAACTTAGTTAAGTGTTAGATCTTTACTTATCAAAAGTGACGAAACTAAGCTAACTTTTCCTATAACTCGAACACAACCTTGGTCTTCGCTTCTAGCTTGGAAAAATGAAGTCTTTGTTAACTTACGGATGCAACATGATTTGGCCTTGGTGGTATTAGTGCTGGGCCAACAAGGCGGAGGGGGTGTATGGACTTATTTTGTTGAAGAGAATTGTAGAAATGGAAGGAGGTGAGTTTAGACAAGGTTGTAGAATTTTTTTTAAAGAAACTGAAACTAAATTTCTTAACTTAAGACCATAGGAATTTATTTTTGGAGGCAGTGAAAATGAGCATGAAGAAAAATTCACAAAGTATTTATGAAAATGAAAATGAGAGAAGTATTAGGAAATTAGTTTTATACGTATTGCATAAATCAAATTACCATATTACCCTTAAGATACTTAACCTCCACTATAATGATGCCACATCACCATGCATACCCTCGCCCCCCTTAACTCACATTTTTCCCTGATCCTCCCCTCATTTTTCAAAGTCAACATGCATTTATTATCCAAGTACTTCATGTTTCTAAAGATATGACAACTGACGTCACTTTTATTTACATTTATATTTTGTTTTTAAAATTTACATGAAAAGTCATATCATATATTACATATTTCTTAAGTTAATACATACATTTATATATATATTAAAAATCCTAACTCATTTATAAAAGTGTCTGTATGTTTTACACAAACGTGCACAATGTTTTTGACAACTTTTCGACACCTAAAAGTCGAAAATTCGGAAAACGATTTCCGGGTACATTTTCTATTTTTCTTTGAACAAATTATTTTTGTAAACAAATTTTAGAACCCATTTCGCCATCATTAGTTATTATTTAAAAGGAGTTTATTTGAGTTATAAAATTCATTAATTAATTATTAAAAGTATATTTGAATATCAAAATTTGAAGTGATTAAATCCTAGGTCGTTACACTCTCCCCCTTAAATGAATTTCATCGCGAAATTAGCAAACAAAGAGATAACTCATAACAAATCAAAGGTCATATATTATATATCATGAAATCCATACAAAAGTCCTACACTAAACATCCATAACACAATAATGCATACACTATATATACAAACAATGCCTATCCCAACATCAATTCTGGATAGGCTTCCCTCATATGATCCACCTCTCCGAAGTACAATCTCGGGCATCCTCATTTCACTGAATGTTTACTAACTTCACCACTTTATTTCGCAATCTCTTCTCATCCTGATCTACAATATGAATTGGATGTCTAATCACTATCACGTTCGGTTCTATCTCCAAATCGTCTTGAACCAATGATTCTACAATCAACGAAGGGCCATGAATAAATTTTCTCAAATGGGACACGTGGAAAACATTATGGACCCCGGACAACCATTCTGGTAAGTCAACCCTATAGGCGAGCAGTCCAATCCTTTCAATAATCTTAAAAGGTCCAATATACCGGGGTGTCAACTTCCCAGCTCTTCCGAATTGAACAACTCCTCTGATTGGAGCAATCTTTACAAATATGGAGTCTCCGACTTTAAACTCCAAATCTCTTCTCCTTCTATCTACATAACTCTTTTGTCGATCTCGAGCTTCTTTCATCCTTCTTTTAATCACCGCAACCTTTTTCATAGTTTCTCGAATCATGTCTGGTCCAAGTACTAGCCTATCTCCAATCTCAACCCAACATGCACGTGACTTACATGGACGCCCATAGAGAGCCTCGTATTGTGCAATGCTATGCGTATTTGATAACTATTATTGTAGGAGAATTCCACTAAGTGGATATGATCTTCCCATGATCCTCCAAAATCCAGAATACATGCCCTTAAAATATCTTTTAAAACCCGATTAACCCTTTCTGTTTGTCCATCCGTTTGGGGGTGATATGCTCAAGCTTAGCGTTGTCCCTAATGCTACTTGCAATGTCTCCCAAAAATGGCTTGTAAAGATGGGATCTCAATCTCTTACGATGCTTACGGGAACTTCGTGTAATCGAACAATCTCGCTCATATAAATTTCCGCCAAAGAAGCTGCCATTCTCGTCGGCTTTACCGTGATAAAATGAGCACTTTTTGTTAGCCGATCCACGATAACCCACACACCTTCATTCCCCATTTCTGGTTCTGGGTAAAACATTGATAAAATCCATTGATATCATCTCCTATTTCCAATTTGGGATTTCCAAGGGTTGAAGTAAACAGCCGTCTTCTGGTGATCGCCTTTTATCTGTTTACAGTTCAAACATCTGTTGACAAAGATTGGGACATTCCTTTTCATTCCGGGCCACCAAAATACTCGCTTCATATCTTGATGCATCTTTGAAACACCCAGGTGGATACTTAATTTAGATCGATGACATTCCGATAAAACCTCTTGTCTAAGGACATCGACATTAGGGATGCAGATTTTCCCATTCATACGTAATATACCAAGGTTATCTAACTCGAAACTTGAACACTGCCCACCCTCAACATCCTAGATGATCTTCCTTAAACAATCGTCCTCATTTTGCTTACTAGCAATCATTTCCAAAAGAGTTGGTTTAACTTCAAAGCAAGCCAACACTGCATTCCTACTAAGAGGGTCTGCCACCATATTCGCTTTTCCTAGCGTGTAAAGAATATCTAAGTCGTAAGCTGTCAGGAACTCCAACCATTGCTGTTGCCTGAGGTTTAGATCCTTCTGAGTGAAAAGATACTTCAGGGACTTATGATCCGTGAAGAGCCCAAACTTTTCACTTTTTTAAAGAAGGAAATTACTAACTAAGATCCTTAAAGATTAGAAATAAACAAAAGAGGGAAAGAAGAATTCTCACCCATCAAGTAATGCCGCCACATCTTTAACGCAAATACTATGGCTAACAGCTCCATGTCATGCATTGCATAATTCTTCTCCTGAGGCTTTAACTGTATACTTGCATAGGCTATAACCTTCCCATGTCGCATCAACACTGCGCCCAAGCCTACTCTACATGCATCAGTATAAACAGTTAACCCTTCTCATCCATCAACAATAGCCAAAACAGGAGCACTATTCAACCTTTCTTTTAACTCGAGGAATGCATCCTCACATTTCGAAGTCCACTCGAATTTAACATCCTTTTTGTCAGCTTGGTTAGATTAGCGACAATCTTGGAGTAATCCATTATGAACTTCCTATAATAATCCACCATCCGTAAAAAGCTTCTCACCTCAATAGGAGTTTGGGGTCTCTTGAAATCTTGCACAACAGCTACCTTAGCCGGATCAACTAAGATGCCATCACCCGATATAATATGTCCTAGGGATCTCACTTCTAATTGCCAAAAATGGCACTTAAAAAACTTAGCTTTAAGAACATTTTTCCTTAACGTTTCCAACACCACTTCCAAATGGTGTTTGTGCTCTTCCTCATTTTTTGAGTAGATAAGAATGTCGTCGATAAAAACCAACATGAACTTATTCAACACATTCCTAACAACTCGATTCAAAAATGCAGGTGTGTTGGTTAACCTAAAAGGCATAACCAACCACTCAAAGTAAAGGTCTGGATTCTAAAAGAAGTTAAGGGTATACTATCCTCCGCTACCCTTAACTGATGGAAATCCATAGCAAGGTCTAATTGGGAAAATACTATAGCTCCATGAAGTTGGTCAAACATATCATCTATGCGAGGTAAATGTATTTATTTTGAATGGTCTATTTGTTTAATTCCCTATAATCCACATACAATCTTAACAAACCATCAGACTTAGCTACAATAACTATAGTCGATCCCCAACTCGAATGGCTTTGTCTAATCAATACTCTTCTTAACAAATCATTGGTTTGATTTATTAGCTCTTGCTTATTTCCTACGGCTATTCTACGCAGGGTTGAATGACAGGTCTCGCACCGGGAACTAGATCAATTCAAAATTCAATTTCCCGATGGGGAGGTAAACTGCTAACCGACTCAAAAATATCAGGAAATTTTTTAACAACTTCTATCGATCCTAACTCTTCCTGGGATGATTCTAAGGAATAAAGGAAACTACTCATACGTTTATTAGGCTTCTTACAAACTATCTTTTCCAATACCTATCCGAAGTTGGGTTTCAATGCTACCCTTCTCTTAGCGCAATCTAGAATAACTCCATATTTCGACAACCAATCCACACCCAGTATCACATCAAACCCCTTAAAATCCAAGACAATTAGGTCACAAAAGAGATGATGTTTTTGGAAATCAATTTATACTCTTTCACAAATCAAGCATAAATTAGTTATACCACCTACGGGGTTGGACACACAAATAGGGGTTTCCACAAATTCTAGGATAAGTTGTAACCTATCTACCAATTCTTTAGAAACAAAACTATGAGAAGCTTCAATATCAAACAAAACATGAACTAAAATACCATTTATAAGTAAAGTACCTTCCAAGACTCCCTTCCCTTTAACATCTTCATAGGTTGAGGGCTCGTCCTTAATAGCATAAACTTTAATCTGCTGACCCTTCTTCAATAGTGGGCAGTCCTTAACCATGTGTCTAGGCTGGTGGCAATTATAGCAAAGTGTCCTCTAGACCATTGGAGAGATAGCCTTCGGCTGTTGACAATGTGGTGAAATGTACCCCTTTTATTACACTTAAAACATGTAACTTCCTTGTAACTTGTCACCTTGATTTCCTCCTGGTGGTTTTCCCTTACCCTATCTTTTTTTCCAATTTGGGTTAAAATTCCTTTTATTTGGGTTAATGGTACCGCCAATAGGTGTTTCCACTGCTGGTTTCTTATTCAAAAGCACTTCATACCTTAAGGCCATATCTACCAAATCTATAAATGATTCCTTCACATATGCGGTCATCTTTTCATGGAATTCTTCTCTCATACCAAATACGAACATCTCATTTTTCTTTAATGGTGTATCAATGAGTCCAGGGCCGAAATGAGATAACTCATTAAACTACATCTCATATTCAGCGACCGATAGAATTTTCTACTTGAGGTCCATGATACTTCTATATAATCGTGTTTTGCCTGCAACTGGCATGAATTGTTCTTTGAATACTTCTTTGAATCTAGCCCAAGAGAACTCATCTTCTGGAACATTTGCGGTGACAGAATCCCACCATGCAGTTGTACCCTCTTGCAATTGCAATGATGCCAAGAACCAATTCTGATCATCAGAAATGTCCAAACCTTTGAAAATCTTTTCACATGACTGTAGCCAAGCCTGTACTTTAATGATGGATTTGGTACCCTTGAAAGGTTTTCCTCCTAGATTTGTGTAGTCCTTGCACAGAGTGGCAAAGTTAACTTAAGGCTGCACTGGAGCTACAGCTTCACCCACTATTCCACCCCTTCTAACATTCAGGGTTCTTCCATTTGTGGTTGTTATGCTACTATTTCCTCTTCCTCGTCCCCTTCTCGTACTCATTCTTACCACCTAACTAAAGTAAGATATCTTTAGAATACACAAAGGGCATTATCTTAGGAAAAAGGGCATAAAACCAAATATATAAATGCTGATCGGACAACATGGAAACACACTGTCAAAGACTGAACTCATTCTAAGGTACTACTAACCCTATCTCTAATGGGTTGACCCCAACCAAGGTTTAGGAGTTCACTCAACCTAAGCTCTGATACCAAGTGTAACGATATTCCTTCCTTACACCCAAAGATGACACTTAATACATCATCTATATTCATGTGCCGATCATCTAAGTATCCGAAAGACAGGTCGTGGGGTGAAGAAAATAAAAGAAAACGAAAAAAATACAGATTTTTCTCACAAACGACAAAGTTACATATACATCATCACAGAATAGTACATATGGTTACTCCAAAATGTTACATCAAAGTTACAATAAGTACTACTCCAAACAAGAACAACTATATCAGCCTACCTAAATTACTAAAACATAATGTATAGTCATAGCGGAAATAAACATAACAACTACATACAGTGAAAGCTTCAGCTCCATACTGCTTCCCAAAATGCTCCAAAGAAACTTGGCTACTTATAAAAATTAAAGTACCCAAGAGTTTAAGGGAAAGAAATAAAACTACGGGTCAAACATGGGTATGGTGTGAGTAAAGCATAAGTTTAACTTTATAAAAACCTTCAAATTAAAGGTGTCTCGTTAGACCATGTCGCATATAAACACAGACGGGGTCTTACCTTACGATAACCAAAACATTTCAATATAGAATCCTCTGATATTATTATAATGTCTAGGTTTAAAATAAATACGGAATCATAGCTGAAATTGTTACATTATAAAATTCCAGCATAATATGTATACAATCAAGTCCAAAAGCTTATATTGGAAAATGGATTCCAACTATGAAAGAGCAAGGGTCTACCCACCGAATCCGTACACCTCTAAATAAAATATACAGGAGGCCACAATGCATTGCACCTCTGCTACTCAGGACCAGCCCTACCCCTTACTGGGTAGCGCCGAATATTATCATGACTTGGTTGCGATCAACAAACATAAAAAGGGATCCCAAAGCATACATAAACCAAAGATATTGCTCCAGATTTGGCGATGATCATACCCTAATTGGAGCGACCCACATAACCCTGTTGCACATCCCTGCTTTAATCATTTACTGGTTGTGAGGCTTGAGGTTACGATAACCTTTCCTTTAAGTAGAACATCTTGGAATGCGAACACTACCCTCTAGGAAACCAATGCAATAATAGCATTCATCCATACAAGTTTTTCCGGGATCGAACAAACATTCAACATTTACTATCTTCCATTTTAGAATCACCCTCGGGAAGAATAGTACATCTCCATAGCATACTTCATAATGATCCATCGCGAACGTTATTTGATTGGAGTGGTTCAGATAAATTATACTTATCCAAAACTGGTGTCTCCGAACTAAGCGATAATTCTCGGCTAACTCAATTTCGATTCTTTTGGAAGTATGTAACCAGTATTCAAGTCCTCATCGGGGAACTCTAATATACACAACATACTTCCTGAGTGAAAATAGGTTAAGTTATAAATAGACGACAATCTGCTACTTAAGGTAATTATATAGAGTTCGCATATGGATAACCATATATCTAATTTAAACATGACCTATTGATTTGAATTAACCCTCCCATATTTATCACATTTCCGATATTTCGGCCTTACTCTATCCCTCGCCTAGAAATAAATTCTAGATCTCATAGATAGAGGATCAACCTACTCATCGGCTTTTAGTGCTGACTATGGGTTGACTTACTTCCTATAAATGTATCACCACATTAACATTGGTTTCTTATTTGTTTGAGGCTACTTAAGGGTAATCGACAAAGAAATCCTTTGATTTAAACATTTTTGAAAAAGAAAGACAATCTTAAAACAAACCGATATTTTGAAACAAAAGATTTTTAAATTAAAAACACTTATTTATTAATTAAATAACAAATTAAACCTTTATTAAATAATAATTAAATCTTAATTAAGTCTTAATTAACATTCTAATTAAATCTAACTTAATCAACAATTAATAATTAATTAAATCCTTTTAATAAACAATTAATTAATAATTAATCTGTAATGAATAATTTAAAATAATTAACCCTTAATTATTATTTATTAATAATTAACTAATTAAAATTAACTTAATTGATTAACACTTAAGTATTAATTACTTTTATTAACCAATAATTAAGTACTAATTCCTTAATTAATTAATTAAATAATCATTTATTAAATAATTAATTAATTAATTAATAATTACCTTTTTAATTACTTAATATTAGTTTTAAAACATTTTGCAAAAAGATTTCTAAGTGAAAACATCTTTAGATTCCAAAAGGAGTTTGATTCCTCGAACTACACATATAGCGACTATCGCTATACGACATGTAATTTTAAATTTTGAAATTTTATTTTCTAATTCTTTTCCAAACTTTAACTCTTGGAATATTTATTAAAACATAAAGTATGTTTCTTGAAAACTAAAGAAATTTTTAAATTCGAAAATATATTGAAATTTTAAAACCAAAGATTATAGTTTTTATACAAGAGATTCCATGTCACTTAAGTTAGCAAAAGTGCTAACTTCCTTAGCATACAATCATTTATTAAACATCATAGCATACATAATTACATCACATCCATATCACAACATAAAATCATGTCATAACCAACATATACAAGTAAGGATTATAACTTGCAACTAACTTGACATTTCAATTCTCAAATTCCAAACTATTTGTCATCTCATCCAAACACATACACATATATCCAAGCCAACACAATTTATATCCAAACAAAATCATATCTTTACAACAAATCAAGCATATATTTAGGTTTATAAAACTTTGTTAAGTGTTAGATCTTTACTCACCAAAAGTCGACGAAGCTAAGCTTACTTTTTCTATAACTCGAACATGGCCTAGATCTTTTCTTCTAGCTTGGAAAAATGGAGTCTTTGGTGACTTATGGATGCAATATGATTCGGCCTTGGTGGTATTAGTGCTTGTCCAACCAGGTGAAGAGGGTGTGTGGACTTGTTTTGTGGAAGAGAATTGTAGAAATGGAAGGAGGTGAGTTTAGACAAGGTTTTAGAATTTTTTTTAAAGAGAACGAAAACTAAATTTCTTAACTTAAGAACTTAGGAATTTATTTTTGAAGGCCATAAAAATGATCATGAAGACATGAAGAAAAATTCACAAAGTATGAATGAAAATGAAAATGAGAGAAGTGTTAGGAAAACAGTTATCGATATCCTAGTATATCTTGACTATGAACATTTAAGGAGTAAGTATTTAAATATCAATTCAGTATTCTTGGTTATGAACACATTCGTAACAACAATCAATCATAACAACAATCAATAAAATAATTCTTCAATGGGTTTTCTACTTATATATGTTTAATGTATTTTTTTCATAATTTAAATCTCTATATAACGACACGTATAAAAGAAAATAAAGCCAAAAGCATATATTATTTCAAACAAGATTATTTACATAATTAAGTGATATACTTATTTACATAATTTTCCCTAGGGCAGTCCCTCAATTCTATCAAGGTATGCCCTAAGGGTAATTATATAATTTCACTATATAACTTAATTCTGATAGCAAATATTATTTAAAATAAATTAAGATTTTTGTTTTACTTTATATTGTATATATAGCTATATTGGGATATAAATAATGCTATAAACACATTAAATATATACATGTAGAAAATCCTTATGAAAAGTGTAAGCCTAAGATTTAGCTTAACTCAATGGCATATGAAATAAGGTTCTATGTTATTTATGCAAGATAAGTCCCTCTTGGACAAAAATGAAAATATAAAGTAAGAGAGTTGGTTGTCATAGTTTTTCAATTATTATTTGACATAGTAGCTACTAAAGTCCCAATTCAAGTTTTTATTTATTCTGATTATAAATAAAGAAGAAGAGAACACGGGAATTCACTGCCTCTTAAGTGGGGGTATATGCATATTATATGAAAATTACACTATTGGATTTTTGACACATGGCGAGTAACATCCTTGGCTGGTTGGGATCTCCTTAACCAATTGATGATGTGACATGTTGTTGAAATAACATGAGGCACGATTCCTTCTTTTCTTCCTTCCATGCCGATGTAGTAAAGTTGGACAAATAGGAAGCTGAAACATAGTCAATCTCAATAGTTTTAATAAATTCGATGGTATTTTTTAGAGATTCAATATCACTTTTTAAACATACGATAGCACCTTTAGACATGCGATAGCATTCCGGATTTGAATATGTGATATCTCTTTAACTCTTAGATACCCGATAGCCCTTGCTAGATTTACGATAGCTCTTAGCTTTAGACATGCAATAGCTCTTTCACTTCAAACATGTAATAGCACTTCTTTAGACATGCGATAGCTCTCCAACTTAGACTTATGATAACTCTTTTATTTAGGTTTACGAAACCTCTTTAATTTTAGACATGCCATAGCACTTCTATAACATTAAACAAGTGATAGCACATCTTTATGAAAGAGAGTGCAGATTAAGGATCTTAAGGCTAATTTAACACTAGAGGGGGGGTGAATAGTGTTTAATGGATTCTAAGACTTATAAAAAATTATGACACAAACAAATGCAGAACTTAATCACAGAACAATCACAGAATCAAACACAGATGCAGAAAGTAAATAAAAAGCAGTAAAAGGAAAGAACACACCGGATTTTATACTGGTTCGGTGTTACTCTACGTCCAGTCCTGTACCAAGGCAGAACACCTCATACAGATTTTTATTATACCAATGTCGAGATTACAATCCTCAATTTCTAAAGGCCTTGAGGTACCCTCCTGTCTCACGAGTTCGGGGCAAACTCTCTTGATTTACGGGCCACAAGATTACCCAATTGATTTCCAGGCACAACCATACCTTATATAGAGACTCGATAAACTTTTGATTACAAATTGATCCTATAACTCTGAATAGCACTTTGATCTTCGAGAGAGGGTAGAGAATCAAATAAGAATGAGATTCTAATTTGATTCACTTGAGAATTCGGCAGAATTTCGGCACGATCTTAAAAATATGAAAATTTTAGAATATGGATTTGTGGAGAAGGAGTGAGAAAATAAGAAATTAGTTAGTTAAAAAATTCGTTTGTGAAGGCTATTTATAGACCAGTAACGGTCATAACCATTCGTGAAGAGATTTAAACGAATAGACACTTCTTTTAAAAATTGAAACTTTTGAACTTAACGGCCACCATGTCGACATGGGGTATCCCATGATGTCGACATCCCTTAGATAAAAATAATGTAAAATTTGTTTTGAAAAAGGTATTGAAAGGAAAACAAGATGAAATGATTCTGGAGTAAAATAAACTAATTTTCCTATGTTTTAAAATAAAGAAGATTAGAAAAATATATTTTTAGAATGTATATATAATTTTGATTTTAAATCTCAAGTATATATATATTATAAAAGATCAGAAGATAGTTTAAAAAAAACGAAGTTTAAAACAAGAGTTTATTTAAAACAAAAACAAAGAATATTTGAAGGCTAAAACATATTTTTGAAAATCATTTGAAAAGATAATTTTTAAGGCTAAAACATTTTGAAAAGCAGTTTTGAAAATCATTTTGAAAAACCATTTTGAAGTAGTTTTGCAAGCTTCTTCCAGCAGAATATCTCATCACATCAGGACTCGAGAACTTGTAGAAAACCAAGATGTTCATGGGTTTGTAAGCCACTTGTCGTAGGTTTATAAGCTACTTGTCGTGGGTTTGTAAGCCATTAAGAAGATAGAAATGGGTTCCATCCCAAACGAAATTTGGAATGAAGATTTCCGTGCTATTATGAAGTTTTAACAATAAACTAGACGCTTATCTTGAAATCTTGATCTTGATACTCTAGAGTCTTCAATCTTGATATCTCCATTCTGAATCTTGAGTCTTGAGTCTTTATACTGATCAGTCTTCAGTAATCAATACCTGCATATATATATATATATATATATATATATCTTGCATAGTTCCTGCATATACATATCTATCTAGACAATAGTGTTAGTTTATATTTTATAATAAGATAGGTTAAAAAGGTTGTTGTCATCAAAACCAACATCTCAGTTCCTAACAATCTCTCCCTTTTTGATGATGACAACCTGTATTTATAAAATATACCTACCATACCATAACTCCTATCATAACTCACCCTTACTCCATGACTCCCCCTTACTCCAATCATAACTCCCCCTTACTCCAAGCCAACTACTATTTTATAACTTCTCCCCCTTTGTCATCAACAAAAACTTCTTACTAATAAATTCCCTGAACTTGATATAAGATAATCAACCATAATACAAATAGAGTAATCCATATATAAGTGCAATAAATGCTAAGTGTGATCATAAGTGTGAAATGTGATCATGAGTGTGATCATGAGTGTAATCCAGAAGTAAATCAATCATCATCCAATCATATTTACAGTAATTATTCAATCCAATCATATATACAAACAACACCAAATGTTTTAAATAAGTTAAGTTAATCAAGTTTAAAACACACCAATCAAATCAAACAAGTAACATATAGAATGACTAGACATTCCTTGGTACTTCCACCCATCCATCTTCTCCAAAGATAGGGTCTGCTTTGATGGCATCCCATTCTTCTTTATCTTTGTCGAGAGTGACTGGTGGATTTCCTTCGAGATCGTCCTTGTTAAGGGCTGAGATCATCCAACGAAGGGCGTCGAAATGTCTCTCTTGCTCCTTGATCATCTGCATTTGACTCAATTCTAAGTGGCGCTGATTATGAAGTATGAATGTTAGGATATTCTTGAAGGAAGTGAGAGTTTCCTCAAGATTATCACTTAGATTTTTAATCAGAGAAGCCATAATTCAAGAAGTAGGAAGAAATATGAAAGGGAGTGACTAGAAATGAAGTTTGATAATTTATTCGGGAAGAAACATGTATATATAAAGGTAGAAAGTCGTTTAAAATGAATAGACACAAGTTAGTTACATGAAATTAAGATTTGAAAGTGTAACTACTTTCTGCCCGTTGCATGTCAACATGGGGGGATGGGGGATGTCGACATGCCTCTGCTTAAAGTGACAATTTGCTTTGTTTTGAATATTATGAACAAATCTATGAAACTAAAATTTGTATATTATAAAAACAAGAAATTACAGAGACAAGTGAAGTTGAATAACATGAAATAAAAGATTTCATTAATGGTTCTAGTCAACATTACATAAAATAATATAATATTAACTAAAA
Source organism: Allium fistulosum (assembly GCA_030737815.1). Taxonomy (NCBI): domain Eukaryota; kingdom Viridiplantae; phylum Streptophyta; class Magnoliopsida; order Asparagales; family Amaryllidaceae; genus Allium; species Allium fistulosum. The sequence goes on from CM060907.1 coordinate 842,675,142, forward strand.
TAAAGGAATATACATGGATAGAACTTGAAGCAAACAAGATAACATGAACTAAAACTAATTAGATGAAGATGAAGAAGATGGTAGTCCAAGTTTTCTACTAACTTTCCCGATGAACTTGTTGATTTTAGTGGATATCTTATCCATTTTCTTACTCATTGATCTTTTGAGTGTCTTTTGATTTTCCACTATAATTCTTTGATTATTGAGAATGGTCTTATTGGATGGATTAGCGGGATTAGTAGGATATTCAATACTTTCTAAGGAAGTTTCTTGATCTTCCTCTTCTTCCTCTTCGATTTCTATTCCTTCCTCTTCCTCTTCTTCTTCTTCCTCCATTTCTTCCATCTCTTCGTGAGCAAGCCTTTCTTCCTTTTCCGTAAGTGTTTCATATGGTTAAAACACTAATGGAATTTGCATAAGGGAAATATTTCCATGGTTGAACACTTTTCTAGTTATAAATTCTTCCCTTTTGAAATCAACTCCAAAGTAATTAAAAATCCGAGTGAGATAAATTCCATGATATAATGTGTTTTCACCCATAGTAAAATTCTTAGGTCTTAGCTCATCCAAAATAAATTGAGCCCAATTGATATCATAATTTCCAAAAATTGCAAAAAGAGTTTTGCAAACTTTCAAAGTTGGGTTGTTGTAGTTTCCCGATCTTGGTATAAGGGTGTGTTGAATAAGAAGGTTAATCATTCTTGCTTTTGGATGAAAATAACGATTTTTGAATTCAAAATTGTCATCCCCTTCAAAGATGTGATGAAATGTCTCTTGATCATTTTCATTTATTTTAAATTTCGAGAGATTCATTCCGGTATACTTGCATCCTAAAATATTTTGAAAAATTTCACAATCCAAAACTATTTGTGTTCCTTTAACACTACTCCAAATTTGTCCATCTTGCCCATCATAAAAACCAAGATTTAAATGCGCATAAAACATCTTAACAAAGTTTGGATAACATACAAAATCATTTTGTTTGTTATCTACTACACTAAGAATAGAACTCTTGTTGAAAAATATTTTCAATTTCATAAGAAGGAAAATCTTCAAAAATAGCAAATTTCCCCGTATGAATTTTACCAAAGTTTACATAGTTGATGTAAGCTTTGATAGCTTTCGGGTCATTAAAGAGAAAGTTTTTGATAGATTTTGGAAGTCTAATGGTGTTAGGAGTGCTTGAAGAGGCCATTGAAGAAGTTTGAGAGGAGTTGAAGATAATGAAGATAAATTTGAAATAAAAGTGAAAAGTGATGATAAAGAGAGTAAATTAAATAGAGATTCTATAGACATGTTCTCTGGTCAAGAGGCATCTTTCTAGAGCATTGAAGTTAGTGAAAAGGTGGAGGGAAATTCAAAAGTTTGAATTCAAATTTTGAAATCAAAATTCTGAGGGGCATGTCGACATGAGGTATCCAGGTATGTCGACATGTGCCTATTGAATCAAAGGACAAGTGTCTATTCCTAATTTATAATAAATGTATATATTATATCCTATATTCTACTTATATAATTCCTGTGATAACATTAAATATAATAATACTTAAATATTAATAATTTGATATTTAAAATATTATTAAAATAATATTATTTTTGAATTTAAAATTCAAATTTCAAGGGAAAAATTTGAATTTAAAATTCAAGGAATTTAAAAAATCAAGCAAACAAACAAGCATCCATTCAAACAAGAAAAATTAAAAATAATGTAAATGCGTACCTATTTTTAGATCCATACTCACATCGTCGTCTGATTCATGAATAGCAGTGAAACACGGATTTGAATTATCCGTCTTCTTTTCATTGTCACTGGATGATGAGTCTGAGTCATCAAGAGTTGCTGTGTATGCTTTCTTTCTTTTCCTTGATGAATTATTGTTTGGAGGGAACAACTGTTTATCTGGATACGGACAATCTTTCCTATGATGCCCAACTTTATTGCAATTGTAGCATCTATCATTATTGACGTTCTCCGTATTATTTCTGGAATTCCATTGATCATTTCTTTTGTAATTATTCATTTTTCTATATTTTAGGAATTTCCTGAAGTTTCTTGTCATGAAAGCAATCTCCTCATCACTGTCTGGTTCCGAATCTTTAGTTGTCGCATTGAATGCTAATGACTTCTTTTCTATAGCCTTGTTTTCTTTTCTTTCTTGCAGTTGAACTTCATAAGACATCAGATTCCCAATCAATTCTTCAATTTTTATTAGACTAATATCATTTGCTTCTTCGATTGCAAGTGTCTTTTTATCCCATTCTGGAGTGAGTGAATTTTGAATTTTTCTAACTTGGTCTTCCTCCGAAAATCTTTTTCCCAGTGCAATTAGTGAATGAACAATATCTTGAAATCGACAATACATGTCGGAAATGGACTTATTTTCATGCATTTTAAACAATTGAAAACGATTAGTTAATATGGAAATTTTAGTCTGTTTAACTTTGCTTGTTCCTTCATGAGTAACTTGCAAAGTTTTCCAGATTTCAAATGCAGACTTACAAACAGACACTCTATTAAACTCATTCCTATCTAGTGAACAAAATAATATATTCATGGCCTTTGAGTTATTTTGTGCAACATTCTTTTGCTCAGTAGTCCACTAGGCAAAATCGGTAGTTGGTTCAACATAATCAGTTTGTGTGATATTCCAAGTGTCTAATCCTACTGATTGTAAATAAATTTTCATTCTACAAGCCCAATATGCATAATTACTACCATTGAAAAATGGTGGTTTGACAGTAGACCGACCTTCTACTAATGAACCAGTGTTAGTGTTAATAGAACTAGTGCCAGAGTTGACATTACAAGTGTTGGTAGCCATTAAAACAATTTTCAAGTTTCAGATTATGAAAACTATGAAAACCTATGCTCCGATACCAATTGAAAGAGAGTGCGGATTAAGGATCTTAAGGCTAATTTAACACTAGAGGGGGGTGAATAGTGTTTAATGGATTCTATGACTTATAAAAAATTATGACACAAACAAATGCAGAACTTAATCCCAGAACAATCCCAGAATCAAACACATATGCAGAAAGTAAATAAAAAGCAGTAAAAGGAAAGAACACACCGGATTTTATACTGGTTCGGAGTTACCCTACGTCCAGTCCTGTACCAAGGCAGAACACCTCATACAGATTTTATTATACCAATGTCGAGATTACAATCCTCAATTTCTAATGGCCTTGAGGTACCCTCCTGTCTCACGAGTCCGGGGCAAACTCTCTTGATTTACGGGCCACAAGATTATCCAATTGATTTCCAGGAACAACCACACCTTATAGAGAGACTCGATAAACTTTTGATTACAAATTGATCCTATAACTCTGAATAGCACTTTGACCTTCGAGAGAGGGCAGAGAATCAAACAAGAATGAGATTCTAATTTGATTCACTTGAGAATCCGGTAGAATTTCGGCACGATCTTAAAAATATGAAAATTTTAGAATATGGATTTGTGGAGAAGAAGGAGTGAAGAAAATAAGAAATTAGTTAGTTAAAAAATTCTTTTGTGAAGGCTATTTATAGACCAGTAACGGTCATAACCATTCGTGAAGAGATTTAAACGAATAGACACTTCTTTTGAAAATTGTAACTTTTGAACTTAACGGCCACCATGTTGACATGGGGTATCCCATGATGTCGACATCCCTTTGATAAAAATAATGTAAAATTTGTTTTGAAAAAGGTATTGAAAGGAAAAAAAGATGAAATGATTCTGGAGTAAAATAAACTAATTTTCCTATGTTTTAAAATAAAGAAGATTAGAAAAATATATTTTTAGAATGTATATATAATTTTGATTTTAAATCTCAAGTATATATATATATATATATATTATAAAAGATCTTAAGATAGTTTTAAACACAAACGAAGTTTAAAACAAGAGTTTATTTAAAACAAAAAACAAAGAATATTTGAAGGCTAAAACATCTTTTTGAAAATCATTTGAAAAGATAATTTTTAAGGCTAAAACATTTTGAAAAGCAGTTTTGAAAATCATTTTGAAAAACCATTTTGAAGTAGTTTTGTAAGCTTCTTCCTGCAGAATATCTCATCACATCAGGATTCGAGAACTTGTACAAAACCAAGATGTATGTGGGTTTGTAAGCCACTTGTCGTGGGTTTGTAAGCTACTTGTCGTGGGTTTGTAAGCCACTTGTCGTAGGTTTGTAAGCTACTTGTCATGGGTTTGTAAGCCACTAAGAAGATAGAAATGGGTTCAATCCCAAATGAAATTTGGTATGAAGATTTCCGTGCTATTATGAAGTTTTAACAATAAACTAGACACTTATCTTGAAATCTTGATCTTGATACTCTAGAGTCTTCAATCTTGATATCTCCATTCTGAATCTTGAGTCTTGAGTCTTTATACTGATCAGTCTTCAGTAATCAATACCTGCATATATATATATATATATATATATATATCCTGCTTAGTTCCTGCATATACATAGTGTTAGTTTATATTTTATAATAAGATAGGTTAAAAAGGTTGTTGTCATCAAAACCAACTTCTCAGTTCCTAACACTTTAGACACAGAATAGTTCTCTAACTTTGACTTGTGATAGCTCTTTAACTAAGACTTAGGTTAGCTCTTTATCTTAGACTTGCGATAGCTCTTTAACATTAGACATTCTCCAACTTAGACTTGCAATAGCTCTTTAAATTTAGACATGTGACCACTCTTGAAATTTAACATGCGATGGCACTTCTTTCTTAGACTTGTGATAGGTCCTCTATCTTAGACATGTGATAACTTTCCATACGATGGCCCTTCTTTATTTTTTTAGTCATGCGATAAATTTCCAATATTAGACATTTGATGGCTCCTCTATCTTAGACATGTGATAGCTTTATATCCTAGACATGCGATAACTTCCATTCTGAACATGCAATAGCCCTTCTTATAACACCCCCACAACTTCGAACACACCAATATAAAACCTAAATGCGGCTTCTAAAATCAAATTATGCTTGGAAATATGAATCATTAGGTTTTTAGAGTTACATGATGTATAGGAAAATATAATTTTAAAACATTCTACGCCTTCATATCACACAGTAGAAGGAAACAAAATGTAAGCACTAAAAAAACCTAAAGTAACATGGTCTCAAGATAACCATGGTATATACAGTAGCTGACAAAGTAGAATCTCCAAATAACAACATTGTAGAAGTCTGTCTAATAGATATAATAAGGTACATATATGAATGATTATAAATAGATGAGTATCCATGTGTCATGTCGCTATCTCCATGCACCTTTTCCAAATAAACTCATCTACTGGCCTATCCTCATGTAATACAGATAAAGGGGGAGAAAAGGAGGGGATTGGACAAGGTCTGGTGAATGAATTATTCACTAGTGTATGGTTTTCACAAGTAATTAAATTTCATTAACAATCTACATGCCCTAGGGTGTTCATTTGTGTTCGTAGTCTATGTATACGGAACTAGTCTATCTACACACTACAGTCTAACAACCCCTAGTGTACCTAACCATGCATCAAGTAAATATCTTTTATGATGAACCACCCAAGGAATACACAAAGTTGACAACTTCTAATGTGAACCTCAAATATACAATCCTAATGGTCGACGTGTCCTGTTGAGTATAACTCATAATGCCTAAGCCCACATTGCCCTGAAAACATTAAGTAATGTCCTCATTAAAGTCCATTTTCCTACGCACAACACATCATATACGTCACAATGTATGAGCCCACTTTCCCTTAAAACATTGAGTAACCTCCCTATTAGTGTCTGATATCCTAAATTCTATGCACAACACCGGGTATATATCACAATGTCTGAGCCCACTTAGCCCTAAAAACATGGAGTAACCTCCCCGTTAGTGCTCATAACCATGCACAATACTAAATATACATCACAATGCCTAAGCCTACTTACCCCTAAAGCATTCAATAACCTCAACGGTAGTGCATGTATGCTCCAAAGCATCTAATTGCGGTAGAATCGCACACCACATTGGGTTTCTTATTTCAAAACTTCATGAAGTGAGAATCTAGGACGTCAACAAATGTGGTACTATTCCATCTCGTTGCACGACTCCATTCAGTTATATGGACTCCCAAGGTTAAAGAAGTGGGAACCAGTTTCCCCAATCCCCTTATTATAACACCCTAATTTTTTTTATAAATAAATTAAAATAATAAAAACGGCAATAATGTAATATTAAATTAAAGGGTAAAATTATAAATTTTCATAGATATTGGAATTAGACCTTGAGACCTAATACATTGTGTTTGGAACGTCGTTTGTAGTTAGGAAACATACATAACTTGTTAAATCCGATAAAACGGGTTGAAATTAGCCGAAAATATGACCCGTGGTACTTTTGTAAATAAAAATTCTGGACAAAGTTAGAAAACCCTAGTTTTCAACTATAAATTGGACCATGGCCTCCACTATTTCTTATTCTAAACCCTAGCCATCACTTGTATGTCGAAAACTCCTCAATCTAAGCAAAACTCTTCTTTTCTCTTAAAAATTTTCTACATCAAAATAACAGAAAATAAAGAAAATTAAATTAAAAGTGAGAATCAAGATTAGAATAAGAACAGAATGGAAGGGCAATTCAAATCATGCTAGGAGGAAGGTATAAGCTCTAAAAAGGTGAGTGAATTGATTACAATGTTTATATTGATCATAAGTAATTAGGTTCCTTTATAATCCTATATGATTTGTAAACATAATTTTTGAATCTAAATAATAATTCCAACTTGGATTTTAAGTGAACTACCATTTCAGTTATGAATTCAAATGAATGATGATAATAGAAAACCCTAAATGAATAGTTTGCTGGAACAATTACTGAAAAAGGAAAAGAGAATGTAATAGTGAAATTTATTTCAAATCTACAAAGATAAGTTTTTATTGATAATATTTGGTTTGGTTTGATAATGTGAAGACCCAAATTATTGAGATAAGAATAATTTTAATAAAATCAGAAAAAGAAGAATTTTCAAGGAAAAAATATATAGTCTGAAAATAAATATTGAGAATGAGTTAAAGAAAAATAACTAAGTATGAGTAAGTCTTATATTCATATGTGTATATATATATCTTGAATATAAATAGTCAGAAAGAAATAAAATGATAAAAATAGACTTTTATAGTAATTAAAAAAAATAATAAAAAGGAAATGGTATTTCAGAGGGAAGGAATGAGGAAACATGACTGAGTGTATATATGAATTATACAATACCATATGTTGTATTTTTATACCCAGAAAGAATAAACATAAAGTAATAAAGAAAAACACTATGGTAATTAAATATATGAATACATTTATATATCAAGAGAAAACAAATAGCTTGAAATATTAACAAGGGGATAATTGATAAAAAGATATACATGTATACATTATAGTTTAACATAAAGAAAATAAAATAATTCAGTAAAGAGAAAATTGTTTTCAACAATCAGGTGATAAGGAGAAAATGATATATTCTTTGGTAAATTAAAATGCCTAAAAAATAGTTTAATATTAGTTGTGCATAAGTACAATTTTGAAATAAATCAAGAGTAAACAAATAGGTTGAGATAATAGCTAGGAATGGGAAATAACTCAGGTATAATGAAAGGTATTGTAAAAAAAATAAGCCACATGAAAATAATATGCAAGTGAATCATGCAAATTGCATGCACACAGGAAAAGCAGTGGATAACTGCTTTTACCAGAAATAGAAACCAAGAGAAAATGGCACATTTAGCCATAACAACACACACATAATTCTCTGAGTAATGTGAGGATAAAATGGGTTTTTCCTTTAGTAAAACCCTAGTAAAATGATTTAAATCAAGAGAGAAAGCAGAGGTTTTCTCTGAGGGAAAAACAGTAACACATTAAAAAAAAGGAAGAGCTCACACTGTTTGCAAGCTTAGGCATTCTCGGGGAAAAGAAGGGAAAGGTGAGTGATTAATCAATCTCAAGAGGCTAAGGCATTAAGACCCAAGTTAAGGGCAGCCATTTTATTTTTGTGCTTGATCAATTTGTTTTCTCTGAATAGATGAATGCTGAGAATGGTTGGTGTTTTGATAAATCTTTGGTTGATGCTTTGATTTGTTTTGTTTGATTGTTAGACAAGAAAAATACCATGAACTCTGATATGGATCCAGTACCTTAAAACATCAGTTTGTAAATATGTTTAGTAAGATAAATATATTTTATTATGAAGTAGGGTATTACTGGAAAATAAGCTAGGCAGTGTGAACAAAGGAGGTTCATGCTTATGTCTAGATTGTTTTAATTTGGAGATGAACAATGCAATAAATTATTTATGTGCTGATTTGTTCAGATCTAAATAGCTAAAATGTTTTATGGGTTTTTCTCAAAAACCTTACCCTATGTTCACAATAGAATTGAGTACAAGAATTTTTATATGATTCAACTGGATTTGTTTAAGTGATCATGATATTCTTGAATATAGGAGATATGCAAGTGTTAAAACAAATTTTGAATAAAACAACTGAAAAAAAATGAAATATAGCATTATTTTCATGAATGAAAGTATAGTCAGTTGAAATCCCTGAGTGAGTCTAACTCTCTCTAATTTATGGAAAAAGAAAGAAAGAATGCAAAAGCATTCCAAGAGTTAATAAATTTTTCTGAAATAAGAAATGAGACTGGTCACTAGATTATAAAAACTAATCTAGGAGAAAAGCCTTGATCTATTCATCATAAGGAGTATGATGGGTATGTGCATGACTTGTTTAAGTCCTATAGGCCTCTGTGCAGGGGTTAACAGAATTGAGTCCCTTGCAATGCACACATGGTGTTCAATGGAAAAGAGATATGACCAAATTAAATTGATAAATCAGGATTTAGAGATGAACTATGGGATTAAAATGAGTTAATTCCATAAGAGTATGTGTATATGTATACTGAATTGAATGAATGAATGACTGCTGGTGTGCATGAGAGTAGTAGGAGCTTGAATATATAGTTATATACCCAGTTTACATTATAAATCCAAATTGCATCTAGCAAAAGAATACTCTATACAATAATTAAAAAATGACAAGTTATTATATTTTGATTTCACTCATACCAGAATTTATTTCTGGCCCTATTTGTTGCCTTTGCAATATTTGGGGTGTCTCATTTGATTGAGGCAGCTCAATATGTTGTTGCAGGAAAAGAAGTATGAATAGCTTGCTTGCATGGATGTTTGAAGATCTGGTTGCTTTTAGAAATGTTTTAGGAAATGCAATGGTTTCTTTGTAATAAATAAAGTTAGGCAAACTCTATGATGTCTTAAGCAATTCTCAATATTTGATGTCTAAGGAATTTTTAAAAGAACTTGTAAAACTTAAGTATTATATGTGTCTTGAGCTACTGATCTAAGTAACTGATCAGGATGTTTTCTGGTAGACTGTGATGAAGGAAGTTATGACATGTAATTTGATATGTGGACATACTTTCTTTAACATATCTGATAAATTTTAAATAGTGAAACTGCAGTGGTCATCTTTTATAATGCATGTAGTAGAACTGCTAGGTGATGGTTGAACCTGTTCTGGTTTAGCTAGTAAGGCTTGATCATGACTTAAATTGATATAAGACCATGAGAAGCTTGAAGTTTTAGTCCACAAATCTTTCTTACATGTCTGATTTCCAGTATGGCAAGTGTGTCATAAAATGATATGTGCATAGTTCTAGTAGCCTTCACTATAACCATATTAAACAATATTCAGTTGTATCAAATACTGTCTAAAGTCTGTTTGCATTTGGTCTTGTTTAAACTTTAAGAGTCTACAATATCTAAGAATTTGGTTGAAGGTTAAGCATGACCATTACCTTACTGCAACCTGGTTTATGTCAATAGACATCATTCAATACCCATTAGAGGTCTGCACCACAGTCTCATTTGGGCTTGATCCTTTAAATAAATTGTCCGGAACATGATGTTTACATATATGTGCAAAATTTTACTTGGTATGATAGATTAAGTTAGCATTGTTTATTTGTATTGTTTTTCCACTGACTGGGCTTTAATTCACACTACTACCTCAATAATCATAGGACTGTTACATGCATTATAAACTCAGATATAAGTATTTGTACATGACATAAAAATATCCTTAGTGAAAGGAATGAGTACCCCGGGCTAAACTCACAAGCTTGAGTTGTTTTAACACTTAGTATGAAATTCAAAAGAAAAACTGTAAGTGTTAAACTCCTGATTTCACAAATGAAAGGAAAGTATTGATTGAAAATCTGGAAATTAATCAACTGGATTAAGAAACAAGCTGAAAAATAAAATAAGAAAATATTAAAAGAATATTAATTAAATTAAGAAAGAATTTAGCTTGTCAAAGAAGAGAAAAAAAGGATTAAACCAGAAAGAAGCTATGTGACATAATATCTCTCAGATATGAGAATATTATGTGATTGATTTTTCTTTGCAATTTTAATTACTATGATGGGCAAAGACACATTTATATATCTTTATATATATAAATGACATGCTTTGATTCATGTACTAATATTTTTATATTGGTAAGATTTTGGATCTTGGGGAAATGAATTAAAGAAGTGATCACTTGTTTAAAAAAAAACTCACTAAAAATCACATAAATTAGAATAAGAAGAAGTGGGTCACTTCAGTTGGTATCAGAGCTATGTTATTAAAACATAGCATAAATATATTATCCAATTTTCTTGTATGGATAAAATTCTAAAAATATATATATATAATAATGATAGAAATAAATATCCACAGTAGAAGTAAATTTCAAAAAATAATTAAATTAGAAATATGACTAACTAGTTATGCAATTGAATAGTGAATCATGGTAGGAAGACCACCAAGTCATGGAGCAGGACCCTCCAATACAACACCAATGGTTAACTTGCAAGATTTGGTGAGGGCATTTAGAGAAGGAGCAGTGCACAGGGAAGAGAATCTTCATGAGGAATTAGCCAAACTATTGAAGACATTTTCAAATTTAGGAGGCAAGGATTTTGAAGGCACTGAGGGAGTGATGGGAGTGCAGACATGGTTGAGAACTTTGGAAAGGATATTTGCAGATATGCAAATTAATGACCAAAGGAAGAGGCAGATAGCTTCAAGGAGACTCAAAGGAGCAACATTAGATTGGTGGGAGGTGATCATCACAGGAAGGCCAGAAAATGAGATAACATGGGATCAATTCAAGGAGATGCTTGAGGCAAGGTTTGTTCCAGCAACAACTAAGGCAACACTGCTTGAGGAATTCATAAGGCTGAGGCAAGGACCAATGAGTGTGACTGAATACACTCAAAAATTTGAGAGTTTGTCCAAGTATGGAACTATGCTCATAGGAGATGAAGAATCAAAGAATTCAAGATTTATCCAAGGATTAAATGCAGGTCTGGGTAGAGCAATGTTACCATACAAGGATAAAACATTTGATCAAGTCATAGACCTTGCTCTTTCTTTTGAACAACATGACAATGCAAGGGAAAAATTTAGGAGCATGAGGGCTAACAATCAAAAGAAGGGAAAAAATAGAGCACATCCCTATGACAAAAAGAATATGGATAAGAAAATGGAGGGAGCAGCCACTGGGGAAGCTAAGAAGAAGGTTACTTGTTATAATTGTGGCAAAGAAGGACACATGAGTAATAGGTGTCAAGCAGCCAAGAAGGCACCACTTAGCTGCTATAACTGTGGGAAAGAAGGTCATATTAAAAGAAACTGCCCAGAATTCAAAAAGGGAGCAAAGGTAGGAGCACTTGAGGGCAAAGCAAAAGCAACTGCAGTGGGAAGTTCTGGACAATTGGAAGGTATACTTCTAATTAAAGATCACCCCATCTCAGTTATATATGACACTAGAGCAACACATTCACTAATATCCCAAGACATAGTGAATAAATTGACTCTCACATGCTATTTAGTTGATAATCCCTTGTTTATTCAAAGCCCATTAGGTAGTTCTTGCATGTTAGGGATTAAATGTTTGGGAGTAGAGTTAAACATAGGCGGAAATATGTTTAATTCTGATTTGTTTGTGCTAAAATATCCTGGAATAGGAATTATTCTTGGAGTAGATTGGCTAAGAAAATACAAAGCAATTTTAAACTTAGAAAATTTTACTATTTCTCTGAAAACAGAAAATGGTAAAAATATTATAGTCATTAGTGAAGTTGCTAAAATCAATTACTTTAACCAAATATGTAGCATGACTGAGAAAGAATTAAAACTGGAAGACATAAAAATTATAAATGAATACCCAGATGTCTTTGGTGAAGTCATAGGTGTTCCAGAAAATAGGCAAGTAGAATTTCAAATAAGGCTAATCCCAGGAGCAAGCCCAATCATCAAGAAGCCTACTAGGATGGGTCCTAAAGAATTAGTGGAGTTGAAACATCAGTTGGAAGAACTGGAGCAAAAAGGCTTCATAAGGCCTAGTAGTTCAAACTGGGGTTCTCTAGTTGTATTTGTGAAGAAGCATGATGGTACTTTGAGGATGTGCATTGATTATAGGGAATTAAACAAAGTCACCATTAAAAACAAATATCCACTCCCCAGAATTGATGATCTATTCGATCAATTAAATGGAGCAAAGATCTTTTCATGGCTAGATTTAGCCTCTGGGTTTCATCAGATGAAGGTAGAGGAAGAAAGCATTAAGTATACTGCCTTCAACACAAGGTATGGATTATATGAATTTTTGGTGATGCCTTTTGGATTGACAAATGCACCATCATATTTTGTAGATTTAATGAATAGAAGATTTAGAGATTTTCTAGACAAATTTGTGGTTGTCTTTATTGATGACATATTAGTGTATTCAAAATCTGAAGAAGATCATGCAAAACACTTGCATCTAGTTTTGTCTAGACTGAGGGCACATGATTTAAAGGCCAAATTCTCTAAATGTACATTTTGGCAGAATGAAGTAAAATTTCTGGGGCAAATTGTATCACAACAAGGGGTTAGTGTAGACCCAACTAAGGTGATGGCAGTGCAATCTTGGAGTAGACCCAAATCAGTGACTGAGGTGAGATCATTTTTGGGAATGGCAGGCTACTATAGAAGGTTTATAAAAGACTTTGCAAGAATAGCCATCCCATTGACCAAGTTAACTAAAAAGGAGCAACCATATGTGTGGACAGAGAAGTGTGAACAAGATTTTTCATCACTAAAGAAGGCACTGGTGGAAGCTCCAGTCTTACAGGTTCCAGAGGGTAATGAGAGGTTAGTGGTTTACACAGATGCTAGTGGATCTGGATTAGGGGCAGTGCTTATGCAACATGGTAGAGTCATAGCATATGCATCAAGGCAACTCAAGCCAAATGAAACTAGGTATGCTACACATGACTTAGAACTAGCTGATGTAGTATATGCATTCAAGTTATGGAGACACTACTTGTTAGGTGCTAAGTTTGAATTGTTTACAGATCACAAGTCACTTAAATATTTGTTTTCCCAAAAAGACTTGAACATGAGGCAACATAGGTGGGTAGAATTTCTAGTTGCCTATGATCTTGATATATTGTATACCCCTGGAAAAGCTAACAAAGTGGCAGATGCATTGAGTAGGCATCAAGCAAAGTTGGCAAGCTTGATGATGACTGAATTCAAGGATTTGACAATCCTTAGTGAAGTGGAAATAAAAGAAGGAATGGAAGTATCAGATAAGGCACACAGTGATATGATTGAATATGGAAAACTAAGCCTCATTTCCTTAAGGTCAACTCTGGTTGATAAAATAGGACAAATGCAGGATCAAGACACAAATTTAAAAGAGAAGAAAGATATGATGTCACAAGGCATGACAGTGGAAAATTATGAAGTAGATGAAAAAGGTTACTTAAGGAAAAAGGGGAAACTTTGCATACCAAATATAGAGGAACTGAAGCAAGAAGTTATGGATGAACATCACAAAACGAAATATACAATACACCCAGGTGGTACAAAAATGTACCATGATCTCAAGAGAAATTACTGGTGGCCAGGGATGAAAGGAGCAGTGGAAAAATACGTGGCAAATTGTTTAACATGCCAACAAGTTAAGGCAGATTATCAAAGACCCTCAGGTTTACTACAACCTTTGGAAGTGCCTACCTGGAAGTGGGAAAGTATTTCAATGGATTTTGTGGATGGTTTGCCAAGAACAAGAAGGGGCAATGATAGTATTTGGGTAGTGGTTGATAGACTCACAAAAACAACACACTTCATCCCAATAAGTTCAAACAGAAATGCTCACAAGCTAGCTCAATTATTTGTGAAGGAGATAGTGAGATTGCATGGCATCCCCAAGACTATCATTAGTGATAGAGATACTTTGTTTACTTCAAGGTTTTGGAGTATCTTTCAAGAAGCTATGGGGACAGAACTAAGCCTAAGCACAGCCTACCACCCACAAACAGCTGGGCAAACTGAGATTGTTAATAAAGTTTTAGAAGATTTGCTTAGAGCATGCATACTTGATTTTGGAGGCAACTAGGAGGATCATATTTATTTAGCTGACTTTGCTTATAATAATAGCTACCAGTCCACCATAGGAATGGCTCCATTTGAGGCTTTGTATGGAAAGCCTTGTTTATCTCCTGCATGTTGGATGGAGGCTGGTGAAAGGGTGTTGCTTGGACCAGACAATGTAAAAGAAACTTCTGCAAGAATTGAATTAGTGAGGCAAAGAATGAGAGTAGCTCAAGAGAGACAGAAAGCCTATGCAGATAAAATAAGAAGGCCAATAGAATTTGAGGTGGGAGACTATGTGTTTCTCAAAGTTTCACCAATGAGGAAGATACTGAGATTTGGCAAAGCAGGGAAACTATCACCAAGGTATATAGGACCATATGAGATTGCTCAAAGAATAGGGACTTTAGCTTAAAGGTTGAAGTTACTAGAGGAATTGAGCAAAATACATGATGTATTTCATGTATCCCAATTGAGAAACTGGGTGCATGATAAGGAGGCCATTCTTGAATCTCCTACACATGTTGAAATTCAAGAAAATCTGGTTTATAAAAAGGAACCAGTGGGCATTGTGGCTAGAGAAGAAAAGAAACTAAGAAATAAAATAATAAAACTAGTTAAAATCCAATGGATTTTAGATGGGAATGACTGCACATGGGAGGCTGAAGATAGGATAAAGGATAAGTATCCTAATCTGTTTTCTGCTTAAAGGTATGTTTAAAATTATGATGAGACCTTAAAATTATTTATGTATGTTTGATTGATTTGGAATGAATGAGTTTCTGAAATTTCATTCAATTGAAATTATGCTTTGAATACATTTGGATGGAAATGTATGAGAGAATAATTGTGGGACACAATTCCTTTTAGGAGGAGAATATGTGAAGACCCAAATTATTGAGATAAGAATAATTTCAATAAAATCAGAAAAAGAAGAATTTTCAAGGAAAAAATATATAGTCTGAAAATAAATATTGAGAATGAGTTAAAAAAAAACTAAGTATGAGTAAGTCTTATATTCATATGTGTATATATATATCTTCAATATAAATAGTCAGAAAGAAATAAAATGATAAAAATAGACTTTTATAGTAATTAAAAAAATAAAAAATAAAAAGGAAATGGTATTTCAGAGGGAAGGAATGAGGAAACATGACTGAGTGTATATATGAATTATACATTACCATATGTTGTATTTTTATACCCAGAAAGAATAAACATAAAGTAATAAGGAAAAACACTATGGTAATTAAATATATGAATACATTTATATATCAAGAGAAAACAAATAGCTTGAAATATTAACAAGGGGATAATTGATAAAAAGATATACATGTATACATTACAGTTTAGTATAAAGAAAATAAAATAATTCAGTAAAGAGAAAATTGTTTTCAACAATCAAGTGATAAGAAGAAAATGATATATTCTTTGGTAAATTAAAATGCCTAAAAACTAGTTTAATATTAGTTGTGCATAAGTACAATTTTGAAATAAATCAAGAGTAAACAAATAGGCTGAGATAATAGCTAGGAATGGGAAATAACTCAGGTATAATGAAAGGTATTGTAAAAAAAATAAGCCACATGAAAATAATATGCAAGTGATCATGCAAATTGCATTCACACAGGAAAAGCAGTGGATAACTGCTTTTACCAGAAATAGAAACCAAGAGAAAATGGCACATTTAGCCATAACAACACACACATAATTCTCTGAGTAATGTGAGGATAAAATGGGTTTTTTCTTTAGTAAAACCCTAGTAAAATGATTTAAATCAAGAGAGAAAGCAGAGGTTTTCTCTGAGGGAAAAACAGTAACACATTATAAAAAAAGAGCTCACACTGTTTGCAAGCTTAGGCGTTCTCGGGGAAAAGAAGGGAAAGGTGAGTGATTAATCAATCTCAAGAGGCTAAGGCATTAAGACCCAAGTTAAGGGCAGCCATTTTATTTTTGTGCTTGATCAATTTGTTTTCTCTGAATAGATGAATGCTGAGAATGGTTGGTGTTTTGATAAATCTTTGGTTGATGCTTTGATTTGTTTTGTTTGATTGTTAGACAAGAAAAATACCATGATCTAATATATGGATCCAGTACCTTAAAACATCAGTTTGTAAATATGTTTAGTAAGATAAATATATTTTATTATGAAGTAGGATATTACTGGAAAATAAGCTAGGCAGTGTGAACAAAGGAGGTTCATGCTTATGTCTAGATTGTTTTAAATTGGAGATGAACAATGCAATAAATTATTTATGTGCTGATTTGTTCAGATCTAAAAAGCTAAAATGTTTTATGGGTTTTTCTCAAAAACCTTACCCTATGTTCATAATAGAATTGAGTACAAGAATTTTTATATGATTCAACTGGATTTGTTTAAGTGATCATGATATTCTTGAATATAAGAGATATGCAAGTGTTAAAACAAATTTTGAATAAAACAACTGAAAAAAATGAAATATAGCATTATTTTCATGAATGAAAGTATAGTCAGTTGAAATCCCTGAGTGAGTCTAACTCTCTCTGATTTATGGAAAAAGAAAGAGAGAATGCAAAAGCATTCCAAGAGTTAATAAATTTTTCTGAAATAAGAAATGAGACTGGTCACTAGATTATAAAAACTAATCTAGGAGAAAAGCCTTGATCTATTCATCATAAGGAGTATGATGGGTATGTGCATGACTTGTTTAAGTCCTATAGGCCTCTGTGCAGGGGTTAACAGAATTGAGTCCCTTGCAATGCACACATGGTGTTCAATGGCAAAGAGATATGACCAAATTAAATTGATAATTCAGGATTTAGAGATGAACTATGGGATTAAAATGAGTTAATTCCATAAGAGTATGTGTATATGTATACTGAATTGAATGAATGAATGACTGTTGGTGTGCATGAGTGTACTAGGAGCTTGAATATATAGTTATATACCCAGTTTACATTATAAATCCAAATTGCATCTAGCAAAAGAATACTCTGTACAATAATTAAAAAATGACAAGTTATTATATTTTGATTTCACTCATACCAGAATTTATTTCTGACCCTATTTGTTGCCTTTGCAATATTTGGGGTGTCTCTTTTGATTGAGGCAGCTCAATATGTTGTTGTAGGAAAAGAAGTATGAATAGCTTGCTTGCATGGATGTTTGAAGATCTGGTTGCTTTTAGAAATGTTTTAGGAAATGCAATGGTTTCTTTGTAATAAATAAAGTTAGGCAAACTCTATGATGTCTTAAGCAATTCTCAGTATTTGATGTCTAAGGAATTTTTAAAAGAACTTGTAAAACTTAAGTATTATACGTGTCTTGAGCTACTGATCTAAGTAACTGATCAGGATGTTTTCTGGTAGACTGTGATGAAGGAAGTTATGCCATGTAATTTGATATGTGGACATACTTTCTTTAACATATCTGATAAATTTTAAATAGTGAAACTACAGTGGTCATCTTTTTATAATGCATGTAGTAGAACTGCTAGGTGATGGTTGAACCTGTTCTGGTTTAGCCAGTAAGGCTTGATCATGACTTAAATTGATGTAAGACCTTGAGAAGCTTGAAGTTTTAGTCCATAAATCTTTCTTACATGTCTGATTTCCAGTATGGCAAGTGTGTCATAAAATGATATGTGCATAGTTCTAGTAGCCTTCACTATAACCATATTAAACAATATTCAGTTGTATCAAATACTGTCTAAAGTCTGTTTGCATTTGGTCTTGTTTAAACTTTAAGAGTCTACAATATCTAAGAATTTGGTTGAAGGTTAAGCATGACCATTACCTCACTGCAACCTGGTTTATGTCAATAGCCATCATTCAATACCCATTAGAGGTCTACACCACAGTCTCATTTGGGCTTGATCCTTTAAATAAATTGTCTGGAACATGATGTTTACATATATGTGCAAAATTTTACTTGGTATGATAGATTAAGTTAGCATTGTTTATTTGTATTGTTTTTCCACTGATTGGGCTTTAATTCACACTACTACCTCAATAATCATAGGACTGTTACATGCATTATAAACTCAGATATAAGTATTTGTACATGACATAAAAATATCCTTAGTGAAAGGAATGAGTACCCCGGGCTAAACTCACAAGCTTGAGTTGTTTTAACACTTAGTATGAAATTCAAAAGAAAAACTGTAAGTGTTAAACTCCTGATTTCACAAATGAAAGGAAAGTATTGATTGAAAATCTGGAAATTACTCAACTGGATTAAGAAACAAGCTGAAAAATAAAATAAGAAAATATTAAAAGAATATTAATTAAATTAAGAAAGAATTTAGCTTGTCAAAGAAGAGAAAAAAAAGGATTAAACCAGAAAGAAGCTATGTGACATAATATCTCTCAGATATGAGAATATTATGTGATTGATTTTTCTTTGCAATTTTAATTACTCTGATGGGCAAAGACACATTTATATATCTTCATATATATAAATGACATGCTTTGATTCATGTACTAATATTTTTATATTGGTAAGATTTTGGATCTTGGGGAAATGAATTAAAGAAGTGATCACTTGTTTTAAAAAAAACTCACTAAAAATCACATAAATTAGAATAAGAAGAAGTGGGTCACTTCAGATAAAGAAATCAAATATCCTTTATTTCACATTGAATTGATTTTGTAATTTGAAATATACATAAAATTTTCATAGAAGAACATAGGTGATCTTAAATAAAATGGTGTAAAATATACATGAAAATCATTGAAATTAACAAATTAGATTGGTGTAAAAAAGGGTGGAGATTATACATAGGAATCTGGTTAATTAATTAATTTAACAGATTAATGGAAAATAAATTATTGGAAAATTGCTTCATACTTCTATTATATGCTTGATATAATGTGTTGTATTGATTAATTAATTTAATTAAAAGTATATTTAATAGAAATTCCATAAATGGTATGCTTTGTGATAGTAGTTTCAAAGTGTTGTTACCATGAGTAATTTATCATAGTAAAAACAAATATACCATTTTAAATGTTCCTAGTCACGATGCATCGAGATATGATATCGATGTATTTGTTGAGGCTAGAGTACGTAATGCTCTCCAAATGTTGGGCAATGTATTACATATGACTGCTAGAGGCACCTAGTGGTTGCGTACTGATAGTTATTGGATAACCATGGAATAACTCACTCGATACTTTTCTGTTGGTTAATATAACTAAGGTTAAACAGAAAATATCGATCATGGCACTATGTCCATTGAGTGACTATAGTTGAGAAGAGTGGAAGTATTGGAAGTGAAGCACTATTCAAGAAAGGATTTGTCTCCTCAATTATATGGTGTTAGTATAACGGTCAACTCAAAGTCAAAGTCTCTAGCTTGAGCATTTTGGTTAATAATAACTGTTATTATTGAACCAAGGACTTTGTGTTTGGACTATAAAGTTGAATATGGATGATACTAGAATTTTAACCATTACCAAATTCCATAAGTCCAAAGTGATATAGTTTTAACGAAGAAATTGGTGTAAATAAAGGTCGCAACCGGGTAACGCTTAATAAAGTAAAATTGGATTTTATCAAAACTCAATAAGCGATAAATTTGTCCAAAATGTCACACCACTTCTAAGTGACGTGCGAACCTTAACATTTGAATTGTCTAATATTAATCGTTGACCAAATTTACAACTGACGAGTCACACAACCTAAATGATGAATTCTCTTTAGACTTAACAATTTAAATAGTCTACAATTGTTATAAATAATTAAATTGATAAATATTTATGAAATACTAATTATAATAATTTTAATACGATTTGAGGAATAAATATTATTGTGCATCTTTATAATAGTTATAAAATATATCGATCGATATGAGATATCAACAAATAATTAAATTAGATTTAATTAATAATATTTATTTCGACTTAAATGGCCTATTAGCCCATGATGCTAAGATGTTATTTCAAAAGCAATAGAGCTTGTAGAAGGCGGCTAAAAAGGCTAGAAGGGTTTGGAGATGAGTGGTTGAGATTTGATGAGAAATGGTATGAGATATGATCCATATTTCTCTCTATTTCTTCCACTATAAAAGAACCCTAACCCTAATACCGAAAGAACTTTTTTGGTTACCATTTCCCCCATTATTGCCAGCCGATCTCATCAAAAAGGAGCTCTAACAAATTCATCTCAAATCAATTTAAAAGGTGACGGCTATTGAATAACTAAAGGTCAACGGTTCAAGGATTAGCAATTTGCTGAATTGAGAAGATTTTAAAAGAGAGAGAACTCATCATTAAAAGTTGTACTTAAGGACATTAGTTATAGGTATATGTTTAAGTTCTAGATAATTATATTTTTCATATGTGTGTGTGTGTATTATAATATTGTTAGTTAGGTAAGATTCTTATAAGTATTGATGTTGTCACATATTAGATTGGTTATGCATACATAGTTATTAAATTAAAAAAATAGCAATTTTTATAAGAAGATCTTATGTACACAGTCGAATAAATTTTATTTTTAATTATTATCATTTTATCAATTAATATATATATATATATATATATGTCATTTAATTTTAATTATATGACTTGAAACTATCTATGCCATCATATCATGTATATAATTGATCTATTTTTATAAATGCATATTTACATCAGTTATAATTTTTGGCGGTCACAAATTATTTTTTAACTATTATTGACTATTATTTATTACTTTTAAATCAATATACAGATTAAATAATTTATATAAAATAATATACATTTCAAAAATTAAATTTTAAATTTTATAAAATTATTTTATCCTCGTATAAATTATTAGCCAAAAAATCAAAATTTTAAAATCTATTTTTATATTTTTTGAAAAATCATTTTATTATTTGACCAAAAATATTTAATTAACTAAAAATAAAATTTTGATTGAGAAAATTCTGGAAAAAATTTCCAATATTAAAATATAGCTTGATTTTCTATTATTTAAAATTTGAATAATATAACATGAAAGTATTTATTATTATTATTTTATTGTATTTCGATGAATTAATTAATATATATATTTAATACAATAAAAGTATCAATAAATTTTTATTGTGTTGTGCATACGATCTGAAAAAGTTCAGAAAAAAAATAAATATAATTTTTATTTTTGTAATTAATGGATATATATAAATATACAAATACGTATTTATATATTATTAATATACCTATATATATTAAAAAATAAATAGTAATTTTGTTACTATAATACATACATACATACATACACACACACACGTATATATACACACAAAATGAATTATTTTTTTTAATCTGTTGCTAAGGGCACCTCGTTTTCCTTTTCATAATACCATTTCTAGAAAATACCATAAAATTTTACACTATACTCTTCCTAATACCAGACTTTTTAAAGGGTTACCAAAGGCATCATTTTTGACTCTTTTTTGCACGATGAACAACCGTCGACCAACATCATTTTCCACGGTGATCAACCACCGAGAAACAGTAGTTCGGTGGTTGATGGTCATGGAAAATGGTGTTGGTCGACAATTGTTCATCATGCAAAATGACTTTACAAGATGGTTGATTGTCGTGTGAAATGACATTGGTATTAGGAAGCTTACAAATTTTATTGCATTTATTATTTTTTCTATGGTATTAAGAAGAAGAAAACTTAATGCCTTTAGCAACTCACTATTTATATATATTATGTATATGTATAATATATAGTATTTAAATTTTAGTACTATAATATATATATATATATATTTAAATATATATATATATATATATAATTTTACATAGTTTTTAATATTTAAATAAATAACAAGTTTACATACATACATATATTTGGACAACATTTAATACATATAGGATGAGCTAACATGTCCATTGCGATGTACATCCCAACATTTATATATGGGCATGCTATACCTTGTATGGATTATATGTTACACATGCACACACATACATAAATGTATATGATACATATGTGTACTATTATTCTTAATTGAATATAAATTAAATAAAATTATGTCTATAATTTGTAAATTTAAATGAAATAAGAGATTTTATTTAAATCAAATTTAGAAATATTTTAAATAAATTAGACTTCATAGGCCCAATAAAAATCCAATAGGGTAATTTTTTTTGAAATTCACATATATCTTGTACTACGGGCCGGCCCAGTTCCAACAATGGTATTGGAGCACAATAACCTATGCAGTCTAAATTAGTCATGTTAGGGTTAACTATTAAGCTCATAGCCCAAAAGTGGTCACTAATAGAAAATGCCCAAATTTGAATTGGGCCTGGGGCTGATTTTCAAAATTGGTTGAAAATTAAATTATAAGATTTTAAATTTAAAATAAGATTAACAAAATAAAAGTTATAATACATTAAAAAATTTCAAAATGTGTGAAAATAAATACCAATTTCAAAATTTTAAAATTTATTAATAAGATTAATTAAATAAATTAATTAAATAAGTTAATTAATTAATAAATGTATACATGTATTATATATTTTGATGTATGTTATACTGTTTTAAAATGTTGAAAATAGCGTAAGTATATAGTTATGTATATGAATTGAATTTTAAAATTAATATAATTTAATTAACATTGTTTAGTTAAATAAATTATTCATAGGTTGATTAATTAATTAAATAAATTAAAGGTTAATTAATTAAATAAATAAATTAAAGGTTAATTAATTTAATTAATTGAAGGTTCATTAATTAGATAAATATACACATATATAAGATATATGTGTAATACTAAAAAAGTTATAGTATGTAATAAATATTTAATATAAATGTTATATTAAAAGGGGTTTTGGACCAAAGGTCCCTATTCTCAAAGCTCATGCACAAAAAGTCCCTGCTAATAAACCCATGTAAATTAGGTCCCTGTTTTGTTATTTTTTACCAAATTGTCCCTTTCTAGAAAATCAGCCCAGCATTAAAATCAGGGGCAAAAGTGGCATAAATTAGTCAAACACTAAAAATAGGGACCAAATATTCATAACTTTTTTGGAAGGGACCTTTCTTCCATCATCTTTCAATTCTAGGGACTTGGAAATCGTTCCTTGATATTAAAATAATATAAAATTAATTAAAATGTTAATTGATTTAAAATTAATTAAATAAGATTTAATCAATATAATATTATACATAAACTATTATATAAGTAGTATGAAATATACAAGTTATATAATAATAAAACTTGTATAATATGAATGTATAAACTAAAGGTAGAACATTAAAGAAAGCCTAAATAGACTTAAGGAATAAATATGTAACGACCCACTATTTTGGACCATCCAAATCGACAATAAAACCACACATGTCAGACTTGAATAATTCAAAATAATAGATTGTAAATAAATTTGGAGCAAATAAAATCAATCAGACATAGAATATCAGAATAACTCGCAGCGGAAAAATAAAAATACATAGTGGTTCATGAAGCCACTACAATACATAGTCTCAAAACAGATACAAAATACCATAGTTTGAAAAAATCAGATACAACAAAAGTCTGAATACATAAGTTCACAAATACATAAGCAAAGCTGAATGAAATAACTGAAATGGAAAGACAACTAGATAGATAGGTAACTCCAGCAATCTCTAGCTCCAGAAGGTGAATCCAAAGCTGAAATACTCAGGTTGACCCGAGCGTAAAGCAAAACACAAACACTCGAGTCAGGACTTTCATATTTATACAATGTAAATCAACTCAAGTGAACTGTAATAGAAATGCATCAATAACTTAAAGGATGCTTAGGATCGCCCATCCTTTAAGGATCCATTAAACTATCTACTATGTAGTAAGATACGCTATTATAATAATGTCTAAAGTAAAGTATACTATTTAAAAATAGCGTTAAGGCTTTACATTTTCCACCTTAACACATTTTTAGCTATGCCAATAGTCTATACAGTACCGTAATACCCCGTAAACTGGAGCTACCAGAGGATACTCCATAGGTACGACACAAATCAAACTCGTAGTAAAGCACGCTATGGTAGGTCACACGGCACAACGAGGCAATGCCAGGGTAGATGTACCAATTACGCATCCGGACTGTTGGTAACGCAAAGCCGCAGCAATCACCCAACTCGAGCCACACTCCCGAATCAAGAGGTGCACCCAATCAATCACAAAGTAATAGAATGGTATACGATGGAATGTGTCTGATAAGAGAAGCCACCTCATTAGCCCGGAATCGCTCCTGTTTTAGCCACCTTATGCTAACTCACGGGAGTTAGGTCCACGTAAATAGCTTAGGATCGTCGCCACCATCCTACTTCATTTTGGAATCTCCACCGCGTACACAGTTGTTAAAGTGGTTTTCGGTATCGACTGAGAGTATGTCCATATCTGATCCCGGTCTCTTTAACAACCAATCGTTATTATAACCCGTGGTTATAAATTCAAAATGGTTTATATTTCAAATTAAAACATATTGATTAAAACCATTTAAATTCAATGTCAATATCCTTCAAAAATAATATTCGTTTCCAAAGTCGTATCATTTCTAAGTTCATTCATTCAATTATAACAATTTCAAAAACATTTAAATTTTAGCATTCGTAACAATTTGAAGATGTGATAATACATATATTAGCATTCGAAAATATCATCTTTTCAGAAATAGTAGCACTTAGAAAATGTTACTGTAGATAGCACTATTTCGGAAATAAAGTCTATTCCAGAACAACATTACTTAGAAAATGTTACAGTAGATAGTAGTATTATTTCAGAAAATAGTACATTTACAGAAACAACAGCACTTATAAACTGCTACAGTAGGTAGTAGTATTATTTCAGAAAACAGTACATTTACAGAAACAGCAGCACTTATAAACTACTACCTTAAAACCGCGGCATTTCAAAAATGCTGCCAATACAAATCTGAGATTTTCTATAACATTTCAGAAACATTATAATTTCAGTTTTCCCCATTTTTAACTTATAAAACATATATCACTTTTCAAAATTATTTATTTGGATATCATTTCACTTATGATTTAAATAAAATAATTTTTTTATATAAATAAAATATCCAATTAAGCATAGTTCATTTATTAAGTCAAAATTTCATTTAAATTGCTTAACTTTTAATTTACCAAACAACTAGCTATTTTATTTACTTTTAAAAATATCCATTTCATAAATAAAATATTTTATTACCAAGTTAAGCCAAAATTCCAGTTTAAATCAAGTTTCAATTATCAAGTTAAATCACTTTTTAATTTACATTTTTAAATCATTTATTAACTCATACAATTTCAACTTACAGAAAATCACTATAAAATTCATTTAAATCATTTAAATCTAGTTTAAGTTAAAATCTCATATAATTTAAATTCCAAATACTTACATTTTCAGAAAATCTTTAAATTTAAATTTAACCACGGGCCTGTATAATATTTTCTAACCTTGGTCAAGTGAATACGGATATATATCATTTTAATCCGAATTAAAATTCTAGGTTTGATCATTTCAAACCCGCAATCCCAAGTCAAATAAAAGATCGCTCGAGCCTATCATTTCAGCTCATAACGAATTTTTCTTATTCTAAAGTCTATTCGGGTATGTATCATTTCAACCCATAGTGTGGGAACTTGCAGTGGGAGAAACAGAAATATAAATGAACAGTAAAACATAGCATGTCATATCAGGTGATTAAACAGGTATATAATCAGGTACAAAATTAGGTTATAACATCATATAATATCACATCACTGGAATATATGGAATTACTATCAGCATGGCATATCACTACTACAATTCACAAGACTTTGTTTCACAGTTTTATAAGTACGAAGTCGAGAGTGATTACTCACCTTTTTAAAGCTAGAGATGACAATTCAAACACAAGAACAAACTTCGAAAAAGCACGACAAAGCACGAATCGGATTAGAGGAGAAGTAGCACCCAAATCCAAATCTTGTAACAAATAAAAATAGAATATATATAAGAAAAAGACTCAACACAAAAGAATATAAGAATTAAACAATACAAAACAAAGACAAAGTGGAACAAAAGTGGCTTAAACAAATAAGTAGGCTCGGCCTCAAAGGAGATAGGCTAGACCACATGACAATATTGCTCGGCCACCTTGGTTTACATGCAAGTACGCTCATCCATGGGTAGCAAATAGGCACAGCAAAGCATTGGAAGGTGAAGAGATAGGGGTTACATGAAGGCAAAAGGTCAGGGAAGGGAAAGAGGAAAGACAACATGCCACTTTGGGTTCGGCCCTAGGCTAAAGTGGTTCGGCCTGGGTGCTAAGCTTGGGTTAGGTCAGGTCTAGTCACGTCTATGGGCAGGGGATGGTCACGGCAAGGCATGGAAAATAGGTGTTGGTGATGGAATAGGTGGTGGCCGAGGCTAAGGGAAGAAGAGTGGTGAGCAAGTGGAGGCCGGCTATGGTTTTCAAGGCAAATAGAAGGTGGATTTTTGGAACATGGTCACGACAAGGAGATGGAAGGTGGTGATGAGGAGATGGTCGGTCATGGGTGAGGAATGGTGAAGGAGATGGTCGGCAAGAGCATGGGGGTGGTGATGGCCGAACTATGCTTGCAATATAAAGAAAAATAAAAGAGAAAAAAAGAAAAGAGAAGAGGAAGCCATGGAAAACTTACTTAAATTTTTGTTTTTGTTAGAAATGAAAATGAAAAGGAGATGAGAAACAAATGTGATATGTATGGCTAGAGGAATGGGAATACACGGCTAAGAAAAGGAAAAGGAAGAGGCATACCTCACATTAAAGAAAAGAAAACCTATGTCTCTTTCCAAAGCCATTTGTCAAGCCCAAAACAAAACAAGTTCAAGACAACAAATAAAATTCAAAACCCAAACAAATAAAAGATGGAAAAATAAAATAGAAAATAAACAATGAAATACTGAAAATAATTGCATGTAAAACGCTGAATTTTATCAAATTTAAAAAGTATAAAATAGAAGTTAACAAGACGAAAATCCAAACGAATATCAGAATCAAATTCAACTTCAAAGAAAAAGGTTGGAAATTAAAAATTCAAATCTAAATTTCAACTGAAAATCAAAGTTTGACCAAAGTTGAACAAAATATAATATTTCCAGAAAATCATTATTTTATTATATTTGGAAAATAAATTATAGCCAAAATCCAAAATACATTGGAAAATTTCAAAATTTCAATTTTTTTAAATGATTTAAAGTCAATGTTTTCAATTAAATTCAAATAAAATATTTGTTAAAATTATGGGTTATTACACACTCCTTCACTCAAAACTTTTCATCCCCGAAAAGGAACGAGACATAGAAAACAAAGAAAGATAAGATAAGAATAACGAATAGTACCTGAAACAAACAATTTCGGATTTGAAGCACGTATGCTCTCCTCCATTTCCCAGGTACAATCGTGATCATCAGTACTCCACTGCACTTTGACCAGGTTGACAGATTTCCTTCTTAGCTGCTTCATACCTCTATCGACAATATGAAGTGGCTTCCTCTCGACAGTCAGATTAGGCTCAATATCCAAACTCTTAAGAGTAGAAGGCTGAACAATAAGGGATGGATCATGAAGATACTGGCGAAGATGCGAAACATGGAATACATTATGCACTCCAGAAAACTTCTTGGGCAAATCCAGACGATAAGCTAAAGAACCAATCCTCTCCAAGATGCGGAAAGGACCAATGAACCTAGGAGCAAGCCTCCCTCTATGACCAAAACGAATCACATTCCTTAAGGGAGAGACCTTAAGGAAAACCAGATCACCTACAGAAAACTCCAAACTCCTCCTACGCCGATCAGCGTACTTCTTCTGCCTATCCTGAGCACTCCTCATCTTCCTCTTAATCTCATCAACTCTCTCAGAAGCCTCCAGAATCATATCAGGACCAAGAACCAAACGATTACCGGATTCAATCCAGCAAGATGGAGATATGCAAGGTCGTCCGTAAAGAGCAGCGAACGGAGACATTTCAATACTAGCCTGAATTCAAAAGATGAAATGAGATAGATAAAAGATTAAGACAAGATTGAAGTAAAAGATCGAGACTATACCTGATAAGTGTTGTTATAGGTGAATTCGACAAGATGGAGATGATCTTCCCAAGATCCTCCATAATCAAGAACACAAGCACGAAGAAGATCCTCTAGAATCTGATTCACTCTTTTCATTTGACCATCGGTCTGTGGATGGTAAGCAGTGCTCAGATTCAAATGAGTACCCAAAGATTCCTAGAAAGCTTTCCAAAACTGACTAGTAAAGATGGGATCACGATCACAAACAATACTGACAGGAACACCATGGAGACGAACAATCTCCCTCATATAGATCTCAGCCAAACTGGAAGCAGAACGGGTAGACTTGACCGGAATGAAATGTGCTGACTTGGTCAATCTATCCCCAATAACCAAAATACTCTCATTACCCCTCTTAGTCCTCGGTAATCGATCAATAAAATCCATAGAAACCTGTTCCCATTTCTAATTGGGAACCTCAAGGAGTTGCAACAAATCAAGGATCTTCTGATGATCGGCCTTGACTTGCTGACAAGTCGCACACCTACTAACAAAAATGGAGATATCATGCCTCATACCTCTCCACCAATACAACTTCTTCATATCCTGATACATCTTGGTCACACCCGGATGAATAGAAAGTCTGGATCGATGATTTTCCCGAAGTAACTCCTGTCTCAATCCATCAACATTCGGGACACAAATCCGATTATTAATCCTCAAAATACCTCTATCATCGATCTGAGCTCCACTACCATCAAGACTACTACCTCCAATCCTACTACGAACATTCTCCTTAATAAGCCTAAGCGTCCGATCCTCATCCTACTTAGCCATGATACGATCCAAAAGAGGAGAAGAAACAACAAGCTGACACAACATCAGCTTCTTCCGACTCAAAGCGTCGGCCACAACATTAGCTTTCCAAGGGTATAGTTAATGTCGAAGTCATAAGAAGCAAGGAACTCTAACCACCTAACTTGTCTCTAATTCAAATCCTTTTGGGTGAAAATATACCTCAAAGACTGATGATCCGTAAAAACCTCAAACTTAGTCCCCAAAAGATGATGCCTCCAAAGCTTCAAAGCAAAAACCACAGCAAGCAATTCCAAATCATGAGCAGCATAATTGGCTTCATGAGTCTTCAACTGACGACTGGCATAAGCAATGACCTTCCCATCCTACATCAGAACAGCTCCCAAACCTTCACGACTAGCATCAGTGTATACCGTTAATCCCTCATTTCCATTTGGAACGGTAAGAACTGGTGCGGAAGTAAGCTTACGCTTTAACTCATTGAATGCAGCTTTACACTTATCATTCCATATAAACTTAGCATTCTTACAAGTCAAAGCAGTGAGAGGTGCAGCCATCCGAGCAAAATTCTCAATGAATCTTCGATAATAACCGGCAAGGCCAAGAAAGCTACGGATATCAGATGGAGTCCTAGGAGTTTCCCAATCCTGAAATAGAATAGGGAAAAATAAGAACTACAAAGAAAGATAGAATAATTGGATTACAAAAGAAAGATGAGAAAAGGTGAACTTACATTGATCGCAGCGATTTTAATTGGATCAATAGAAACTCCATTACTAGAAACAATATGTCCAAGAAATCGGACTTCATCTTTCCAGAAATGGCATATAGAGAACTTAGCTTTCAATTTGTGACTCCTAAGAGTCTCCAGAACAGAATTCAAATGGACCTTGTGCTCCTCCTCAGACTTAGAGAAGACAAGAATATCATCAATAAAGACCAGAAAAAATTATTAAGAACATCACGAAAAACACGATTCATCAAATCAACAAAGAAAGCAGGGGCATTAGTCAAACCAAAAAGCATAACTAACCACTCATAGAAACCATTCTCAGTATGGAAAGCAGTCTTGGGAATAATTTCCTCAGCAACTCTGAGCTGGTGGAAACCTATGGCAAGATCAAGCTGAGAGAAAACAGTAGCACCATAAAGTTGATCGAACATATCATTGATACGAGGCATATGATATCTGTTCCTTATAGTGAGCTTGTTCAGCTCCCTATAATCAACACACATCTCGAAAGAACCATCGGACTTAGTGACGAAAACCACTACTGCTCCACATTCGGAATGACTAGGTCTGATCAGACCCTTGGAGAACAAGTCCTCAATTTGCTTCCATAACTCAACCTTCTCAAGGGGTGCCATTCTTCTGGGAGGAAGAACTATAGGTCGAGCTACAAGAATAATATCAATACGGAAATCAATTTCCCTCTTAGGAGGTAAAGAAGAAACTTCACCAAATACATCGGGATAGAGCTTAACCATAGGGGTTGAATTAAGATCACCAAGAGAAGAATCCAAAGAGAAAATAAAACTTCAAGCAAAATCCTGAGGCATACGGCACTGAATTACCAAAGAATTACCCCGATCATCAACAAGAGAAATAGTATGGGTTTTACAAGAGATAACGGCTGCATGCCTCTTAAACCAATCACCCCCAAGCAATAAATCAAAAGCATCGAAACCAAGAACATAGAAATCACCAGAAAATCGATGGCCAGAATAGAGAACTCTCACTTGATTACAAATTCTACTAAGGTTCGCGGGACCCCCAATAGGATTAGTAACACATAAAGGTACAGCTGCAAACTTGGGTGAAAGAAGATGCTTAAACTTATCAAAAAGATCCACAGAAATGAAACTATGCGAAGCTCCAGTATCAAATAAAACACGAACAGGAAAATCAAACAAAGTAAAGGTGCCCTGAAGAGTACCTTGGGAATCACTAGTAGCAGGTGGAGTAGGCGGAGCAGGAGTGGAAGAAGTCATGGAAAAGACTCCAAATGTCTTGCCTTTCTGATACAAAGGACAATTATTCTTGAAATGACCAGGCTGCAGACAGACATGACAGAGATTGTTCCTGGTATCCTGAGGTGGAGGAACAGCAGCACCAACTAAAGTAGTGCAACTATTGGCGTAGTGTCCCCTCTGATCACACTTGAAACAAGTGATAGAAGATAGGTCGATAGGATGCTTCCGAGGAGTAGATCCTAAACCAGGATTCTTCAGCCAATTCTGCTTCTGCTGATGGAAATTAGGCTTCCTTTTCTTAGAGTTGCCAGAACCAGGGTGAGATGGAGAAGCAAGAGGAACAGAAACTTCCTTAGAAGTAGGATTCTCATATCTAATAGCCATGTCCATCAACTCCGTGAAGGTACCATGAACATGAGAAATGATATGATCATAAAACTCTGGGAGAGCTCCAGCTATAAATTTATCATTCTTCTTAAGAGAGGTGTCAATCAGGCCAGGACCAAACTTGGAAAGTTCATTGAACTTCCTCTCATACTCAGAAAATGACATGCTCCCTTGCTTAAGATCGATAAACTCCCTGTATAGCTGGGACTTCCCGGCTTTGGGCATCCACTTTGCCACAAAAGCCTCCCTGAAAAAGGATAGATAAGCATAAGATAGATTCCAAAGAAAGAAAGCTGAACAGAACCCAAGACAACACAAGAAGAAGATACCTAAACTGCTCCCAAGAAATATCTGCCTCTATAGTCTGAGCTGTGACAGATTCCCACCAATCTTGAGCTGCCTCCTGAAGCTGCCAAGCTACTAACTGACGCTTCTGAGCATCAGTAATCTCCAAACCAGTAAAAATCCTCTCAAGACTCCTCAACCACTGCTGAGCCTCTGCGATGCTCACAGATCCAGTAAACTTGGTACCACCAAGCTGAGTGAATTCCTTACAAAGAGTGGTGAACCTGATGGGTGCAACAGGCTTGGGAACTGGGGCAATACCACGACCCCTACCTCTGGCATTCCTACGATTCATCCTGAAAAATCAAGAATGAATTTTAAGACAAAGGTAAAACAGAAAGACAAAGATAAGAGTCAACTAAAATGGAAATCCTAATCAATGAATTCAAATAAACAAGATGGATTCGAAAGGAATGAAGTTAAGAAAATGAGATTTTAAAACAAGGAAATTTTATACCCAAAATAATCTTTTAAAATCCTTTAAAATCATTTGAAAATCATTTATACTTAAAAATACGTTCTCTCACAAAGAAATGATTCTAAGATTTATTTCACTCATTCTAGGGTATTTTTACCCTATCTCTAATGAGTTTTTGCTCCATAGGCTAAGGTTTGCCTAAACCCAAAGCTCGGATACCAAATGTAACGACCCACTATTTTGGACCATCCAAATCGACAATAAAACCACACATGTCAGACTTGAATAATTCAAAACAATAAATTGTAAATAAATTTGGAGCAAATAAAACCAATCACAGACACAGAATATCAGAATAGCTCGCAACAGAAAAATAAAAATACATAGTGGTTCATGAAGCCACTACAATACATAGTCTCAAAACAGATACAAAATACCATAGTCTGAAGAAAAAAAGATACAACAGGAGTCTGAATACATAAGTTCACAAATACATAAGCAAAGCTGAATGAAATAACTGAAATTGAAAGACAACTAGATAGACAGATAACTCCAGCAATCTCTAGTTCCAGAAGGTGAATCCAAAGATTAAATACTCAGGCTGACCCGAGCGTAAAGCAAAACACAAACACTCGTGTCAGGACATACATACTTATACAATGTAAATCAACTCAAGTGAACTGTAATACAAATGCATCAATAACTTAAAGGATGCTTGGGATCGCCCATCCTTTAAGGATCCGTTAAACTATCTACTATGTAGTAAGATACGCTATTATAATAATGTCTAAAGTAAAGTATTCTATTTAAAAATAGCGTTAAGGCTTTACATTTTCCACCTTAACACATTTTAGGTATGCCAATAGTCTATACAGTACCGTAATACCCCGTAAATTGGAGCTAACAGAGGATACTCCATAGGTACGACACAAATCAAACTTGTAGTAAAGCACGCTATGGTAGGTGACACGGCACAACGAGGCAATGCCAGGGTAGATATACCAATTACGCATTCGGACTGTTGGTAACGCAAAGCTGCAGCAATCGCCCAACTCGAGCCACACTCCCGAATCAAGGGGTGCACCCAATCAATCACAAAGTAATAGAATGGTATACGATGGAATGTGTCCGATAAGAGAAGCCACCTCATTAGCCCGGAATCGCTCCTGTTTTAGCCACCTTATGCTAACTCACGGGAGTTAGGTCCACGTAAATACCTTAGGATCGTCGCCACCATCCTACTTCATTCTAGAATCTCCACCGCGTACACAGTTGTTAAAGTGGTTTTCGGTATCGATAGAGAGTATGTCCATATCTGATCCCAGTCTCTTTAACAACCAATCGTTATTATAACCCGTGGTTATAAATTCAAAATGGTTTATATTTCAAATCAAAACATATTCATTTAAACCATTTAAATTCAATGTCAATATCCTTCAAAAATAATATTCATTTCCAAAGTCGTATCATTTCTAAGTTCATTCATTCAATTATAACAATTTCAAAAACATTGAAATTTTAGCATTCGTAACACTTTGAAGGTGTGATAATACATATATTAGCATTCGAAAATATCATCTTTTCAGAAACATCAGCACTTAGAAAATGTTACTGTAGATAGTAGTATTTTAGAAATAAAGTCTTATCCAGAACAACAGCACATAGAAAATGTTACAGTAGATAGTAGTATTATTTCAAAAAACAGTACATTTACAGAAACAGCAGCACTTATAAACTGCTACAGTAGGTAGTAGTATTATTTCAGAAAATAGTACATTTACAAAAACAGCAGCACTTATAAACTGCTACCTTAAAACCACAGCATTTCAGAAATGCTGCCAATACAAATCTGAGATTTTCTATAACATTTCAGAAAAATTATAATTTCATTTTTCCCCATTTTTAACTTATAAAACATATATCACTTTTCAAAATTATTTATTTGGATATCATTTCACTTATGATTTAAATAAAATAATTTTTTTTATAAATAAAATATCCAATTAAGCATAGTTCATTTATTAAGTCAAAATTTCATTTAAATTGCTTAACTTTTAATTTAACAAACAACTAGCTATATTATTTACTTTTAAATATATCCATTTCATAAAAAAAAAATTTTATTACCAAGTTAAGCCAAAATTCCAGTTTAAATCAAATTTCAATTATCAAGTTAAATCACTTTTTAATTTACATTTTTAAATCATTTATTAACTCATACAATTTCAACTTACAGAAAATTACTATAAAATTCATTTAAATCCAGTTCAAGTTAAAATCTCATATAATTTAAATTCCAAATACTTACATTTTCAGAAAATCTTTAAATTTAAATTTAACCACGGGCCTGTATAATATTTTCTAACCTTGGTCAAGTGAATACGGATATATATCATTTTAATCTAAATTAAAATTCTGGGTTTGATCATTTCAAACCCGCAATCCCAAGTCAAATAAAAGATCGCTCGAGCCTATCATTTCAGCTCATAACGAATTTTTCTTATTCTAAAGTCTATTCGGGTATGTATCATTTCAACCCATAGTGTGGGAACTTGCAGTGGGAGAAACAGAAATATAAATGAACAGTAAAACATAGCATGTCATATCAGGTGATTAAACAGGTATATAATCAGGTATAAAATTAGGTTATAACATCATATAATATCACATCACTGGAATATATGGAATTACTATCAGCATGGCATATCACTACTACAATTCACAAGACTTTGTTTCACAGTTTTATAAGTACGAAGTCGAGAGTGATTACTCACCTTTTTAAAGCTAGAGATGACAATTCAAACACAAGAACAAACTTCGAAAAAGCACGACAAAGCACGAATCAGAATAGAGGAGAAGTAGCACCCAAATCCAAATCTTGTAACAAATAAAAATAGATTACATATAAGAAAAATACTCAACACAAAAGAATATAAGAATTAAACAATACAAAACAAAGACAAAGTGGAACAAAAGTGGCTTAAACAAATAAGTGGGCTCAGCCTCAAAGGAGATAGGCTTGACCACATGACAATATGGCTCGGCCACCTTGGTTTACATGCAAGTATGCTCGGCCATGGGTAGCAAATAGGCACGGCAAAGCATTGGAAGGCGAAGAGATAGGGATTACATGAAGGCAAAAGGTCATGGAAGAGGCAAGGCAACATGCCACTTTGGGTTCGTCCCTAGGCTAAAGTGGTTCGGCTTGGGTGCTAAGCTTGGGTCAGGTCAGGTCTGGTCACGTCTATGGGCAAGGGATGGTCACGGCAAGGCATGGAAAAGAGGAGTTGGTGATGGAATAGGTGGTGGTCGAGGCTAAGGGAAGAAGAGTGGTGAGCAAGTGGAGGCCGGCTATGGTTTTCAAGGCAAATAGAAGGTGGATTTTTGGATAATGGTCACGGCAAGGAGATGGAAGGTTGTGATGAGGAGATGGCCGGTCATGGGAGGGAATGGTGAAGGAGATGGTCGGCAAGAGCATAGGGTGGTGATGGTCGAACTATGCTTGCAATACAAAGAAAAAGAAAAGAGAAAAAAAGAAAAGAGAAAAGGAAGCCATGGAAAACTTACTTAAATTTTTGTTTTTGTTAGAAATGAAAATGAAAAGGAGATGAGAAACAAATGTGATATGTACTGCTAGAGGAATGGGAATACACGGCTAAGAAAAGGAAAAGGAAGAGGCATACCTCACATTAAATCAAAGAAAACCTATGTCTCTTTCCAAAGCCATTTGTCAAGCCCAAAACAAAACAAGTTCAAGACAACAAATAAAATTCAAAACCCAAACAAATTAAAGATGGAAAAATTAAATAAAAAATAAACAATGAAATACTGAAAATAATTGCGTGTAAAACGCTGAATTTTATCAAATTTAAAAAGTATAAAACAGAAGTTAACAAGGCGAAAATCATAATGAATATCAGAATCAAATTCAACTTAAAAGAAAAAGGTTGGAAATTTAAAATTCAAATTTAAATTTCAACTAAAAATCAAAGTTTGACCAAAGTTGAACAAAATATAATATTTCCAGAAAATCATTCTTTTATTATATTTGGAAAATAAATTATAGCCAAAATCCAAAATACATTGGAAAATTTCAAAATTTCAATTTTTTTAAATGATTTAAAGTCAATGTTTTCAATTAAATTCAAATAAAATATTTGTTAAAATTATGGGTTGTTACAAAATACATACATAAATGTACGTATACCGTGATTTCTGATGTGTCCAACACTTGAATCATGAGAGTATTTCATAAGAAATACATTATTCCATAAGTCGATATCACTCGATATAATATATTAAAGATTATGATCTTCGATATAATGTTTTCCTCTACCCCACACACACACACATACACACACACAGAGATATATATATATATAAATTACTTGCATACTCCTTAGTTGTTTAGCAGACTCAAGGTGGGGATGTTATGTGTTGTGTTATTAATATACTGAATAGACGAGGTAAAATAACTACATGATTTGTTGAACATACTCAAGGTACATATACTATACCTAGACCGTCGCGATATGGTAGGTACGAGTGAATAATTTCATTTCGATTTGTTAAGCAAACTCAAGGTCGAAGAGAAATTAGTACAAGGTACCAAAGGGTTAGGTTGATATAATACAACCGATAAGGAGTTATCCATCGTCCGTAGAGCTATGACTTGTTAAGAAGACTCAATGTCAGAATTCCAAGATGAGTGAGTCTTAACGCCCACTAATAAAGTCGACCTCAATGTTTCGACTTAGGGTTTGGGGAAACATAAAATACTAGTGGTAACCTTATTACAAAATGAAATTACAACATTTAACCTTTCTAATATTGTAATAATGTATGCTTTATAATGTTATAATAATCTACATTGATAAATTATGCATTTAATATGATTGAGGAAATGTTTATCAATTAAGATATACAAATGAACTGAATTGAAGATTGACAAATAGAAATATAATATATATATATATACTTACTATTAAATACTTCTTGCATGTTAATGTTTTCTATACCCATGTAAGTACCTAATTTTACAACTACTTAATAAATTTATAATTTGGTCGCTTACGTATTTATTTGGTTGAGACTGTGTATTGCATTCAATGAGTTCTGAACTCAAAAGCAATACAGGACTATACTATCACATATAAGTGTTATATAGGAACGATCATAGTTCATAATATACGATACTTTAATGAACTTAGTTCACTCAAAATAAGCTAATAAATAGTACTGTGAAATCGAGTATTCATTTCGATTGATTACAAAAGGATTGCATTGTGTTAAATGTAACACTAGACCAAAACTACATGAAAAATCTAAGAACTCGATCGCTGAAATGTCAGTTTGATCAGTTTAAGTAAAGTATAACATATTTGATGTCCTTAAATGTTAAGAATGATCGAGTGTTATTTTGTAAAGTGTTCGTTATGATGTTGTAGTAAGGGTTTCTTTTGAATGGTTCGACGATTTAGAAAGAAAACGAATGTACAAGAGTAGATGTGATTTAAAGTACAGTTGGGATGAAGAGAGTGAATAGTCACTTTTGTTTCATAAAGAAACATTGGAAACGAGAATTATAATAATAATAATTGATATTTAACATTGGAATGAGAAATATGCTTTTTATTCCAAAATGAATTTTCATGTAGAAAGTTGTTTTCTATGAGATTATTTCTTTGAGTTCGAGATATTTAATCAAAAGGCTCTCCGCTGTAAACTAGTTACAGTATATGAAATAAATAATCTATATTAAGTGAATGATGGACCTTAAAATTTACTTTGCTACTATAGTAATGGCGAAAATAGTGGGAGCATGCCATATAGCGCTTATTGATTGCGTCAAATAACAAAAATTGTTTTCATAAAACATACCGAACATTATTTATGAAATAATGACTATTTTTCAATGTCAATTGAAAAATAGACATAGTTATATTTTAGTGTGAATATTATGAATATTAGTTATGAAATAAAACTATAACGTGGAATTTGTTTTCACAACAAAAATGATGCAATTGAAAATACTGAAGTATCTAAAACTATTTACAATTATTTTGGAATTATAGACTAAGCCATAGTTTTGAGAAATATTTTTATTATATGATTATGAATCATATAATACTAGTTAATTATATCTCAAACAATTAACGGCTATGCACTTATTTTGTGGGAGTGTCAAAGAGTTAATGAACTCATTAGACTGATACGTATAGATGTATGCAATCGTAAGTCCATTGATACCAAAACGGTTCCATACGCTTCGTCATATTCATCGATGAGTTATCATAGAAGTGGACATGTATATTTGATACGCTTATATAAGTCTATGATAAACTAACAGAATATAAAAGGAAGTAAATAAAATAGCATGCGATAGAAATGATTCGATTTGATCAAATGGGTAAGTATATTGGAAAGAGTTCCATATGTACCTACAAATGAATAAAGATTCGATCTCAAATGTCACTCCTCTATGTGATACATAATGATGTATCGATAAGGAGTAATCGAACTTTGATGGACGAAGTACGATTAATTATGAGTGGAGTTGAGTTAATTTCTTTTTACAAGTTCATGTACTTAAGAGTAGTACACATGGTTAATATTATTCCATCTAAATATTAGTTTACAAAATAATACAAGATAAGGTTCATAAGAAACCCTAACATATCCTAGATCAAGGAGGTTGCAGGTTGTGCAAGTCAAAATATGGACGTAATAATTGTTCAAGACGGATCTTGTATGAATATTCCCAAAAGGAGTTTGGTTAGGACTGTCATTAGATGGCATATTTATGTTTCAAACATAAGTTTTGTAAACTAACACCAAGTCAGTTTTATATATAAGGAAATTCATAAAATGTTTATGAATTCCTCTTCCATTCCATCAAGAAACAATTGTTATTTCAAGAAATACCAACTTCATAGTGAAGGAATTTCTTTGAGAAACTATTAATAGTAAAATGGAATTGAATACAATCCAAAGATAAATCCAAAGATAAAACTGATTACATGAGGCGAAATGAATTTAACTAACCTAAACGAACACATCGCATTAGAGAGTATTCTCGCATATTGAGGAGAAACTATGAGTTTCTTATCAATGTTAAAAATATATAATCCTCGGTTTTTTAAATTAACCATTAAGAGTATCGACTCTATGATATGGTATGATGCACAAATCCGAAAGAATTCCAAGTACATTATCAAAATATGATTTTGGTTGTCGTAACCGAAGAGATGTGATCCATCGACTAGGATTGTGTCTTTATGAGCACGACTAATACAGTTGGAATTAAATGAGCAATGTTGATAAAAAATACTCTCATAAATTTCAATTTTTTAAATTAGCATAATAGATTCATCATTCAACATGATCAAGTTATTTCGGATTTACTCACAAGATTATTGCTTGATAAGACTTAGTTTTGTGGTACATATGTCTTGAAATAGAAAATTCTAAATAATGATTTAGAATGGATTATTTGCATATAATAACCAAAGTGTCTCGAAGTCAGTGGGAGCGATATAAAGGTTGTGAATTTTTGGATATGATCCAAGTAATAATATAGAAGTATCATTTTATAAGTATAAAAATTGAATAAGTATTTTGATAGAGGTATCAAATAGTTTGATTTTCAGTCAAAATATAGAGGAAGCGTGTGTTTATGAGAAAGAATGTTAAAAGGCACAATGATATTTCTGAATAATAAGTAAACAAGACATTGTTGAGTTTCAACGATATACTTGTGTTAAAACCAGCCTTAGTTGTGGATTAATAAATAATGTCTTTTATAGTAATTAAAAGGATATTGGTAATTGCCCAAAATGATATGCAAGGATACCTTATTAAAATGTTTAATACCGAACATGTAAGATGGATTCCTTATGCATTGGCAATTGGAATTACCATACATGTCATGTTGTCTAAGTTATGGTGATTTATTATGTATTTGATACATTAAACAAATATCAAATCCAAACATATATCACTAAATTGTTGATTGAGGTGTTCTTATGTATTTTTGAAATACTAGAGAATTGTTTACAGAAACAACGAACTCTTTATGAAGGTGTGTTCGGACTCAAACTTCCATAATTGATATAGAGTAAAATATGTCAACAATAAATTCAAGTTAAAATCTTTAAATTGGAAATGTTCCAAATGAAAGACGGTGGCCGATTCAATGAAAAGACTAAGTACATTGCATTGGATAGCGCCACAATAAAATAATGTAAATAAATATAAATGCACAAATTTATAACTGAGCCGAGGATGATTCCAAATGTTGAGAATCCCATAAAATTGTTGTATGATAACAATATCATGATATAGTTCGTAACAGAACTTAAAGCTCACTGGAAGTCGAGAGACATACTATGAATTGTTCCATATGTGTAACGACATGTAAATTATAAACGGTTTAAATAACGTAATTAATTGAAATTTTCTTGAAATTAAATAATTAAAATTTAGCAATGAAAATTTGATACTTTAGATACGTCTATTTAAACGTAGCAAGTGTTAGATTTTCGTTGGAAAATATGAAAGTTAGTTCTGTTGTGTAATTTTCAATTTCAATCTAAAATCAGTTAATTTGATGAAAATCAAAGTTTTTCGAAATCTGAATATTTTTATATAATAAAAATGTAAATCATTTTCTGAACGAGACGTCGTATTTCGTTTCGCCAAATTTGGACTGCTCTAGCTCCGTTTATCTTATTTCTGCGTTTTAACAGCATTTTCGGCAGCGAAATATCGACTTTTGATAGGATTATCATATCGCTGATATCTATGTACCATTCTGTTCGTCTCGTCATGTTGATCTCCATAGTATATTCGTTCGTGCATTTCGGCATCCGGTACGTGGCGAAATCGACAAAATGATTTGTCGTAACGGTATCCATTTTGAGTCTTTTGGTTTTCATTTGCCCTTTCATTTATCCACCGGTGAAACCAATAGCCATTAGCTGTTAAATAATTTCAGAATTCAATGCATGCGTTTTGTTATTCTACCCTTTCAATTTATATTTGCTGGTCCTTTCCCCTAACATTCGTTCTCTTTCCTTTCATTTTTCTTTTCGTTCTGCATTGTTATCTAAAAATAATAAAAAATTTATTATAAGTTGCATTCTTATATATTTTGATGACCTGTTCATCTTCGTTTACTTGAAGAAATTTTTTTTATTATGAATATAAAGTTGCTTATATGTTTTGAGAATTGCTTATATCCTTTTTGTCGAAACCTATTTCATCAATAGCCAACTCCCTCTTTTGCCCATGCCACCTCTCACCACCGAGCAACCTTTCCCCATGACCTGCCTCTATTTCAGCGCCCTCCATCACCTAGACAACTCGGCCTTCCTTTTCCCCACCGCCAGAACCTGCTTTGTGCCGTATACACTTTTTCTCTCCTTCTTTGTGCTGCTTCCACCGCGACAACCAACAGCCTACCCCGCCGATCCTAGCACCCGCACCTCCCATGCCTCCAATAGCCCATGTGCCACCCTCACACCATCACCCACATTTCCTTCTCTCTATTAGCTGAACCACCTCAGCTTTGAACCCGATCTCTCTAACCACCTTGATCGTCGCGGCCATCTCTACATAGAAGCTGCTCCAAACTTGAACGCCATCTTCCTCTAGCAACCGAGCCCGAACCATCGACCATAGCAGCCATCCCTTACACTACTCGACCTCCGCCTTTCCTTTTGCTTCAACACTCACCACCAAATCCTACTACCGAACACAACCACCGAGCAGACCCATCTCCAACCTAGCGCCGCCAAGCTGTCGACCCACACCACAGCAGCACCTACAACGCAGTCTCCATGCTCCACTGACAACCGTTACAGCCTTCTCCCCTGGCCGAGTCTCCATGCTTCAAATCTGTAGCTTCTCACCTCTTTAATCATATAAAAGGTATATATATGTAATATGTTTAAAAGTATTTGTTTATTTGTTTGAATAAATAAGCTATATTCCAAAACATTGTCGATATTTGCTGAGATATATATTTGCCCTGAGGTATAAGAGATATTGATTTTAAAATATATTATATAAAGGTTTTATTTGATTTTAAAATATAAGATATAAATGTCGATGTGTTTTATTATATAATATATATATATATATATTGATATTTTGATTTTTAAAATATACAGAGTTTTAAAATATAATATATATGGATATTTTGATCTTTACAATATATAGGTTTGTTTCATAGCTGAGAAGCTGCTTGAATTTTGTATTGATTTTAAATATGATATATATA
Organism: Allium fistulosum; assembly: GCA_030737815.1. NCBI lineage: Eukaryota > Viridiplantae > Streptophyta > Magnoliopsida > Asparagales > Amaryllidaceae > Allium > Allium fistulosum. The sequence continues at coordinate 842,717,789 of CM060907.1, forward strand.
AAGATTTTGATTTTAAAAGCTTTTTAAATAAAATATTGATTTTAAATATGATATATATTTTATATCTTCATCAAATCCAAGTTCGGTCACCTTGCTTTGCTTTTTTCCGTTGCAGTCCGGAGATTAATTCAGCAACTCTAACTGTGACGCCCCACCTCTATACTCACACTAACCAAGGACACTACTGGGTAATGCTGTCAATTAGTATGAAGAATAAGGCTGTTGAGGAGCGACCATCTGTGTAATTGCTTTGTGCGAGTACCGATATGTCAAATAGTATGTCATGCATTTCATTTCAAGAGGAAATCTAACATATCAAATACAAACTCAAAGCTACTACACAGTGGCTATGTAGCCTTTGGAAACAAATATAAAATAAGAATAACATAAATCAGTCACAGATATTCATATCACTAAGGCAGAAACAAATATGAATATAACACATAGAAGTGTACATCAAAGTAGTGGTCATATAAGATCCACTACATCACAAAAGAATAGGTACAAGTGCTAGACAAAAGAATATTTATACATCAAGGAGTCTCTATCTCGAATGTATAAAAAAAAAACTACTAAGCTAAAGTAGTTAGCCAAAATTCAGAAGCTAATCCCTGCTAAGAAGTCAAGTGGAAGCACCTGAAATACCTTGGTCTGACCCGAGTATTATTTAAGAAGAAAAATAATAAACGGATCAGTTTAGCTATAATTATCATGTAAGATGAGATAGGATAAGAGATATGACAAATATATATGATAACAACAAAAATCGTACAATATCTCAAGTTTTCTCAAATACCAAAAAGAATGTCATATTCTTTAGCTTATTCACCAAATCAAAAATATTGATAGAGCCTATCAATGCAAATCACAAAAATTGGTGAAACACAAATTCTAGAAATCAATAATTAGAAATCCATAAAACATAAAAAGGGGGAGGCCTATCACAAACGGGAGCACGAAAACTCACCAACACGTTTATCACAAACGGGACGCTATCCCATGGGTCGCTAACCCATAAAGTCGGTGCAACGACGCAGTACAACGATATGCCCGAGGAACCTAAAACTCTAATAAGCCGGAACAACGACGTAGTACAACGATACGCCCGATGAACCGAACTCCATAAAACCCATAGTTCGCTAGCCTATAAAAAATGAGACGAACCTCAACAGAACGGGGTACAGTCCCTTACGCGGACAATGAGACATCGCATATCGCTAGTCTAAACCTTAAAATGATCGTCATAGATCAATAAGTGTAAATTACATCAAGCTAGTAAATAGATGAGTTTAGCTTCATGTCCCATAACCACTGGCTTAATTTAAATATTTACGAACAAATTGTAGATTTCCACTCGAAAATTGTCACAAGATTTCAATCGAACAAGTCTAAGAATTAACCAACGAAGTAAACGCAAGCGTTTCATACCACTTGTTTTGCTAAGTCGTTTATTCTCGTACGAATGAGGTAAAGGTTTGTATATACAAATAGATTGGAAAACGGTTTTAAAAATGAGCTTTGTATTAAAAGTAATGTTGAAATCATTTTTGTGAAAGAGTTTGAGTATTTACAACTAGTATAGAAACCTTTGTATTTTAAAGTGACAAATCATAGAAACGATTGTAAAAACAGTCTATCACCAAAAATTCAAATTCGACAACGTGAATTAAAACCATGAAAATCGATATCAAATCCATCAAATGGATATTCCCAAAAATCCAGAAAAGAAGTCATCAAAGTCGATAATAAATGACAACAACTAACCGGATCAACAAAAATCAATAAAAATTGGAAATTTGCATAAAAATAGGTAAATTGGCTGAATTTAACAGCGCCAGACGTCTGGTGGTTCTCCCAGACGTCTGAGCTAAAGGTCTGGAAATTTCTTCCAGATTGCTCAGACATTTGGGAAGAACCTCAGATGTCTGAGCCGTAGGTCTGGAATTTGTATTCCTTTACCTCAAACGTCTGAGTGTTTTCCCAAACGTCTGAGCTGAAGCTCAGGGAAAAATTTTCCTAGGCCATTGATGGCCAAATCAACTCGGAAGCGATCGAATGAGCGATGGTGGCTAGTGAGTTATGCCAAGCGACAACCCAACCCTATAGGCTCTTCAATACACTCCAAACAACATGTCCAAACATCCATAGTAGGATTTTCATAGATTTTGACTTCAAAATACCAAAAATTGGAAAATTCACCAATTCAATTCAAAAGCAATTGAACATGAAATATGTTATCCCGCCTTTTGGCAAGGCCGTGACACCAAAGGATTGACTGAAAATGAAAGATAATCAGTCCCGATGACCGATTACCTACAAAGTTCACTATGGATGCTGGTAAATTTTGTCCGAGTCCAGATCGAGCTACAATTAACATGACACGACAAGCAAAGCCATGAAAGCCAATGTTCCAAATTTCAATAGAAGTTTGTATGCTCAAGATATGATCAATGCAAATCAAGCAATAATCTCGTTCGCATCCATCAAGCAATCATCCGATCGTAACCACCCAGGCACATTCCACTTCGTATCCATCAAAGAGAAACCTCCTTCGTGTCGATCTAGTTTGTATCCATCAAACGCACATGGCTTCGTATCGATCAGATGAGCACTAGTTCGTATCCACCAAATGCGCAATGCTTCGTATCCATAATATGAGCACTTGTTCGTATACATCAAGTGCATGCTGCTTCGTATCCATCACGCGCACTTCAGTTCGTATCCATTGTATTTGCTTTATTTCGTATCCATCAACAAGTCATGTTTCATATCGATCACACCAACTTGACTCGTATCGATCGGTTAACCTATCGATACGAGGTAAACCATTAAATAGAGCGATATGAAGAACGCATGCAGTAATCGATACGAAGCGCCTTCAAATCATCGATACGAATGAAGCCACACCTATGGATACGAAGCAATGTATGTGCGAATCGATACGAAGCAATGTGTATGTGAAGCGATACGAAGCAATGTATACATGAAGCGATACGAAGTGAAGTACGTGAGCGTTACGAATGGAAAAGCAATGGATGGATACAAACTGTACGCATTCAAGTGAGAGACTCGGTCACTCGGCATAAAAAGTGGATCGATCCAAAAAGTTAGCGCCACGTCATCAGGCATCACGTGTCCAGAAGCGATGCGAACAGATCGATGCAAACAGAAGCGATGCGAACTCAGAAGCCTTCAACTAATTCAAACTTTCATCGATCATAAATCAAAATCTACAAGCCCAAATGCTACCAAATTTTCACAGGAGCTTGCGTGCAGCCTCAGGAATGTTCATGATCGATCTTGACTCAATTGGGCTAAATCTTGACCGATACAAATTTCATTCGTATCGATCACGGATCGAGTCCTAATGACCGAGGGTCGATCACGTGGACCCATCCATGTGAGAAAAGAGGTCTTTTCGAGATGTGGGCAAGATATTTGCTACCTACACCTATAAATAGCAGTCCAAGAGCTTCAGAAAAGTGATCTTTTTGGCTCTTCTACGCCGTTACTCTGTTGAACTCCATTGTAACTCGGATACTATCAACTGTACTCTTGTAAATCAGTAGAGAATCATCAATAAAACAACAACTCTTTAAAGTGGATGTAGGCTACAACGCCGAACCACTATAAATCTTGTATTTCTACTGCTTTCCTTTTAACTTTTTGAGTGTTCTTCATATTTAATTCTATTACATGCAATCTATCTGTGATCTGTGACTGTGATTTGGTGCTTTCATCTGCAATTGGGTGTTTGTGACCATTTTTGGCACGAACATTTTGGTGCTTTCATTGAGAAGGCTAGCATTCATGGATTCTATAACTTGGACTTTGGATCTGAAGGCTTAAAGAATTAGATTTGGAAAGCTATGACAAAGCAATCAACAAGGAGACAAAGAGCGAAGAGAAGTCAGCATGAAGGAAGTCAGGAGGCTTCCTCAAGAGTGAATCAGGCATCAGTCTTCATCACCCGAGACGAGATGGAGATGATGTTGGAAGCTATGCAGGAGGGAATGCTAAAAAGGAAAGAAGAGATGATGTAGAACCTACTCCAGCAAATTGGACAAGCTAGAATGCAAAATCAAGAGAATGCCACTACAAGGGGTGCTGGAGATTGAGATCAGGAGACTGGAACAACCAGGATTCATAATAGAGCAGGACCATCAGGAGTAGCCCATGAGCTGAGGGGCACTCCCCAGGAGCATGTTGATCCAACCACAGGCAGGATACCAGGCGGAGCTGTTCAACATGACATTGATAGAGGAATGGATGCCCGTCCAGGAGAGCAGATTCTAGGATTCCCTCGCGAACTCGGGGGTCAGATCGGAGGCAACAGACAAGGACTACAGCTTGACGACAGTGACAGATTGGCGGAGATGGTCAGATGAGCCATGAGAGGCGGATTAGTGAATAGAGATCTAGAAGATGTTAATAGAAGCCCCTTCGCTCCTACAATTAGGCAGGCTAGGAATCCACCAGAATTCAAGCTACCGACATTGGAGATGTTTGATGAAAGGACAGATCCTGTTGTTCATTCGACGAGGTATATGCGACATATTGAAGTACTGGGGGCAACAGAGGAGGTTATGGCCCGATGTTTCCCACTGTATCTGACAGACATAGCAGCATTATTGTTTAGACAATTAGAGAGCAGTTCGATTGGAACGTGGACCGAGTTGATTGAAAAGTTTATGAGGCAGTTCAGGGTTCACATCTCGAGGCCCAAGAATGTGATGAGTCTGATGACACTGAAGTAGAAGATCGGAGAGTCTTTAAGGATCTTCTTAACACGATTCAATGCAGCAGCGGCATTAGTGGATCGGCCGGATCCATCCATGGTTCTGATAGCAGCTGTATCTGGCATAGCTGATGGCTCAGAATTCAAGAATTCGCTAACGAGGGATCCACCTATGGACTTAGGAGAGTTTTACCATGAGGTAGAAAGGTTTCTGTGACAAGAGGATGCAAATGCTCAGAGAGAGGAAGGAGAGGGGATTGATGTTTATGCAGTCAAAAGCGGAGATCTGCCCGGAAAGGATTCAGGCAAGGAGAAAGGGAAACGAAAAGCAATGGACAATTATGATGAGGCAAAGCGACCGCGAAAGGAGCCAAGATTCACCTCTTATTCAGAGCCGAGCGAGACCTTAGAGCGAATCTACCAAGACACTAGGGGGCAGGTTCCCTACCGGAGGCCAATGAGGAGGAGTCCGACCAACAATGAGAGGAAATCAGACAAGTACTGTTTATTCCATGAGCTAAGCAACCATAGTACAAATGATTGCAGGCACTTGAGGGATGAGATAGAAGGGCATATCCGAAACGACATGCTATCATAGTACGTGAGAAGGCGAGTAGCAATGGTGGAGCAAGAACGACCATCATCTGCATCAACTGGGAATGGCTCAGGATCAAGGCATCAGCTTGTCATCAACTGATTGAAATAATGACGAATAAGTTGCAAACTCCACACTAGTGCGGTTAAGTCACTTACACATGTATAGGATCACGAACGGTCCTCAAGCGTGCTCTTAGACGACTATCAACCGCATTAGTGTAGGTGTCTGCACTTTGACTTCTCTGCTTTGCTTTTGTTTTCTATTCTTTGCATCTGGACTTGATTTGGTTGAACATTTTGGTTGTAAGACTCATTTTGAATGTAAATCTAGTATTCGTAATTCCATAATGGCTAAGTCACTTACACATGTACGGGATCGCGAACGGTCCTCAAGCATGCTTTGAGATGGCGATAAACCGCCATAATAAACAATTCAGAAACTCACTCGACGTGAAATCCGACATTAATGATACTAAGTCCCCCTCGGGCACACACAACTCGCCACGAACGGCACCCAACCGCAAACGGTCACAATTCACCTCGAACGGCACCCGACCTCGAGCGGTCACAATTCGCCTCGAACGGGACCCGACCGCGAACGGTCACATCATCAGGCATCACGTGTCTAGAAGCGATGCGAACAGAAGCGATGCGAACTCAGCAGCCTTCAACAAATTCAAACTTGCATCGATCATAAATCAAAATCTACAAGTCCAAATGCTACCAAATTTTCACAGGAGCTTGCGTGTAGCCTCAGGAATGTTCATGATTGATCTCGGCTCAATTGGGCTAAATCTTGATGGATACGAATTTCATTCTTATAGATCACGGATCGAGTCCAAACGACCGAGGATCAATCACGTGGGCCCATCCACGTGAGAGAAGAGGTCTTCCGAGATATGGGCGAGATATTTGCTGCCTACACCTATAAATAGCAGTCCAAGAGCTTTAGAAAAGGGATCTTTTTGGCTCTTCTATGCCGTTACTCTGCTGAACTCCATTGTAACTCGGATACTATCAATTGTACTCTTGTAAATCAGTAGAGAATCATTAATAAAACAACAACTCTTTAAAGTGGATGTAGGCTACAACGCCGAACCACTATAAATCTTGTCTTTCTACTGCTTTCCTTTTAACTTTTTGAGTGCTCTTCATATTTAATTCTATTACATACAATCTATCTGTGATCTGTGACTGTGATTTGGTGCTTTCATCTGCAATTGGGTGTTTGTGACCATTTTTGGCACGAACAAAATAGATGTTAGGAATTCATACCTAACAACAATGAAAACTATAGACATAGATGTGGGTTCAAGAACTCACCTTTAAATTCAAAAACAAGGAATGAGAAACTCTAAAAAAAAGCAAGATCAACTCCACTTCAATCACAACTCTAGAAGCTCCAATCTATGATCGTATGCAAATATTTCCTAAGTTAGGTTATAGGAAATTATGAAAATTGGAGAGGGATTGAGATGGAGAGGATGCAGCGGATGCTTACCTAAGCTTCTCTTTGATTTTAGAACTTGAATTTTAATTTCCTAAGAATCCAGGGCTTAGGAATTTTGATTTCCCCTCTTTTCCCCATTTTTCCCTTAGGGCTTGTGTGTTAGTAATAATGGAATGAATGAATAAAGAGGAGTGGAGTGGGAGTTATTAGGTAGAAGAGTTTGGATTCTCTTATTGGGTTAGTAGGCTAGAACACAAACCAAAGCCCAAACAAAATACCAAAATCCTAATCAACTCCAAACATATCAATGTTTATACTCAAAAAAGTTGTAAACGTCGTTTTAAACTGAATGGAAGTGGTCTCGAGTTCGGGTTCAACTGTTTACAAAAGGTCGCATTTCGGACTTTAATTCAACTAACGATGCTATTTTTAAATAAAAAATTTAAATATATATTCGTAAAATATGCGGGTTGTTACAGACTCCCCTCCTTAAAGAAATTGCGTCCTCGCAATACTTATGAAGAAAATAAAGAGTAACGACCACTCTAAGGCATAACAACACAAAAGAAATTTTGAAGTGAGAAGTTCACCTTAACGAGCACGAGAGTATAAGTCCGGATATGTTCGCTCGATGAATTCTCTGGATTCCCTAGAACAATCTTTAGGATTTGCGGACCATTGAACTTTCACAAGCGAAACATCTTTATTACGAAGGCGTTTAACCTCCGTAGAAATGATACGAATAGGGTGTTTCTCATAACTCAAATTAGGTGAAACTTCAATTTGTTCAATAACACCAGGCTCAAGAATAGAATCGGAATCTCTAAGGCATTTCCGTAGTTGAGAAACGTGGAATACGTCATGAATAGCATAAAATTGAGCCGGTAATAAAAGGCGATAAGCCACGGAACTAATGTGTTCGGTGATGGGAAATGGGCCAATATATCGAGGTGCTAACTTTCCCGATCGACTAAAACGCACAACATCCTTCATAGGTGAAACACGAATGAATACCAAATCTCCCACGGAAAATTCCAAATTCCTTCTTCGGTTATCGGCATAAGGTTTTTGTCTACTTTGAGCTTCTTTCATCCTTTGACGAATAAGGTCAATCTTTTCTGTGGCATCACGAATAAAATCTGGACCTAAAACCAGCTTTTCACCGGCTTCAAGCCAACACGAAGGAGATCGGCATGGCCTTCCGTAGAGTGCCTTGAAAGGTGCCATACCAATACTAGACTAGAAGCTGTTATTATAAGAAAACTCAACAAGAGAAATATGATCTTCCCAACTTCCACCAAAATCAAGAACACAAACACGAAGGGGATCTTCAAGGGTTTGATTCACATGCTCTGTTTGTCCATCGAACTTAGGATGATAAGCGATGCTAAAATTAAGCTTTGTTCCCAAAGCTTTTTGAAGACCCTTCCAAAATCCACTAGTAAATAATGGATCTCGATCACTCACAATAGAAGTAGGAACCCCATGCAATTTAACAATTTCTTTAACATAGAGTATAGCCAAAAGAGGTACGGTCCGATTGGACCGAACGGGAATAAAATAGGCGGATTTTGTAAGTCTATCTACAATCACCCATAGACTGTCATGACCCGAACAAGAACGGGGAAGGCCGTCAATAAAGTCCATGGAGACTTGATCCCACTTCCAAATGGGAATGTCTAAAGGTTGCAATAACCCACTGGGCCTTTGATGCTCGGCCTTTCCGAGTTGGCAAGTCATGCAACGCTTAATAAAGTTAGCAATATCAGATTTCATTCCATCCTAATAATAAAGTCGCTTCATGTCTGCATACATTTTACTACTACCGGGATGAATGGTAAATTTATAACGATGAGAATCTTCTAAAATGTCTTTACAAAGATCACTAATATTTGGCACGATAAGTCTATCGAATTTTCGAATGCCTCCACGAGCATCGATTTCAAAGACTTTCAGACCATCAATATTTCTATCCCTACAACTTTGGCTAAGATGAGCCAATTCGGGATCATGCTTTTGAGCTTCAAGAATGCGGTCTAAAAGAGATGGATGAGCCTCAAGGCTACATAAAACAAGAGATGAACATGAATCGAATTCACGATCTCGAATCTCATAAGTGGACAAAGTCTTGAGATCATTCCATTCGGATATCATCATGGAAACAACCGCTTGTTGCTTACAACTAAGGGCATCGGCAACACGATTTTTCTTTCCAGGAGTATAAAGAATATCAAGATCATAAGATGCAAGGAATTCGAGCCAACGTTGTTGACGCAAATTAAGTTCCTTTCGAGAGAACAAATACTTCAAAGATTTATAATCAGTGTAGAGAAAAAATTTCTCTCCCAAATGATAATGACGCCAAATTCTAAGAGCGAAAACAATGGCCGCGAGCTCTAAATCATGAGTGGCATATCTAGTCTCGGCAGGCTTTAATTGTCTAAAAGCATAAGCGATAACACGTTCCCTTTGCATGAGAACGGCTCCCAAACCAACACGATTAGCATCGGTATAAACAATCAAGTCTTGGTTCCCTTCGAGAATCACAAGAATAGGAGCGTCGGAAAGGAGTTCTTTTAATTTCTGAAAAGCAGCTTCACATTTGTCCGCAAATGTACCTAACTCCTTTCTTTGTCAAACTAGTAAGAGGTACGAAAATGTTAGAAATGTCTTTTATGAACCGACGGTAATAGCCCACCAATCCAAGAAAGCTACGAATTTCCATCACACTCCGGTCTCTTCCAATTTTGAATCGTCTCAATCTTTGAAGGATCCACGAAATTCCGGATTCAGAAATAATATGTCCTAAAAACTTCACTTGGGATTACCAAAAGTGGCACTTAGAAATTTTCTTTCAATTGATTGCTCCTATGGGTTTCCAACACAATTCGAAGATGTTTTTCATGCTCTTCCTCGGTTTTAGAATAAATAAGAATATCATCGATAAAGATGAGAATAAATCTATCGAGGAAGTCTTTGAAAACTCGATTCATAAGGTCAATGAAATAAGCTGGAGCATTTGTTAAACCAAATGGCATAACAAGCCATTCATAAGATCCATAACGAGTACGGAACGACCTCAAAGGAATACTATCCTCTGCAATTCGAAGCTGATGAAAATCGGTTGCTAAGTCTAACTGTGAAAAGACTCTAGCACCGCTAAGTTGATCGAATAGATCATCAATTCGAGGCAAGGGATATTTATTCTTGACGGTGGGATCATTAAGCTTGCGGTAGTCAATGCAAAGCCTAAGTGTACCATCGGATTTCTTCACAAAGATAGCTGAAGCTCCCCAAGGAGAGAAACTAGAACGAATAAACTGTTTTGCTTCCAATTCAGATAATTGTTTACGCATCTCTTCATTTTCCTTATTGGACATACGATAAGGAGGATGAGTGATGGGTATAGCTTCAGGGATTAGATTAATTCTGAACTCAATTGCTCGCTTAGGTGGTAATCCTAAAACGGGCTCAAATATATCGGGAAATTCACAAACAACGTGAATAAGGGAAATGACATCTTCCTCATCATCATTATCATCATCATGTGGATTTAGAGAATATAAGGATGCTACCGAATTGGAATCTGAATCTTTAAGAACAATAGAAATCTGCTTAATAGATTGGGGATGTCGAAGATGGATAGTCCTCTCGGGACATAGGATGTGGGCTTCATAACAATTAAGCCAATCCATTCCCAAAATCATTTCGAAACCTAAGTAACGCATAACATGAAAATCGGCACGGAAAGCATAATCACATAGAATAACTTCAACATCCTTACAAAATAAACTGAGTGTTGCGGATACACCAACCGGATTCGCAATTTTTAATGAAGTCATCAAGCCCATAACATTTAAAGAAAAAGTATCAACAAGTTCTTTTGATATAAAAGAGTGAGATGCACCTGTATCATAAAGAACTCGAATAAGATGATCACGAAACATTATAATGCCATCAAGGACAGAATGAGAAATACCTTGACCAAGTGAAGTGTTACTAGGTGCTTGCACAACATTTAGCTTTCCCTCTTTCTTGCTTTGAAGTTTGGGACATGAAGATATAAGATGACCTGAACTTTTGCTATAGCGGCAATAAAGGGGTTCCGGACACCTATTTGTGTAATGGTCCTTAGAACCACAATTGTAGCATTCTCCATGACTAGAGGTAGGAGTCTTTGCTACTAAGTTGCTTGCTTCCCTTTCTTGTTGGGATTAGGGCCTTTGAACTTACTATCGGGTTGCCTCTTCTTGTTGTTGTTGAAGTTCTTTTTGGCACCCCAACATCATCATCACTTTCTTTATCGGCCTCTTCAAGTCATAGAGCGATATCTACAAGATGATCGAAAGGCACTTCTAGTTTCAAAAGTAAAGCCTTTTTGAGGTTTTTATTCAAACCATAGATAAACCTTTAATTCTTCTTAAATGGGGTATTAATATACTCGACCCCATATTTAGAGAGGGATTCAAAAGATGCGAAATAATCTATCACAGAAGATTCACCTTGAATAAGGTCAATAAAGCGTCGAGCTAAAGTTACTTTTTCTGCTTCCATCACAAAATTCAACTCGAATCTTTCCCGGAATTGCTCCTAAGTAAGATCCACTTCAACAATTTCCGAAACCAAAAGCTCATACCAATCTAATGCTCTCACTTGGAGCATGCTAGAAGCCACTTGGACTCGATGTAGATCCACAAAATTCATGCGAGAAAAAATGCGATCGCATGTTCTAAGCAAAGCTTGGACTTCTATAATGCTTTCGGAACCCTTGAATGGCCTTCCACCCAAATTGGTATAATCACTGCATAAGCATGCAAACCCGGATTTAGGATGAGTAGGCTCAGGAATGGGTCCGACAGCTTGGGCATTCTTGACAAGATCTAAAAGCTGTTGGGAAGACATGAATACGCCATCCTGAGGAGTAGCATTGGATTGACCGGCACTGGGATGACCAGGTCTAACCATTTCTCTTCTTTAAGAAAGAAAGAAACAAGAGGAAAAAGGTTATTCTCAGAATGAATATCAAACAAACTTGATTGATAAACAAGGCATCATAAAAGAAAATAGGATAGAATGGGTCTTAAGACTCGAATTAAATCCTAAGGCACGATTCCTAAGAGAGACGTATGACAATGATCCTTGCTAGATTATTCTACATTGTTCTGAAGTTTGGCTCTGATACCAAGCTGTAAAGCCCCACCTTATACTCACACTAACCAAGGACACTACTGGGTAATGCCGTCAATTAGTACGAAGAATAAGGTTGTTGAGGAGTGACCATCTGTGTAATTGCTTTGTGTGAGTACCAATATGTCAGATAGTATGTCATGCATTTTATTTCAAGAGGAAATCTAACATATTAAATACAAACTCAAAGCTACTACACAGTGGCTATGTGGCCTTCGGAAACAAATATAAAATAATCATAACATAATCAGTCATAGATATTCATATCACTAAGGCGGAAACATATATGAATATAACACAAAGAAGTGTACATCAAAGTAGTGGTCATACAAGATCCACTACATCACAAAAGAATAGGTACAAGTGCTAGACAAAAGAATATTTATACATCAAGGAGTCTCTATCTCGAATGTATAAAAACAAAAACTACTAAACTAAAGTAGTTAGCCAAAAGTCAGAAGCTAATACATGCTAAGAAGTCAAGTGGAAGCACCTAAAACACCTCGGTGTGACCCGAGTATTATTTAAGAAGAAAAATAATAAACGGATCTGTCTAGCTATAATTATCATGTAAGATGAGATAGGATAAGAGATATGACAAATATATATGATAACAACAAAAATCATACAATATCTCAAGTTTTCTCAAACACCAAAAAGAATGTCATATTCTTTAGCTTATTCACCAAATCAAAAATATTGATAGACCTTATCAATGCAAATCACAAAAATTGGTGAAACAAAAATTCTAGAAATCAATAATTAGAAATCCAGAAAACATAAAAAGGGGGAGGCCTATCACAAACGGGAGCATGAAAACTCACCAACACGTGTAGCACAAACGGGACGCTATCCCATGGGTCGCTAACCCATAAAGCCAGTGCAACGACGTAGTACAACGATACGCCCAAGGAACCTGAAACTCAAATAAGTCGGAACAATGACGTAGTACAACGATACGCCCGATGAACCGCACTCCATAAATCCCATAGGTCGCTAGCCTATAAAAAATGAGACGAAGCTCAACAAAACGGGGTACAGTACCCCACATGGACAATGAGACATCGCATATCGCTAGTCTAAACCTTAAAATGATCGTCATAGACCAATAAGTGTAAATTACATCAAGCTAGTAAATAGATGAGTTTAGCTTCATGTCCCATAACCACTGGCTTAACTTAAATATTTACGAACAAATCGTAAATTTCCACTCCAAAATTGTCACAAGATTTCAATCGAACAAGTCTAAGAATTAACCGATGAAGTAAACGCAAGCGTTTCATACCACCTGTTTTGCTAAGTCGTTTAATTGGATTTCTCGTATGAATGAGGTAAAAGTTTGTATATACTAATAGATTAGAAAACGGTTTTAAAATTGAGCTTTGTATTAAAAGTAATGTTGAAATCATTTTTGTGAAAGACTTTGAGTATTTACTACTAGTATAGAAACCTTTGTATTTTAAAGTGACAAATCATAGAAACGATTCTAAAAACAATCTATCACCAAAAATTCACATTCGACGATATGAATTAAAACCATGAAAATCGATATCAAATCCATCAAATGGATATTCCCAAAAATCTAGAAAAGAAGTCAACAAAGTCGATAATAAATGACAACAACTAACCGAATCAACAAAAATCGATAAAAATTGAAAATTTGCATAAAATCAGGCAAATTGGCTAAATTTAACAGCGCCAAACATCTGGTGGTTCTCCTAGACGTCTGAGCTGAAGGTTTGGAAATTTCTTCCAGATCGCTTAGACGTCTGGGAATAACCTCAGATGTCAGAGCCGTAGGTCTAGAATTTTTATTCCTTTACCTCAGACGTCTGAGTGTTTTCCCAAACATCTGAGCTGAAGCTCAGGGCAAAATTTGCCTAGGCCATTGATGGCCAAATCAACTCGGAAGCGATCGAATGAGCGATGGTGGCTAGGGATTTATGCCAAGCGACAACCCAGCCCTATAGGCTCTTCAATACACTCCAAACAACATGTCCAAGCATCCATAGTCGGATTTTCATAGATATTGACTTGAAAATACCAAAAATTGAAAAATTCATCAAACCAATTCAATTCAAAAGCAATTAAACATGAAATAGATGTTAGGAATTCATATCTAACAACAATGAAAACTATAGACATAGATGTGAGTTCAAGAACTCACCTTTAAATTCAAAAACATGGAATGAGAAACTCTAAAACAAAGCAAGATCAACTCCACTTCAATCACAACTCTTGAAGCTCCAATCTATGATCATATGCAAATATTTTCTAAGTTAGGTTATAGGAAATTATGAAAATTGGAGAGGGACTGAGATGGAGAAGATGAAGAGGATGCTTACCTAAGCTTTTCTTTGATTTTAGAACTTGAATTTGAATTTCCTTAGAATCTAGGGCTTAGGAATTTTTATTTCCCCTCTTTTCCCCCATTTTTCTCTTAGGGCTTGAGTGTTAGGAATAATGGAATGAATGAATGAAGGCGAGTGGAGTGGGAGTTACTAGGTAGAAGAGTTTGGATTCTCTTATTGGGTTAGTGAACTAGAACACAAACCAAAGCCCAAACAAAATGCCAAAATCCGAATCAACTCCAAACATATCAATGTTTATACTCAAAAAAGTTGTAAACGTCGTTTTATACTCGGTGGAAGTGGTCTCGAGTTTGGATTCAACTGTTTACAAAAAGTCACATTTCAGACTTCAATTCAACTAACGATGCTATTTTTAAATAAAACATTTAAATATATATTCGTAAAATATGCGGGTTGTTACACTAGCTGTCCATGCTTATCCATGTCTGTTTGCACCTTACTCTTGTTATTTCTGTAACCTCGAAAGGTGAGCGATCACTCATGATTAACATTCTTATATCTAGTAAATTCCATTCACATGAAATGACGATTGAAATATGTTGTTAAATTTTAAATTGTTAGTTGTTTAATTGTTAAATATGATTTGTTATTATTTGCATTAGTCCACCAATGTTAATTGACAATATTGACACCAATAATCTGTTAACATATATTTTATTTGGTTAATTACGTTCATATTTGTCGTTGATATGCTATGTCATTTTATATTATTATTTTATCGTTATCACTCTGCAAGTTCCTGCTAGCTAGAAATTCCATATAGGTTGAAATGATATATACCCGAACGATATTATAGATTAAGGGATAATTGTTATGGGCGGAAATGATAGACCCAAGCGATTTTATTGAATTGAAATTTTGGGATTACGGGTTGAAATGATATATACCCGTAAAATATTAAATTTAAATTGCGGATTGAAATGATAAATATCTGTATCACTTGACCATAGGATAGAAAAAATATATACGGACACCATTGGTCAATTTTTAAAAATTGATTTTCAATGGTTTGAAAGGAAATTGATGGGTTTTAATAAGTATTGATTTTTAAATATAATATAAAGAGATTTTAATTTTAATATGTATAAAATTTAGATTTTTAATTTATATGTCTTGGAAATCTTAAAATTATAAGTTAAGATTTAAATTGTAAATTATAAATTTTTTAATTATAACTTTATTATTTTTCAAAATATAAAATAAGATTTAAATTAGATTTAATAATAATTAGATTTAATTTAATAATAATTAATATAATAAAATTTAATAATAATTTAATTTAACTAATATATAATATGTTTTTAAAAGATTTATTTAAATTTATTTTAATATTTTAAATGTAGATTTTTTTAACTTTAATCAAGGTTGAAAGGATAAATTAAATTGATTTGTAATAAAATTTGTTTATAATTGAACTTAAATAAGGATTGATTTGAACTTATTGATTTTGAGATTTTGAAAGGTATTATTTTATAACTTAATAAAAAGCGATTAAATTAATATTTTCAACTTTAATTAAATTTGAAATCGAATATTTAATATTGAATTAAATTTGTAATACGACATTTTATTTAAATGTTATAAAAAATGATTAAGTGAATATTCTAAAATTTTAATAGGACTAAAGTTGAATTTTGAAATATAACTGAAATTTATTAAATTTAGTTATTGTAAATGTTTGAATAAATAAACTTTGAAACCTGTTGAATTTTAAGTGGATTAAATTTGAAGTTCAAACCTGGATTTTGAATCGATTGAAAATGGTTTTAATAAGAATTTGAATTGAGATTTGATTTAAATTGAATTTTTAGGACTAAAGTTGATGTGAATTGATTTGTGAAATTGGAAGAAACAATTCTAACTTGAAACTATTTTTGATATATATATTTTAATATATAAACTATTTTAATACATAAGCTATTTTAATCTATATTCTATTCTCAAATATATAAACTATTTTATTTATAACTATTTCAATATATAAACTATTATCAATATATAAACTGTTTAAGTTGGAACTGTTATGATTTCGAAAGTAAATATGATTTCGGAAGTGATATGATTTCAAAAGTAAATATGATTTCGAAAGTGATATGATTTCAAAAGTAAATATGATTTCGAAAGTGACATGATTTTTGAAATGAATATGATATTTCGATATGAAGTATGAACTGTCTTGAAATAAAAATGACCACGGTGTGAAATAAGCGTTTGGTTGTTAAAGAGACCGAGATCAGATATTGTCATACTCTTTGTCAATGCCGAAAACCACTTTAACAACTGTGTACGTGGTGGAGATTCCAGAACGAAGTAGGATGGTTTGGCAAACGATTCTATATGAGGTATTAACATAGTCCGGACTCCCGTGAGTCAGCTTGATGTGGCTAAAACAGGAGCCATGCCGGGCCAAGTGGGGTTTGTAACAACCCAAGATTTATGCAAATATTTTTAAATTAGCTTTTTATTTCAAATTTTATTTTTAAAACATTTTAAAAGTGTAGTTGAAATTTTTCCAATACTAGTTGTATTTTGTTTACAATTTTTAATTCTAGTTTCCATAAAATAAACTATTTTCCTTATTTATTTTCTATTTTTCATAAGACTATTTATTTATTTTCATTTCTACTCTATTTCGTTTTATCTTTTATTTTATTTACTTGATTTCTATTTGTTTATATTGGATTAAAAGAAAGTTGAAATTCAAAGAGACAAAAGGCTTTAACTTGTGACTTTTCATTTCTAGTCTTTTCATTGTCTTGGCCTTTCATTTTCTCTTGTTTAGCCGTGCATTTCCTTTTGTTTTTCACATGTAAAAACTTCTCATCACTTCATTCTTTCGGACACTCTATTTTCTGAAAATATTTTGTAAGTAATGGCTTCTATTTTTCTACCTTTTCTCTTCATTTTTCCATTGTTTTTGCCTTGATTCATCTACATGTTGCTCGGCCATAGCCTCCACTCCTTCACCGACCACCATCACCTTCCCTTCATCATCCATGGCAACATCTCCTCCTCCTCTGACCAGATCTGGCCGTGACCACCATATGAACCCATCACCACAAAAACTTTGCATAAACTCCAAAACACAATGCATAGCCCAACCATTTTTCACCACCCCCTTCATTTGTAGCCACGGCCATCACCATGAACCACCACCACCTGTTGACATGACCCTTGACCATCATCACCAGACCACCTGACCAAGGCCGAGCCAATATTGCCTTTGGCCGAGCCTAAATGGTGAACAAAACCCCTCTTTTGCCTTGTCCTTTGACATTCCTCCATTTGTAACTTACCAAACCTCTTCATCTCCTATGCTACCATGAGTTTTGAGTCCAAACCCGATCCATTTCCACATGAAAACATGTTGTGGCCGAGCAAATGTCATGTATGGCCGAGCCATGTTGAGTCATGGTCAAGCACTTTTGATTTCAAAGCTTGGTGATGTCATTTTTTAATTCTATTTCCATTTTTGTTTCATTTAATCTTTGTGTTATATACATATTTATATTTGCTTGTTTTATTGTTGTATTCAAGATTAAAATCTTGGCTCTCTCTCCACTTGACTCAAAAGTCGTGCTTTCTGAATTTATCTGTGTGTTTTGATTTGCGAACTCCAGCTTAAAGAGGTGAGTTATTCACGCTTGACATTCAAACTTATAGAATTTGTGAAGTGACAACAAGTGAATGTGTAGAACTGTTATATCATGTTATACCTGCGTGTGATATGTATTATATGATGTTAAACCCTGTTATAACTTGTCACATCATCTGATATTGTTATATTCTGTTATATTGTTTATTTATTTCTGTTTCTCACACTGCAAGTTCCCTGTAGAATAGAATCACTATGGGTTGAAATGATATATACCCGAACGGACTTTAGAATAGGGAAAAATCGTTATGGGCTGAAATGATAGGCCTGAGCGATTTTTATTTATTTTATTTAACTTGGGATTGCGAGTTTGAAATGATAGAACCCAGATTTTTCTTTGTAAATTATGGATTGAAATGATATATTATCCGTATCATTTGACTTAGGCTAGAAAATATTATACAGAACCGTGGTTATTTTATATATTTTATGGAAAATTTTAAAAATATGATAACTTGATTTAAATTGAATTTAAAATGATTTAATAAAGTGATAATGATTTTTCTATGTATTAAAAATGTTAAATAAATGAATGGAAAAATTGTGATTTGAAACATAACTTAATTTGGAAATTTGTGATTTGATTTTTAAATGGAAGTTTAAGTTAATTAAATAAAATGGAAGTTAAGTTTTATTTATGAAATGGAAATTTAAATTTAAGTGTTAAGGTAAATTGTTAAAAATGAAAAGAATAAGAAAATTGTACACTTGAATTTAATAAGTGAAATTATTGGAAAATTTGATTTTATTGTAAAAATTTTCGTTATAAAATCATAAGTTAAAGGGTATTTAAATGAACATTTTTGAAGTGGAAAAATACGATTTTTATAAGTTTAAATGGTTAAAATTGAAGTTTATTTATTTCTGAAATTTTATTATAAATCTGGAAATTGAAGTAGTAGCACTTCAGAAATGCTATCATTTCTGAAATTAACTTAAAATCTGAAGTAAATGATACTGTAGCACTTTGTAAGTGCTGTGGTTGATGCAAATGAACTAAAGGCTAAATTAACTAAGGGCTACTGCAGCACTTAGTAAGTGCTGTGGTTGCTGAATTAAATCTAAAACCTGAAACTATTAAAAGAGCTACAGTAGCACTTGATAAGTGCTGCAGTTTGCTGAAATGAGATTTTTCAAATGAAACTGAACTACTACAACAGTTTTGTAAATGCTGTCTTTTCTGAACTGAACTAGTTTTCAAATGCATTTGAACTACTGCAGCAGTTTATAAATGCTGTTTTTGCTGAAATGAATTGTTTTCAAATATAACTTACCGCAGCAATTTTCTAAGTGCTGCGAAAGCTGAAATTTTAATGTTTTAAAGTATTTAAGTGAATAAATGAGCTCAGAAAATGCTAAATTTTTGGGAATTAAGTATTTGATTTAAAGGTATAGTGACTTCACTTTTAAATGGTTTAAATGAAGTATTTTGATTTGAAATATAAACTATTTTTGAAATTTATAACCACGGGTTATAATAACGATTGGTTGTTAAAGAGATCGGGATCGGATATGGACATACTCTTTGTCAATACCGAAAACCACTTAAACAACTGTGTACGTGGTGGAGATTCCAGATGAAGTAGGATTGTGGCGACGATCCTATTGAGGTATGAACGTGGACCCAACTCCCGTGAGCTGGCTTAAGGTGGCTAAAACAGGAGCGATCTCGGGCCAAGTAAGGTCATTCCTCCGATCGGGCACCTTCCTTCGATATTATACTCTTACCTTGTGATTGATTTGATGGCCATCTTCGATTTTTGATTTGGGAGTGTGTCCGAGGTGGGCGGTAGTGGCTGCTACGCGTTTCCACCAGCCCATGTGCGTAATTGGTATATCTACCCTGACATTGCCTTGTGTGCCGTGTCACCTACCATAGCGAGCTTTACTACGAGTTTGTTTTTCTCCCGTAGCCCATGGAGTATTTAGGGTAGCTTCCGATCTGGGGGTATGCTGATACTGGATGGACTACTTGGACTATTATGTGTTAAGGGCTATATGGGTAACCCCTTAATGCTATTAAAAAGTATGTTTATTTTATTGTTAGACATTATTATAATAGCGAATATTACTACATAGTAAATAGTTTAACGGATCCTTAGAGGATGGGCGGTCCCAAGCATCCTTTAAGTTACTTGCACCTTTATTACAGTTCACTTGAGTTGGTTTACATTGTATAAGTATGTATGTACTGACTTGAGTGTTTGTGTTTTTTATTTACGCTCGGGTCAGCCTGAGTATTCACAGCTTTGGGTTTCACTTTCTGGAGCTAGGAATCGCTGGAGATTCTGCTTATCTAGTTATTTATCTATTTCAGTTTCAGTTGTTCTATTTCAGCTCTTGTATTAGTGGACTTCTATGTATTTGGGATTTCCATTGTATTTGTTTTCAGACTGATATTATGTATTTGTTTTGAGACTTTGTTATAGTAGCTTCATGAACTACTATGGTATTTTATCTTCCGCATCGAGTTATTCTGATATTTCTGTGTTTGTGATTCTGTGAATGATTTTATTTGCTCTAAATTTTATTACATTCTGTTATTTTGAATTATTCAAGTCCGACATGTGTGGATTATTGTCGATTTGAATGGTCCAAAATAGTGGGTCGTTACAGGGTTGCTCCCCCTATCGGGCACATTTCTTCGATACCATTCTATTACTTTGTGATTTGATTGGGTGCACCTATGATTTGGGAGTGTGTCTTGAGGTGGGCGGTAGTAGGTGCTATGCGTTACCACCAGTTCGGATCTGCAAAATGATAGTATCCTACCCTGGACATTGCCTCGTGTGCCTTGTCACATGCCTTATCGCGCCTTCTACGAGTTTGGTTTGTACCGTACCTATGGAGTGCCCTCTGATAGCCCTCCAGTTTACGGAGGAATTACAGTACTGTATAGACTACGGGCATATATAAAAATGTGTTAAGGGGGATATGGGTAACGCCTTAACGCTATTTTAATAGTTTACTTTACTATAGACACTATTTATGTAGCGTATTGTACTATGTATGTAGATAGTTTAACGGATCCTTAATGGATGGAATCCCAACATCCTTTAAGTTATTTTTATTTCACTTGGCATTTCACTTGAGTTGATTTACTGATATAAGAATGCTAATCCTGACTCGAGTGTTTTGTGCTTTGCTTTATGCTCGGGTCAAACTGAGTGTCACAACATTTGAGACTCACCTTTGGAGTTTGGAGCTTCGCTTGAAGATTTGTCTTTGTCTATTCAGCTTTCCAGTTACTTTAGTTTATTCCAGTTGTTTTGTTCTGACTTGTCAATGGAATTTGTATTAGTAACTTCTGTGTCTTTGAGATTTCTGTTGTTTATATAGTAGCTTCATGAACTACTATTTATCTATTCCGCTGCTTATTGTTATATTACTCTGTGTCTGTGATTCTGTGATTGATTTATTTACTGTATATGATGAGTTTTTCCAAATATAAGTTAACAATCTGTTGTTTTGAGCAATTCAAATCTGACATGAGTGGACGATTGTCGATTTGAATGGTTCAAAATACCAGGTCGTTACTATATGATAAAGGTAGTTTATCAGCCTCGAAGATAGTGATTGACAGAGTTGATAAATTTAAACACAATATCATATCGACTCCTTGAGAGACTAACCCAATTGGTTTTGAGCAAACCGATTGGAGAGGTTGGAATAAGATTCCATAATTTATCTCAAGTGCAAGTGGGAGATAAATAGAGGTAGGGGTATGCCCTCGGGGCAATTATGTAATTTGTTACATATACCTTACTCGCTGACCAATCTTGTTCGAAATAAAGGTATTTTCTTTCTATTATATACTTGATATAATATGTTATATTAATTAATTAATTTAATTAAAAGTATATTTAATAGAAAATCCATTAATGGTATGTTTGCGATAGTACTTACAAAATGTTGTAACCGTGAGTAATTTATCATAGTAAAAAAAAAATATACCATTTTAAATGTTCCTAGTCAAGATACATCGATATTGGATATCGATGTATCCATTGAGACTAGAGTATGTAATGCACTCCAAATGTTGGACGGTGTATTACTCATGACTGCTGGGGGTGCCTAGGGGCCAGTTACGTATCGATGGTTATTGGATGACTTTGGAATGACCCACTCGATAGATTTCTATTGGTTAATATAACTAAGGTCAAATAGAAAATATCGATGTGATTGATTTACATAGTTTTCTCGACTTGAGAATACTGTAGATCTTCTATATGAAAGCTCTGCTTTGATTATAGTTAATGACACGACGTCTATTGAGTGACTCTAGTTAGGTCGAGTGGAAGTATTGGAAGTGGAGCGCTATTCAAGAAAAGATTCGTCTCCTCGGTTATATGGGGTTAGTATCATGGTCAACTCAAGTCAACTCAAAGTCAAATCTCTAGCCAAAGCATTTCGGTTAATAATAATTATTATTATTGAACCAAGGACTTTGTGTTTGGACTATAGAGTTGAATATGGACGATACTGGAATTTTGTCCATTACCAAATTCCATAAGTCCAAAGTGATATAGTTTTAACGAAGAGAATTGGTTTAAATAAAAGTCATAACCGTGCAACACTTAATAAACTAAAATTGGATTTTATTGAAATTAAGTGAGAAATAAACTTAGTCAAAATGTCACACCACCCGCTAAGTGACGTGTGAACATTAACATTCGAATAATTCGATGTTAATCGTTGACCAAATTTACACCTGACGAGTCACATAACCAAAATGATGAATTCTCTTTAGACCAAACGATTTAATTAGTTTATAGTTGTTATAATTAATTATATTAATTAATATTTATGAAATATTAATTGTAAAATATGAAATATAATTTGAGGAATAGATATTATTGTATATATTTATAGTAGTTATAAAATACATCGATCAATATGCGACATCGACAAGCAATTAAATTAGATTTAATTAATAATATTTATTTGGGCTTAAATGGGTTGTTAGCCCATAATGTTAAGATGTTATTTCAGTAGCAATAGGGGTTGTAGGAGATGGCTAAAAAGGCTAGAACGGTTTGGAGATGGATGGCTGAGATTTGATGAGAAATGTTATAAGATGTGATCCATATTTCTCTCTAATTCTTCCACTATAAAATGACCCCAGACCCTAATCCAAAAAGAACTTTTTGGCTACCATTTCCCCATCACTACTGGCTGACCTCATCAACAAGGAGCTCCAAAAAATTCATCTCAAATCAATTCAAAAGGCGACAGCTACTGGATAGCTATAGTCAATAGTTAAATGATTAGCGATCTGCTGAATTGATAAGATTTTAGAGGAGGGAGAACTCATCATTACAAGGTGTACTTAAGGGCATTAGTTTTAGGTATGTGTTTAAATTTCTGTATGATATATAATCTCTGAATAATAGTATATTGTTTATATATATATATTGTTATTTTTTTAAAACCCTACTTTGGGGTGTAGAGCTAGGGTATTTAGATGGCTCGCCACAACCAACCCCCTTTTTAGCCAGCCCAACATAGAGCATCAATCCCCCAAGCATTCTTGCTTTTTCGAGGGATAACCGCTCCACATATTAAGGGTTACAAAGCGTAGCCGGCTATGACTCGAACCCGCGACCTCAAGGAACTTTGTTTCAGGATCGTTAGGCAGTCCTGACCAATTGAGCTTTGCACGCGGACTATTATATTGTTAGTTAGGTGAGATTCTTATAGGTATTGATATTTTCACTTATTAGATTAGTTATGTGTATGTATTTATTAAATTAGAAAAATAATTGTATTCATAAAGATCTGACGTATACATCTAAATAAATTTTATTATTAATTATTATAATTTTATCAATTAATATATGTATATATATTAATATGTCATTTAATTTTAGTTATATGACTTGAATCTATCTTTGTCATCATATCATGTAAATAATTAATCTATATTTTATAAATTCATATTGACAACAATTATAGTTTTTGGTGACGACAAATTATTTTTTAACAATTATTAATTATTATTTATTTTTTTAACTCAATATATGAATTAAATAATTCATATAAAATAATGTATGCTTTGAAAATTAAATTTTAAATTTTATAAAATTATTTTATCCTCATATAAAATCTTAGCCAAAAAATCAGAATTTTAAAATCAATTTTTATATTTTAAGAAAATTATTTTAAATTCGACCAAAAATAATTAGTTAATTAAAAATAATATTTGATTGAGAAAATTCTAGAAAGTTTTTTATAACCTTAAAATATCATGCTTGATTTTTTGAAAAATTTAAAATTTGAATAATATAAGACAAAATATTTTTTATTATTATTTCATTTTATTTTGACACACACACACACACACACACACACATATATATATATATTAATACAATAAAATTATAAATAAATTTTTGTCGTGTCGTGCATTAATTTGTAAAAGTTTAAAAATTTAATAAATAAATATAATTTTAGTTTCATAATTAATGGATATATATATAGACACAAATACTTATTCATTTGTGTATGTGTGTATATATATATATGTACAAAAAATGATTTTAAATAAAACTTTTATGTATTATGTATATGTGTATTTATATTATTTAAAATTTTAATACTATAAAATAGATGTATATAAATCATTGATATTTTATGTATAAGTAATATATATATATATAATTTTACATAGTTTTTAACATTAATTAAATAACAAGTTTACATACATACATATATTTGGACAACATTTAATACATATAGATGAGCTAACATGTCCACCGCGATGTAAATCCCAATATTTATATACGAGCATGTTATACCTTACACAGATTATTATGTTACACATGCACACACTTACATATTTGTATATTATACATATGCGTACTATTATATTTAATTGAATATAAATTAAACAAAATTCTATCTATAATCTTCAAATTTAAATGAAACAAGAGATTTTATTTAAATTAAATTTAGAAATGTTCTAAATAAATTAGGCTTCATAGGCCCAATAAAGATCTTATAGGGTAAAAATTTTGAATTCACCCATATCTTCTGCTGCGGACTGGCCCTGTTCCAATAGGAGGACATGCCGACAGGTGATTTGGTCCAGGCATAATGCATGGTAGAGAGACTAGGAGCCCGAAGTTATATTATGTATAGTTACTTTGCATGTACTATCTATTTTATTATTATTAGTCAGATATCATATTGTATTTAGGAACTTTATTATGTCAGTTATTGTATGGACTATACTGAGACTATTATCTGATTTTGGCTATTTTCAGTATTTATATTTTAGTTCCTTTTTCTATGAGATCTAAATGTGATAATGCTTTATAATTTATATTAGTCTCTGATCATGTAATGTTCTAAAACCCGAATGACTCGTATTTCTTAGCACAATGCGAGTTCGAAAGTCAATTTAAGCTTTGAATCTATGTGTTCGAAGATGCAGGTTGTCACAGTTGGTATTAGAGCTTAGGTTTAGGATTCTTTAAGGATTAAGCACATATTGAGACAGCGTATTTATATGTTTTCAAAAATTATTACTACATATGTAAAAGTTTAACGTAAACATACCCTTATGATTCCAGCAATGCTTAAACATTATTTGAGAAAAGTTGCTAATAATTCCTATTTACAGATATGTGAGAATGAGCTGAAAATAGTTCTGGTGAGGTAGCTGACATTTTGGGCGTGAACATTCATATACAGTTTTGCTGTTACCTTCAAGCAAAGGGCCAGACTAAACTTAACCCTAATGGAGGACCCATAGTGTAAGCGTAAGTTGCAGCCTAGCTTCTCCGCCTGCATTGTATTTTCCCAAGCTACGTTGGGATTTCTAGAGTCAAGGTAGAAAGAATTATTATGGGACTGAATCATTTGTGAAGACGTGGGCGTGAATGAGGAATTGTGATAGGATTTTTTCTATGATGGGTGTAGAGGATACGGTGAAGAGGCAAATAACATCATGGCACTTACAAGGAAAATCCTAAAATTGGTGGGAGATTAAAACTACTGAGATACATGAGACTGGGATTGCTAGGACGTATTTTAAGATGCGCTTTAAGACCAAGTCCATTTCTTAGGTAGAATGGGGAGTGGATTTTGGGAAGTTCATTCATTTGGACTAAGGTAACCACAGTGTTAATGAGTATGTAAATGAGTTTTACCAGTTGATGAAGTATGGTTTAGACCATATCAATACACCAGCGAAGAAGGCGACGAAGTTTGCTAAGTGGTTGAATCCATCTTTGTAAGGTATTACTTTAAGCTAGGTACCTATTGGAGCTACTTTTGAGAGCTTGGTTGAGATGACATTGCTAAATTCAATTGGGAAAGAGGAACCTAAGAAGGCAGAGGTATAACCAGTTTAGCAAGACCACCACAAAAGTGGAATCACTACAACAAAATTAAATTTTGACCGCACTTATCCTCAACGTTTGAATGTCAAATGCGGTAAAAACTATTTTGGAGATAATTGGTTTTAGGGTTAAACGCTGACAAAATAATCCATTAGGTTTTCATTGTTTGCCGCCTCCATCTCTTTTACTTAGGAAAAAACCAACACTTTCCTCCATCGCTCCCTCTGCTCAAAATATTCATTTTCCCTCCGCATCTACCTCATCAATCCCAATGTCGATTTCATTTCAACTAACACTGGAAATCGTCCCCTTCATCATTCAGCACATCTACGTGCTAACCAATACGCCACGGTTGCCCTGAATCGAATTGTGTTCGATTGTCTTATTGGAACTTGCGAACTCGGCGGAAACAGGTTGAAAACTTGGTGAGTTTTATTTCCTTACCCTAGCTCAGTTTGAGTTTCATCACTTACAAAGTTGATTATCAGTTTTGATTAGAAAACATATCGAGTCTGCTCTTAGCCAATGGTGGAGCCAGCACTACTATTGTGGTAGGGCAGAAATCTGAACAATCTTTTTTACTAATCCAATTAGGAAAAAATTCATATAAGTTTTGTTATCAAGATGCATGTGAATAAAGTTGTATCTAGTTTGCTCAGAGAAAGTGTTAAAAGTTGTATCTAGTTTGTTAGTTCTGCCTTTTGTAACTATGCTTACAGACTACAATTTTATTAATCTTTTTCATACCATAACATAATTTTTCCTACCTTCATGTACTGAATAATGGTGCAATGAGTTGGATATAATTTCAATGGACTAAATAGTAATACATGTAGGTATGATAATAACCTATTCATATTACCAAATATCGCAATACCACTTGACAATAGGTATTAAAGCTTGCAAAAAATCAATATATTTATGCTAAATTCACATATATTGATAAAATAAAGACTGAATACTGTAAACTATTATGCTAGTGTTGCACCTGCACTTTAATACATTGTTACCATGTCAGTTCATATAAGCTAATTGATGCATTCATGACAATTACAAAGTAGCAACCTGCTATTGGAAAAATTGATTACAAGACTTTAACATTTGCTCTACTAATACATGTATACCATTCATTAATATACTCCCTTAACTACTTAAGAGATAGGAAGCAAAGCTAAGCAAAAAATCTAGTGGTACGATTTACGAAGCAGGAGATATTCAAGTAATAAGAAAAGGAGTTCAAGGTTTTAATTTCCCACTTTAAATTTAGAATTCACATTTTGCTTTGTTTCAAATTGACAAACTCAGGCGCAAACTAAGCTGAGATTGAACATACCGTTACTTATCATAACATACTTTAAAATTTTAGAGCCTACGCTGGGATTCGAATTTTGGATTGAGGTTTGCTGTCTAAACCACTTATGATGCGATTTGTTTATGGATTTTAGTGTTACTACATTTCCATTTAGTTTTGTGATGTGTTCTGGATGCAATTTCTGAAGTTTGGTGTGTTCTGGATGTGATTTCAACATCTGATATCATGTTTACAAGTATGAGATGAATTTAAAATTGCATTTGGTTTACCACTCTTCTTCTTTTTCCCATAATAAACATAAAAGAACATGCAAGTGAGATGTGAAGACTGAAGAGCAAGTAGTGTAACTTTAGTTTGTAGTATGTTTGTTTTCATGCTTCAAAACTAGTATGTTCAATTTGTTTCTGTAGTCATTCTTCAAGAGTATGTTCACTTTATTTTTGTACTCTTTCTTCAGTGCAACATCTTGTTTCACTTAATTTTTTTTGCAGCAACAAGTAAAAATGTTAGTTTTAGATGCATTTTAAACCCTTGTATGATGAGAATAAACTAACTGTACTACCAAATACACGTGTTATTTCAATAGATGATTAGGTACATTTTATCTGAAAATACCCTTTTACAGTTGGCAGCTAACAACTCTTCAGTTGTGATTATCAAATCCCTAGTACTATAACTCAAGCATAGAAAAATGAGAACGGTGATTGGATTGATAACTTCAAGAGAATCAACATCAATAAAGCAAGCAGTAGAAATCATCTCCGAATTTGCCAAGGCCGATTTTGGTGCTCGACGCAATGTTGTTGCCTACTTAAGGTGAACTTCTGCTTTCCAGGATTTGTATCACTTTCATCGTGATTTAAAAATCGAATTTAAGTTTTTACAGCAGGAAAAAGCACTATCTGTTGAAAAGAAAGAAAAGAAAGAAAAGAAAGAAGAAAGATTGGATCTTGCTGCAAAGGTAAAAGAAGAGGCTGTAAAAGTGAAGTTAGTAGAAATTAAAGATAAAAAGAAGGAAAACATATTGAGTGCTGCAAAAGTAAAAGAGGAGATGGTTGAAGAAGAGGAAGAAAGACAATCAGAGAACGAAAAATATGAGAAGTAGAGAAGTAAAATTGGAGAATGGTGATGCATTGGGAGAAGTTGATCAAGGAAAAGCGAAAAGAGAGAAGAAAAAGGAAATTAAAATTGAGGTATGAAAACTGTTTTTTGTAAGGTTTTTGTAACTAGCAGCTGCTTTAGTATTTGTTTAAAACTGGAGCTTTTCAATGTTAGATGAGTTTTTCAACTTAATTACTACATATATTTTCAGCCCTCAATCACTAAATCACAATGCCATTATTTGTATTTTACTAAATTTTACTGTTGCAAAATGTTACCTCAACTGTTTGAAAAGAGAGAATTTTTTTAGTTTATATGGAACATTTCTTAGTTTTCTAACAAAAACGGGCAAACTGATATCAAATAGTGCACTCTAGTATATCATCATAACTAACTACTTTTTTGTAAACTGTTATGCATTGTATTTTGAATTGGTGGTTTGGTTGTTTTAAGCTCAATAATACTGTAAGATGAAAAGAAGTCACTAACCGATCTTATGCTTTGCTGATTGCAGTTGAACAACATCTTCTAAGAAGTTCCTCGGCATAATTTATTGAATCAGGAAACATATATGGCTTGGTGAAGAAGATGAGAAGTTTTTTTTCTTTCTGCAAGTTAAATTTTGGTCATTTAAGATGCTATGTCATATTCTAGACTTCTTGTGGATACATCAACCGACAGAACAATACCCTTTTGTATTTAGACTAGTGTACGTTAGTCATAATTTCATAGCTTGATATATGTCCCAATTTATTTTCATTTAGGTTTGTATTCAATGAGGACTTACTATCAGCATTTAATATTTCATTAACAACTGTCTATTTCAAGGTTGGTAAGCAACACAATAGCTTAAATCTTATGTAACATTTTCTTAGATGCAACATGCCAAAGGATTAATCCTTAGTGGCATATGTATGCTCTCAAGATGGGTTCAAAAATGAATCAACTATTGTCGTTGCCATTATTAGAAATTAGAATACAAACTATTAGAAGTGTAGTCTGATAGTACAATGCATATACTGTTATTTTTGTAAAATTTAGTGGTTTAAATTTGTTTCTATTAATTTTATATGAATATTTTCTTCCTGAACTAATTAATTACTTTTATTTTTGTTTTTTTACTAAAGAGGAAGACATAAATATTATCAAAAATAAAACAAGAACTCGACATTGATTTTGAAAACTTACCCTACTATATCTACCACATTTTGCATCTGTTACTCCACCTTTTCTTTATTCTAAGCGAGGCAATCTACAAAAATATACTAGGTGAAGTTTTTTCACGGCAGTTTCATTTTTGTAGTGAATAATCACTCATTAGAAAAATTGTTAAATGGATAAACTTTAAAAAAACATATGAAAAGAAAACTAGTGTAAATACATCATTTTTTAGTTTTTTAAACAGACCAATGGTTCCCCACGATATTTATGTCAATGTCTCATCCAGTTGTCATCTATTTTATTGTATAATTTCCTTTTATCATAGATTTTTTTTGTCAAACTAATTTTATTTTTGATGAAAGGCATTAGTCAAATGGTCGGTGATAACATTAAACCAATTTGGAAATTTCCAATAATAGTAAGCACTTGGCAGTTCCTGGAAGTGGTGAGAGCTGCTTGGAGGTCTATGGATGGAAATCCTCAACCGTTGACGCAGTTGTTGATGGCTGCTCGTGAAGTGCTGCATTGCGATTGTACATGTCAGTAAGTTGAACATTATTTGTTACATTTTGATTTTTTTTGTAATTTTTTTACGAAAAGATATATAAACACCTAGATGGCATTTACTGAAAACCCTAATCTTTGAGTAGGAAATTGCTAATTG
Source organism: Allium fistulosum (assembly GCA_030737815.1). Classification (NCBI taxonomy): domain Eukaryota; kingdom Viridiplantae; phylum Streptophyta; class Magnoliopsida; order Asparagales; family Amaryllidaceae; genus Allium; species Allium fistulosum. Next base: position 842,748,371 of record CM060907.1, read on the forward strand.
AGTGGTTAACTGACGAAATAGTGTTCTTGAAATTTGAAATTCAACATAAAATTACTTATGAGTTATGTTTTATATTCGTGTTTGGTAATTACTTACTTGTCAGTGCTTGAATATTATGAGGATATATTTGGTAGTCCATTATATTATTGCCTCTATGATTTTGATACGTAAGTCACACTTATCTCTAGTTTGATGGGAAAATTTTGATAATGATCTAGCCAACCAATTTTATTTCCACATAGCACATTATATATTGTTCAAAATAAAGGTGCATGTTGCAACACAAATATACACTATCTTATTGACCATCATGTTGATATTCTTACAGTAATATCAAGTTATCAACTCAAATCCCTTAGTGATTCTTATGCAGAGAGATTTTTTTCTTAACATCTAACTAATCGATACTCCATATAAAGCTCTAATCATCCAGTGTAAATCCACTATAGTCGAGTCTTTTACAGCATCTCCACTGTATACGCAAAATATCATTTTGAAAAGGGGAAAAACCGAAGAACCACATGAATTTGGTTCTTCAACTATTCCTTAGTTTGCCAAATGGGGTAGCCAGTGAGTAGTAGCTTTCTATTTTGACAAATGTGACTCTACTTTGTCAAAAGAAGAGTAGTTATATTTGCAATGGTAGGTTAGTTCAATAAACTTTCTATTTTATCCAAAATTGAGTTTTTGTATGTATATCCTACTATCTTAATTGCAGATGAGATGCTCTTAGTTATGCAAAAGCATCAACACGTGGATGTGAATGCGTGTGAGTGAGCTTACTTGCCACTGTACCAAATTATAAGTAAATAACATGGCCACAAACTTTTTCACTACTAGATGCTAAAGAAATTTCCATATCAACTCTGGTCTTAGTACAGACATCTTTACTATATCACCAGTACTACTTAGCACCTCAACTATATCTAGAAAATATATGTATATGTATTATATGTACTAGTAAGATCGTATGCTAAATAAGGGATGTTAGTTCTGCATTAAATAAGTAGTCATTGTTAAACTAACAAAAAAATTGGAGAGGGCTCCTTACACACCTGAAATGTTTTTATGTACTTGTATACGTAACTTGTTTGATAATGAAATCTCATTAAACATATTATGTAGAATGTTGAATTCCATGTTTAAGACATGATTTTCATAAAAGAAAGTTTTAATTTCCTAACTAAATAACATGTCTTTGTCTTTAAAACACTGCCATATAGGACAGTTAAAAGTGCATAAATTATGTTCTCTTGAACACCAGAGTTTGTGTAAAATTTGAAAGACTGGGCTACAACCTTCTCAAACTTACACTTATAAATATGGAAGGTACTACATTTATTTATGCAGTTCAATGTTTTAATTTATTCAAAAAATAAAGTAGGATAGTAGATTTCATTTGATGACGTTAATGGCTTAAATTTAATATATGCAGTTCAATGTTTTAATTTATATCGTTTAATAAGATTAACGGAGGCTTGTTGAACTTAGGTTGAAACCATAAAGAAGATTGCAAAGGTCAAAGCTATTAAAGAGAGGAAAAAACAAGAATCAGAGGTTAGCAGTTTAGTTCTATGCAATATGTCTGGTTAGATGTTGGTCTTTTTTCTGACAAATACAAGCATTACCGTCTTGTATCTTCTGCTAAGTATTCAGTTGTGTAGTTAATTGTAAAGTGTAGCTAAAAAACATGTGACATTTTCTTGAGTGTATTAGTAGTACACAACTGGTCTTGCATTCCATTACGTTATCATTTATGTGACTATAATTTTATTTTAGCAATGCACCTACGAACTAATTGATGGCATTGGGATAAATTTAGTTGTACATCTTTCTTGGATATCTACTTTGTTAGGGTTTTTACTTCAGCATGAAATGTCTTAAATGATTATATGTTTTTCTTCTTTTACTTTAAACTTGGAAAGCATATTTTTAATTCTCTAACCTGTCAATTTTAAAAGCATATCCTAGTTTTTCATATCTTTTTGGTTTGTGCGCACATGCCCTCTTGTAGCTAAAATAGCACATATAACAGACTATATGTTCTTCGCATATACACATAAACACTTACGTTAAATAATTGAGAACTCTTAATATTTATTTACTTCCTACTATAATCACAGCTTGAACTTGTGTTGGTTACGGAGAAACTGCAGGAGCTTCATTCAATTAGAATTCAAAAGCTGAAGAAACAAGGCATGTACCTTTTCCTTCCTCTTTTTTCTTTTTGTTTCTTTTTTTGCAATCATTGAATAGCTAGCATCATGTGCATCTTAGTGAAACTTTAGCATCTGTTTAAACAACATCAGTTTAAATAACATGTTTGCCAAATATGGGATGTAGTTTAATTAGATATGATTGTTTTTTCTTTTATTTTTTAAAATTCTTTCAGTTTCTATTTGTACAACTTTAGCATCTGTATCACTTTTAGTTCTGATGCAATAACAAGCAACAATCATTTGTATAGTTCTGATGCGAATGTTAGTGTGGACTCAACTTCAGCAGTTTGAAATATTTGTATAGTTTGGCAGTTTTCAGGTAACTACCCTTGAACTTCAAGTTATTTAATATACTCGGGAGGGTACATCAAGTCTTAAAAACTTTTATTAGATAAAAAAAATGCATCATAGCCCGTCAAAGAGATCTGAATATTAAAATGCAGATGAGGAATTTTATAAAATTAAGAAGATTTGTGACAAACAACTCTGTGGGTAATATATATAAATGTAATCAAGAGAAGTAGAATTTTTATCAAATTTTATCTAATTTAATGTTTTTCTGAATAAAATAATTTATCAAGACAGTACTTACGATATATATGTAGTAATCAGCTAAGGGCCTACTGAATCCTTTATTAGAAACCACAAATGTCTTGATATTTACAGTGATAAAGTCACCAAAATATTCATCAGTCTAACAACATAAATTTTCAAAATCTTAATAAAGTAATGGCACAACACATGAAATAAAATTTTGTTTACCGTTGAAGTAAAAAAATTGGTAATGAAGAATACTTAGCAATTGTGCAAAAAGGCAAAAAATTCGGTAACCGGTCGACATCCAATATTAAAATATGTTTATTTCTCACAAATTGAAGAATTTAAATGGAAATCATGACCATTTTCTACTGATAATATTTATTACAGAAAGTTCAGTTAAACATACGTAAATTGAGTATAGATCCATCGTGAAAAGGCTAACTCCTCCTAATTTGTAAGTGGTTCAAAGAATATTACCACCAAACTTTTTGTAAGTGGATCAAAAAAGCGTAACCAGGTTGTCTACAACTCAGTAATATAAGAAATTACTATGTATGAAATTATATGGTATATTTATGTAAGTTAATGGTACACTAGGGCTTGAATTCCCCTACTAAGCAACTTGATTTGATGCGTATGTTAGGTGGTAATAGTTATTCTTTCATTAGTTTAATGAAAATAAGCCATCATCAAACAAAATCAGTAACTTTAGTACATATGATAGGTCCCAAAATGGAAGTTAGTTGATCTTGTACAGTAGTTGATGGCTCTAACTTAGTTGATCAAAGGTTAGATCTATAGATATACATTAGTGGTTTGTAATTTTCATATAAGATACAACTTTTTTCCTCAAAATACACACATAGACAATGTTCATTATGTCAGTAGAGTGCGGTGGTGATGAAGTGGTTTTTTATTCCCAACTGGATATTTTCCTTTTTCAATGCCATCCTGCATCATCAATTTTTTTTATTCTGACCATACTTGTAATTCTTTATAATTTAATAAATTACTATAATTCCTCTCTGTGTGCAGAGGAAGCTTTATTAGATAATATGGTATCATATGCAAATTTGTTGGCTAGAAGGCAATTGGCCATGTTGTCCGACCTTTATGTTTCATGAGGACAAAAGGACAATAGTTTTAGAGAAGAAAGTTCAAACGCTTTGCCATCAAAAACAATATAGTTGGAAATAATTGTACACCACTAATACTTCCTAAAGTATCCAAACTGCCTCCATAAAATAAATATAGTTATTCTCATATAACAAGCATACAAATCCAATTAAATTCCTGATAGTTGTACACTTCATTATCAAATACTGTACTGAATGCTTATGATTTCATATTTATTAATATGGTAAAGATACCATCAATTTTTCTAACACTGATATATGTCAACACACATGGTGTGATGAATGAATAATTCTATTATTATCTAGGCATTCGTTGATATAATTTTCTATACACTATTGCCCATCAACATAGCTGGAACTTGGTTGACGTTTCAACCGATTTGATATATTCACTAGAACTACCTTATCAAGTAAAAGTATGTGACTGATAAATTTACTGCAACTTGAAAAATATGCATTAAATATATCACTGTGCAAATATTGCATAGAACTTCCAGTTACATGTTTATTGAAAAACACATTTTTTTTCAACTGGAAATTGTACTCTTTATATTTAACTAACAGTTATACGTCTAAAGCTTACTGTAATTACTACTCACAAGATGTTGACAAAGCCATGGTTAGTGATAGCTCAACAACAAAAAGTCAAGAAAAAAAGACGGAAGGAGGAATCTTGCCGAGTTCAGACTGCCCTGTTGGCAACAATTCAGTAAACCAATGTCTAACTATCTTCGTACTGCCACTTTTCATTTTCAGCCTGTATTTGAACTACTTTTATGCACGTTTTGTCGATAATATTAGATGCAAACTTGCTTTCTAGATATTGTGCATTTGTCTAATTTTGAATGCAGTTGGTTTATAAATTTTATCTCTCTTTACGGGTTTATGTAAACTTTGTTCATGGATATTGTGTTCAACTTATTTTATGGAAGTGATTAATAGTTATGCTTTTATTTTACAATTTTTAGTTTGATTTGTTTATGTTATGTACATTAACTGATTAAAATATAATTAAATGTAGTTTATATTAATGATATGTGTGAATATTGCAATGGCACAACATTGCTGTCAATTCTTTGGAAAAAAAATGCATATCCCTACGACAGCGTTTATACATTGCTGTCAATTCATCCGAAAAAAATGCATATCCCTACGACAGCGTTTATACATTGCTGTCAATTCATTGGGAAAAAAATGCATATCCCTACGACAGCGTTTATACCTTGCAGTAGAAAACTATTAACAGCGTTTATACCTTGCACTAGAAAAATTATTAACAGCGTTTAAAAAACGCTGTAGAAAGTGGGTTTTTGACAGCGTTTATATTTTGCAGTTAAAAATTTAGGGTCAACGACCGCATGTCGTTATACAACGTTTTTAAAAACGCTGTGAAAACTTTTAACAGCGTTTTTCAAACGCTGTGAAAAGTTTTTTTTGTTGTAGTGAATTGGAGCTCAAGGAAAGATAAAGAAGACAAAGTTTAAGTGTGTGAAGTGCCAAGGTAGGAGAGTCTGGCAAGGGATTGTAGACGGGCATTACAAAGATTAAATGCTACAAGTGCAACCAATTTGGGTACATGAAGAGAGAGTGTCTGAATGCATCTAAGACTTCTACCTAGGTGGTTCCAACATATGCACTAGATGTTATTCCTAGGTCGAGTGTTGCTCCAGCTATGGATAAGGGAAAGAAGGTCATTGTAGAAGGTGTGTTAACTCTTTCTGATTTATCTATTTGTAATTTATTTGACATTGCAGCATCACACGCATTTATTTCGAGTAGACCAGTTGTTGAATTGCACTTAGAAACTAGCATAGTTACATACCATGTAGTAGTATCAAACCCTGTTGGAGGATCGACTCGTTTATCTATGATTTGTACGAGTTTGAAGTTGTATATTTGGGTGTCGAATTCGATTACGATGCTTTTGTTTTGGGATTTTCTAGTTTGTTTAATTTTGGGAATAGACTGATAACTATGTATAGAGCAATACAAGATTATGATAGGAAGGTTGTTCGATTAGGTACTTGTAGTAGGTGTAGCCTTGAGGTTTACGGCGACACTACGAGTTCAGTTATGTTGGGTTATGTAATATACCTGTCACATGATGAGTTGGCTTTCGTACCAGTAGATCATGACCACCTAGATGTCTTTTCCAATGTTTCCGGTCTTCCTTCCCATAAGGAGATTGAATTTTGAATTTATCTTGAAGAGAAGGATAGACCTGTTGCCTTACCTCTTAGAAATTTGGCTCCTAAACAAAGACACGAGTTAAATATGCAAGTAAATGATTTATTGGAGAGGAGCATTATTCGAAGAAGTATTTTAGATGGGAAGAACCAGTTGTCTTTGCTACTAAATCAGATGGCTCTTCAAGGCTTTGCGTCGATCATCGTGAATCAAATAAGCTAACAAAGAAGAATCGTTATCCAATGCTCTATGTAGACAATCTTTTAGATAAGTTAGTTGGAGCAAAATTATTCTCTCTGCTTGATTGGCTGACGAATTCCGTCAATTGCGTGTAACCAAAGATAGTAGTCAGATAACTGATTTTTGTACACCTGATGAACTTTATGAGTGGTTAGTCATGTCATTTAAACTAACTAATGCACTAGCATATTTTCTTGACCTCATGCGTCAACTTTTTATAGGGTTGCTAAATAAGTTCGTGGTGGTATTCATTGATGACATACTTGTACATTCGAAAAGTGAGAAAAAGCACGTGCTGCATTTAGGAGAAGTGCTCAACACTCTCCGTAGGCATACTCTAAAGGTGAAAATTTCCAAATGTCACTTTGTAACGACCCGTAAATTTTCGATAATTTAATAAGCTTTTGATAACTTAATATTGGAAGAAATAAAAAGTTGTAATGTAATAATGAAATGAATACTAAAATGAAATATAAAAATGTTAATTTAAAGTAAATTTTTGATAAATTGAATGAAATTCCAATTAATTGAAATAATAAAAATGCTATACTTGGTTATAAATTGAATATAAGTGAATAAATAAAATATTGGATTAACCAAGGAAATAATGGATAGTTAATGAAAATTTAATGAAATTAGTATTATGGAAATAAATGGTAACATTGATTTGCAAGTAATAAAAGCTTATTAATGTGACTAAAGGTTAACTGTGTCAAATTATTGTATATTAACTATTTATTTAGCCTGTTAATTTAAATTGGAAATAAATTTCAACAAATCTAATGTAATATTACATTAATGCAAATTAAGTTAATATTTGGAAATAATGTTAATCTTATTCATAATATGATAATTGGTTGAATATAAAGAATGAAAATCAAGATTTATTAATTTATTGGAATTTAAATTATAATAATCGAATTATTTGCAATTAAATAAATTAAATATTTAAATATTACGTTAATTGAAATTAAGATGAAATTGGGAAACATTAATGTGCTAAGAGATAAACCAATGTTAGTTATACCCTTATTGTAATGAAAGACTCGAATAACAAGGTTTAAAATTTAATAAATGGATTTATTGGAATTTCAATTGATAATTTATGAATTTACTGAAATTGAAATTAAATACTGTAATTGGTAAATTAATTAACTTTGAATTGATATCTAAATTTGTTAAAGTATTGTAATTGTTTGAGAAATCAAAAATGATAAAAATTGGTTAATTATGGAATTGAAATTGAAAATTTGATTTAATTTATTTATTTATTAATTTATTTAATCAACTGAATTATAGCCATTTTGGCCACTGACTCGGATTTCGACGAAACTAGTTTCATCGGATCCGTAATAGTGAATTATTATAAGATTTCAAGTTTCGTAACGATCGGACTTGTCGTTTGATCGTACGGGCTCGAAACGCCTAGAAATCAATTTAATTGAAATCAATTTGAAATAAATGTATTTCACCATAAATTCTTCATATGATAGAATTAGGACTTGAAACCTCTTCCATTCAATTTGAAATCATCAAAAATATCTATTTTGATATATGGGATTACCCATTTTCGTTCCGGAGACAGAACGGGCTTTTCGGGCCATTTATCGTTCAACGTTATAATCAAATCTTATCCGTTCTTTCTATTTTCTGACCTATCTATAAATATCCTATTATAAAACCTAGGGTTTCTCAACTTAGTTTGTCTATATGTACAATTTCATTTGTTCCTCTCTTTCTAATGGCAGACAAACCCTAAATTATCCAATTCAATTTCAAATCAAATTTCAACTTCAAAAATTCAAACTCCTCAAACTATACCATATTATATATCGATTTGAAGCTCTCGATGAGCGCAAGCTAAATCAACTGTTCGTTTTTCGATTGGAGTCACCAGTTGGCAAGAAATTGTTGATCATTCACGGTCGTTCATAGGCCATAATTTCGATCCAACGGTGGATCTTACACTAGGGGACGATCGGGAAGTTCTGACTTGTAGAGGCCGCGGTGTAGGTCTTAGATCTGGCCTTGGTTCGTCGTCCGAAAGTTTAGAGTTCGCCAGAAATGCCTCAAATGGCGCGACGGCGAAGACGTGCTCGGGGAGTGGCGAACGGTCATGCTTGGACCTAGGGAGGAGGTCCGGCTAGCCAGGCACGGCGGCGGGCTCTGATGAGGTCATCGGCGAACGTGGCAGCGACGGTCTGAGGATGGTTGAGGCGGCTATTAACGTGTGATATGGGTTTGTTACCTATAGTGCACGAGTTAGGGTTCGGTGAGTTGTGCATATTACAATTTTTCCATTTGATTTAATTTGAATTTAAAATTTTAATTATACAATGTTCTGATATACATAACTTTTGCATACGAGCTCGGTTTTGGACGCGGTTTGATCCGCTGGGATCGTAATAAAATTCTAGAGATTTTGACGCTGGTTTGGACGAATTCTGAGAACGTTCAAATTTTGGGCTTATTTTGAATTTAAATTCAAAGGTGAGTGCTTTAACCCACTCACAACTTCTAATATTTCTTATGTTTGTTAAATTAAATTGTTGATATGATTAGAAATTTATTTATAGCTGTTTGATCTATTTAAAGTCATCATCTCGGTTAATTTGAATTTATTTGAATTAAATCGTTATTTAATTTATTATTGAATATAAATTGCCAGTTTAATACCCGTTATTGATTATCAGTTTATATTGATATTTATTGATTGTGTTGGATGATGATTGTGATGGATGTTGATTAGTAGTATTGGTTGAATGGATGTTTTATTTTATATCGTTATAAACTGCAAGTTCGTCATGGATTTTTATTTATTTCGGGATTGCGGTTTGAAATGATATATAACCGTAAAAATTAAATTGCAGATTGAAATGATAAATATCCGTATCATTTGACCCTAGGGTAGAAAATTATATACAGACACCGGATTGGTTAAATTAAACGATTTTAAAATCCTCGATTTTTGAATATAATTAAATGATATTTTGAAATGGAAATTTGATTTATATAAATTTAAGCATTGTTGAAAATCAAGTTTTGCGTTGAATTGTGAATTGGCTTAAAAAGGAATTTCTTTAAGAAATTAAATTGGAAGTTTGAAGTTAAACTTTTAAGTATAAATGAAATTCTATCGAAATTGAGTTATTGAATTTGTTTGAAAATAAATTTGAAATATTTTTGAAACTGGAGTAATCCGTATTGATATTTTGAACATGGATTAAAACGATATGAAATTCAATAGTTTATTGAAATTTGGTTTGTCGATTTGGTAATTTGAAATGGTCCAAATATGTTGAAATGAAATGAATAGTTTAATTTGATATTAATTTCAAACTCATATTTTAATATAAACTGTTTTAAAGATATATTATTTAAAATTTCTAATTATTAAGATTTTCAAATTTATTAAACTATTTAACCAATATTAACTATATAGATTATTTTAATCTATTTTAAACCAATTCAATTTATTTTAAACAAATTAAACCATTTTAATTTAATTTAAATATGATTAATCTATTTTAAAGTTATTTGATCTATTTTAAATTATTTTTAATCTAAATTTAATCTATTTAACTATCTTAAATCAATTTAAAATATTTTTACCTATAATTAAACTATTCTATAGCTTTTTAACTATTTATAACTGTTTAAACAAATTTCTGAATTTCCAAACTAAGTACGTGGAAGAGTTTATATTCATTTCAATTTGGTTTAAAAAGAGAATAAGGCTAAATGATGTTATAACTTAAGTTGGAATTTGGAATGTTATAATAAATTGAAATGATGATTTTGAAGCAAGGACTTAACCTGTTTTGGGAAATATGATTTTGGAAGAAATTATGATTTTTGAAACGATATGATTTGAAAGTGATATAATTTTGAGGATACGATATTTCGATATAAACTGTGAATTTGACTTTGAAAGGAAATATAATTATCGAACTATGATTTCAAATGCGATATGATTTCAAAAGTGAATATGATTTCGAAAGTATGTAATGATTTCGAAAGTGATATGGTTTGAATTGAATATGATATTTTGATATCAATTATGAAACGATTTTGGAAATGTAAAAGTACCATCCGGTGTGTAATAAGCGATTGGTTGTTAAAGAGACCGGGATCGGATGTTGTCATACTCTCTCCCAATATCGAAAACCACTTTGGCAACTGTGTACGCGGTGGAGATTCCAAAATGAAGTAGGATGATGGCGACGATCCTAAAGGTATATTTACGTGGATCTAACTCCCGTGAGTTAGCATAATGTGGCTTAAACAGGAGCGATTCCGGGCCAATGAGGTAGCTCCTCTGATCGGACACATTCCATCGATACTATATTCTGACTTTGTGATTTATTTGGTGGCCACCCTTCGATTTTTACTCGGGAGTGTATTTCGAGTTGGGCGGTAGTTGCGGCTATGCATTACCAACAGTCCGGATGCGTAATTGGTATATCTGCCCTGGCATTGTCTAGTTGTGTCGTGTCACCTACCCTAGCGCGCCTTCTACGAGTTTGTTTTATGTTGTACCTATATGGTATCCTCTGGCGGCTCCAATTTATGGGGAGTTACAGTACTGTATAGACTATTGGCATACCTAAAAATGTGTTAAGGTGGAAAATGTAAAGCCTTAACGCTATTTTTAAATAGTATACTTTACTTTAGACACTATTATAATAGCGTATTGTACTACATAGTAGATAGTTTAACGGATCCTTAGGAGATGTGAACCCCGAACATCTTTTAAGTTACTGCACTCACGTTAGACACTGGATATGAGTTGTCAAACCCCGTAAACATCTCTGACGCTGTTTACACTCATACTTATTTACCGTTGATTTAACTCACATAAGATCTTTTAGTTCTGACTCGAGTGTTTTGTCTTTTTAATTCGCTCGGGTCAGCTTGAGCATTTCAGGATTTGAAGACCTTGTTCCCGATGGACGAGGACGAAGATTGTATTATTATTATTTACTATATTTATTCCACTATGCCATACCGTTCTGCTGCATTATTATTTGTTTATCTCTGATATGTATAACTCTGATTCTGTATTGTAAAAGTATAATCAAATGTTTTGTAAACAGCTTCATGAACTGTTATTTGATTATTATATATTGTCATTCCACTGCGAGATTCTGTTTTGTTATTTTTCTTTCTCTGCTTTTTCTTATCACCCCAATAACAATTCGCCCTTCTGTATGGTTTGTGTCGGCATGCGTGTCTGCTTAAAGCGTACAAAATGGTGGGATGTTACACACTTTTGGTATATGGATGTTCACTTCTTAGAACATGTTGTCTTTGAGAATGGACAAGAAGTTGATCCTAGTAAAGTTGCAGCAGTATAGGATTGGCACGTACCAAAGAACGCCCTTTTGGTTTGGCTAGATACTATAGGAAGTTTATTAAGGATTTCACTAAAATTTTAGCAGTGTTGGAACACCTTACCAAGAAAAATTTAGTTTTCACATGTAACTCATAATGCGAAGATGCTTTCATTATGCTAAAGGAGTTATTGACTAATGCACCTATTTTAGTACTCCATGATGGTACAAAGGTATTCGCAGTATATGTCGATGCTTTTGGTACATGATTGGTAAAAGTGTTAATGCAAGAGGGCAAAGTTGTCTATTATGCTAGTCGACGTTTTAATGTACTTGAGAGAAACTACTCGACCCATGATCTTGGGATGGCATCCAATTTCTTCACTTGCAAATCAAGGTATTCTCTTTTAGGGGAGCGATTAGAGCTATTCATGGATCATAAGTCTCTGAAGTATTTATTCTTCTAAAAGGATTTGAATTTGAGGCAGCAGAGGTTGATGGAGTCCTTGACATCGTATGATCCCAGTATCTCATACACTTCGAGCAAGGGCAATGTTGCAGTTGATTCCTTGAGTAGGAAGCATATGATGTTGAGTCCTATGTTTTTGAAATGAAAGCATTTGGAGTTCATTTCCACATTTGATTTTCGACCTCAATCGGACATTACACTAGGATTATTGGCAGCTTTGGACGTTCAGCCTTCACTTATGGACCGTACTGGTTCAAGTCAGAGTCAAAAGAAAGAGTTCTTGGATAACTTTGAGAAGCTATACATGGATCACTATTCCATTAATTCGAAAGGATGGATGCAGAGAGATTGAAGATTGTGTGTCTGTTTTGTTAAGGAGTTGGTAGACATGGTATTAGTAGAGTCCCATTATTCTAGGATGGTTATTCATCTTGGTGGTGAAAAAATGTATCATGATATGAAGAGAGTATTTTATTGACCTAGTACGAAGAGGCATGTAGTAGAGTATATTTCCAGTGTGTGACTTGTCAGAGGATAAAGGCGGAGCAGAAGAATCTGGGTGGGTTAGTGCAGTTGTTGGATATTCCGCAGTGCAAATGGAAAAGTATCTTTATGGACTTTTTTATGGCCTACCTAAGAGTAGAAGGGGGGATCGGAATATTTGTGTCATAGTCGATCAACTGACCAAACATGCTCATTTTATTCTAGTCTAGGGCACGAGGATAACTACATATTTGGTGACCTTATATGTGAGGGAGATAGTTTGGTTGCATAGAGTACCTTCTAGCATTGTTAGTGACTAAGATTTGTTTTTCACTAGTGAGTTTTGGAGGAGTATTCAGAAGGCCTTAGGCACTGAATTAAATTTGAGTATCGCTTATCATCCACACACAGATGGACAGATTGAGAGGGTGAATAGAGTATTGGAGGACTTACTTTAGATGTGTATTTTGGATTTTGGAGGTTCTTGGGAGGATCACTTGCCACTAGTAGAGTTTGCATATAACAATAGCTATCAGGCAAGTAATGGGATGGCACCTTTCGAGACATTGTATGACAGATTTTGTAGATCACTATTGTGCTGATGGGACACTATAGACTGAATCATTATTGGACCAAATATGATAAGGAAGACTTCGGAGACAGTAGACTTGATCCATAGAAGGATGAAGACTGGAAAAAATCATACGCGAAGTAGAGATGCATGAGTTGGAGCTCGCAATGGGCGACATGGTCTTTATGATGGTATCCCCATTTAAACATATAAGGAGGTTTGGTGGTTTGAGAAAGTTAGCACCAAGGTTTGTAGGGACTTTTTCGATCATGGAGAGAGTAGAGAAGTTAGCTTATAGAGTGAAGCTTACTGAAAGTTGGCGGGAGTTTACAACGTCTTCCATGTGTCAGACTTGTGGAAGTGTCTACACGATTTTGCTATTATGGTGGAGCCAAGTCAATTGGAAGAAGTTAAAGTGGAGAGAGAGTCACTTGTTCGTCGTGCACATACCCATATTATTGAGCATGGAACGAGATTACTCTACAATAAAGTAATTAAATTGTTAGAGTCCAGTGAGGAGACGACCTAGCTAAGAGTACATAGGAGCTCGAGGAGAAAACCTAGGTTACCCATCCAGAGCTCTTTTCTGGTACATTTCCATTTAAATTAGTATATCTATTAATGCATACAGTATTTGGTTTAAAATATTCCATATGTAGGAATGTTTTATGTTATGCGTGGTTATAAACGTGTCACTGAGACATGTTTTGGGTGATGGTTACTAATGGGTGAATTTTATTAGATAATATTGCACGTATGGGATGTTATATTCTGGTTAGCCTACAACACACACCACTTCACTCAATTTATTTTATCAACTATATGCATATGTTTGTTGCATTTATGTGTACCGAATGGTTTCTTATCCATATAGAGTTGCAAGTATCGGACGTCGCTTACATTTTGGATACATGGCATAAGCACTTGCATTTCAGGAGGTCGACTAGTTTAGTAGACCTTCTAATTCTACCTTACTCATATGTTCAAATGCATTTGATACCTATATTTACGTACAACATTAGAAATTTGACAACATTTACAAATAGTTGATGGTTGAGTAGATGGTTATAGACATTGGTTATTTAAGCAAATTATATATTTTTCATCCTTAGAGATTTCAGGAATGAAATCCTTTTAAGGGAAAGAATGTAACACCCTGTAAATTTTAATAAACATATTAAAATAATGATAAGGGAAATATTGTAACTTTACACTAAAGCATAAAAATATAAATTTTTCTTGAACATTGGAATTACGCCTTGAGGCCTATTCTGTTGCGTCTGCAACGTCGTTTATAGTTAGCAAATATATATAATTTGTCACATTTGATAAAACGGGTCATTAATAGCAGAAAATATGACCACTGACATTTTCATAAATATGAATTTCGGGCCTAAGTTATAAAAATCTTGTTTTCAACTATAAATTATAACCAAACATCCACTATTTTATTCCAAACCCTGGCCATCACCTGTACGCACAGTTCTTTTATCTCTCTCTCTCTCTCTCAAACTCCTTAATCTAAGCAAACTCTTCTTTTCTCCTTAAAATTTTCTGCATCAAAGTAAAAATAAAATAAAGGAAAATCAAATTGAAAAGAGAGAATCAAGATTTAAAGAAGAGAAAGTGATGTAGCACGAGCTACAAAGTTACAAGACTTAAGTCGCCCACGACTTAGCTTAAGTCGCCCACGACTTAGCTTAAGTCGCCCACGACTTAAGGAAGCAGCTTTGCGACCTAACGAAGAAGTTATAGGTCGTCCACGACCTAAGGAGTCACGTGAGGGGGAGCTGCGACTTAACTGGAAATCAAGGGAAGAAGTTATCTCGAGTTTGCGACCTAAGGAAGAAGTTATAAGTCGTCCACGACCTAACGGAATTTTAAGTCGTGTGGAAATGTTGAGTCGTAGACGACCTAAGGACTGTGGACCTAACAAAGAAGGTGGGCAAGCTGGCAGTTTAGGTCGAACACGATCTAAGGGGAATTCACGACCTAAAGATGCAGTGCAACGTGAAGAAAGCTTAAGTCGTGAACGACTTAACTCGTTTTCTTCTATAAGTCGTGAACGACCTAACGTACACAAGCCATTTCCTTTGGGTCGTTCAAGCGATAGGTCGCTGCCGAGTTACGACCTAGGATGTAGAAGCGGGTTACAACCTAGGATAGGTCGCTGAAGCTGGATGCCGTTGATTCTTATGCCGCCTCAATCTCTGATGTTGATTCTTTAAGGCGCTGATGGATGCTAATGATAAACCGTCCAACTGATTAAGTCATTGTATGTTGTAACTAGGTCGTTGCCGACTTAAATTGAGTCGCTATGTTGGTATGTCGGGATACTATGTGTTCTAATCTGTTAAGTCGTGTACGACCTATAGTAGGTCGTAAGTCGTCTGGTTGTTAAGTCGTCCATTTTTTAGGTCGTAGTTGTTAGGTCGGAAACGACTTAAGAGTTGTTCAGATTTGTGTTGTGATTTGTAACTTCTGTAAATAGGCCGGTGGTGCCATTTGTAATAGTTTAGTTGATTTGAAATAAAACTCTTGTTTTGTTAGCTTTGTGCTTTCACCAAATTGGTAGTCGAGTGTAACCTCCTATCTCCTCTTTCGGATAATCGAGTGCACTCGATTCAACGACTGTAGAAGCCGATTCACGGAATCTAGTGCGCTAGATCAACGTGTGAAGAATCGCAGATCTTTGAACCCGGTATCATGCGCGATCAACGAGTTCGGGATAGCTAGAATTCGGTATCTTCGGATCAACGAATTCGGGCATTTCAGTATTCATCAATCCATCGATTGCTACTTTCATCGATCTACATTGTTTTGATTAATCCGCTGCGTCAGTTTGGTATCAGAGCTTGTTTTAGCCAATCATAGCTAAATCGAGTCTTGGAGCCAATTCGTTTGAAGAATTTTGAAGTTGAAGTGATAGCCGAGCTTGAAATGAGAAGCCGAGCTTAGTAGAAGTGTTGGGGATCAAACTTGTCTCATTTGGAGAAGTTGTGCTCATCGTGTTCATCGCGAAGTTGCAACAAAGTGGGAGTTTTCGATCCATTTCGTTTTAGATCAAAATTCGAAAGGTGTTTGAGTTTTGGCCGAGAGGAGTTAAGTCGCAAACCACCATTTTCGAGCTAGAGTTGAAGCATTTGTGAAGTTTTGACAATGCCACCAAGGAGAGCAAATCGACATCAAAACGTTGAAGCTTTGTATAGAAGAGAAGAAGCTGATGAGATGGAGCAAAGAATCAATGAAAACTTTAGTGAAAAGCTTAACGAAGGAATTGGATGATTAGAGAAGATGATGTTAGAGATGAATCAAAATCGGAGAAGGGTATCACCTAAATCTAATCATGGGGGAAGTAGAGTCTCACCACATTCCAATCGAGATAGAAGTGTTGATGATGATCAAAGGCGTGGGGGAAACGTGAATGATCGAGAACGGAGGAATGTAGATAGAAGGGATGTTGGTGGAAGACGTGATGGTAGTAGAGATGTGGGTGGATGAGATAGACAACGATATACATCTGATTTTGAAGAGGAGTATGAAGGTGGAAGTGTTCGAGGACAAGGACGAGGACAAGGAAGAAATCACTCTGAGTATGATCACAAGTGGGAGTCGGGGATGAAGACTGAAATTCCTGAATTCAAAGGTGGTATGCAAGTGGAGGAGTTTCTAGATTGGGTGGCTAATGTTGAAGAGATTTTTGACTTCAAAGAAGTTCCAAAACATCGTAGAGTGAAGTTGGTTGCTATGAGGTTGAGGGGTAGAGCTTTGGCATGGTGGCAGCAAACCAAACTTACACGTGAACGGATGGGGAAGTCAAAAGTTGAGTCTTGGGAGAAGATGAAGAAATTGATGAAAGCAACATTCTTACCTTACAATTATCAATCTTTGATGTATCAACGTTTGCAGAATTTGAGGCAGGGTACAAAGAATGTTAATGATTACGCGGATGAGTTTTATCAGCTTATTGCGAGGAATGATATTATGGAAACGGAAGAACAACTGACGTCTAGATTTGTTGGAGGGTTGCGAATGCAGATTCAAGATATGGTTAATATGTTTGATCCTAGATCTGTAGCGGAAGCGCACCAGAAAGCGTTAGCCTGGGAGAAACAGGGAAGACGAGGAGGTGGTATGTTTACAAATTCCAACAATCCAGTGAAGGGTGTTAGTGGGAGTTCTAATGTTTCAAAAGCTAATGCGAAACCAGTTGTGAATGAGGTTGGAAAGACGAAAGTCAGTAATGGTTTCAAGTGTTATAATTGCCAAGAAATGGGCCACAAAAGTAGCGAATGTCCAAAGCCGAAGAAGAGAGCTATGATAGCGGAGGTTGAGGATGAGGATGAAGAAGCTGAATGTTCCAATTCACCACCTGATGAGGAGGAGGAAGAAGTGTCGGGAGACGAAGGTTATAATTTAATGATGAAGAGGTCATGTTTAACACCAAAGCAAGAGGGGGATTGTAGTTGGTTAAGGAGCAATATTTTTCAGTCAACATGTACCATTCTAGGGAAGGTTTGCAAATTTGTTATTGATGCTGGAAGCTGTGATAATATAATTTCTTCAGAAGCTGTGAGGAAGTTGGCGTTGAAGACTGAGAAACATCCGAAACCGTACAAGCTAGCTTGGTTGAGGAAAGGCGGGGAGGTGAAGGTTGGACGAAGGGCTTGTGTGAAGTTTTCAATTGGAAAGAAATACAAGGATGAAATCTGGTGCGATGTGGTAGATATGAATGTCTGTCATTTGTTGCTGGGGAGACCGTGGCAGTATAATAGGGCGGTGCAACATGATGGGCGTACCAACAGTTAAAGTTTCATGTTTGAAGGCACAAAGATTACTCTAGTTCCAAAGAAGCGACAACAGGAGGAAAACAAGTTGGAGGAGATTGAAGAGCTTAAAACTTTGTTATCTTTAAAGGAGTTTGTGAAGGAAGTAGAGGAAGAGCCTGAAGTGTTTTTGTTGATTGGACGAGAGAGCAGTGAAGAGGTTGAAATTCCGGAAGAAGCGAAGCCAGTTTTGAAAGAATTTGACGATGTATTTCCAGAGGAGTTACCAACGTTATTGCCACCGTTGAGGGATATACAACATCAGATAGATCTTGTTCCAGGTGCTGTGTTGCCACACAGACCACATCATCGAATTAGTCCAAAGGAACATGAAGAATTGAGAAGGCAAGTGGAAGAATTGCTTGAACAGGGGCGTGTGCAGGAGAGTTTAAGTCCTTGTGCTGTACCAGCTTTATTGGTACCAAAAAAGGATGGAACGTGGAGGATGTGCACAGATAGTAGAGCATTGAATAAGATCACAGTCAGATACAGATTTCCGATGCCGAGGCTTGATGATTTATTGGATCAAATCAGTGGGTCCGTAATATTTTCAAAGATTGACTTGAAGAGCGGTTATCATCAGATTCGCATTAGACCAGGGGACGAATGGAAGACAGCGTTCAAGACGAGGGAAGGATTGTATGAATGCCTGGTAATTCCGTTTGGTCTATCAAATGCACCAAGTACATTCATGAGGGTGATGAACCAAATTTTCAGGCCATACATTGGGAAATTTGTGGTGGTTTACTTTGATGATATTCTGATCTATAGTGCTAGTACAGAAGAGCATGTTCAGCATTTGAAGAAAGTGTTAATTATTCTTCTTGAAGAACAATTCTATGCTGCTACAAAGAAGTGTGTTTTTATGGCGAGGAGTGTTTTATTTCTGGGGTATGTTGTGTCGGAAGAAGGAATACAGGTTGACCAAAGTAAAGTCGAAGATATCAGAGATTGGCCGCAACCCAAGACGATAACGGAAGTTCGTAGTTTTCACGGGTTGGCTTCATTTTATCGAAGGTTTATTCCACACTTTAGTAGTGTGATGGCGCATGTGACTGATTGTATGAAGGGTAAACAGTTTGCATGGACGGAGGAAGCCGGGGTTGCTTTTGATCGAATCAAAGGACTCTTGACGTCTGCACCAATTCTAATATTACCAGATTTTCAGCTAGTGTTTGAACTACATACTGATGCGTCCAAGGTTGGGATTGGAGGAGTGTTGAGTCAGAGGGGACGTCCGATTGCATACTTTAGCAAAGATGAGATACAGTACATATGATGTGGAATTTTATGCTGTTGTGCAATCAATTAGACACTGGAGACACTATCTATTTCAGAAAGAGTTTGTTCTTTACACTGATCACGAGACATTAAAGCATTTACAAGGGCAAGACAAGATTTCAGCGAGACATGCATCATGGATTGCATATCTGCAACAGTTTACATTTGTTGTGAAACACAAATCGGGAGTGACGAATCGTGTTGCGGATGCTTTGAGTAGAAGGAATCATTTGTTAACAACAATGAAGATTGAAGTAATGGGATTCGATGTGTTACCAGAGTTATTTGACGAAGATCCTTACTTTGCAAAGTTTGTTGATAAAGTCAAGAATGGGGAGACGAATGAGTTTTTGATGGTAGACGGTTTTCTGTTCAAAGGAAATCGATTGTGCATACCTGATTGTAGTTTGAGAATGAAGATTGTAAAAGAGCTACATGAAGAAGGACATGTTGGGAGAGACCGTACATTACAGTTGATTTCACAGTCTTACTTTTGGCCATCAATGAGGAAAGAAGTGGAAAGGTTTGTGGAACGATGTCATATCTGTCAGGTTTCGAAAGGAACTGCGACTAATGCTGGTTTATATATGCCGTCACTTGTACCAACTAAACCATGGATTGATGTGAGTATGGACTTTGTGTTGGGTTTGCCAAGAACACAGCGTGGTAACGATTCCATTTATGTGGTGGTTGACCGATTTTCGAAAATGGCACATTTTATTGCTTGTAAGAAGACGGCGGATGCTGTTCATGTTGCTCAGTTATTTTTCAAAGAGATATATCGACTTCATGGGTTGCCAGAATCTATTGTGTCGGATAGGGATACTCGTTTTCTGAGTCATTTTTGGCTAAGCTTGTGGAAGATGGTCAGTACGAAGTTGAATTTTAGTAGCGCTTACCATCCGCAAACTGACGGGCAAACAGAGGTGGTTAACAGATCATTGGGAAATTTATTGCGATGTCTGGTGAAAGATAATCTAAAAAGCTGGGATGTGTAGTTATGTCAAGCGGAATTTGCTCATAATCATGCTGTAAACCGTAGTACGGGTTTCAGTCCGTTTCAGATAGTGTATTCAAGCTTACCGAAGGGACCGTTGGATTTAACGGTAATACCACACTCGAAGGGGACAGTTAAGAAAGATGCTGATTTTGTTGAAGGGTTGATGGAATGTCATAAAATCGTTCAGGAACGATTAGAAAAGGCAAATGAAAAGTATAAACAATCTGTAGATCTGAAGCGAAGAAGTGTTGAGTTTAATGAAGGAGATATGGTGTATGCTGTGTTAACAAAGGACCGTTTTCCAATGGGCGCTTATAACAAATTGAAAGCCAGAAAAATTGGTCCTGTGGAAGTTGTGAGACGGATTAATGAAAATGCTTATAAATTGAAGCTACCGGAGGATGTGTACACTTCTGACGTGTTCAATGTTAAGCATCTCGTACCATATTATGGGAATGACCAATCTGATGTGGAAGAATTTACAAATTCGAGGACGAATTTTTCTCAACCTGGAGAGGATGATGCAGCACGAGCTACAAAGTTACAAGACTTAAGTCGCCCACGACTTAGCTTAAGTCGCCCACGACTTAAGGAAGCAGCTTTGCGACCTAACGAAGAAGTTATAGGTCGTCCATGACCTAAGGAGTCACGTGAGGGGGAGCTGCGACTTAACTGGAAATCAAGGGAAGAAGTTATCTCGAGTTTGCGACCTAAGGAAGAAGTTATAAGTCTTCCACGACCTAACGGAATTTTAAGTCGTGTGGAAATGTTGAGTCGTAGACGACCTAAGGACTGTGGACCTAACAAAGAAGGTGGGCAAGCTGGCAGTTTAGGTCGGACACGATCTAAGGGGAATTCACGACCTAAAGATGCAGTGCAACATGAAGAAAGCTTAAGTCGTGAACGACTTAACTCGTATGCTTCTATAAGTCGTGAACGACCTAACGTACACAAGCCATTTCCTTTGGGTCGTTCAAGCGATAGGTCGCTGCCGAGTTACGACCTAGGATGTAGAAGCGGGTTACGACCTAGGATAGGTCGCTGAAGCTGGATGCCGTTGATTCTTATGCCGCCTCAATCTCTGCTGTTGATTCTTTAAGGCGCTGATGGATACTAATGATAAACCGTCCAACTGATTAAGTCGTTGTATGTTGTAACTAGGTCGTTGCCGACTTAAATTGAGTCGCTATGTTGGTATGTCGGGATACTATGTGTTGTAATCTGTTAAGTCGTGTACGACCTATAGTAGGTCGTAAGTCGTCTGGTTGTTAAGTCGTCCATTTTTTAGGTCGTAGTTGTTAGGTCGGAAACGACTTAAGAGTTGTTCAGATTTGTGTTGTGATTTGTAACTTCTATAAATAGGCCGGTGGTGCCATTTGTAATAGTTTAGTTGATCTGAAATAAAACTCTTGTTTTGTTAGCTTTGTGCTTTCACCAAATTGGTAGTCGAGTGTAACCTCCTATCTCCTCTTTCGGATAATCGAGTGCGCTCGATTCAACGACTACATAAGCCGATTCACGGAATCTAGTGCGCTAGATCAACGTGTGAAGAATCACAGATCTTTGAACCCGGTATCGTGCGAGATCAACGAGTTCGGGATAGCTAGAATTCGGTATCTTCGGATCAACGAATTCGGGCATTTCAGTATTCATCAATCCATCGATTGCTACTTTCATCGATCTACATTGTTTTGATTAATCCGCTGCGTCAAAAAGGAAGGGTGATTCAAATCAAGCTAGGAGGATGGTAGCTTTAAAAAGGTGAGTGAATTGATTACAACGTTTATGTTGATCATAAGTAATTGGGTTCCTTTATGATTCTATATGATTTGTAAACATAATTTTTGAATCTGACTAATAACTCAACTTAAAATTTAATTTAAATTACCATTTTAGCTATGAATTCAAATGAATGGTGGTAATGGAATACCCTAGTTGATTAGTTTAATAGAATAATTATTGAAAAAGGAAATGATAGTAAACTAGTGAAATTCATATCAAATCATAAAGATAAATTTTTATTGATAATGTTTGTTTGGTTTAGATAAATGAAGAAATAAACTACCCTTTATTTCACCTTGAATTGGTTTTTTAGTTTGAAATACATGTAGAATTTTCATTGGAAGCACATAGGTATTCTTAAATAAAAAGGTGTAAAATATAAATGAAAACCGTTGAAAATAACAAATTAAATTAGTGTAAAAAAGGCATGGATTATACATAAATCTGGTTGAAAACTAATCCTTAAACCTATATTTGAAATCATGAAGTAGACAAATGAAAATAACCAAGATAAATAAATTTAAAATCTAAAAATTCAATCGACATCTAAAAATTGAATTTAGACGTTTGGATTTCATGAAATTCCAGCCTAAGGGCAACTAGTTTGAATTCGACTCAATTCAGACTCCTGAATCCTTTTTCAGACATCTGAAATTGAAGTCAGAGGTTTAAAAGAGGGAGTCAGAAGTTTGAATTCCTAGAGAACTATTTTTAAAAAAAGAGGAGGTCAAATGTCTAAAATAGTTAACTAGACATCTGAATTGTTTCAACAAGCACAAGTTGAACCTAGACCTGGCGTAGGCGAAGTAGGGCAAAGTGAGGGACTTGTATCCCACTTTATCAACTCTAGTGCACAACATCATGGAGCAGGTGCAATGAGTGGTATCACTTCATAGCAGGCATAATGTGGAACTCAATAGGGCGGGCGTTAGCAGGGCAATTAGAAGCTCTTATTGTTACTTGGGCACACCTTATCAAACATGTAGGAACCGAGGAAGTAAGATGGAGTCATCCACATAATAGGGCTACATGGTTGCAGCAGCTGGACCTACGAGGGAATTACTATAGTGATTTTCTTAATGCTTCTGGTTGAATGATAAAGAGCATAGAATATGGTTACCATTAAGATGTTGACACGAATGCTTAGGTAAGCCTAAATCCTCAAGGTAGTATACTCTTTTGAATCTCATGCATTACGATGTTTACTTAGTGTTGAGATATATGTAGTTCGTCATTGGGAATATTAACTGAATATTGGCTAGGAAATTACTTATCAAGAACATATACTAGGAATTGACCTAGAATTGTTAGATGTTGGCTATTCAACCCTCGGTTGGAACCTTTGTAACATATTTATAAACGTATATGTAACTAGAATTATACCCTCGATTTCTAAAGTAACCAACCCACTATATGTAATACTTAAATATAAATGGAAATCCTACGTCATGTAGATTGTAAATGAAGTTAATTGCTTGTGAACACCATATACTAGTAATACTGTAACGACCCGTAAATTTCGATAATTAAAATAGCTAATTTAATAAAGTTTTATGATTTAATGTTGGAAGAAATAAAATTTGTGATTTAATAATAAGAATATAACTGAAATGAAAGGTAATAGTATTAACTTAAGGTAATTTATAACTGCTTTAAATGTAATTCCAAATTTATTAAAATGATTAAGAGTTATAATTGATATAGATTGTAAATAAATTATAGTAATGTATGTATTAATTGATAAGTGGATTTAAGAAGAAATTGATAATTTAAAGGATGTATTAATTAATAATGTGTAATAAATAGAAATTGGATAAAATTTGTTTATGCGAGTTGTTATAACATTTGTTTGTAAATAATAAACTTACCGTGTTATTAAATGTAGAAATGGTGACAATTGTTATTTGTTACCAATTTAATTAATCAATTACAAATAAATGTAAATAAATGTTACATTAATGTAAGTTAAGATAATAACTGCAGATTGTGAATGCAATAAAAGGTGTAGGAATGTTAACTATATTCACAAGGCAATAATTGAATTTATAAAAGAGTAAACCAAAGATAAATAAATTTATTGAGATTTTAAATTATAATAAAATTGACAAAATTTCAATGTAATTGAATTACTGCAACTAATATGGTAAAAGATGATAATTGGAGGATATTAGTGTAATAAGATATAAACAAATGTGAACTAGGTCTATAAAGTAATAATTGATTAAATAAAAAGGATTGAAGTCAAATTAACTCAATTTAGTTGAATTAATTATAATTAATTGCATCTAAGTACAGTTGAAATTGAACACGGTAATTAGTGTAATAACTAACACTGAAATTATATGTAAACTTGTTTTGAATTATTATAAATGTCCATGTAATCAAAAATGATAAAATTTTGTTAGTTTATAAATATTGAATTAAAAAGTGATTAATTAATTTAATATTAAATTATTTAATTAACGTGAAAATAGCCATTTTGGCCACTCTCTCGGATTTCGACGAAACTAGTTTCATTAGATCTGTAACGGTGAATTATTGTAAGGTTTCAAGTTTCGTAGCGATCGGACTTGTCGTTTGATCGTACGGACTCGAAACACGTAGAAATCAATTGAATTAAATCCAATTGAAATCAATTTAAAATAAGCTGATTTTAAGTTAACTTCTTCTTCATATAATGGAACTAGGACTTGAAACCTGTTCCATTGAATTTAGAATTATCAAAAACATCTATTTTGATATATGGGATGACCCACTTTCGTTTCAGAAGCGAAATGGGCTTTTCGGTCATTTATTGTTCAACTTTCAAATCGATCTAGTCCATTCGTTTCTATTTCTGATCCGCCTAGATATAGCCTATTATAAACCTTAGCTATCTCTTATTCCATTTGTCTCTAAGTACAATTCTATCTGCTCCTCTCTTTCCAATGGCGGACAAACCAAAACCAATTCCAAATTCAATTGCAAAACAAAATCAAATTGAAAAATAATACTCCTCAAACTATATTGAATTATATATCGATTTGAAGCTCTCGACGAGTGCAAGTCAAATCTACAGTTAGTTTTTCGATTTGGGTTGTTGTGTGTCCGAATTTGAGGAATAATTCTCGGTCGTTCGTCGATCGTCGATCAACTTCGACTGATCGTCAAATCAATGATAATGGGTTGTGGAGAGGACCGAGGGGTGTTCATCTATGCAAGTTGGTGGGTGATCGAACGGTTGGATTGACTTGGAAATTCGTGTAGGGTTTCGTTAAATGGTAGCGGCGGCCGACTTCTGGCCTCGTTTGACTCGTCGCTGGTGGATCGCGAGGCGTGGGGAGTCGCTGGCGGGGTCGCAGGGCAGTGGCGCGGCAGGGACTCGTGGCCAACGGTGGCGTGGTGATGTCAGCGATCGTGGCGGCTGGTTAATCTCGTGCCTAGGGTTCGTTGTTGATGGTGAGGGGGTGATGCGAATCTGCTTCAATTTTATTTAATTTTAAATTTAAAAATTGTTAAACGTTCTAATTATCATAACTTTTGCATACAATCTTGGATTCACGCGCGGTTTGCCCCGTTGGGATCGTATTTAAATTTCGGACATTTCGACACTGGTTTGGATGAATTCGGAGACTGTTCAAATTTTTGGCCTTATTTTGAATTTCAAATCAATTTGAATTCAAAGGTGAGTGTTTTAACCCACTCACAACTACTAGATTATCTTGTTTTAGTTAAATTAAATTTATGATGTGATTAGAAATTTATTGATTGCTGTTTGGTATGTTAAATTTTAATTCTGGTTAAATTTGACTTTTATTGCATTTAATCATCGTTTAATTTAATATTGAATTTAAATTTTCAATTTAATGCGTGTTATTGATTATCAGTTATCTATTGATGTCTATTGATTGATTTGGATGATGATTGTGATGGATGTTTGATTGTTGATATTGGATGAATGGATGTTGTATATATATTGTTATAATACTGCAAGTTCCTTATGGGTTGAAATGATACATACCCGAACGATCTATAGATTATGGAAAAATCGTTATGGGTTGAAATGATAGACTTGAGCGAATTTATGGATTTTTAATTAATTCGGGATTGCGGTTTGAAATGATATATAACTGTAAAATTTTAAATTGCGGATTGAAATGATAAATATCCTACCACTTGACCCTAGGGTAGAAAATTATATACGGACACCGGATTTGTTAAATTAAATGATTTTTATTCCTTAAATTTTGAATTCAGTTAATTGGCATTTTGAAATAGGAATTTAATTTATATAAACTGAATTATTTTCGATCATCCAAGTGTTATTGCTGAAATTGGAATTGATTTAATGAATTGTCCAAAAGATTTAAATTGGAATTTCAAAGTTGAAGTGTCAAATATAAAAGAATTTTCGGAATTGAGTTATTGAAATTGTTTGAATATAACTTTGAAATCTATTTTAAATTTATTTAAACTATTTTAATCAATTTAAAACTATTTTAATTTATTTAATCTATTATAACTTATTTAACCAATTTAATCTATTTTTACCTATCTTAAACTAATTAAATTTATTTAATCTATTTTAAATTTAAATCTATTTAATCTATTTTAAATTTATTTAATCTATTTAAGATCTACTTAATATAATTTAAATCTATTTAATCTATAATTAATCTATTTAAAATATTTTAAACCTAATTAAATCTATTTAGTTTATATTTAATCTATTTAAATCAATTTAAATCTAGTTAAGTCAAATTTAAATCTATTTAAACTATTTTACTATTTAAACGATTTTAAATCTATTTACACTATTTATAATTGCCTAAACTATTTTCTAAAATCTCAGGCTGTGTAAAGTTGAAGTATTTTATATTTAAATCCTTGATAATGATACAACCTGAGTTGGAATTTGGAATTGATACCTTTTGTGAAGAGACATATTTGAGTAAATATGATTTTGGAAGTGAATGTGATTTTGAAAGTGAATATGATTTGAAAACGATATGGTTTTGAGAATATGATATTTTGATATCAATTGTAAAATGACCCCTTTTGAAATGTAAAAGAACCATCTGGTGTGAAATAAGCGTTTGGTTGTTAAAGAGACCGGGATCGGATATTGTCATACTCTCTGCCAATACCCAAAACCACTTTAACAACTGTGTAAGTGGTAGAGATTCCAGAAATGAAGTAGGATGGGTTGGTGTACGATTCTATATGAGGTATTTACGTGACCCTGATTCCCGTGAGTCAGCTTAGATGTGACTAAAACAGGAGCCATGCCAGGCCAAGTGAGGTCATTCCTTCGATCGGACACATTCCTTTGATACCATATTATGACTTTGTGATGATTTGGTGGCCACCCTCGATTTTGATTATGGGAGTGTGTTCCGAGGTGGGAGGTAGTAGCTGCTATGCGTTACCACCAGTCCGGATCTGCAATTGGTATATCTACCCTAGCATTGCCTCGAGTGTCGTGTTCACATGCCTTATCGCGCCTTTTACGAGTTTGTTTTGTACCATACCTATGGAGTGCCCTCTGGGTAAACCTCACAGAGGAGCGTACAGTAATGTATAGACTATGGGAATATATAAAATGTGTTAAGGGAGATATGGGTAACGCCTTAACGATATTTTAATACTTTTACTTTACTGTAGACATATTATAATAGCGTATTGTACTACATAGTAGATAGTTTAACAGATCCTTAGGAGATGGGAATCCTGAACATCTCTTCAGTTACTGCACCCACGTTAGACACTGGATAGGAGATGCCAAACCCCGTAAACATCTCTGATGCCGTTACACTTATATTTATTACTGTTGATTTAACTTACATAAGATCTTTTAGTTCTGACTTGAGTGTTTTGTCTTTTCAATTCGCTCGGGTCAGCCTAAGCATTTCAGGATTGAAGACCTTATTTCTGGAGGATGAAGACGAAGATTTGTAATATTATTATTTATTATATTTATTCCACCGCATCATGTTGTTCCGCTGCATTCATTTATGTATTCATGTTTAGGTAACTCTGATTTTATGTTGTAAAAGTATAATCAAATGTATTTATAAAACAGCTTCATGAACTGTTATTTGATTATTATATTTTGTCATTCCGCTGCGAGATTCTGTATTTGTTTTATTTCTTTCTCCTTTTTCTTATTTACCCCATAACAATCTGCCCCTTTGAATGGTTTGAGTCTGACATGTGTGGTTTATCGTCGATTTAAAATGTCCAAAAAGGCAGGTCGTTACAAATAGAATTCATTCACCGGGCTTTGTCTGATCCACTCCTAATATTCCCCTTTTATACCCACTACAGGAGCACATGCTAGTATGCAATTTGGCCTTGGGAACAGTGCGTGGAGGAGGAGATTAGTTGTTTGGAGTTATATTATTTACAATTACTCTCCATATACTATTTATTTTGTTATTATTAGTCAGACACCATGTTGTATTTGGGAACTTAGTATGTCAGTTGTCGTACAGACTACGTATTACTTAGACCATTATCTGATTTGGCTTTTTTCAGTATTTATATTTATTTCCATTCACTGTTAGATCTGAAAGTGTAGAATGCTTTAAAATTTATATTAGTCTTTAATCATTTAATGTTCTAAAAACCTGATGACTCATACTTATTGGAACATGAGGGTTCGAAAGTCATTTTAGGCTTTGAATCTGTGTGTCCGAAGGTGCGGGTTGTCACATCCACTTGGCTTACACCAGGTCCAGGTTAGCCCTAAGCTTAGTTCAACCATTCAAACATCCAAGTTTTAATTCAGACATCAGCTTCTCTATATAAAAATTTGGCTATAGTGTAGTGACCCATATTTTTTATAATTAAAAATATTAAATTTAATAAGATTTTGGAATTAATATTGTGAGAAAATAAAATTTATGATCTATAAATGGAAAAATATATTAGGTTAAAATTTAATAATGTTGACTGAATGTAATTGACAACCATTTTAACGTAATTTCAATCAATTGCAATAAGTAAGGTAAATAATGATTAAAATCAATGTGTGTTTAATGGTGAAATTATATGTTATTTAATTAAAATTGGTTTTAATATAGAATAAGAAATCAATTATTTAGTACGTAAACTTATTAGCTTTTGTTTGTAAATAATAAATTTAGAAATGTGTTGAATTACTAATGTATAACAATTGTTTTATTTGTCACCTTATTATTTAATCCATTTGAAATTAATTTGAGAAGCAATGAAATTTAATGTAATTAGATATTGCAGTTAGGATAAGAACAGACGTTAACCGTAGAATTGTGAGTGTAATAAAATGAAACTTATGTTAATAAATTTAATAAGGGAATTGTTGATTTAATAATAAGAATGTAAATCAAAATAAAGAATTTATTGGAATTTAAAATATAATAAACTGGGTTTTATTACAGTTGTAATTGAAAGTTGAAATTAATGTAATATTTAAATCTTGGAATCAACATGGAAAATTTAATTTTAAAAGATTATTAATTCCTGTTTAATCAAGGATGAAAATGGTTAACTTTTAAATTTGAATTTAAAAGTGATTAAACTAATTTTTAAAATATATTATTTTAATTAACGTGTAAAATTAGTCTCTTTGGGCATTGTCTTGGATTTCGACGAAATCAGTTTTATCGAATCCAAAATAGTGAATAATTATAGGATTTTAAGTTTCGTAAGATTGGACTTATCGTTTGATCATGCGAGCTCGAAACGCGTAGAAATCAATTAAAGGAATTTAAATGAATATAA
The DNA here is from genome assembly GCA_030737815.1 of Allium fistulosum. Lineage (NCBI taxonomy): Eukaryota > Viridiplantae > Streptophyta > Magnoliopsida > Asparagales > Amaryllidaceae > Allium > Allium fistulosum. Next base: position 842,778,181 of record CM060907.1, read on the forward strand.
TTCAATTTTAAAAGCTAACTTCTATATACAGTAGAATTAGGGTTTGAAATTGGTTTCATTGAGTTTAAAAATATTGAAAACCTATATTTTGATATATTCGATGACCTACTTTCGTTTCGGGAACGAAACGGACTTTTCGGGCCTTCGTTATCGCTTTAGCGCAAATCGGTATGTTCCATCTACTCGTGTTTTAGCTTTGTTTATATATAGGATGTTATAAACCATAGCCACTTTCTATTCCATTTTCTGTACATAAAATTTCTATTCTTATCCGTTCCATTATCTATTCATTCTCAATGGCAGTCGTCTCAAACCCTAATTACAATTCCAAATCAAACTCCAAAGGTTCAAACTGCTCAAATCATCTCATATAATATATCATCGCGAAGCTCTCAACGAACGTAATCTGCATTTGCAATTCGTTTTTCAATTGGAGGCTCCGTTTGTTCAGAATTTGGCGATCTTTCTCAGCCGTCCATTTTTAGGGTTTCGCGATCAATGGTGGATCGTCGACCAATCGACGATCGGAGGTCACAGTTTTCTAGATGGCATCGAGCAGCGTTCATCCATGCAGTTGGATCGTCTTAGAGGCGAAGGAGTTCACCAAAAATGGTGAAGTTAAGGTAGCGGCGGCGCACCGCCTCTGGTGGGCCTTGGGTAGCAGCGCGTAGGCTATGGGGGCGGTCGGAGGTGGCTAGTGCGGTGGCGATGTTGGTTCGAGGTTTCGACGGCCGTGGGCGCGGGGGAGGGAGGAAGGGTGGCGGCTGTAGTGTTTATGTGGGTTCGTTCGAGCTATTGCGTGTGATAGGGTTTCAGATGGTAACGAATTTACTTATTTGCCCTTCTGGTATTTTTAATTTTAATTTTCAAATCTTCTAACCCTCATAACTTTTACATACGAACTCGAAGTGCCGTGTAGTTTCTTCCGTTGGGATCGCATCAAAATTCCACACAACATGAATCTTGTTTGGTTGAATTTGGAGACTGTTCAAATTTTTGGCTTTTATTGGATTTTTAATCGACTATAAATCAAAGGTGGGTGATTTAACCCACTCACGCAATACTAAAGCTCCTTATGTTAGTTGAATTATATTTATGAAGTGATAAGAATTTATTGATTGCTGTTAGGTAATTTAAATTTAATTTGAATTTATATTGAGTTAAATTGACATTTAAATTAATATTGAAATTGAATTGCTAGTAAAATACCTGAAACTGATAACCGGTTAATTGTTGTGATTTATTGGCTGATTTGGATGTTGACTATGATGGATGTCTATTTGTTGACATATTGGATGATTGAATGTTTATTTATTTATTTTTATCCATGTTATCACTCTGTATATTAAGTGACAGCATATAAACTGTTATTTGAATTATTTCGAATAAAATTAAGAAATAGGTTGAAATGATATATACCTATGACACTTTGATTTGGATTGAAATGATATATGTAACGACCCAGAATTTCTGTCATTTGAAATTCAGATATTTAATTGATTTTAAATATTAACGAGTGAGATTTGTAAGTCGAATAAATTTAAATTCGAATATAGTGATTTAATTGTATAATTAAATCGATAATTTAATATTTGAAATTGCGTAAATAATTGAAATCTGAATCAAATGTGTATAAAAATGATTTGTAAAGTTATATTAAATCATATTGGAGTTAGAATGATGTTTGTAAACTTTTAAAATTGAATTTAAAGTTAATTTGTGAAAATTGATTATTTTAATATTTAATTGGCGAGTAAAAATGACCATTTTTTTTCATAGTAATATATTCATCAATTCTAATGGCTTCCAGATCTAGATCTAGAGATTAGGGTTTCTCCCTTTTCTCCATTTTTCTTTCGATTTTTCCAAGTAATCTTGTTTTTCTCTGCTTAATTCTATTTTCTATCTTCACTTCTTTCTCCTCAAACCTGGACGTCATAGCTAAATCATGGGATCTTTGCGGGATGATGAAGGCTGGGAGGAGGTGAGAAAGAAAATATGCAAGGCTCTAGCTTCTTTGGGACCTGAACAAAGGCTCAACCTGGGAGGGAAAAGACCAAGCAGATCTGGGGCTATTCCAGATCGGAACACGGGGAGGAGGGTGCAGGCGGATCATGCTGGGCGGACATCAACAAAATTTACGAAAACAACAAAGTAGAACGCCTTCCAGCCAGGAAGCAACCCGAAAATCAAATTCACTGTCTCAGAGAACGCTAAAAAAATTTCATACAGTGAGGCAGTGAAAGCAGGAGCGGTAGGAGATCTAGGAAACCTAGATCTTGAATTTATTGAGCCTAAGGTAGCTGATGGTAAAAGGATCCGTACCCTATCTTCTGAAGCTATCAAAGAAGCGGAGGGAGGCTGGGATTTATGTATATTATTGTATGTGGTTGGTTATAAACCATGGCTTAGAACTTTTGAGGGATATGCCAACATGGTATGGTCTACAAAGAAGCCGTTTTCAGTTCACTCAATGAATAATGGATTTTTTGTAGTGAGATTTGGTTTTGAGGAGGATTGCAACAAGATTTTGAAATCAGGTCCTTGGTTCATGGACCGGAACCTGATCATTATGAAGCGTCTGTCCCCAGACATGAGAACAGATAGAGATTTACTCACATCCTTGCCTATGTGGGTCAGACTTCCTGGTTTAAGTTTTAAGTTGTGGGGCAATAAGGCAATTAATGCTCTAACAAGTACCATTGGAGTTCCTATAAAGATGGACGAGGCCACGAAAAATAAATCGAGATTAGACTTTGCCAGAGTTTTGGTTGAGGTTAACGCTACCTATGGTATGCCTAACACCATTGAAGGTATGGACGACAATGGGAGGAGTTTCATTCAGGAAGTGGAATATGAGAACCCTCCTCCCATATGTGGCAAGTGCGTGTGTTTCGGACACGTAACTGACGAATGCCCAATGACCAAGTCTTGGGTTCCTAAACTGAGTCAAGCTGTTAACTCTGATAAGGAAAGCCCTGTGGATCCAAGGCTTGTTGGTTGTTTGGAATTAGTAAGGGAGGAAGGCGGAGATCTGGAAAAACAGTTGAATGATGGCTGCACTGATTCTGAGTTATTGCACGATGGTCATTTGTCTAATGGAGTGGCGGAGGTTTCATGTGGTGATGGTTTGACTAATATCTTACAACCAGAAGTGCATCAAGAAAAACAAAACCTAAATGTTGACTGCCCACCTATTGATGGGTCTCGGGATAGATATCATATAGCTTCAAATGAGCTGGAGACAGAAATCAGAGGAAAGTCCATACAGAACAAAAGCAAACAGAAGTTTCACCCTCGGATCAGATTTTAGAAGGAGCTGCATCCTCAGAAGAGCGCGGTGAGGAGGCAATCTCAGAAGCACCAGTGTCAGAACCTGTTACTCTTACCGAAGTAGGAGTCAGTGAAGATTGCATCACTGTTCCTCTAGCCAGGTCGGACGTCCCTCCTGATCAAGGAATCAGTGAGCCGTTCAATCCTGTGTCTACAACTACCCCGGGAGCCAGAGATCCGAGTTCATCACCTCCGAAGTCACCTTCGACCCACATAACTATTCTCAAATGCACTTCGTCATCATCGGATACTCCTTCTTTTCCAAATACTTTATTTTCTAATGAAATTTTTATTGATGATTGTATAATTAATAATGTTAATTTTAGGAGAGGCACTGAACCTTGTATTGATATACAGGTGCAAGAAAATCTGGATCAGGATACAGGAACGACAGAAGTGGTAGAGGAACAGAATACTTATGATAATGCAGACCCAGCTCAGGAGGTATTTGTGGAGCAACTTCTTTCTAAGCCTCAAGATATAGAGTTTGAGAAAATTCAGAAGGAAAAGCTTGTTCGTAAGAATCCCAAGTGGGTTCAGATGCTAGGCATTCCTACGGAAGACAAAAGGGGAGTCCTCCAGCAGTAGATCGCTGAGGACTCACAATAACAAGGTTATTTAATGTTAGTAGCATGCTAGAATGTTAGAGGGTTTCATAACCCCAACAGAATGGGAGAAGTGAGAAAACTTATTGACAAGTATAAAATAAGTTGTTTCGGTGTTTTGGAAAATAAGCTGTTGTTTTCGGATATACAAAAGCTGGAAAGAGCGTTTGATGACAGATGGAAAATAATAAGTAACGTCTCTTGTTATTTTAAATGCAGGATTTTCGTCCTCATTGACGGAGATTCTTGGGATTTCAATTATATTAGTATGAGCGATCAACATATTACCATTGAATTGATCAATACCTCGAAATTTAAATGTAATCTAACCTTTGTCTACGCTCATAACTATGTTGAAATCAGGAAAAGATTATGGAAGAATCTACAGGAGGATGCTATCAATATTTACAGACCATGGCTGGTTCTTGGGGACTTCAATTGCATTCGTAGTCCCTCGGAAAGAAAGGGAGGTAACCCAGTGACATTTGGTAACTTGTTTGAACTAGATGATATGTCTAACTACACAGGTCTTAATGAGATTAATATTAAAGGTTACGAATTTTCTTGGTGGTCTGGTCCGAGTCGCAACATATTTTCTAAGATTGACAGGGTCTTTGCAAACCTAGAATGGATCAACTTATTTACAGACTTATCGGCTGAATATTTGCCTCCTTCTGTGAGTGATCATAATGCCGTCCTTGTCTCGCTGTTCCCTAAGCCTAGGGACAAGAACAGACCTTTCAGATATATGAACCATTGGTCTTTATGTGATCAATACTTTCCTCTGATCGAGAAACACTGGATTTCTAATCATGCAGATCGACCTCTATATCAAATCATTAATATTCTCAATAATATCAAGAGAGAGCTTAAGATTTGGAGTGCTAAATCATGTAATACCAAACAAGAGGTTAACGTTCAGAGAGAGAATTGTTCTAGACTCCAGAAACTACTGGAAAAATCACATGATCACAATTTAGCAATGGAATTTCAAAATGCCAAGATTAATCTGGATTTAGCACTTAAAAAAGAATTTTTGGTTACCAAACAAAAGGCTAAATGTGATTGGTTGATGATGGGTGACGAGGCTTCTTCTTTTTTTACGCTAAAATGTCTAGTAAAAGAAGTAGAAAGCGTTTGACCAACATTGTAGTCGATGGAATGGCGGTTTCGGAAGATATGTTTGTTGAATCGGCCATTGATTTCTATAAACGAATCTTTAACCTTCCCTTATGTGATCATTTCCCAGAAGTTATTTGTAAATCGATTATTACTGATTACGGTGCAAATTTTTTGAATGATGATATATCTTTGGAAGAAATTAAATTTGCACTGTAGGATATTAAAGATACTATTTCTCCAGGTCCGGACGGTTTTAACTCGATGTTTTTCAAAACTCATTGGAATCTTTCGAAAGACTTAATTTTCAAAGCTTTGAATGATATTTTTCAGAAGGGTCTTATAATCAATGAGTGGAACCATACGTTCATGCACTTGATTCCAAAAAAAGACCATTCCACTTGTATCCAAGATTTTAGACCCATTGCCTGTTGTAATACTTTATATAAGGTTTTCACCAAAATCCTATGTAACAGACTGGGTCCTTTTTTGGATAAGTTGGTGTCCCCGAATCAGACGGCATTTATCAAAGGTAGGTCAATAGGGGATGGAATTTTGTTTGCTCATGAAATTATCAGGGGTCTCAGAAGAAAGGATAATAAATATATGTGTATCAAAGTCGATTTAAAGAAAGCATATGATTCGATTAATCGATCTTTTTTTATACATATGTTAACAAGCTTGGGTTTCCCAGACAAATGGGTGAAAATTATTGAAAACATTATTAAGACTCCTGTGTTTTCTATCATTGCAAATGGGGAAGCGCACGGTTATTTCAAGAGTTCTAATGGTCTTAGACAAGGCGACCCGCTTTCCACTATTCTTTTCACCTTGGTCATGGAATATTTTACGTTATTGATGGATGAAAAAGTCAGGGTTGGTCTTATTTCCCTAGTTACAGACTTTGATAATAAGTTGACTCACCTTATTTACGCTGACGACATCATTATTTTTACTAAAGCCAATGCCTAAACTGCAAATGCTATTGGTGATGTTTTTAAGACCATGAAGAGAGTTACTGGCTTGGAATTAAGTTGTGAGAAATTTAACGTTTTCTTTGGGAAAGGGGTGGATTGTTGCACTAATATTAGTATGATCCTCAATATTCAGCAATCGGATCTCCCAATAAGGTATTTGGGTATTCCCTTATCTAGTGCTAATTTGAGGGATAAGGATTGTTCTCCTTTGATAGAGAAGATCAAGTTAAGAATTGGAGGATGGGAAACAAGAATGCTTAGCTTAGCTGGGAGACTTGAACTCATTAAATCTACCATTTACCCCATAATACAATTCTGGATGCAATGCTTTTGTCTCCCAGCCTCTACTATTCAAAAAATTAAACATTTGATTCTTAACTTTCTTTGGAAAAGTCGTAGCAGTAAGATTCCTTGGGAGATTTTGTGCAGGCAAAAAGAAGGAGGAATGGGATTGAGAAATCTAGAAGAGATGAACCGAGCGTTATTTACCAAATTGATATGGAAAGTAATTAATTCAGAAGGAATTTGGGCGGAACTCATGCATTGTAAATATATTGGTTATAAAAGTTTTTGGGAAATTAACCAGCGATCGGACGACTCGGGAGTGTGGAAATTCATTTTGAAGAATAGACATGTAGCTCTGAAATGCCTTTCTCTCAACATTGCTGATGGTAAAACTATTTCTCTATGGTATGACCCATGGCTAAATGGAAGTTCTATTATGGAACGTATTGGTAGAGACACAGCTTTCAGAACTGGTATGGAAAATTTGTCTCTTAGCAGGATTTTAAGGAATGGTTAGTGGAAGTGGGACTCATATAGTTTTTTATTTCAAACACATGCAGAAATTGAAGGTGTCAAGATTCACAAGGATAGGGAGAGGGATTTCCGGTCTTGGAAGTGCTCTAAGGATGGTTTGTATCAGTTCAAAAAAGTTTGGAACACGGTTAGATCCAGTTTTGAAATTAAGTACTGGACGTCTTTGTTCTGGAATAAAATACACGTTCCAAAAATGGCGGTATGCCTGTTTAAAGCCATTAATGACTATCTACTGCAAAAAGAAAGATTACTTCAGAAGCAGATAGTCGTGGACCATAACTGTGTTTTTTGTAATAACCACATTGAAACTATAGACCATCTATTTTTTCAATGTAATTTTATAGAAAACGTTTGGCTTTGGAGCTGTAATTTTTTTTTAATTCGCCGAAAAGTTTATTCACTTTTTCTCTGAAAGATGATTTACAGAAAATCGTTTCTATCTCAAGCTTAAAAAGTCTCAATTCAGATTTGTTCCAACTCTCTCTCTCTCTGTTTGTGTTTGGCATATTTGGAAAGAAAGGAACGATAGGATTTTTCAGAATCGTTTTACTGAAAGGTCGCATATTTGTACCAAAATTTTCCAGACAATGAATATCAGAATGGCAAAATCTAAACATTTTAAGAACATTACTGGCATGAATGAAGCATTAGCACTGAAATGGGGATATACCTCCCAACGCTGAATTGGGGCATCATCTGCTTTATCATAAGTTTCGTTCTTCTGCCATCTTCTTGTTTCTCTGTCTCATGGCTCTGGTTCTCGCGCACCTGTATTATTTACATTGTCCTCACCTTCTCTCTTTTAATTTACATAATAATTTACAATTAACAATAATTATTGAGTTAGTTTATAAGGGTGCAATTTGCAGGTTGCTCCGAGTGCTCGTAATCACGTCCTGGTCACAGAAGAATTTTTAGTTTGGAGTTAAGAGCTTTATTTCGAAGGTTTTCTCAGATCTTATACCTGTCTTGTTCAGCTATGGCAGGATCTAAGATCTTTTGTTTGTTGTCGTCCTCCGATTCCTTGTTGCAGTCTCGATCTCTCTAGTTTCAAAGGAAATTTTGTTAGTTTTTCATATAAAGCTTAAAGACTTCTCCTTTTTGGTTGTTAGAGACTTATCTTGCTAAGATCTTCATTGTTTTTCATGAGGAGGTGCTGGCTTCTGGATTTGCTTTCATTGGTTTGATAGTTGCTCCGATCTGGAAGTAGAAGATGATGTTTCGAGTAACAGTCGATCTTCGATAGTTGTTCCAATCTTGTAGTGATTTATGTTGTGATTTTCATTCTACCTCTCTCGCCGCCATTATCGTTCTTTTTTATTTTTTCTTCCGAGATGAGTTAATGAAGTAGATGAAAGTGTCGTATTGCCTTATTTGCTTTGAGAGTAGTCTCGAAGTTTCTGGCAATTGGGCTCTCTTTTACTTTGCTTGGAGGGCTTCGAGCCTATAGTGTTGACCGAGAAGTTTGGGTCTGTTTTGTTTGTTTTTTAGTTAGCTTAGCTTTGCTTTGGTCTTGCCTTTTGGCGCTTGTAAATATTTTGCTTATAGTTTTTTTAATAGAAAAGTTTGAACCCGTATTAAAAAAATGACCATTTTTCAAACAGTCTCGGATTTCGACGAAACTAGTTTCATCGGATCCGTAATGTGAAATTATTATAAGATTTCAATTTTCGTAGCAATCGGAGTTGTCGTTTGTCCGGGGCAAGCCTAAACGCATCGAAATCGATTTAATCGATTTAATTTAAAATTTGATCGTTTAATTCCGTAACTCGCACATATGATCGAATTAGCTCCCGAAACACGTTCCATTGTGTTCGGAACGCGGGTAAAATCTTAGAAACGCCAGCCGACATGCTCGATTTCGAGTTTGAAATTTTTCGAGATGAATAGTGATTTGGAATTTTCTATAAAAGGCCACAACATTTCACAATTTTCAAGCAAACCCTAGCTTCTTCTTCCAACCGGCCCTAATAGTTTTAATGGCCGAAAATCACTAATGTTCCTCCCTAAATATTTCTCAAACCATCAACAATTACAAAAAACGATCAACTACAACATTGTACAGGATGGAGAGACGAACACATCCAACAGTGGGAATCTCAAATCGTCGACCATAGACGGAGAAATCAATCTCCGTTCGTCACACGTTTGTTTGCGTTTCTCGAGATTTATGGTGAGCCGAGCTTCGAACTGTTCATGGTGAAGGTGGAATTTGCAGCACGCTATGTCGTGGTGGTCTCTGAACGCCGTGAAGTTGGCCGGAAGTGGAGCGGAAATTAAAGACGTAGGGGCGGCAATGGGTTAAAGTCGCGTTCGAATAGCCTGGTAGGCGCTGTTTGCGCCAAAAATGGTCACAAACCCCAAGTATTGTGAAAGCACCAGTGTATGAATACAAATCAGCAATATTCAAACACAAATCTCAGATCTAAACAAGCAGCAAATAGCAATCCAGAAATAATGAACAGTGACACACAATTTATAGTGGTTCGGCTATCTCCGGCCTACGTCCACTTCAAGGTTTTTATCTTTTATTGAAATCCTTGCTGGTTACAGATGATTACAGCAGATACAATGAATGAATTCGAGTATAACAACAATGGAAAGAAGTAGAATTGAATCCGGCAGAGTCTGGACGTTGAATGGCCAAAAGATCCTTTTTCTTCAGGCTTCTGGGGCTATTTATAGGCGTAGGAGGCTGAGATCGCGCTCAAACTTCGGGAGACTCCTTCTGGCACGTGAGGGGGCCCACACGACCGACCCCACCAAGTTTCGACTCGATCTGCGATCGATACGAAGCAATTTCGTATCCATCAAGAAATGATCCAATCGAGCTGAAACTTGGCAGGATTGTTCTTTACCTTGTATGCACGCTACTGTGAAAATTTTGTTGCATTTGGATCAATGGTTCATGAGATATGATCGATACGAGATTGCACTTTCGTGAACACTGCCGCGTTCGAATCCATGTTTCGTATCCACCTGTTTGACTCGATCGGAGCACGTGCGCGTGCAATGATGTGTCGCGAAATCCTTGGGTTGATCCGCTTTGCATGCCGAGTTGAAGGTTTCTTCCTTCGAACCAGGCATGTCCTTCGCCGCTTTGAATGCTTCTTCTCTTGATTCGCGCTCGCATCCATATGTTTCATTCGTTCATGCCGATAACTTTGCTTTGCATCTGTATCCAACTGCTTGCATCGTACCATTCTTCGTATCGATTTCAAGAGTGTGTTTCGTATCGATCTATTTGATCGATACGAAATAATGTTATGCGAGGTTTTATCGATCGATATGAAAAACGCACGAAGGGCCAATCATATGGATACGAAGCTAGACACAGATGGATACGAACGAAGCATTACCTGATGGACGCGAACTCTGATGGCCTCCCATGGATACGAAGGTGCCAAACACTTCTACCATCGATACGAGAGTATCGATTCGAGGCACGCCGCCTTCTCCCATCTCGACCGATACGAAACCACCGAGTCAAGCCCATGCTGATGGATATGAAATGTATCGAGTCGAAACCTTGCTGATCGATACGAAGTGTATCGATTCGAACCACCATCTGCTGATCGAAGCGAAATGTATCGACACGAAACATGCCTTATGCACCTTAATCCATCCATATCTTGTGCATACGACCTCCGATTGATCTGAAACCTGAAACATAGCCTCTCCTAGTCCTGATCATCATCTCCAATCGATTCCGTTCTGATCGGAGCTCGGTCAAATTTTGACGACATCCACTGCAGCCTTGTTTCTAATCGATTTCCAATCCTGGTATCTACCGTTCCTTGCCAATTTGTTGATATCCCGGCCTTGACCAAAAGGTGGGATAACATTTGCCCCCCAAAACATGCCTTGTGGTAAGAAGGTGTGTTTTGAATAACTCCGAATCCAATATCCGAAATCCATAGCCATATCATCAGAGTACATTGTCCTTGACTGCTCCGAGTCAATACCCAGTTCCAAATCCCATAACCAAATCCTTTGGTCAATTCCATATCCATTTGAACTCGACAACCGAGCCTGAATCCATCCTTATCCAATAGCCAATAACCGAATCCTGGACCTCTCCAGGTCGATATCCAAATCCGTAACCTCTCCGGGTTCATGTCAAGTGCAATCTACACTCGACGACCATGGTCCAGTGTCCCTGGACGTTGAGCTAACCTCTCCGGGTTCTGGCCAAGCGCAATCCACACCTGACGACCGTGGTCCAGTATCCCTGGACGTTGAGCTAACCTCTCCGGGTTCTTGCCAAGCGTAATCCACACCTGACGACCGTGGTCCAGTGTCCCTGGACGTAAGTAATGCCGTGGCTTAAGTCCTAAGCCGAATCATGGTCGCTTCGGACCCTTGTTGAGCATAGTCCATACTCAACGACCTGAAGCAATAATCGATAATAAGGGGCCTAAGTCCTAGGCCGAATCCTGGTCTCTCCGGACCCTTGTCGAACACAGTCCATACTCGATGACCTGAATGAGTCACTTTACAGCGTTCGGGCAAAAACGACTCATCCTTTGCCAGGCATAATCCATACCCGACGACCGTTTTATCAAAACCCAAACAGAAATCTAATCAAAATCCAATCCAAAATCCAAGTCAAACCAAAAAATCAGAAATCCAAACCAGCATCCAAAACAGAAACCAGTCATCCAAACGAAAATCCAAAACAGAAAGCAAACAAAACCAAGAGTTCAAACCAAACTCCAAAACCAAACCAGAAAATCAAGTGTCCAATCCAAAACAAAAAACAGATTTCGCAAGCCATAGCTTCGTGGTTTATCATCATTCAGAGAATGCCTAGGGGCTATCTCCATCCCCGTACATGTGTAAATGACTTGGTTGCTCGCCAATGGTTTGTTACTTATTTCACATTATCCCGGTCAATTGATAACCAATCGACCATCATTCCTGGACCTCACACCATAATGGCTTGAGGTGGGCGGTGGTTGCTCCTACTCCACCGCTACATTCCGAGCCCCAACATACTGCCTCAATTGTCCATTCCTCACATGCTCCTCAATTATGTCCTTTAGGTGCCTGCAGCTGTTGGTATCGTGTCCATCCAAATCATGGAAGAGACAGTGCCTTCCTGATGCCCATTCCCGCTCGGATGGTTCTCTCCTAGCCGGCCTCCGGTAAGGAAGGCGATTCCGGGTTTCCATGTATATCCACTCCAGTGTCTCGTTTAATCCCGTGTATGTGGAAAACTTCGGATCCTTCCATCGTTTCCTAGCTTTATCGGAATCAGCATCCAACTTCCTTTTCTCTTTATCTTTATCTGAACCTCTACTGGATGGTCCTCCACCCTCAGTTGCATTCACTTCCTTCAACTTTAAATCTGTACATGCATCCTCTTGTCGGAGGAACCTCTCAGCCTCATGAAAGAATTCTCCGAGATCCAGAGGTGGGTCTCGTATTAAAGATACCTTGAAATCTGAATCCTCCCTGGCTCCTGACACCGCCGCCATTAAAACCATCGATGGATCCGGCCGATCCACCGAAGCAACTGCCGCATTGAATCGAGTTAAAAATGTTCTAAGTGATTCATCCGTCCTTTGCTTTACCGATGTTAACGTCATCACGTTCTTAGGTCTTTTGATATGAACCCGAAACTGTCCCAAAAACCTATCCACCAATTCCCTCCAAGTCCTGATAGATCCTTCTTCCAGCTGCCTAAACCACATTGCAGCTAGATCTGTCAAATACAACGGGAAACATCTGGCCATCACTTCCTCCGATGCCCCCAGCACTTCCATGTGTCTAGTGTATCTCATCAAGTGATCAGTTGGGTCAGCCTTGCCATTATATACTTCAATGCTAGGTAACTTGAACTTAGGTGGATTCTGAGCTATCCTGATTTCCCGAGCGAACGGACTCTTGTTCACTCCTTCCAAATCTCTATTGGTCAAACCTCCACGCATAGTCTTCCTAATGATTTCCACTAATCCAGCATTGTCTGTCAGGGGTTGCCCCCCATGCTCCCGAGGGAACTCCGGCACATATTCTTCATGTGGCTTATTAGCGGCAACGTTGGCCCTAGCCTGTGGAACTCCTTCCAAAGGTCCTCCTGTGTTGGATCCTGCGAGCCTGCCCCCAAGCCCTTGTTGATTGCCTTCCGGTTCTGTATTCTGTCCTCCATTGGGTTCCATAACCCTAGCTCATTGTTCCACATTAACAGCCGCTATGGCTGGTCTAAGGTTCTGTATCCCTGCAGCTCTCATCTGCTCGACGAAGGTCTGCATCATATCATGTTGACTCTTCAACAACCTCTCATGCAATGAATTTGCCATAGCTTCCATTTCGTTTCTGGTAACGTAAATCGAAGCTTGTCCTTCTCCAGCTCCGGAGGATGCCTCTTGACTTCCTCCTTGTTGACTTCTCTCAGCTCTTTGTCTTGTTTGTCGAGTCATTGTCTTTCAAATCTAAACTCTTCACGCTTTTCAAATCAGGACTTCAATCCGATATAGCGGGTGCTAGTCCTTCTCAGTGAAAGCACCAAAGTGTTTGCGCCAAAAATGGTCACAAACCCCAAGTATTGTGAAAGCACCAGTGTATGAATACAAATCAGCAATATTCAAACACAAATCTCAGATCTAAACAAGCAGCAAACAGCAATCCATAAATAATGAACAGTGACACACAATTTATAGTGGTTCGGCTATCTCCGGCCTACGTCCACTTCAAGGTTTTTATCTTTTATTGATTATCCTTGCTGATTACAGATGATTACAGCAGATACAATGAATGAATTCAAGTATAACAACAATGGAAAGAAGTAGAATTGAATCCGGCAGAGTCTGGACGTTGAATGGCCAAAAGATCTTCTTTCTACAGGCTTCTGGGGGCTATTTATAGGCGTAGGAGGCTGAGATCGCGCTCAAACTTCGGGAGACTCCTTCTGGCACGTGAGGGGGCCCACGCGACCGACCCCACCAAGTTTCGACTCGATCTGCGATCGATACGAAGCAATTTCGTATCCATCAAGAAATGATCCAATCGAGCTGAAACTTGGCAGGATTGTTCTTTACCTTGTATGCAAGCTACTGTGAAAATTTTGTTGCATTTGGATCAATGGTTCGTGAGATATGATCGATACGAGATTGCACTTTCGTGAACACTGCCGCGTTCGAATCCATGTTTCGTATCCACCTGTTCGACTCGATCAGAGCACGTGCGCGTGCAATGATGTGTCGTGAAATCCCTGGGTTGATCCGCTTTGCATGCCGAGTTGAAGGTTTCTTCCTTCGAACCAGGCATGTCCTTCGCCGCTTTGAATGCTTCTTCTCTTGATTCGCGCTCGCATCCATATGTTTCGTTCGTGCCGATAACTTTGCTTTGCGTCTGTATCCAACTGCTTGCATCGTACCATTCTTCGTATCGATTTCAGGAGTGTGTTTCGTATCGATCTATCTGATGATACGAAATAATGTTATGCGAGGTTTTATCGATCGATACGAAAAACGCACGAAGGGCCAATCATATGGATATGAAGCTAGACACAGATGGATACGAACGAAGCCTTACCTGATGGACGCGAACTCTGATGGCTTCCCATGGATACGAAGGTGCCAAACACTTCTACCATCGATACGAGTGTATCGATTCGAGGCACGCCGCCTTTTCCCATCCTGACCAATACGAAACCACCGAGTCGAGCCCATGCTGATGGATAAGAAATGTATCGAGTCAAAACCTTGCTGATCGATACGAAGTGTATCGACTCGAACCACCATCTGCTGATCGATGCGAAATGTATCGACACGAAACATGCCTTATGCACCTTAACCCATCCATATCTTGTGCAAACGACCTTCGATTGATCTGAAACCTGAAACATAGCCTCTCCTAGTCCTGATCATCATCTCTAATCGATTCTGTTCTGATCGGAGCTCGGTCAAATTTTGACGACATCCACTGCAGCCATGTTTCTAATCGATTTCCAATCCTGGTATCTATCGTTCCTTGCCAATTTGTTGATATCCCGGCCTTGACCAAAACGTGGGATAACAGGCACGATGGGGAAGAAGGAAGAAGATCACGGCTTTGATCTATTTCATTTGAAACGAGCGGCCCATATTATAAAGGGTATAAAAATATAAAAAGGAAATTGAATTTATATATAATAAAATCGTTCAAACTTTGAAATAACATAACTTTTTGATACGAGGTCCGTTTCTGACGAAACGAATTGCATTGGGTTTGTTTTGTCGAGCACTACGCAATGGAGCTATATTGGAGTTGATTGGAGACAGTGAAAATTTTGGGTAAAATTAAACGGTCGTTTAATTTTATTCGAAACGAAATACTGCAACCGTTATTGAAAGCAAGGTGAGAACTCCTCACTCAATCGAATATTTGTTTCGATTTAAATTTTAAATAGTTAAATTTAAAATTGCTTGATTGTGTGAATTGGATGATAATTGCTCTCTGTTGTGTTAAATAGACCCTATATGCCGTATATTAAGCGGAGGTTATTTATTAAAAACATATACCGCGATAATTTCACCGTGAAATGGAATTGGTATTATATATGTATTTGGAGTTGATTTCCCGCATTATATAGTGGATGAGACCCTATTGCGCCGCATAATAGCGGATAGTATTTTATAAATCCCATATACCGCGATATTCCACCTCGATGTGGAATTGGTATTGTGCTAACATCTGTGGATGCAGGGAAACAGGTTGGAGGGATCCAACTGGATTCCTCAAATAATTGAATTTGTTCAATATTGTGTATTGATTTATTTATAATCGCCGTGTGATTATATTTGTGGATAGGAATCGTTGAAGGCTATAATTTAGCCGAATATATTTTTGGTATCGTTGGATACCGAAAATAAATAAAAATTTGATTTTTGAAATTCAAGTTGAAAATTTTTCGATTTTTTTTTGAAAATTGGGAAATTTAAAAGGAGTTAAAAGATAAAAATAAAATTCAACTGTATTGAATTAAATTTCAAATTTTGGAAAAAAAGGGACTTAATAAATGGATTCGAAATTATTATTTATCAGTTGAGAATTTATTTAAAATTTGGATTTTTGAATAGTCTGGAAAGTAAAGGAATTTATCTGCTTAAAAAAGGAATTTATTTTGAAAAGGAAATAAATTTAGAAATCCATTTAGTAATTGATTTTTGGTGATTGAAAATAAATCTTTTGGAAATGTTTGGAAATTTATTTGATTTAAATTAATCAGATGATTAAATTGATCCTATCTATGGATGTTTGGATTTTACTGGATGTTGAATTGTTTGACATCTTTGATATGTGATGCTTTGTGATATATCCTGATTTGTGTTGTGATTTGTTTATCTGTGATATATATATATATATATATATATATATATATCTGTGATCTGTGAATGAAAGATAAGTGTTTTAGTTATACCGCTTATCAAATTATATTGTTATATTTGATCTGTGTTGGTTGAATGTTGTTGCACTATTGTGTTAAACCGTGGACTACACAATACACACACAAATGTGGATTTCACGTGGAAATCGGTTAAGTCACAGATTTTTATCAATTTTGAAAAATTGAATTTTTGAATCCAAAATAGTTTTGGAATTGGAATTGAAAGTTTTCGAAAATGAGTTTCAAAAGTAAGAGTTATTCTAAATAACTTAATAAAATTGGAATTTAAATCATTTGATTTAAAATTTGAATTCAATATTTTGAAATTGAATTCAATGAATTGAGAATTATGGTCTAAAAGATTTTGCAAGTATAAAAGGTGTTTATATGGATTTTTAACCATTTAAAATATGGTTTTGGAAATTTAAATTTATATTCAAGTTTTATACTTGGATGGCTTTAAACTGTGTAATTGTAACCAGCTTTTTCCAAAACAAAAACTATCCGTTTACAAATAATAATAGCTTTCGTAAAGTGAAAAGATTTCCAATTTTTATCGAAACATTTCAAGTTGAAAATTGAATTGTAAATAGTTTGGAAAAACTATGAATTAACCTTTGTGACGATAATTAAACTTTATTTTGAAATAAAGGAGTATTTCAAATGGTGTATCTTTTATATTATAAAAGACTTGAATTGTGAATAGTTTTGAAAGCTATAAATTAAATCTTCATTTAAAGATTTAATGGGTTAATCAAATTGAAATGGAAATTGATTTAGAAATCTGTGAATGAATCTTTGTGAAACTGGGTAAACTTTGTGAAGTAAATCTTTTTGTTTAAAGATTTAAAATGGTAATTTGTTTAAACCATTTAAAGGAAAGGATTTGGGTAATAAGTTGTGACTTAATTGAAATCCCTATATCCATATGTTTTAAATATTGTGCTCACTATTCGGGTTAGCTGGGAAAAGACCTTTGTGTCATATAACCCATTCCGAATAGTGATACGTCGTGAATGGATAACATTTGAAGACCGGTGTGAAGACCGGATATTTTCAAAAATGAAAGGACAACCTGTCGAATGTCTATGCACCAAGTTGCTCCGGTATAAAGATTTATATCACTCTTCTTGTGATGGGAAGTCCAAACGTGATTAGTGAATATCCGGATTGCAAGGGCTTCTTTGGAAGTGCCTTCGGTTCCGTTCGATCTCGGAACGCACTTATATGGATGTGTGTCTGACATTACACTTTGAGATGTAAAGCTGGTTTCTATCAAATACATTTCTGTTGGTGGCGGAGAATTTATTCTCTTAGCTTAACACCCTTCTCTGAGACGTACGAGCTCAGAGGTTATGTAGTTGATGGTTACTAGTGATACATTCCCAATTTGGTAATGTGGCATACGAAGTGCTATTGATCAAAGCATGGCTTTGTGAAAAAGCGTGGTTTTGTGAAAAAGCATAGCTTTGTGGATGAGACTTCGTCAAGCCTCACAACCCGGTAATGGTCGAAACAGGAATTTTGCGGCAAGGTTTTTAAGGGTCGCGCCCCTATGGTATGTCATTTCCTTCTGGATAAAAGGTGATATCATGGTATAGAGCCCAGATATTTTACCTATGTTGATGCTGCAAATTTATTATACTTTGTGGTTGTTGCTTTGTGGTTGAGGATCCTCGGATAAAGGTCGGTAACGACCGGGGGATGGCATAGCTCGTGTGTCTGCTACCTAGTTACAGCTGTATAGAGTGAGGTAGCGTCGGCCTTGTGTTTGCAGAGATCAGGTTGACTCTCGGGGCGTCTTTCCAGTGGCGTTTCCATTTCGGTGTAAGGAAGTTCCTTTGCCTGACCATTTGTTGGAAATCCAAAGAAACAATACGAACCTGTACGGTTTTAGTTGTATTACCTGCTATGGAATGTGGCGGTAACCTGCTATTGAACATAATAGCTATAGTAGGCATACAATAATGGTTGTATGTTGGCTAAGATTGATATTATACTTTCGAAATGTTTTCTGCACTATGCACTAATAATAATATCAAATCAAATGATTTTGTGTAGTAAGCATGTTTGACTATCATAAGAAGAAATCTCCTCCAATTCTGCGTTTGCATTGTGTGTGTGGCAAGAGGTCTTATGGTAGTTTCATTTTCCAAAAAGCATTGCGAATGTCTTTTACTTCCTTTGTTGTTGTTGTTTAAAGATAATAACTGTTTTAGTTCTCACACTAGTCACCATGACTGACCTGGAGTTTATTGTTTCCTTCCTAAACTCTGGGTGCCCACCAATTTCCACACGGGCAGTCTAGAGTCAGGTTATCAGGTCATTCTGGATTAAGGAGATGCTATGGAGCTCATTGGCGAGCTGGTTGGTGAGACGTATCACTTGCATATGATATTATTTATTCCGTTGTGTATTCTGTATGAGGACAAGTTTATATAACTGTCTAGTTGTGTTGTATATTGTTGTTGTAAACTCTGATGATGATGTAATGTATAAAATGATATAGTTCTTTGGTTTAAAAGATTATTCATTTATCTATTATATGTTGTTCCGCTGCGATATGTGAGATTCTGATATTGTCCTATTTCTGTTGTTTCATCTTTCATTTTCTTCTGTCTTCTTCTACCTCTTCTTTTTAACCATAACAATTCGGTTTTCCGGCATTCGATTGCTCGGCAGTTGATACAGTGGACGTATTAATGTTGATTTTCGGAAGTCGAAAATCTCAAATCGTTACATGTGGTATCAGAGCATATGGTTAAGCGATAAACTTGGCTCTGTTGGGAATTACTCATTAGAGATAGAGTCAGTAGTACTCTAGAATGAGTGTGAGTGTAATAATAGATATGAGCGCGTATTTGTTAGTGAATATAAAAATATTTTATATTGTGTTTGCTTATCCGTTGAGCTGTTTATAAATTCTGGTCGGTATGTGGGACGCCATATTATCGATACGGATTTCTAAACTCTTAAATGAGGCAAGTTGACATAGTATCATTTTAAATTGGGTAAATGAAATAATTTTACCTCGATTATATTTTGTATATCAAGGGAATAATTTTTCAGAAATTATTAAAGTGTATAAAATTGATTGTTTGGTTGTTGAAAATGTAAGAATATATATATGAGTTCATAAAAGTTGTTTGAATAATCTAAGTAAAAACAACAATTGTAAAAGAATGAAGTATATAAGCAAATGAATTATTAAGTATGGAATTATTAAGTATGGAAGTATATAAACAATAATTTCTGCACTATGCACTAATAATAATATCAAAATGATTTGTTTTGCGTAGTAAGCATGTTTGACTATCATAAGAAGAAATCTCCTCCAATTCTGCATTTGCATTGTGTGTGTGGCGGTAGGTCTTATGGTAGTTTCATTTTCCAAAAGCATTGCGAATGCCTTTTACTTCCTTTGTTGTTGTTGTTGTTTTAAAGATAATAACTGTTTTAAGTTCTCACACCAGTCACCATGACTGACCTGGAGTTTATTGTTTCCTTCCTAAACTCTGGGTGCCCACCAATTTCCACACGGGCAGTCTAGAGTCAGGTTATCAGGTCATTCTGGATTCAGGAGATGCTGTGGAGCTCAGTGGCGAGCTGGATGGCAAGACGTATCACTTGTATATGATATTATCTTTTCCGCTGTGTATTCTGTATGAGGACAAGTTTATATAACTGTCCATTGATGTATTGTGTTGTATATTGTTGTTGTACACTCTGATGATGATGTAATGTATAAAATGATATAGTTCTTGATTTAAAGATTATTCATTTATCTATTATATGTTGTTCCGCTGCGATATGTGAGATTCTGATATTGTTTCTGTTGTTCTTCTTTCTTTTTCTTCTGTCTTCTTCTACCTCTTCTTTTTAACCATAACAATTCGGTTTTCTGGCATTCGATTGCTCGGCAGTTGATACAGTGGACGTATTAATGACGACTTTCGAGCGTCGAAAAGCCGAATCGTTACAAGTGGTATCGAAGCATATGGTTAAGTGATAACCTTGGCTCTGTTGGGAATTACTCATTAGAGATAGAGTCAGTAGTACTCTAGAATGAGTGTGAGTGTAATAATAGATATGAGCGCGTATTTGTTAGTGAATATGAAATTGCTTTATATTGTGTTTGCTTATCCGTTGAGTTGTTTATGAATTCTGGTCGGTATGTGGGACGCCATATTATCGATACGGATTTCTAAACTCTTAAACGAGGCAAGTTGACATAGTATCATTTTAAATTGGGTAAATGAAATAATTTTACCTCGATTATATTTTGTATATCAAGGGAATAATTTTTCAGAAATTATTAAAGTGTTTAAAATTGATTGTTTGGTTGTTGAAAATGTAAGAATATATATATGAGTTAATAAAAGTTGTTTGAATAATCTAAGTAAAAACACCAATTGTAAAAGAATGAAGTATATAAGCAAATGAATTATTAAGTATGGAATTATGATTAAAATGATTTACAATTGTGAAATGATCTTATGTAAGTAAAGTTAAATAGTGAAATTATATGAGAAAAAGGTTTATAAATGTGATTTATAAATAAAAGGATTTTTTTAAAAGAATTAAAGCACTGGATTCACTACTGTTGCTGGGAAATAATAAGGGTGATGACTGCAGCATCATCAGTATCATTTTCGAGTTTTTATGTGATGGATTTGCTACCATAATAAATTGAAAAAAATTGAAGTTTTGTTGTGATAAACAAAATTAAAATTAAAATTCAAGTGGTAATTAATGAATATAAGTGAAACCAATTATTAAAATGGTTAAACAGTTTTGTTAAGAAAAATGAGATATGAATTTGAATAAGTGATGAAATTTGACTTTGGTAAAAGTTAAATAGAATTTACTTTAGAATGAAATGTTTAATCGGAATATAACTTAAGTGATGTTAAATGAATTTGATTTTGATATCAAAGTGAAATGACAAAGTGAATCAAATGGATATGAACTTGAGTTATATAAAGAGATTCAACTTTATTTGTAAAATGAATTAGCAATTGAATTAACTAATGGATTGAATGTTAATCAATCGAATGTAAATGAATTGATATGGAATAATGGATGTAAGTGTTAATTCATTAAAGCTAATGCAATTGGAAGTTGAATAATTGAATGAAAATCAACAGAATATTAAACCAATTGGAATTAAAAATGTTGAACCAAATTGAAAGAGAATAAATTTGGTTGTGTTGAATATACATTGGTTGTTATATGAGTGTTAATTAATTGTATATAAATTCAGTGTTAATGAAATTGAATTGATAAAAATTGAAAGCTATGTAATTGAATTTGAATTGAAAGTGAACCAACTTGAATGTAAATTAGTGAATGTAAACTAATTGAAAATGAATAATTGAATGTCATTGTATATGAATTGGTTGTGAACAATTACAAGTAATGTTGAAATTATATAAGTTGCTTATAAACCTTGTTTAGTATGCATTTTTTTTAATATGCATGTGTTGTAGTTGTTTAAAAGAGTAAATTGTTAATAGCTTTATATATATGTCACTTACATATTTAAATTGAGTAAGTACAGGTAACGGGGCTACCGTTTGGTGGGATTTGGTTGCGTATAATGCTTAATAAAAAACTGCTTTGCTTAAAAATGCTAAAAAGGTACGCCTACGCAATAAAAATAGGAAATATGAACTGTTTTTCTGCTTTTCCGACCGAGTGGGTCGATGTATATATATTTATGTCTATTGTGATCCTACTACGATTGAACCGCGCAAAGGAGGCTATGGTGAATTTTTCTGAAAATTTAAGGCGTTGAAAATATTCGGGAAATTTTGGAAAATTTGTGAAAACTAAATTTTGGATTTGGAGTTAAAAGTTAAACGATATAGTTTGTTTTGAAAAGTATAACTAAGTATAGATTTGAAAAACTTAGTAAAGTTTTTGAATGAGTTTAACTATTGGATTTTAGGGACGTTGTACACTTAAGTGATTTTGAAATCTAATTTGAACGAATTGTTTGAAAAGTTAATGGATTTTGTGATTTTTTCTTACTTTGCAATTTCGAGGACGAAATTCTTTTAAGGGGGGAAGATTGTAACGACCCAGAATTTCTGTCATTTGAAATTTAGATATTTAATTGATTTTAAATATTAACGAGTGAGATTTGTAAGTCGAATAAATTTAAATTCGAATATAGTGATTTAATTGTATAATTAAATCGATAATTTAATATTTGAAATTGCGTAAATAATTGAAATCTGAATCAAATGTGTATAAAAATGATTTGTAAAGTTATATTAAATCATATTGGAGTTAGAATGATGTTTGTAAACTTTTAAAATTGAATTTAAAGTTAATTTGTGAAAATTGATTATTTTAATATTTAATTGGCGAGTAAAAATGACCATTTTCAAACAGTCTCGGATTTCGACGAAACAAGTTTCATCGGATCCGTAATGTGAAATTATTGTAAGATTTCAATTTTCGTAGCAATCGGAGTTGTCGTTTGTCCGGGGCAAGCCAAAACGCATCGAAATCGGTTTAATCGATTTAATTTAAAATTTGATCGTTTAATTACGTAACTCGCACATATGATCGAATTAGCTCCAAAAATGTGTTCCATTGTGTTCGAAACGTGGGTAAAACCTTAGAAACGCCAGCCGACACGCTCGATTTCGAGTTCGAAATTTTTCGAGATGAATAGTAATTTGGAATTTTCTATAAAACGCCACAACATTTCACAATTTTCAAGCAAACCCTAGCTTCTTCTTCCAGCCGACACTAATAGTTTTAATGGCCAAAAATCACTAATGTTCTTCCCTAAATATTTCTCAATCCATCAACAATTACAAAAAACGATCAACTACAACATTGTAGAGGATGGAGAGACGAACACATCCAACGGTGGGAATCTCTAATCGTCGACCATAGACGGAGAAATCAAACTCCGTTCGTCACGCGTTTGCATGCATTTCTCGAGATTTATGGTGGGCCGAGCTTCGAACTGTTCGTGGTGAAGGTGGAGTTTGCAGCACGCTACGTCGTGGTAGTCTCTGATCGCCGTGAAGTTGACCGGAAGTGGAGCGGAAATTAAAGACATAGGGGCGGAAATGGGTTAAAGTCGCGTTCGAATAGCCTGGTAGGCGCGATGGGGAAGAAGGAAGAAGATCACGGCTTTGATCTATTTCATTTGAAACGAGCGGCCCATATTATAAAGGGTATAAAAATATAAAAAGGAAATTGAATTTATATATAATAAAATCGTTCAAACCTTGAAATAACATAACTTTTTGATACGAGGTCCGTTTCTGACGAAACGAATTGCATTGGGTTCGTTTTGTCGAGCACTACGCAATGGAGCTATATTGGAGTTGATTGGAGACAGTGAAAATTTTGGGTAAAATTAAACGGTCATTTAATTTTATTCGAAACGAAATACTGCAACCGTTATTGAAAGCAAGGTGAGAACTCCTCACTCAATCGAATATTTGTTTCGATTTAAATTTTAAATAGTTAAATTTAAAATTGCTTGATTGTGTGAATTGGATGATAATTGCTATCTGTTGTGTTAAATAGACCCTATACGCCGTATATTAAGCGGAGGTTATTTATTAAAAACATATACCGCGATAATTTCACCGTGAAGTGGAATTGGTATTATATGTGTATTTGGAGTTGATTTCCCGCATTATATAGCGGATGAGACCCTATTGCGCCGCATAATAGCGGATAGTATTTTATAAATCCCATATACTGCGATATTCCACCTCGATGTGGAATTGGTATTGTGCTAACATCTGTGGATGCAGGGAAACAGGTCGGAGGGATCCAACTGGATTCCTCAAATAATTGAATTTGTTCACTATTGTGTATTGATTTATTTATAATCGCCGTGTGATTATATTTGTGGATTGGAATCGTTGAAGGCTATAATTTAGCCGAATATATTTTTGGTATCGTTGGATACCGAAAATAAATAAAAATTGGATTTTTGAAATTCAAGTTGAAAATTTATCGAATTTTTTTTTTTTGAAAATTGGGAAATTTAAAAGGAGTTAAAAGTTAAAAGTTTTATTTTTGAACTGTATTGAATTAAATTTCAAATTTTGGAAAAAAAAGGGGCTTAATAAATGGATTCGAAATTATTATTTATCAGTTGAGAATTTATTTAAAATTTGGATTTTGAATAGTCTGGAAAGTAAAAGAATTTATCTGCTTAAAAAAGGAATTTATTTTGAAAATGAAATAAATTTAGAAATCCATTTAGTAATTGATTTTTGGTGATTGAAAATAAATCTTTTGGAAATGTTTGGAAATTTATTTGATTTAAATTAATCAGATGATTAAATTGATCCTATCTATGGATGTTTGGATTTTACTGGATGTTGAATTGTTTGACATCTTTGATATGTGATGCTTTGTGATATATCCTGATTTGTGCTGTGATCTGTGATTTGATTATCTGTGATATATATATATATATATCTGTGATCTGTGAATGAAAGATAAGCGTTATAGTTATACCGCTTATCATATTATATTGTTATATTTGATCTGTGATGGTTGAATGTTGTTGCACTATTGTGTTAAACCGTGGACTACACAATACACACACAAATGTGGATTTCACGTGGAAATCGGTTAATTCACAGATTTTTATCAATTTTGAAAAATTGAATTTTTGAATCCAAAATAGTTTTGGAATTGGAATTGAAAGTTTTCGAAAACGAGTTTCAAAAGTAAGAGTTGTTCTAAATAACTTAATAAAATAGGAATTTAAATCATTTGATTTAAAATTTGAATTCAATATTTTGAAATTGAATTCAATGAATTGGGAATTATGGTCTAAAAGATTTTGCAAGTATAAAAGGTGTTTATATGGATTTTTAACCATTAAAAATATGGTTTTGGAAATTTAAATTTATATTCAAGTTTTATACTTGGATGGCTTTAAACTGTTTAATTGTAACCAGTTTTTCCCAAACGAAAACTATCCGTTTTCAAATAATAATAGCTTTCGTAAAGTGAAAAGATTTCCAATTTGTATCGAAACATTTCAAGTTGAAAATTGAATTGTAAATAGTTTGGAAAAACTATGAATTAACCTTTGTGACGATAATTAAACTTTATTTTGAAATAAAGGAGTATTTCAAATGGTGTATCTTTTATATTATAAAAGACTTGAATTGTGAATAGTTTTGAAAGCTATAAATTAAATCTTCATTTAAAGATTTAATGGGTTAATCAAATTGAAATGGAAATTGATTTAGAAATCTATGAATGAATCTTTGTGAAACTGGGTAAACTTTGTGAAGTAAATCTTTTTGTTTAAAAATTTAAAATGGTAATTTGTTTAAACCATTTAAAGGAAAGGATTTGGGTAATAAGTTGTGACTTAATTGAAATCCCTATATCCATATGTTTTAAATATTGTGCTCACTATTCGGGTTAGCCGGGAAAAGACCATTGTGTCATATAACCCATTCCGAATAGTGATACGTCGTGAATGGATAACATTTGAAGACCGGTGTGAAGACCGGATATTTTCGAAAATTAAAGGACAACCTGTCGAATGTCTCTACACCGAGTTGCTCCGGTATAGAGATTTATATCACTCTTCTTGTGATGGGAAGTCCGAACGTGATTAGTGAATATCCGGATTGCAAGGGCTTCTTTGGAAGTACCTTCGGTTCCGTTCGATCCCGGAACGGACTTGTATGGATGTGTGTCTGACATTACACTTTGAGATGTAAAGCTGGTTTCTATCAAATACATTTTTGTTGGTGGAGGAGAATTTATTCTCTTAGCTTAACACCCTTCTCTGAGACGTACGAGCTCAGAGGTTATGTAGTTGATGGTTACTAGTGATACATTCCCAAATTGGTAATGTGGCATACGAAGTGCTGTTGATCAATTGTTGATCAAAGCGTGGCTTTGTGAAAAAGCGTGGCTTTGTGAGAAAACATGGCTCTGTGAAAAAGCGTAGCTTTGTGGACGAGACTTCGTCGAGCCTCACAACCCAGTAATGGTCGAAATAGGAATGTTGCGGCAAGGTTTTTAGGGGTCGCGCCCCTATGGTATGTCATTTCCTTCTGGATAAAAGGTGATATCATGGTATGGAGCCCAGATATTTTATCTATGTTGATGCTGCAAATTTATTATACTTTGTGGTTGTTGCTTTGTGGTTGAGGATCCTCGGATAAAGGTCGGTAACGACCGGGGGATGGCATTGCTCGTGTGTTAGCTACCTAGTTACAGCTGTATAGCGTGAGGTAGCATCGGCCTTGTGTTTGCAGAGAGCAGGTTGACTCTCGGGGCGTCTTTCCAGAGGCATTTCGATTTCGGTGTAAGGAAGTTCCTTTGCCTGACCATTTGTTGGAAATCCAAAGAAACAATACGAACCTATACAGTTTTAGTTGTATTATCTGCTATGGAATATGGCGGTAACCTGCTATTGAACATAGTAGCTATAGTAGGCATACAATAATGGTTGTATGTTGGCTAAGATTGATATTATACTTTCGAATTGTTTTCTGCACTGTGCACTAATAATAATATCAAATCAAATGATTTTGCGTAATAAGCATGTTTGACTATCATAAGAAGAAATCTCCTCCAATTCTGCATTTGCATTGTGTGTGTGGCAGGAGGTCTTATGGTAGTTTCATTTTCCAAAAAGCATTGCGAATGTCTTTTACTTCCTTTGTTGTTGTTGTTTAAAGATAATAACTTTTTAGTTCTCACACCAGTCACCATGACTGACCTGGAGTTTATTGTTTCCTTCCTAAACTCTGGGTGCCCACCAATTTCCACACGGGCAGTCTAGAGTCAGGTTATCAGGTCATTCTGGATTAAGGAGATGCTGTGGAGCTCATTGGCGAGCTGGTTGGCGAGACGTATCACTTGCATATGATATTATTTATTCCGCTGTGTATTCTATATGAGGACAAGTTTATATAACTGTCCAGTTGTGTTGTATATTGTTGTTGTAAACTCTGATGATGATGTAATGTATAAAATGATATAGTTCTTTGGTTTAAAAGATTATTCATTTATCTATTATATGTTGTTCCGCTGCGATATGTGAGATTCTGATATTGTCCTGTTTCTGTTGTTTCTTCTTTCTTTTTCTTCTGTCTTCTTCTACCTCTTCTTTTTAACCATAACAATTCGGTTTTCCGACATTCGATTGCTCGACAGTTGATACAGTGGACGTATTAATGTCGATTTTCGGAAGTCGAAAATCTCGAATCGTTACAATATATCCATCCCTGAAATTAAAATTGAAGCAACTGATCACTTGGCCATATGGTAGAAAATTATATATGGATACCAGGTTGGTTAAATTAAATGGCTTTAAAATCTTGAATTTGGATTTGATTAAATGTTATTATTTTAAAGGAAATAAATTGTGGATTTATATGAATTTACTTATTTTCTAATCCAAGCTTTGAAAGTTGAAATTGAAATTGGTTAAAAGAAATTGTTTAAAAGAATTAAATTGGAAATGTAAAGTTATAATCGATATATAACTTTAATTCGGAAAATTGAATTATTTTGAAGATCTTAAAATTGAACAATGAAGTTTAATTTGATTTAAAAGGTTTAAATCAGCAAATTGAAATTGGGCTCGAAATTGATATAAATTGAGATGGTTTAAAATAAGAATCGAACTGAAATCGAAATCATTGAATTGGATTGTTGAATCGAATTTGAAGTTAAAAATGAATGTTTTGGAAATTAAAGTTATTTCGAATTGAAATTGAAATCAAGTTGATTTGAAGCTAAACTGAAATTGAGTCAATTGAATTGAAAGATTGGAAATTGA